>SMDT01000912.1:0-604075 GCA_005392925.1 Aquilaria sinensis | reverse complement strand
CTTGAAGCCTGAAATCCTTGACTTGACTGGATTTTTAGCATAATTAACTTGCCTCTGACATATTTAACAATTCCTTTTGCTGCTTGTAAATGATTATTGCTAGCACAGTGCATGTACCTTGACAAAAGACTTACAACTTAGTTATAGTTAGCGACAAATTATTAGGCTAAGGTTTGATGAAAACTTCACTTACTGCCTCTTGTTTGGGAATCCTTCACTTTACCCCATCATGTTCAATAAATCATTCACTTAACCCCTCCCATAATAGTGAAAACTGAAAATATCCTTTCCTTGTATCCTTGGATAGGCTGAATTGACCATAATGGCCCTAGAGGCCAATAAAACTTTTCTAGATTAACTAAAACTTGTACAAATTTATATGTGACAAAATCAATTTTTCAATTATCGATAAAACTTTGTTGGTCAAACTTAATATATATAACACTATTTTTTAAAAATTACATCTCAATTTTAGCATTTGAAAGATAGTAGCTAAACACATTATGTAGTTAAATGTAAAATATGTTTGACAAATAAACAATTGAATGTTGACTTTTCTTCCCCCCCCCCATGTGATCGGCTCTTTCTTTTCTTCTTTTCTTTCTTTCTCTCTCCTTTATCTTTCTTCTGTCTTCTTTTCTTCTAAGTCAACAAAGCGGCTGACAAAATAGAAACAGCTGCAATTAAAGCAACAAAAATTGGAAAACAGAAAAGAAACATCTAGCAACGCGGAGGGTGCAACGCGGCTATTTCTCCTATAAATAGCCATGCTTTCTTCTCCTTCAAAACACTGAAAGAAGCTTGCTCATTTGTTCAGAGCAAAAGAAAAATAGAGAGAGAGAGAGAGAGAGAGAGATTTATTTTTGTGGAGTGACAAAATAGTGAGATAATTTTTGGGGTGTTTGAGAAACACTTGAGTGCCACTATTTTGGGTTTATCTCATACCTCTAGAATTATTGTCTAGAGAAGATTCTCTCTCTGTAAGCCTACTATTTTTATAGTGGAAGAAAATCTCGGAGTTTGTCCCGTGGACGTAGCCCTAAAATTAATGGTGAACCACGTAAATTTTCTGGTGCCATTTTTACTAATCATCTTGCTCCCGAAGTTATCACCCGCTGCGCACGGTCCTAACAAGTGATATCAGAGCAAGGCCCGGTGTTTATATCTACTTATCGTATGCTCTGTGGTTGCCGCTGAAAAGTGGACCCTCCACATCAGAAAATAAGCTAGATTATTATTCACCATTTTTTGCTTGATACTGGGTATTTATTAGCATCATGGAGGCGAAGACCAGCAAGATGATTAGTCTGAACGGCTCGAATTACCACATATGGAGAAGCAAGATGAAGGATCTCTTATATGTGACGAAGATGCACTTGCCCGTGTTTGGTACAACCAAACCGGAAGACAAATCAGAAGAAGATTGGGCATTCGAGCATGAGCAAGTATGTGGTTTCATCCGACAATTTGTTGAAGATAATGTCTACAACCACATATCTGCAGAAACTCATGCACGGACAATATGGAACAAGCTTGAGGAGCTGTACGCTTCAAAAACCGGCAACAACAAATTATTTTATCTGACAAGATTGCTTCAGATAAAATACTGGGAAGGTTCATCCATGGCAGATCACTTGAATGATTTGCAAGGAATTGTGGAACAGTTATCCACGATGGGCATAAAGTTTGACAACGAGGCACTCGCTCTTATAATGCTGGCCTCATTACCAGAGTCTTGGGAGACTTTGAGAATTTCACTTACAAATTCTGCACCAAATGGTGTAGTAAATATGGAATTCGTCAAAAGTGGAATACTGAATGAAAAGATGAGACGAAGATCGCAAGGATCCTCTTCATCACAGTTAGATCTCCTCATGGCAGATTCTAGGGGGAGAAATGAGACCAGGGGGCCAAAGCCAAGAGATAAGAGTAGAGGAAGGTTAAACAAATATGCAAAAATTGAATGCCATTACTGCAAGAAAAAAGGGCATATCCAGAGATTTTGCCGAAAACTCAAACAAGACCAAAAGAAAGGCAAAGGACTGAAGAAAGCTAACGGCAGTGATGATGAGCAAGCAAATGTTGCCGATGAGTTCAACATTGTCCATGACGATGATATTGTCAATCTTGCAACCCATGAGACGAGTTGGGTGATTGACAGTGGTGCTACCATTCATGTCACTTCTCGAAGAGAATTCTTCTCATCTTACACACCTGGGAATTTTGGTGTTGTAAGAATGAGAAATGAGGGTCTTTCACAAGTTGCAGGAAAAGGAGATGTTTCCCTGGAAACCCAGAATGGTACACGGTTAGTCCTGAAAGATGTTAGGCATGTTCCAGATTTGCGCATGAATCTGATCTCAACAGGTAGACTAGATGATGAAGGTTACTGCAATACCTTCTTTAATGGTCAGTGGAAGTTGACCAAAGGAACCCTGGTGGTGGCCAGAGGAACAAAGAACTCAAAATTGTACATGATGCAGGCAAAGCTCTCCCAGAATGTTGTGAATGCAGTGGAGAATGATAGTACAGTGGAGTTATGGCATAAACGATTGGGTCATATGAGTGAGAAAAGCATGACCCGTCTTGCCAAAAAGAAGACGTTATCTGGACTGGATCATGTCCATTTGAAGAAATGTGCTGATTGTCAGGCAGGAAAGCAAAATAGAGTGTCTTTCAAGAGTTCCCCTCTTTCCAGAATGAAGAATGCGTTGGATTTGGTACACTCAGATCTGTGTGGGCCAATGTGCCAATGTCGAAGTCACTTGGTAATGCTCGATACTTTGTGACTTTCATTGATGATCATTCTCGAAAGACATGGGTATACACTCTGAAGTCAAAAGATCAGGTGTTAGAAGTTTTCAAACAATTTCTAACCATGGTTGAAAGACAAACCGGCAAGAAACTGAAGTGCATACGAACAGACAATGGTGGAGAATACATTGGACCATTTGATGCCTACTGCAAAGAGCATGGGATTCGACATCAGACAACACCTCCTAAGACACCACAGTTAAATGGTTTAGCTGAGAGGATGAACAGGACTTTGATGGAGAGAGTAAGATGTTTACTCTCACATGCAAAGTTACCTCAGATGTTCTGGGGTGAAGCATTGCTAGCAGCTGCTCACGTGTTGAATCTTTCACCATGTGTCCCTCTACAGTATGATGTCCCAGAGAAGGTATGGTCAGGAAAAGATGTCTCTTATGACCATCTGCGAGTATTTGGCTGTAAATCCTACGTACATATCCCAAAGGATAAGAGGTCTAAACTTGATGCCAAAACACGATAATGTGTGTTTATTGGTTATGGCCAAGATCAATTTGGCTATAGATTTTATGATCCAGCCACAAAAAGGCTTGTCAGAAGCCGTGATGCTATATTTGTTGAAGATCAGACCATTAAAGATATCGAGAAAGCTGAGAAGGATACTTCAAGATCTGATGGTAGTTCAACAGATTTACAGCTGATTCCTCCAACGGCAGTGCAAAGACAGGTTGGAGATGATGATGAAAACGATCAATCGGAGGAAGGTGATCATGATGCTCCCATTGAGAATGAACCAGGTAATGCTGATGATAATGATGTTCATCAACAACCACCAGCACCAGTGGGTTCTCCAGGTTTAAGGAGATCTAATAGAGTCAGACAACGCTCTACTAGATATCCTGAAAATGAGTATGTGTTGTTGACTGACGGGGGAGAACCAGAAAGCTTTGATGAAGCTATGAATGATGAACACAAGGGGAAATGGATTGACGCCATGCAAGAAGAAATGTGAACCTTGCATGAGAATAAAACATTTGAGCTGGTGAAGTTGCCAATAGACAAAAGGGCTTTGAAAAGTAAATAGGTATTCAGAATCAAGTCTGAAGAATTCAATTCACAACCATGGTTCAAAGCTAGATTAGTTGTCAAGGCTTTCAACCAAAGGAAATGAATTGACTTTGATGAGATTTTTTCACCAGTTGTGAAAATGACATCCATCCATATCATTCTAGGACTAACAGCAAGTCTTGACTTAGAGATTGAGCAGGAGGATGTAAAAACTGTCTTCCTACTTGGTGACTTGGAAAAAGAAATATACATGGAGCAGCCAGAGGGTTTCGAAGTAAAAGGAAAAGAGGATCATGTTTGCAAGCTAAAGAAAAGCTTGTATGGTTTGAAGTAGGCACCTAGGCAGTGGTACAAGAAGTTTGAGTCGGTTATGGGGGAGCAAGGCTACAAGAAGACTACTTCAGATCACTGTGTGTTTGTGCAGAAATTCTCTGATGATGATTCCATTGTTCTATTGCTCTATGTGGATGATATGTTGATTGTTGGCCAGAATATTTCTAGGACCAACAGCTTAAAGAAGCAGTTGAGTAAGTCTTTTGCTATGAAAGACTTGGGGCCAGCAAAGCAAATTCTTGGCATGAAAATAACAAGAGATATGAGTGCCAAGAAATTGTGGTTATCACAGGAGAAGTACATTGACAAGGTACTTCAGAGATTTAATAAGGACAAGGCTAAAACGGTTAGTTGTCCTCTTGCTAATCACTTTAGATTAAGTTCCAAACAATGCCCTTCTACTGATAAAGAGAATGAAGAAATGGAAAAGGTTCCATATGCGTCAGCAGTTAGAAGCTTGATGTATGCCATGGTATGTACACGGCCAGATATTGCTTACTCAGTTGGAGTAGTGAGTAGGTTCCTTTCAAATCCTGGAAAGGAACATTGGGCTGCAGTGAAATGGATTTTCAGGTACCTTCGTGGTACTTCCAAAACGTGCTTATGTTTTGGAAATACAAAGCCTGTGTTAGTTGGCTACACAGATGCAGATATGGCTGGCGATGTTGACTCGATAAAGTCTACATCAAGTTACTTGATTACATTTGCAGGGGGAGCTGTTTCATGGCAATCAAGATTATAGAAATGTGTTGCTCTTTCAACAACTGAAGCTGAGTTTATTGCAGCAACGGAAGCATGTAAGGAGTTGCTGTGGATGAAGTAGTTCTTAAAAGAACTTGGTTTCCACCAGGAGAAATATGAATTGTTCTGTGATAGTCAGAGCGCAATTCACCTTGGCAAGAACTCCTCCTTTCATTCAAGATCCAAGCACATTGATGTAAGATATCACTGGATAAGGAATGCATTAAAGATGAAGCTATTACAGCTTGAAAATATCTACACTGATGAGAATGGATCTGATATGTTGACCAAGAATCTACCGAGAGAAAAGTTTGAATATTGTCGACTGGCAGCATGTATGATGGAACTCCCACATGAGGCGGGAGGGGGAGATTGTTGACTTTTCTTTCCCCCCTCCCCATGTGGTCGGCTCTTTCTTTTCTTCTTTTCTTTCTTTCTTTCTCTTTTCTCTTTCTTTTGTCTTCTTTTCCCCTCCCTTAAAGTCGAAATTGCAGCTGATAGTAGGTGAAACAGCTGCAACTAGTTGCAGCAAACTTGGAAAATAGAAGAGAAACAGCTAGCGACGCAGAGAGTGCAACGCGGCTATTTCTCCTATAAATAGCCATGCTTTTTCCTCCTTCAGTGCACCTGGTAGCTTGCTCATAATTCATAAAAAGCAAAAGAAAATTGTGAGGCAGAGAGATTTATTTTTTGTGAGTGACAAAATAGTGAGATTTTTTTTTATTGAGTGACAAAATAGTGAGATAATTTTTGGGGTGTTTGAGAAACACTTGAGTGCCACTATTTTGGGTTTATCTCATACCTCTAGAATTATTGTCTAGAAAAAATTCTCTCTCTGTAAGCCTACTATTTTTATAGTGGAAGAAAATCTCGGAGTTTGTCCCGTGGACGTAGCCCTAAAATTAAGGGTGAACCACGTAAATTTTCTGGTGCCATTTTTACTAATCATCTTGCTCCCGAAGTTATCACCCGCTGCGCGGTCCCCAACACGAAGTTGGTACTTTAACCAAACTTTAAATACGAAGCCCATTGTTCCCGGCTGTTTTGTTTGGCTAATAAAGGTTTTCTATAAGTAATAAATATACTTGTCTAACTTAATTTTATATCTTGTACCCTTACTTATACAATGACTCCAAATATGTAAAATATCCGAGCATTTCCATTTGAAAAAGTATCTAAAATATGATATAGTATCATATATATAATAATTATCTTACATTTGTTCTGAAAAATTTAAAATAATAGGACAACAAATTATCTAATTCCCATAAGAATCTGGGTCTTAGGCTCTTAGTTAGTACTTTTGAGCCATGTTCTTTTGCTTTTACTAAACGTTCTACAAATGAAGTAATTCATGTCCTTACTAGAATGAGCATTTATTTCTCGGGAGTTGAGGAGTTGCTTTTAAATCAATTCTCTCATTGATTAATGTCACATTTCTTTTGTTAAAAAAAAAAGACAAGAAATTCCGATAAATCACTTGTACACATTTTGTACACTTAACTAGTTAGCGAGGGCAGCAAGTCAAACCCCTTTATGGAATGGTGAGATCAGGCCGTCGAAGTTGGAATTGGAAATTAAGCACCGAGCTTTAAATACTGAGCCCATACTTCCCCAACTGTCCCTACCCCTTCATCCAGTGGCAGCTGCCCACGTAAGCTTATCGAATTTATCACCCACTCCGTTGATGGGCACTCCATTCAATATAATTACATAAGCCAAAGCTTTGACGCTTCTACAACAACTACACCGAGTCTCATAGGCGTAATATTATTTTGTTTCTTTTCTTATCTTTGTCGAGAATGGTTTCCGATAGAGGAAGCGGCTTGGTTTACGACCTCCGGCTCTCGTCGGTCGGCCCGGCCCGGATGACCGGTACAGATGCGGTTTACGAGCCGAGCCTGCTGGACCTCGCCATGAAGCTCCATTACATAAAGGGTGTCTACTTCTTCAGCGGTGAAGGGGTTGAAGATGTGACGGTAAAGGGGATCAAGGAAGTGATGTTTTGGTGGCTCAATGCGTACTACATGACTTGCGGCCGGATCAGGCGGTCCAACTCTGGCCAGCTCTACATCAAGTGCAACGATTGCGGGGCTCGGTTCATCGAGGCCCGGTGCGACAAAACGGTCGAGGAATGGCTCGGGATGGGAGACGACTCGGTTCAAGATTTGTTGATTTACCATCAGCCTGTTGGTCCTGATATCTCCTTCTCTCCTCAAGTTTTCTTTCAGGTAATTATAACAATTCAATTAGAAGATGTTCTAGTGAGACAGGCTCACAATCACAATTTTCGTACCTGCCAGGATGTCTTATATTTGAATTTGTTTTGTAGAAATTGTTTTTATACAAAACAATTCCGTCGAAGCAGGAAAATTTAACAAAAATAAACATAGAAACAAATTCACAAAGTATAAAATTAAAGTAGTAGAAAACAAAAAGATAAATGTTTGTTTTTTTTTCGAAAGTAAAATGCTTGTTTTTTAAGGATTTGAATTAATCTATCAACTTTGTTAATACTCTTAACCGAATGCAATATTCATGCATTTTGTTCACAAATTAACAGATTTTGATTTATATTGTAAACTATATATTGTTTTAGACAGAGTCTTGATTTACCCGCTTCCAATAAATTATTAGCAAAAAGAATCTGAATTAGGAGGTTTGTGGAAATCAAGAGAGACCAAAAAAGGAAGGAAACGAACATCTTCTTCAAATTAATGAGCCCATGCAAATTGGAAGAGAAAAGTCAGTTAACTTGTACAAAAATAAGCAATTTTCAAACTAGTGGACTCGGCTTAATAATAATTCTATAACGAATGGATTATATGATCACTTTTTATTTGGCTTTCTAATATGTTTTGTATTTTAAAAATGTTAGAATATATGACATTTTGAGACGAATGGACTTTTTATTGGTTGTTTTGAACTCAGATGAATTAATCTCATAATAAATGACGACATATTTGTTAAACTTAAAATCCGTCATCACATGTGCATTTAAATTTGGTTAGACAACGAAATTATGCACCTGCTTTCCATTTACCTCCGAGGCTCCACCTTCCTGAGCAGGAAATAGGCTTCAGCATGTTAGTTTCAGTAACTATCAGTGAGTCCCACTCCGACCCCCGTTCAAATTAAATGTCTCGATTTGGGGAAGAATGTGACTTGTGTCACTAGATGGACAAGAAAAGGACTAGTCAGAGATGCCAATGGAGCTGGTTTGGGTAAGGTTGTGTAATTTTTAAATCCACCCTGTGATATAATTCATATAACCTGAATTCTACCTATAATCTGCATCAGGCAGGGTTTTCTAAACCTGTGTCCTACCCTTACATTAGTGGGTAAGATGCGGGTTCTTAACCCGCAAATCCATCAAATTATTACATATGAGATCAAGAAAAATATATATGAGATTAAGAAAAATCTAATATGTAAATTATGATAAATTTCTCACACAATAATAATAAATATGTTTGAATAAAATAAAAAATAATAAATAACCATATCCAAAAAACAATTAATTCTAGTAATACAATCCTCATTAATATCAACTAGTCAAATATAAATAAAATGTGAACTATGTTTGTTAAGTCATTTCACATTTGTTTATGGCATGTATCAGTAGTTTTAATGAATATAATATATATATATATATATACACACACACAGACACACGCACGCACATAATGACATACATAATATACACCATTTAGTGGGGGGTGGGTTATTAGCTAAACTCACTTCTAACGGGTTCTATTACAAAAAGGAATTCGGATCTGCCCCAAATCTGTTTAATTGAAAAAAAAAAAAAACTCTACCCATCGGATAAGTTAGGATTGGGTATCTACAAGATAAGGTTTAAATTGACATCCCTGAGACTAGCGCCAAGTGCAAGTAACTAGGCCAAATGACAAGTTACCTACCTTCAAAGAGCTTCATTCATTGCTTCTATATTGTTCTCGAGAAGGGTCATTGAAATCAAGGCTAATCATTGAAATAAAAAGATTTACTGCTAAATAACAATTTGTTTACATTTTTTTTTTATTTCCTTTCTCCTACTGTAAATCTTGGAACGTCCGGTCCGATGGCCGGATCTGAAGGCTCTTAAATAAAGTTCAGGGGCCTAACGCGCAAAAACAAAAAAGCTAACGAGCTTATTTGTGATTTTTGCCTGTTTTTCATTTTGCTTCTTTTCCTGAGCTACGGACAAAGAATATTCGATACCGTTTGCAGTGGACTAAATTCAAGTGTGGGGGATTTTCAATGGGCTTCAGCTGGACCCATGTCCTGGGAGATGCTTTTTCAGCTTCAGATTTCATGAACGAATGGGGCCACTTCATGAATGGGCGTAAGCCCATCAATGTCATGCCCAAGCCGCCACCGACAGTTACAAGATCATCCACTTCCACTGAGAGGCCTTCCGACCCGACCCAACTTAGCAAGCAGCCCCTTTCCGTCAAACTGGTCGACTCGGTCGGGGACCTCTGGGTACCTGCCAACAACGCCAAGATGGAAACTTTTTCACTCCAGCTGAATGAAGCACAGATCTCCCACCTACAAGCAACTGCATCCAGCGGGAAGCCGTTTGAATCAATCTGCGCCATTATTTGGCAGTGCGTAGCAAGAGTACGGCGAGGACACGGATCCGAGCCAAAAACAGTTACAATCTGCAGGAAGAATCCGAACAATAACAAGAACATCCTCCCGAGAAACTCCCAGATTATAAACTCAGTGGAAGCAAGCTTCTTGGTTGCAGAAGCTGATGTGAAGGAGTTAGCTATGCTGCTCATCGACAAATCTGTGGATGAGAGAAGCCAGATTGAAGAACTGGTGGAGAAAGACAACTGGGTGTCTGATTTTGTTTTGTATGGAAGCAATTTGACCTTTGTGAACTTGGAAGATGCGGGGTTCTATGAACTTGGTCTAAACGGACACGAGCCTAGATTTGCATATTATAAAATCCAAGGTGTTGGAGATGGAGGAGCTGTTTTGGTGCTTCCAGGGCCAAAAGGAACTGCAATCTCAAATACTGGACAAGGAAGGTTGGTTAGCATCACTTTGCCAGAGAATGAGGTGTTTGGGTTGAAGTCTGAGCTTAAGAGGAGCGGTATGTTGCTTGAAAATGAGCTTGTTGAATGAGTCAACAAGTCCTTTCAACGACTATAGGGTTGGCAACAATAATTTTAGCGTTAGAGGAGTGAATTTGTGCAATGAGGGTTTAGTTTTGTATATGTTGTATGTGTGTGCACGCTCGTGTTTGGTTTGGATATTGGTTTTTATGACACATGCCATGATTTGATGTTGATTTCTATGGCATAAACTTGCCAGCAAGTTGCTCAGAGTTTCAATTAACTTTCCTATTGTATGGCCCTTCTCTCTCTAAGTTTCCATTGTTATTCAACTTAGAAAAGTCACTATCAATGTGGTTAACCAAGTATAGTTATAGAAATGATGTTTCTTGTTTTCTGTCCTATCAATAACATAAAGACATTAATTTTTCTGATAATAGAAAGGTAGAAGGGTTGTTAGCAGGACTGGAAGAACAGCCAGAAACAATCCAACAGAAATGAACTAACAAAGCATAAAGATCAGCCCTAAAATTTTATTAACAAAGTATGTGAAAAAATAAGTAGTGTAAGCTAGGAGGCAACATATCATCGCAAGTCAACAGGTGTTCAGTTGGCACCTAAATTCTAGCTGCCAAGTGCTAACCCAACAGCATCCTTATTTCATCTTCAAAAAGGGAAATGTCATATATACAGGGATTAGGAAGAAAAAAAAAAGGTTGTGTTAGGGTGCTTACTTAGATGGCAATTATGTTCAATAGGTCAAGAATGCGGCTGGATCATTCTTCTGAAAGTTTATCCTAGTTTCTATGCATTTGAGCTCCCAATGACATGACATGTTCCCTCTTACATCGGCATCCTCAGTCATGTTTCCTCTTATGCTTTATCAGTTGAGCTTGCTAGCAAGCTCTAAATTCACCTCTCATCTCCAATTCCTGGTATAAGAACTAATCAATTGCTCATGAAGTCGACAGAAGATAAGCAAGTGGACTCAAGAGTTCAATACATCAACAACTTTTGAACAGAGGTAGCAAGTCATGAATAAACTAGATGAATCACTCCATTATTGAACTTGTGTGGTACCTCCGCACAAGCTTGTCACCTGCTTGATCTCCAGCAAGGTCCAGGATTCCAGTATGCTCTCAGAAGCTCGGAGAAAGCAAACCTCAATCCCATGTTGCTTTGCTGATATTGGCCTTCATCGAAAATGAACCGACCCAGTCACCGTATACCTTTTTGTAGCTTGAGGATCATATTGCAACAATAGTACTAGTTGAGGGATGAATTATGCAGTTCATTCCAGGCGAACAAAATCATTTCAGAATTTATATATGAACAACGATAACATTTAGTATTAGAGGTTGCAGAAGGATCCAACTTAGCCTTTTGTGTAGAGGTTTGGAGAAGTCATCGTAACAATTGATAAATTATTATAGCCTCGTACACTAATTCTACACAATGTTCCCACATGAAGCTTGAGTCAATAAAATTTGTCAATAAAATTTAGGGACAAATTTGGCATTGAGAAGGACGATTTTAAATCTCACACTGTTTTTCTAATGGTGTTGTATGGTATTGGGACCAGTATTATACTATTTTGTATACACTGTTCACAATAAATTTATATATTTATATGAAATTACATATATATAAATACAACATACAGCACAGAGAACATATCAACCATTAGTTTTTGAAAGTGTTAGTTGGGCATAGTAAAATTTGAATTAACTAAGAGTGTTTAAGGCATAAAAGCATAATTTTAAGGCATGATAAAAATAAAAAAAGTATAAAATCTTTAGAGGGAGAACTACAAACAAGGTAGTCATTCAGCTTCAAAAATTTCTTAAAAGTCTCATGAGATTTTAACAAATATACACTTACTTTTTCACTACTAAAAAAATTAGATTTTCCAACTGCCATTTCCAATTGCCAGCAGTTGGAAATGGACTGTTTCCAACGGCAGGCAGTTGGAAAATAGTCCGTTGGAAAATCATTCGTCAGAAGTTAATTTTCCAACTGTCAACCGTTGGAAATTAAGCAGTTGGAGAATTTTCTAACGGCTTTATTAATTTTTTTATTTTTTGGTTTTCCAACTGTCTCAGCAGTTGGAAAATCTTCCAATGGGAAATTTCCCAGGGCAGTTGGAAATGAAGGCAGTTGGAAAATACACTAGCCAGTTGGAAATGAGGCAGTTGGAAAATTTTCCAATTGCCTGACAGTTGGAAATTTTTTAAGCCATTGGAAACATGGGCAGTTGGAAAATTTTCCAGATTTTATTTTTAGCTGTGAATTATTTTTTCATTTATATTATTTATCTCTATACTGTCCATTTCCAATCGAATGTTTTGTTTAAACATTAACCTCGTATGCTGCCGATACTGATATCGTTTGTAGTCAATTTTTAAAACTCACAAAATTTCATAAATTAAAATTACTAAGTGAATGTTTGTTAAAACAAACATACAGAATTAAAATTACTAAGTCAAGTTGGAAATTTACTACTAAATCCACATGAGCTCCAGTAGAGTTTAAATTACATGCTTTCATAATCCAACTAAGTGAATGTTTGTTAATAAATACATATAGTAGCATGATATACCTGATCTATTCGTAATCCGATCCCGAGTCATCATCATCATCTGCAGGTGGTGCGGGCGGGGGAATGCCAATTGAATTGCATATGTACTCCAGCTCAGCTCGTTGTCTCCTCTTCAGACGCTCTAGCTTCCGCTCATAATGTGATGCTTGTTGTGCAGTTTGCTCCGCTACGACTCGCTGTACTTGTTCAGTGAACTCCGGAGTCTGCATCACATCAACATGTGCTGCATGAGTAAGCCCTGGTCGTCGTCGTCCAGGCACAACATGTTGTTCTGATCCAAGGCCAAATACACGCCCTTTCTTCCTGCCCCCAGCAGCGGCACTCATGATCGCAACCTCATCTATGTCAGGTGCGCCACCTTCGTCATCCATTTGCTGCGTTGCTTCCTCAATCTCAGCAGTTATTATTGCCTTCATAAAAAGTAAAGATAATTTATTAGTAACAAGATCAGAAATATTTTAAGTAATTATGTAACAAATAATTACCGCAACTTCTTCAGTCCGCCTGTTAACGTATTCCCCGCTCTTTTTCTTATGAGTTTGCTGCATCACCTTGAACAATCCTGGGTCCCTCTTCTCCGGATCTTTCTCACGCTACATTTGAAACGTAGTAACATTAATTTTATCTCCAAATAAAGTTAGTTGAATTATGTGTAAAAGATTATGATAATTTTACCATTCGTTCTCGGTGTTCAGTAATTGAAACCGAACCTCCTGCATAAGTAGCACTGCATGCACCTGTGGAGTTAGATGACTGCGATGATGAAGCTCGCATTGTCTTACCCCTTGCCGATCGCTCGTTAAACTCCGTTGTAGCCCACCATTCCTCCATTTCTGCATACTGTGCGTCGGTCATAAAAGATGCCCTTGCTCGCCGTTTTTCTGGATTTTTTTCTCGGCGGATGTCCCCCAGTGTATGTTGGTAATGACTAGCCGCCAACATATGCCAAACGCGATAGACCTCATTATGGTGGGCTGGATCCCACTCACATAATCCCTGCACGTTATTATTTATAAAAACTATATAGCGGATCTATAGATTCCAACATAGATGATAAAGTCGAAATAGTTATAACAAGTATGCTAACCTCAAATACGCGCCACCACGCCTGAATATCTGCTGGACTCGCGCTCGTCCAGTCATGATGTCCCTTGAAGTGTGTGGTGAAGCATCTAGTGACCAACCTTGTTGCTCTTGATGGAAGGAAGCTACATGAAGTGGATGTTTCACAGAATTCATGAGCTTAGTCTTACTGCGACTTCAGATACTACATGTTAAATAAACTAATTTGGTACAAAAAGGTGCATTACTTACGTGTTTCCGTGAGGTATCTTATCCGTAAACGAGCCTGAATCGGGGCTTGGGATACCGCTGACTGACCATTGGAATTCCCACCATCGGGTGAAACTACAGGGGCCGGAGTAGATCGACTACCACTACGGCGACTGGAGCAATGCGAATATCACCTGTGCGAGGGTGAGGATGATGAACAGGTGTTTGTTCTGTTGATGGCTGTGAATCTGAATGATGGGAGTGCGATTGGCCTGCCCGATCATGTCTAGCAATTGGTTCTACTAATACTTCTTTCATCTGCTGAAATAGGCCTTTCCCTGGGCGACGTGTATATGTCGCATCTCCTTTAGGTGGCATCTACATTATTTGAAAAACCCATACAACAATTTACAAAACTAACATACAAACATTGAAATAAAACTAGAAAGGCAATCATATTGTAGGCACCAAGTTGAAGTTTCAGTTAGTATTTACATATTATTAAAAGTTAATTCCTAAACGTTCACATTACATAATATAAGTACATATGCACGTTTACATTATTCTCAGTTTCCTACATCGTCCTCAGTTTCTGTCTCTGATTCGCCACTATCAGTATCCCCAGATTCAAATTCATCTTCTTCATCACTTCCTTCAAGGGACTCCTCATTGTCAGATTCATCGTCATGTTGCAAAGTTTCTTCCCTGATTGCCATGTCATCCTCTACAGCTTCCCATACTCCTGTTTCAGCTAAATTGTCGATTGGGTCATCCATAATTATGGAAGACCTGTTCACACCGGCCAATAATTCTTCCTGAAATGCATCTTCGACATCATTTACATTATTATGAACAATGCGTCTAGGTTTGATTTTCAAAACCGCTAACCAACCCGTTTTTTCACGTGACTTTGTTGGGTAATGGGGTGTAGTAAACTTGATCAGCTTGGGATGCAAGAATGAACGGGTCAAATTTCCCATATCGGCGACCATCACGAACCTCAACTATACCATATTGTTTATGAACCCGAGTGCCACGATCTGGAGTAGGGTCAAACCAAGAACACCGAAACAATACAACATTTTTGTGTGGCCAGCCAGGATATTCAAGTTGAATGATTTCTTCTAACACCCCATAAAAATCACATTCAACCTCACTTGATCCTGAAGTCCTTATACATACTCCACTGTTAAATGTTGCTTTGTCGCGACCCCAGTCGCTAATGTGGAACTTGTACCCATTTATGAAGTAAACAGGCCAACTCTCAACACGACGGGATGGCCCGCATGCAACATCCCACAGGAAGCGGTCCGTGATAGTGTTACGCACATCATTCACCTAGTTACATATAGTCATAATATGAATATGTCTTTCCCTTCAAAAGCAAAATATGGGTAAAATTGAAGTGTAGGTAACTTACATAGTTTCTAAGCCATGTCTCAAAGTTATTCTCAATGTAGACATCCAGGTCTGACATCTGTATATTGGGTTCATGCATACGCACTTCATCAACAAACAAACTACAAGATATAGATAAGAGGATATAGATAGAGGTCGATGGAGCATAAACTTGATGAGTTTAGTATAAAAGAAGAAAAGTATTATTACTATAGTAGAGTTTATAAAGAAAATAGGTGTTATTTCACTTACTCGAGGTACGGCTTCACCTCCTTACAATTCAGTAACACATATGCAGTAGCGACCCTCAATTCATTGTCATCAAGATATCGATATCTTGATACACCATATGGACAACCCGGGTATCTAAATATAGACCACACCGATTCATCAAATGGTCCTTCGCCGCCATCATCATTACGAGGTACTCGAGTAGCCATATGTGGGATATGGGATTCAAAGTAGTGAGAGCAAAATGTAGAGGTCTCCTCAATTAGATATGCTTCACAAATTGAACCCTCTACATGAGCCTTATTTGAAACCTTCATTTTGAGGTCATGCATACAACGCTCAAACTTGTACATCCACCTATATTGAACGGGGCCTCCAACTCTTGCTTCGTAAGGTAGGTGAACCGGCAAATGTTCCATCGAGTCGAAAAAAGCCGGTGGGAAAATTCTTTCCAACTTACAAAGTATGACAGGAATATTGGCTTCCAAATCGACCATGTGATTCACATCTAACTCTGGAGAGCATAAATCTCAGAAGAATTGGCTTAACTCGGTCAACGGTTTCCATATATTTTCAGGAATTGCTTCAAGTGCAATTGGAAGGAGCCTCTGCATCATTACATGACAATCATGGCTTTTCATACCAGACATCTGACTTACATTACTGTCAACACACCTCCCAAGGTTCGATGCATAGCCGTCTGGGAGTCTAAGTGTTTTAACCCAATTCAGCACATCATATCTCTGATGTCTGTTTAGTGCAAAAGTGGCTTTGGGTTTAAATGCTCGGCCGTCGCCTTGAGGAATTAAATTTAGCTCTGATCGACTGCACAGAATCTCCAGGTCCTTACGAGCCTTCACGTTGTCCTTAGTTTTATTGGTCACATCCATCACTGTATTCCATATATTGTCAAACACATTCTTCTCTATATGCATAACATCCAAATTATGGCGGATTAAATTACTCTTCCAATACGGCAACTCCTAGAAAATACTTCATTTTGTCCAATTATGAGTTCTGCCATAACCTGGTATGGTTACAACCTGTCCATTGTGAACTACAGAAGGCAAATGTGAGATACGTTCAAATATTGTTTCAGGCGGTAGACGCTCAGGAGGCAACGATTTCTCAACTTTTCCTTTCTTAAAGGCGACTCTGTTTCTTCTATATGGGTGATCCAACTCGAGAAATTGCCGATGACAATCAAAGAATGAAGTCTTCCTCCCGTGCTCAAGTTGGAAGGCTTTACTAGCATCCATGCAAATAGGGCAAGATAACCTCCCATGAGTCATCCATCCTGACAACATCCCATAAGCCGGGAAGTCATTTATGGTCCACAAAACCGAAGCTCGGAGCTGAAAATTTTGTTTAAGTGAAACATCCCATGTTTCGACCCCATCCTCCCATAGCTGCTTCAATTCATGAATAAGAGGTTGTAAATACACATCAATATTCTGACGTGGACTTCGAGGGCCAGGTATCAATGCAGTCAAAAACATATATGGTTTCTTCATACACATCCACGGAGGCAAATTATACGGAGTAACAATGACAGGCCAACATGAGTATTGTTTACCAGAGTTTCCAAAAGGCACAAAGCCATCAGAACAAACTCCAAGGCGAACATTTCGGGCATCCGCCGCAAACCACGGGTACGTGGAATCAAAATGTTTCCATGCTTCCCCATCTGAAGGATGTTTTAAAACATTTGGGTCGGATCGATGCTCACTGTGCCACCTCATGTGCTCTGCAGTTGAAAGTGAAGCATATAGTCGCTGAAGGCGAGGAGTGAGTGGTAAATAGTGCATAGTCTTTCTTGCTCTATCCTTACCCCGCCCAGCTTTTCTCGGCTTAAACCGAGATTCACCACAAAACTTGCATTGTGAAGCATCTTCATCATTATTCCAAAACAACATGCAGTCGTTAACACAAGCATCAATTTTAAGATGGGCAAGACCTAGTTGTGAAACTAATTTCTTCGTCTCATACCAATTGGATGGCATCTTGCTGTCACTTGGCTGTGTCTCTTTCATCAAGGCTGCGATACCATCATAACACCCTCTTGGTATATGATATTCTGCTTTAAGGTTTAACAAACGAACTGCAGCAGAAAGCTCAGAATGCTTCTCACATCCATCCCAAAGAGGTGTACTAGCGGAGTACAGTAAATCAGAAAACCTTCTAAAACCTTCATTAGGTTGTTGATCCACTTCAGTGAAATTCTGATGGGAACTTGGTCCCGCTGCATCAAATATCATTTGAGCATATGGGTTTACATTTGAACTGTACTCAGAATGCTCATACCAATCAGAATTATGAAACGGCTGATGCGGAGGCTCATTAAATGGCTCCCCATGAGCTGTCCAGTTGGTGTAATAAGGCATGAAACCCCATTTGTATAGATGAACTCTAACGTCATCACAATCCTTAAACCTCAAATTTTTACATCTCCTACACGGGCAACGTATTTTGTTTCCATCCATATGACCTGGGTTACTACAGGCAAATGTTATGAACTGCTCAACCCCTGTCTCCCACTCCTCTTTGTACCCAACTCGACCAGGTAAATAACGACTACTATACATCCAACTACGTTCCATGGAGTCCTACCAATAAATTTATTTTTTTAGTTAATCTAAACCATGTCATTTAAAACACAGAAACTGTAATTACTAAGTTACGGTTTACGTAAGGTGCCCAGGCAGTTGGAATTTTATTTAAGGTTTACTGTTACTACGTAATAGGAAGAAATTCATAATATGATATCCATATAAGTGTTAATGGTACCCCGTTGATGGGTTTAGGGGTTACTTAATACATTTTATGTAACGTGTAGGGTTAATGCTTTTACTTTTACATATAAATATTTTATCCATATATTTACTTTTTGCGAGTACTCTTATTATTACTATTACTTTACAACAACTCGTCTCATAAAAATTATTGTTTCAATAATTATATATTATTAGTATAATTTTTTCTAATTATTATTACTCTGAATGGATTGCTTATTATTAATAATAATAAAGAATAATATATTATTATTATTATTATTATTATTATTACTATTAGTAGTATTTCAATATACAATTATTATTATTAATATTCTTATTATTATTCTTCTTCTTATTCTTATTATAATAAATTATTATTATTATTATTATTATTATTATTATTATTATTATTATTATTCTGTGATTAATGGTAGTTAAAATTATTATTTGTCTTATTGGATTTATTATTGGCATACAGATTGCCAATAGTAGTAATAGTATTACTACTATTACTTTACTACTAATGTTAGAAAAATTTATTTATTGTTCCAAATACTAGAAATTATATTATTATTATTCCTATTAATATTATTATAATTGATATTACTCATAAATGATTTGGTAGATCAGAAATAACAATACTTAATATTATTAATATTATTCTTACGTACTATGACAATACTACTACATTCATAATCCCATATTTATTCTTACAAGTATTACAAATGATTACTAATATTATTAATATTGACATATATTATTATTCAAGGTCAAACTTAATCAAATAAAATTAACTCACTAGAAATACTCTAGAAATTTATATTAATGCCAATTATGAAAACATTGTGCTCAAAATTCCAATTAACCATTGTACATGGCATAAAAATATATTACCCAAACAATTGACTTCAAACCAAATCCATTGGTATTTTTGAAATATACTAAATAATTTAACACACAAATATACTAATTACAAAAAATATTAGCATCCAACTAATTATTTTCTGTTCTTAAATATACAAACTACGTTTGACACATAAATATACTACCTAAATAATTTACATCCCACCAATTAATTATTATTTTTAAATATACTAACTAACTTGAGACATAAAAATATACTAACTAAACAATTTTTTAAAAAAAATACGTAAACAATTTACGGAAAATAATTTTATTTTCTACTTGGAAATATACTAATACTTAGTACTTAAATATTTTTAAAAATATTTCGTAAACCATTTACAGAAAACAAAGAATTTTCTATTTGTAAATATTTAATTACTTAGTAATTAAAGTTTTTTTGTAAATATACTAACTACTTTTACACATAAAAGTACTACCTAAATTAAACAAACCCATAAAAACTAATTTCAAACGTAAAATATACTACCTAAACAATGTACTTTAAACTATTTATTTAATATTTTTAATTATTCCAACTAATTTGAGAGATAATTATACTACCTAAACACTTTATTAAAATCAAAATTATTTCATATTTTGAAATATAATAACTAATTTCATACATAACTTTAGTACCTAAACAAGTTACGTTTAAATAATAATTTACTAATTTTAATTATCTTAACTAACTTCACACATAAATATAGTACCTAAACAATTCAATTAACACTAATAATTTCATATTTTATAATTCATCACGAAAATAAAAAAAAAATTGTAAGAAAATACACATAAATTTCCAATTGTATATATTTCCAATGGGTAACCTAAAAAATTCACATCCAACCATCAACAACACAAAATCACAAATATTGCATATATTTCAAACCAAATAAACAACTAAAAATCCGGATTATGCGTATTTATTGGTATAAAAATTTAAAAAATATAAAATAAACAAACTTACCTCAAATCACGCTCTATCTTCCTTCAAATGGCCGCAAAGAACTGCAATCATGCAATAAAACCCAAAATATTCAATCCATTATCAACCAAAACAGTGAAACGAGGCAAAAATAGAAAAAAAAAATCAACGAAATTGGAAATAAAACGAAACTAACCTTCAGATCTCCCCAAATGACACCAGATCCACGTACAACTGAGCTAGACGAAGCTGTTTCACGGCTTAATCGGAACCAAAACGTGAATGTGTGTGTTGTGTGATGAAGAGAGAAGCTAGGAGAGAGAGACGCGAATTTTTGCTCGCTGGAGAAGACGACTCGCGCTGGGGGGGGAGATTTAAAAACTTTTTTTCCAACGGCTAGGGCCGTTGGAAATCCTAAACTAAAACGCATCGTTTCATTAAACGCACAAAAAAAAATTCCTTTCTATTTCCAACGGTCTCAGCCGTTGGAAAACTTTCAAACTAAAAATTGCATAACTTAATTTTCCAACTGTTATAGCCGTTGGAAGAAAGAAATACAAACCATTTTATTTTCCAACGGCTTAAGCCGTTGGAAGTGTAATAAATCCAAATTTTGCAGAAAATCTATTAATTTACCCATTTTCCAACGGCATAAGCCGTTGGAAGTCATATATATATAATTTCTTCAATTTCCAACGGCTAAAGCCGTTGGAACTATGATAAATCCAAATTTCCCTGAAAAAATCCATTAATTTACACATTTTCCAACGGCATAAGCCGTTGGAAGTAATATATATAAATAATTTCTTCATTTTCCAACGGCTTTAGCCGTTGGAACTATAATAAATCCAAATTTCACAAAAAAATGCATTAATTTACCCATTTTCCAATGGCATAAGCCGTTGGAAGTAATATATATACATAATTTCTTCATTTTCCAACGGCTAAAGCCGTTGGAACTAAAATAAATCCAAATTGCATGGAAAATCCATTAATTTACCTATTACTTGGCCCATTTTCCAACGGTTCAAGCCGTTGGAATTTATATATATATAAAATTTCCACAATTTCCAACTGCTGGGCAGTTGGAAAATATTTTTTCTTAATTCCAACGGTTTTGACAGTTGGAAATTTCCAACTGCTTCACCGTTGGAAATAAAGCAGTTGGAAAAACAGGTTTTTTTAGTAGTGTTTGCTGCTATTTTGGAGGTTAAAACCAATAAATTAATTACAGCTTGAGACCTTAACTTTTTAGTTCTTGTTTAAATTTTCTTGTTAATGTATAAATTGTTTAGTCAATTGTATTTTTCAAACAACATAATATATTTTCATATATTGTTTCTTTTTAGTTTACTATTTTTTAAATTATTTTTCCCTATAATATAATTTTTATTTACTTTTTATTGGATTTCATATTTTTTTATTTTTATATTTTTAATTTTATTAATTACCTTTAATTAAGAACATCATTTTTAATTTAAAAAATTGGATGGATTTTTTTATTGGTATTTAGAAACTTTGGAGCAACTCTAATAGTTTCCTATAATTATTACAATATAGGGAAATAAAAACCAAAATCTCCATAAATTTTTTACTCCAACTCTAACAATTTTCTTATTTTTTTGAATCTTGCATTTATTATATAACAATTAAATATTATGCATTTAAAGCAAATTCAAACTACAATGCAATTAAATAGAGAATATAATAATATTTCTCTAGTTCTTTACGCGCCCATTAATTTTTAATTTTCCTACAGATATATGGAATTAACTTTTCTCTTTAATCTTATTCTCTATTTTAGAGAATGAAATGAGGAAACTGTTAGAAAAAAAAAAGGATTCAATACTTCCTAAAATAGAGAAAATTTACAAAATAGAGAATCTATTAAAAATGCTCTAAGCTTCTGATTTGCCAATTTATGTGAGAATAAGATTGTGAAAATGAAGAAGAAGATATGATGGGAAATTTGTAAATAAATACATTCAAGTAAAAAGAATTGTTTGTTTGATCAACAATAAACTAGAAATAAAGTTTATAGCTTACATGGATGAGGCTTTTTTTTTCTGAAGTATTTCAAGATCTCAACATTATCGACGCTATCAATTATGTCTTTTTCAATACAAGTAAGTGTCTAATCACTCATCACCTATATTATTTTGTAACTTTATTTTTTCAACTTCATTTGTAGAAAATGTTTGCTTGATGGTTGCTGTAGCAACTAGTAAATATAATCAATGGTGGAACTAGAGGGGGACTAGTAGGGGCCGCAGCCTCCTCTAAAATTGTAAAATATCTTTAATTTCCTTTAAAATTGAAAGAAAAATGTATTTTGGGCTCTCATTAAAGTTGGTTGAATTCTATTATAAAAACTATAGTTTAGAATAAAATTTATTTTGACCTCTCCTTTATTAAAAACCCGGGTCCGCCCCTGAATATAATAATAAAATAGTAATAAAACATGTAGTTACAAATTTCATATATGAGGTAAAATAGTAAACAGATGTAAAATCTTTGTTGGAAGTTTGAGGCAGAAGAAGCTAATTTAATGTAAAATAAATTTAAGATCTAAGGTTCCGGTACAAATGAGGCAAGGAAAGGGATGTGGGGATGGACATGAGATTGGGAGACGGCACGCAAATAGCATATGAAGGTTTTAGTTAGGTAAAAAGTGTCGGAAGTATTTTTTTAGTTAGTGCAAACAATATACATCTATCCCTACAATAGATAAATAAGATAATGACAACTTGAATGACATCTTTTAGTAAAAGAAAACAATTGTAATAATTGGATATGTTTTAATATAATTATTTATTGCTGAGATGTTTTTTCAAAGTAAATAAATGATGAACGTAAGCTTTCCTAAGTTTATGAAGCAAAGTATACCATGTGCCAAATTTTTATTATTATTGATACTATCAAATATGTTATTATCAATACAAGTAATTATTTAACCACTCGTTGCCCATCTTATTTTGTAGCTTTTTTTTTTTCAACTTCATTACAAAAAAGATTTACTTGATGGTTGCTATAGCAACTAGTAGATATGATAGTAAAATAGTAATAAAGCATGTATTTATGAATTTCATATTTGAGGTAAAATAGTAAACGGATATAAAATCTTAGTTGGAGGTTTAAGGTAGAAGAAGATAATTTAATGTAGAACAAATTTAATACTTAAGCTTCTGGTACAAATGAGGCAAGGAAGGGGATGAGGGGATGGACATGAGATTGGGGACGGTTAGGTAAATAGTCAGGTAAAAAGTGTCAGAAGTATTATTTTATTTGCATATATAAAAATTCAATTGAGGGCAAATTTTTTGAATGTGAGATTAATGGATTCCCTTTACAAATTTTAGTGGGTCCTACTACAATATACCTATCATCTAAAAAAAGAAATTTAGAATTTCAGTGAGTGCAAACAATGTACATCCATCACTACAATAGACAAATAAGATAAGGACAACTTGAATTACATTTTTTAGTAAAAAAAATTATAATAATTGGATATATTTTAATAAAATTGTTTATTGCGGAGATATTTTTTCGAAGTAAATAAATGATGAAAGCTATTGTCATCCGTGAGCTATCCTGAGTTAATGAAGCGAAGTATACCATCTGTCAAGTTGGGAGGAGAAATGCGCTACTTTTTAGTTTAGGGGCCAATGTATCTGGTATGACTTAATTCAGGGGTTCAAAGTTGTCTGGAGGCCACAAAAAACGTGGGGCCAATTTAGGCTCAGTTGTAATTTTGAGGATGTTTGGTTAATTCGGTTTAGTAACCCGATAACCGAGAACCGAACGTATTTAATATGAATCGGTTTAAATGAAGCGTTCCACCATAATGTGCGAAGCTAGGGTTTAGGGTTTAATTGTTCGTGGCGGTTGATTAACTGCGTGAACGGTGAAATTCCTTCTCTTTACGGGAAATTGGCGGTACCAGCCAACCAGCGGCACGCCTTTCGCCTCCTCCTTCTCCACCTCCTCTTGATTAATATATCCTTCTCTGCTAAGTAGGTCTGCGGCGTTTCAGTTACCTCTCGCTTTCTCCCTCACTCTCGCTCACTGGAACATGGGCGTTTCTGTGATCAGAACGTAGTTCCGAGCTCACGAATTTAACTTGCATGTATTTAACCCTACGCTTTTGATCAATTTATATTCTGAATTCGGTTTGCTTGATCATTGGTTGCTCCAGTTTCATGTTTGGTTTACTCTATCTGTTTGCTTCTCTAAGAGAATAGCTACGTAATTTCCAGCTACAGAATAAAAAAAAAAGCCTCTGTATAATGGCGACGCCTGCACATGCTCAAGCTGTCAAGTCCCTTAACACATCTCCTGGGCGGAGGCGGTTTGTTGTATGTTCTATTTCTCATAGTTTGCTCTTGCTGTTTTGTTTTGTCCATTGCCCTATGGGTGTTGAACTTAGTTTCTGGGTTCTGGGCTTTCGGTCAAATATTTCTCTTCCAAGTTGTTTTATTGTGCAGAGAAATGTGAGAATGACATAGAATGACTATTACTAGCAAAATAGCAGACTTGTTCCTAGCTCATAACTGTTGCTTTCGTTTTAAGCCGGCCCAAAAACTGTTCAGAATTTTCAGTCATATTTTGTTTCTGTATGTTATTGAACTTTATGTTCCTGATTGTAAGTGTTGCTTCTTTTTCAGTTCAAGTCATTTTCGGAGAGGATAGAGGGAATTGATATTAATGTCTTCCGGAGCCTTGAAAAAATCAAGTCTGAGCCTTCAGAGGGATCTTTTTTTAGGGATTGTCTTATTGAATGGAGGGTATGTCTTTTCTTATATGTTTATGTTACCTCAATACATTCGATTCATTTATTGGTACCATATGAATTTATCTCTCTTCGTTGTTCTTTTTTTTCCCCTAAAGTAAAGCTTTCTTCATTGTTTTTCTTTAACAGGAATTGAACACTGCAGAGGATTTCATCTCTTTCTACTCGGAAATTATGCCTTTTGTACAGACTTTACCCTTGGTTTTATTGCACAAGGAACTGATATTCTCCAATCTTATTTCCAGATTGCATATGAAAGCAAGGTTATCGCTTGAGGCCATTCTCAGGTTTGCTTGACTAGACTCTTTAGTCCTCACATTTTGAAATTTGCTCATTTTTATATTGTGAAGTTTTATATGGCCCACTCTCATTGGCTAGTGGCAAGATAAAAACGTGCTCTTTGTTTCTTTTTGCAGATTATTGGCCTCTTTGTCTAGAGATCTCCTTCAAGACTTCATACCGTGAGTTCTGTTTTGTTTGGTTTTGTTTTTTTCCCACTCTCCTTCTGCAACTGCCTTCCATTTTTTAAAGCACTGATTTGCTAATTTTAGATATAACTGAATCAATTTTCAGGAAGCTATTTATTACATTTCGTCCTTGTATTATTCTTCTTTATGGACGGCTTTATGGTTGTTCCATGAATGAATTGACTTGTTTCATTTTGTTTCTTCTTTCTTTTTTCTTTTTGGCCAGATTGTTGCCTAAAATTGCTGATTCTTTAGTGTCTCTCCTAGAAAGTGGTGGAGACAGAGAGCCAGAGATTGTTGAGCAGGTCTGATATACAGTTTGAAATGTATATCATCTTTCTCATTTTAAGTAATACTTGATGTGGGTTTAAAATTCATATTATCTTTTGCTTTTGTTTTGTCTTCAATAGTTGGATTTGTTTTCTTGCAGATTTTTACTTCTTGGTCATCCATCTTGATGCATTTACAAAAGTATCTTGTAAAGGATGTCACTTATGTTCTAAAGTGAGTACTCTAGACGTTCAACTAGCACAATCATCATCACTACCATAGAATTTAATTCCAATGTCGTACAGTGTAGTGAAGGTCTTGCTTCCCTCAAATGAGCAATTTCTTTGTTATTATTGTTGTTGCTATTGTCAATGTTGTTAAGAGGCGCATGGTGTGCTTGCCTAGGTGTAGAGATGCACCTAGGCACCGTTGGACCGCCTCAGCAGGGTGGAGGCGCAGGGGTTTCGAACAGGCACTTTCCTTTGGCTAGGGATGGCATTTGGGTGGGTCGGGCTGGGTTTGGGTCAGGTTATTCAGGTTTGGGTTTAGTCGGGTTAATATCAATTTGGGTTCAAGTCGGGTTATTTGGGTTCGGGTTGAGTAGATTGCTGGTTCGGATTGGGTTTGGGTTAGTCTTATTCGGGTTTGGGTTTAATTCAGGTTGGTTCAATTTCAGTCTCGGATAACTTCCAGTTGGATTATTTGGGTTCTGGGTTAGATTCGCGTTGATATTCGGGTCTAATTGGATTATTGGTGCATAAGTTAGAATAACTGGATTAATTCAATTTTTTATTTAGATTTTGCTAAAATATAAATTAAAGAATTTGATTTTTCATGCAAATATTTGAAAAGTTTAGAGACATATGTTGCAATTTTTATGAGTGACTAAAATGAAAAATTTAAAATTTAGGTACCTCATAACTAAAAAATTACTAAGCATAGAAAATAATCTAAAAAATTTATTAATATACAATTATTTTAATAAAAATACCTAATTCAAAACTTTACAAATTCGATTCATGAAACTATAAACTTGGTCATTTCAGAACTTAAGAAGTTGGTAGGATTATATGCATCTAAATTATGTTGTCACTTCGAATTATAATTTTTTAGGAATTTAGAATCATTATTTAGGGTCAAAACAAGAATTAATTTAGTTTAGGTATTAATTTGAAGCCTTACAGGTCATTTGAGGTCAATATAGGCAAAATGGAAGAGTTTGGGTGTAAATTGAAGATTTTTAGAAAGTTCTAAGGAAAATTAAAAATTTTGGGGCAAATCTGTCAACTCTTGAGAGTTTGAGGTAAATTTGGTAATTTTATGAGGCAAAATCTGATGATCTCGTAAAGTTATGGGCTAATTTAACAAATCCTATTAGACTTAGGTCTTTTCGGGTTGGGTCAGGTCAGTTTCGGGTTTGGGTCAATTTGGATTCGGGTCAATTCGGGTTCAATCCAATTTGGGTTTCAGGTATTTCGGGTTTTGGGTTTTTTCGGGTTTCACTTTAATTGAGTTCGGGTTTAGATCGAGTTGGTTACAACCGGGTTCGGGTCATTGACTTTTCTGTTCAAATTGGGTCAGGTTGGGTTTGGGTTTGGGTAGGTCAGTCTAGGTTTTCAGGTTGGGTCAATTTTTGTCACCCCTACCTTTGGCCTTCTGGCGGTAGCTGCTGAACTCTTGGGTGGATTACTTGGCTGTGTTTTTGTACCACTTTGCCCTTAAGAAAGTGGGTTTTTAATGGTATATTGTCTTTTACCTAGCTTCTAGGTCTCTCTATATATAAATTAGGTATTGTAGAAAAAGAGTAGGTCTTTCTAGAAGTGATCAACAGGCCAACCCAGCCCGGTTGGGCCTGGGTCTAGATCTGGGAGACCTCTGCACAGCCCAGCCAAAGGGTGGCTCGTGGGTGCTTCAGGATTTGGATTGTAGGGTTGAAACGTGATGAAGATGAGGCTGATGCTGTTGAAACACAGCTTGGCTGAGGTGCAGCTGTTCTTACCTTATTTGAATGGGTCACACCATATATTTTGTACAACTTACGCAATTGGTGGTCCATAGTAGCAGAATAATTAAGTGCAGAAATATGCGCTTGCTCTAAGAATGTGTGATAATATGCCTCAAGTGCTTGTAATGTACCCGTACATTCAGGTCAAGTGCAGATGTAACTAAAATGGACTTTTGGGCTAAAAAAACCGTTAGGAGCTGTTGGGGTCTTTTTTTGCAAGTTTTCCAATTTTTTCTTTTTGAATTTTCTGCACCTCCCCCTGGCTGGGCCAAGCTGGGCTTTGACCGGGCTGGTCTTGGTTGGGCCATTGGCGACCCCTAGGTCTTGCAGCCATTTGAAAAGGACAGAAGAAGACAAGCAACCACGGAGAAGCTCAACAACTTTTGTCCCTCCAAAAGATACTTTTTTTTTTTCCTTTTTTCTTTTTAAATCTTTGCTTTGCTATTTTTTTATTTTCATGGGCCACGGTTCACCTTCACCTGCACATGGCTTTCTTTTCCTCATTTCTTTTTGTTTCTACCTTACTACTATATGTTTTTTCTAGTGCACCCCCTTCACTCGGGCATCGCTTTTTAATGTGCCTTGTGCCCAACAAGGGTTGTTGTTGTCGTAAAATCAGGGACACAATAATAGCTCTAGAAAATCTACAACTTCTAAATTTTTGAAAAATAACTTCCCTAACACTTGTAATCCAGGGAAATTTGGGCATTGTAATATTAGATAAGGTAGGGGCCTTTCTTTACCCTTGAACGCGCTCAAGTTCATTGCTCTCCAAATTAGCCAAAAAATCGCAAAAGAGGTTAAAGAGATGGCCTTTTTGTTTATGTCTTGTGTTTTCTGTATGCCTTGCCTCTCATGCCAAAATGGTTCCTTGTGTCTTAAGTGCAACTTTCCTTTGACTACCTTGCTCTTAGATGCTTTGGGATTGCCCGGAAGTAGATTTCAACACTCAAGTTTTCTATTATATGCTTATGTATCAATCTATCAGTCAATCAATCAATTAAGCCTTAATCCAAACCAGTTGAGGTGGGCTTATGTCTCTGCTTTGCTCGGTTAGTATCAAGCTCCTCTGATGCCCTAAAAGGGCAAGATCTTTTGATACTAAATCTATCCGAGAGTCACCTATTATATGCTTATAGGTGGAGCAGCAAATTTTTACAATCGTTGAAAGAAATAGTATCACTTACATAAGCTAATCATTGGTCTCTTTCATGCCTGTTTATTGTGTGGCAGTATATTTTGTATCTGGTTCGGTGCGCTAACTCTAGATTTTATTTCTTAAGTTCTCTCTCTTTTATGCTTATTTTTTTTGTGTTCGATCTTTTTCCAAGGGTTACTGTGAAATTAAGGTATTATCCGAAGGATTACATCCAAGAGTTCATGGCAGAATCTACTTCATTCTTACTTAGGAATGCTCCCCTTGAACAGCTAATTAGAGGTACTAATATGCTATGGCATAAAGTTCTTACGGCCTTTTTATTTGTTTCATGCAAATTTTGGGGAAGAAAATTTTCTGGTTTTTTTTTTGGAGAAGTTAGTATTGTTTGATTTATAGTGGAAGATAACTTCTAGCCCTAATCTTGTGAAAGAAAAATGTATTTTGGTGTTACTTGTGTTGGGATGATGATTATTAGGAAACAACCTGATGCTTTTCTCATCCACAAGTGATTTGTGTAGCAAAGTGGTGAGAAATAAAATTGGAACAAAAACACACCCCTTTCATATTCATGTTCTTTGTGAGCTATGATACTTTTTTGGTTTTAAGTCGTGTCTTCTGAGTTGGCCTTGGAGTTATTAATTTCAATTAGATGATTGTATTGGTGGACCCTTCTTGGTATGTTATAGTCTGTCTTTTCAGGTGTTAGGTGGTTTGTCTTTCCTAGGAGCAAAGTAAATCTCATGCTGGTTGCTTTGTTGTGGTCTGGGTAACTTTCCCAGTAAATGATGCACAGTTCTGTAACTTGATTGAAACAGGGACTAGGAAGGTTATTCTTGAAGTCATGAAAAAGCCGCTGTCTATGAGGAAAACTGGAGTTGCTGCTCTGTTAAGTTATGCTATGTTGGGAAACTCATCTAGATTTCACTCGGGGGCTGAGCGAGTTCTGCGGTTGGTGTTGGACAGTTCTCTATATTCTGTTGGCTATAAATTTGCTGGAGGCAGGTCTTTTTTGAAGAACTAGTGATAATCTTTATTTAGTGGGAGAAGAATGCTTCATATGTTTTGTTACTTCTTAATGTTCTGTTTGTTAGATACCAAAAACAGCAATTTCATGAGAGTAAGTTATTCGTTTAGTTTTAGTTTTTATCTTTCTAGAGATTAAACCTTTGTCCTGGGACCATACCATTTCATAACTTTGAAGGTGTACTAGAGGGTGCCGTAGCATATGAACAACCAACCAGCCGACCAATCAATCAACTAAGCCTAGATGATCTAGTTGAGATCAACAGCATATTATGTCTCCATTCTGCTTGGTTGGAGGCAACTTCCTTCTTAAGCTCTAAAAGAGCAAGATCTCTTCTTATGACCTCTGACAAAGTAAATGTTGGTCTACCTTATCTCTTCTGGATAGATGCACCATCGAATGGCTGCATGTGAGAACAAATCATGCATTACCCTCCAAAAGTACACATATACATGGATTTCTGTATGCGATTTATTAGGACATCTTGTTTAGATTGAATGAGATGACTTTTTATATCCTGGATCCACTTGGTGGATCGTTCTAAGCTTTATCCTGTGTTGCAGGTCAGATTTATTCTCATACTTATCCGGATGGTACGTTATTTTGAGCAACTGTTTTGTTCCTGTGTTTAGCAGCTCTCGGCATTCTTTATATTTATTTTGTATGCATTAGATTACTGGATGATTGTCTTGCTGACATGAATTTCAGTATTCTACAAACATTTTTCATCCCTTTTCCTTTTGTAGGCCCATATATTATCCTTGAAGTTGTAATCAGTATTTTGCAAAGGTTATCAGAGGAGTTACAGCCCAAAGAATTAACACTGATTTGGGATTGCATATATCAGGAAATACGCAATTGCTTATCTAATGGGTCTTTCCTGCATCTAAGTCGTCTTCTATCACTTTTTGTTTCTACTGTTCAGTTTAATGGCGACCTCAATGTTTCTGGTTAGTCTAGAACTTCAGATGACCTTTCTGATTTCTGTGAGCTCCTGTATCACATATTAATCTATTTGATCACTGGAAGTAATATTTCTGATGTTCTGTGCTGTAGATTATCAAGAAATGCTCAAGCTTGTTGACTCACTTGTGCAAAAATTAACACCACCTTCTATAATCCCAGAAGAGCAGTTATCTGAAATTGTTGACAAGCTTTTGCGATTAGTGCTACATATGATTGATGGGCTGCACAAGACCAACAATATGTCCACTATTGCTGGCTTTGTACTGCGCTGGGCTCCTATTTTTGAGTTAAGGAATTTGAGGTACTACCCCTTCATTATTCGTATTGCTTTTAATCTTTCTTACTTCATATTTCCTGATCTTGATATGCTTTAAATTTCCAGATTCCTGGATTTTGTTGCAGAGTTGCTGCGCAGGGATTCATCTGTGGTATATATGTTCAGGGATCTGATATTAAGGTATTATTGCAGCTGGGTTCTGGTTGTTTTATTGTGGATATAAGCAGTGTTTTTCTTTTAAATAAAATAATTCTTATTTGAAATTCTTACAATGGAAATTCCATTATTCCAGTACAATCAGCAGTATGGTAAAATCTTCAACTGAAGAAGTTCTACCACTGTTGTTGAGCTTCTGTGAGAAGATGCACATAAGGCCCGATAGTTCATGCTTTCTAAAAGGAGATGCTGAAGGGGCACTTTTAGACATCCATTCTTTTATGCAAGAAGCTTTTGTCGGCTGGGTCCGGTTTATAAATGATATTGTTCTTGGGAAACTGTCTTCTGCCCAACTTGGTGAAATGAAGTTAGCTGTGTTGTGGGTAATCATCAGATGCTATCCCCATGTTATGGATGCATCGACAAATATATCAAAGGTTATTGATTTGATTGATGCACTTGATCATCTTCTTATGGTCAAAGAAGGTAATTTTCATTTTCAATTACTTCTGCATACAAAGGGTATTTGTGTCTTATATCTAGAGTAGCATACTTTTGTGGCTTCCCTTATCTGTTAGCGCTACTGGGAATGGTTCACTTGTGATTACATATGTCCTGCTTGTGCATTTTGTCATTGGCTGTGATTATGTACTCAGTGGTCAGGTCATGATGGTAGGTTTAGGGTCTTACATAAGTTTGCTGGTATTGGGTCAAGTTTCGTGCCATTCTGGTTTATCTTTTCAGTAGAATTGATTTGGCTGCTGACTATATTTTGTACATGGTCTGAAATATAGGAATTGTTGTCATGACATTTCCTCAATCAGTTCTAAAGATTTTTTGGAAAGGGAAAAATGCCCGCATCTTTCTGTTAATCTGTTATATTTGCTCTGGCGTGGGTTACTGAACTATCAGGATAAGGCCGAACCCACCTAGGTGAGAGGAGTATGTTGTATCTTTAATGTTAAGGGATAGGTTTAGAAAATATTTGGGAGAAAATCTCAATTTCTTTACTTCTCTAGTGCAAATCCATACTCAATTCATACTCATGGGCACTTATGGTCTAAGGACTGTATTATATTCACAAGTTGAAATATTTTCTTGCCCAATTTTTTTTCACAAGAATAATGAGTGATACTATATTAGAAAGTCATATTCACTGCATACTCCCTTGCTATATTGCAGAGAATATTGCTGGCATATCCAGATACATGTGGCAAAGTTTGATTGGGGCTGCTTTACATTCCCATAACTTGTGTCCATGTGATGGAGAATTTATCTTCCTAGAAATGAGCAAAGTACTGCATCTTGCCAAGACTCACAAATCATCTCCGCAAGTGTTGGTTGCTGTTGCTGATTACTTGGATCTTGTTAAAAGGTAGGTATTTGTACATATTAATATATCTTATGTAAAAAAAAAATTGTTTGCATTTTTTTTTCTCCTTGTTTGATGAAGTGATACCTTTTATGCTGGAATGTGCGTCACACAGCAACCAATGTGGATTGCAAGCTGATGATGGGGCCAAAACATATCATCCTGAGCTTACAAAGGAGAAGGCTGTTGATGCAGTTGCTGAACTGGGAAATAATTTGAGCTGCTCAGAGAAGTCCATACGTCTTGCTACTCTGCGAATTCTATGTCATTATGAACCCTTTGATTGTGAAGTTTCTGCTCAGGATGAGCTGCTTGAGAAGAAATCGAGAACAGCAGTTTCTCAAGCTTCCGAGCTGGAGGATGACAAAAGCCCTGTATGCGCCTTCCATCTTCCAAAGCTTTCATTGCTTAAAATTTATACTGATTGATTGATAAGCAGTTACTGTTTTATACTCTTAACTGCAGGTGCTTAAGCTTCTCCTCACAATTGAGGAGACTCCTCTTTCAGTTTCTACAAGCAGGAGAGCCACTCTACTGATATCCAAAATACAGATGGGAATCTCTGGCAGGAGAATTTCTGGGGCATATGCTCCTCTTCTCTTGAATGGAATAATTGGCATTTTTCATAATCGTTTTAGTTATTTATGGACTGCAGTGACTGAGTGCCTTGCGGTTCTGATCAGCAAACATGTTGGACTTGTTTGGGATGACTTCATCTTTTATTTTGAAAAATGCCAGTCCTCTTTCCTGACCTCCAGAGATCAGGTTGATAGAGCCAGTTCTAGTTTCCCAGAATCGTATAGCGGTTAGTGGAGTCTTCTCAGTTAATTTTTCTCCTTCATTATTTTTTATTTTTTAATTTTCTCATTCTATTTGCTCCTCCCATCTGCCCCATTTTCGGTTTTGACTTCCAAATGTTGAATCTGATGCTTTCTTTTGAAATCTAAACAAAACTTTTCCTTCCACATAGTTGTCTAATTAATTTTCCCTTTTGATGTAGATCTGGATGCGAAGTTCAATTTGTTTGCTACTCCTGCATATGACAGTACACCTTGTGCAACTGTTCTGTCCTCTTTGCTCCTATCTTTACAAAAAGTTCCTTCTGTTGTTGAGTCTCGGTCCCGGCAGATCACGACTTTGTTCTTGAGGTTTTTGGGCTATGATACAGATAATCTTATAAGGTTATCTTCTAGACCTGTTGATAAGAAATTCCAATTTAGCAATCTAAACAGGAAAATTGTCAGTCTTGGTACTTCATATTTCCTTATGAATTTTTTCCTGCAGTGTGGGTGCATACAATTCAAGTATTTGTAAAGGTAAACAGTGGAAGGACATCCTTAAAGAATGGCTAAAATTGCTGAGGGTGATGAGAAACCTGAAGTCATCATACCAAAATCATTTCCTAAAGGATGTTCTGCAAAATAGGTTCTACATTGTTAAACCATGCTTTTGATTTGCTTTCACTTATAGCTTATTTCTTAAAAAATATGATATTAAGTTTCCATGTTTTCTTTTCCTTTTTCCTTTTGTCTTTTTATTTCTGGGACAATCAGTTAAGTTTTGTGTTTTCCTGGTCTTTTCCCTCTTGGGATTTGGGGGATTTTTTTGCAGACTTTTGGATGAGTATGATCCGGAATTACAGATGAGGGTTCTTGATTGCTTGCTGTTATGGAAAGATGAGTTCTTGACACCTTATGATCAGCATCTGAGAAATCTAATCATTGCAAAAACTCTTAGAGAAGAACTTACAACTTGGAGTTTATCCAAAGAGTCATGTGCAATTGAAGAAAGCCATAGAGTACATCTTATTCCCTTGGTTATTCGTCTCTTGATGCCCAAAGTCAGAAAATTAAAAACACTTGCTTCTCGAAAGGTTGCTGCAACAGATTTGTATATTTATTCACTTGGGGCTCTTTTCCCCCCTGTTTGTGGTTTTGCTACTTTAATTAATTTGTATTTGACTTTGTTTCTTCACCTGCTCAATATTCACTCAAATTTGAGAGCATCTCCTCACGTGCTTCGTTTAATTTTTGACAGCACACAAGTGTGCATCATCGGAAAGCCATTCTTGGATTCATAGCCCAAGTTGAAGTTGAAGAACTTCCTCTTTTCTTTGTGTTGTTGATGAAGTCCATTCATATTGTACCCAATGGAGCTGATGAAATCACTACTTTGTTCCGGACATGTTCTAGAAATTCTATGGCTGAATTTCTAGATGTAAAATATCTGCAGTACTTTATACCAGAAAATGTGACAGCCTTACCATTGAAGAGGAAACATGGTTTTTTGCATGTAATTAAAGATGTTCTTGGCAGTTTTGATGAATTGCACATCAGGCCTTTTCTTGATCTAGTAATGGGATGTGTTGTTCGGTTACTAAGAAGCTCTGCCTCTGGTATTGATGCTGCAAGAGGGGTTGAATCCTATTCAGTGGGACATAACATTGTTGAAGCAACTTCACATGAGAAGCAGGCTAGCACCAATTGCATGCTGGTAATATTTTTTACTCTAGAAATGCTGCTTTTCATATTTGCTTTGTTTGAGATTGGTTTTTTACTTTCAGAAAAATAATATATTTTTATTTAATCTAAGTCGATAAAGTCTGTTCATTAAAATAAGATTGTGTCCCTTAGGAAGCCATACTGGTCCCTTTTGATCTACACAGTTCAGCAATATCTGGGTTTAACAGGTGTAAATATTTGTTGTTTTTCTTTCTCATGAGAAAGATTCGGTCAGGCATCAAGAGAGAGTTAACATTTCTCTATGCTTAGATATATGTGCTGTTTTCTAATCCTTCTAATTCAGCATGAGCTTGTGAAAGAAGAGCATCTTAATCATTCTGTTCTTCTTTTCTGTCAGTATGAATATTTAATCACACCAATGTCAAGACTTGAATGTTTACTGGAAGCTCTTTATATTGATTGTTCATGTGCAGACTGCTGCTGATGTGAAGCAGTTGAAGGACTTACGGTCTTTATGCCTAAAAGTTCTTTCACTTGTTCTCAACAAGTATGAAGATCATGAATTTGGAAACGAGTTCTGGGACCTATTTTTTAATTCAGTTGAACCCTTGATCAATGCTTTCAAGCAAGAGGGTTCTAGTAGTGAAAAGCCAAGCTCTCTGTTCTCTTGCTTTCTGGCCATGAGTAGAAGCCACAGACTTGTTTCTTTACTCTGCAAGAATGGGAATCTTGTTCCTGATATATTTTCTATCCTAAGTGTAACATCGGCTTCAGAGGCTATTATATCTTGTGTGATGGCTTTCATTGAGAATCTGCTCAATCTCGATAGCGAGCTGGATGATGAAAACAGTCTTATCAAGGGAGTTTTGCATCAGAATATGGAGACATTGATCTGCAGTCTACACTGTCTATATCTGAGTGATGGTGCATCCAGAAGGTATGCTTGTTTGGTTTTGCATTAGTTTCGCCCATATTTCTGATTATATGCAGAAAAATTTATCATTGGAGAAATTTTCAATCTGGGAATTATGTGAAGTCTCTTCGCAAAATGCATTTAAGATTAAGATCTCTTTATGATAAAGATACATGCATGAAAGGAAAATGCAAAATTGAGGAAGTAAAGATCTGATGGAAACCATAACGTAACTTTAGAAAGCTAACAATTTGGTCATTAGTGTTAGGGATGATCATATAAAAGGTAGAATTCCCTTTTTTCTTGGTCTAATAAATGGATAATAGTGCAGAAGAGCTTGGCTCTTCCAGTTTGTCTCCCCAAGCATAAAGCTTTGATAAAATACCAGCACGAGTATGCTTTCTGCTTTACTGGTTGGCATGTGGGCATATAGTTGGTAAGTATGGGTACTCATGATATTTTTCTTTTCAATGAAATTATGAGAGAGAGTGCTTTGTGGCCTCTATGATGGAAGCGCAATATGGCTTTTTCTTTTTGTCAAGAAGGAAGGAGACTCTGCAGACAATAACCACTTCTACTCCAATACAACTGATTTCTTACAGAACTTCAATTGATCAGAAAAATATCATTGAATGCACCAAGCAGGTGCAAACCAAGCATCGAGTTAAATATGAAGAGAAATGCTGGATGGTATCTGCTAAAGAAAAAAAAAAGACAAAAAAAAACAGAGACAAGAAAATGAAAATCAGCATTCCTAGTAATCCTGAATTCATCAGTTTGTATCCATACATTCATTGCAAGCTATTGCCCTTCACATATTCCTTTTGGATGGTACACATATACTTATCTTACTTTCTCAGTTGAATTATTGTTTGTTTGACAGAAAGCTGGTGAGATTCCCTCTGGAGACTGAAATCAGGATTTTAAAATCACTATCGAGGTACATGAATGATCTGGCACTGGGGCAAAAACTTGGTGACATCCTGCTTGCACTCATATCAAAGAAAAGAGTTCAAAGTTCAGGTAGTGGTATTATTAAGCTTCTATTAGTAATTGAATATCTTTTCCCCATTTGTTTGGAAATGAGTGGTGTTGGTGTTGCAGATATCTGTACTGAAGCTATTCAGGTCCTCAAAGAGATTGTACCAGTATTGGAAACCAATAGTACCACAAAGATACTTAATGCAGTCTCTCCACTTCTTATATCAGCTGAACATGACATGCGATTGTGCATATGCTCTCTTCTTGAAACACTTGCTAGAACAGACACTTCTGTAGCTGTGCTGGTACTTCTTGAAACTTTTGCTAGAAATTACATGCATACACACATACATGCATTTATTTTCTTTCCCTCCACCTAGATAGTTTCCTGAGCTTTTCCATTTCTATATATTTCATTAAGAGCATAATTAAAAAAATTCTATTACATTCATGCGCACATACATAATACATAATTACTATGTCCATCCCAATTTCTTTGAAACTTTTAGGTTTTTTGCATGGAGATTAAGAAAGAGGAGAAGTTTGTGTGTTGTTTCCACTTTTGCCTAAAATAGAAAATGTTGCAAAAAATGTGGGTCGGAGGGAGTAAAAAATTTCTAAATATTTTAGTTCTATGATATGTATAGATGTAATACATTTTTTCCTAGATCTGGATATTGCCTCGTGAGCTTTTCAGTTCTATAAATTTCCATAACGACCATAATGAAAAAAAAAATCTATTGTTGGACTGCAGGCTGGAATTATTAGCAAATTGAACGCATCCTCAGATGTGGAGATTGGTGGACTTGATTATGATACCATAGTTGTTGCATATGAAGAAATTGGAGTTGAATCATTCAGCAATATCCATGTGGAACATGCGATGGTTATACTGTCGCAATGTGTTCATGATATGTCATCTGAGGAATTAATCATAAGGCATAGTGCCTATAGGTCTTTGCTCACTTTGCTTGATTTTGCTACTCAATTTCTGGGTGGGGTAGTTGAAGGTACTTCTAGATATGCACAAGTCATCAGGAATGCTCATGCTAGTTGGACAAGGACAACAATTCTCCGTGTAATGAACAAGATTCTCTTGAAATATATGGGGGATGCTGTAAGCCGGGGATCATCTGGTAAAAAAGTAAGGAAATGAGATCTATTCATTTTTTATGACTAATGGCTGCTTGCTGGTCCTGTGTAGCAAAGAAGTTACTTATGAGAATATGAAGGGAAGATAAAAGTAGTCTTGGTGGGGAACAAAATCAGAGGTGGTTGCCTTAAATGGTTTAGGCATGTCCAGGATAGAGCATAACAGAAGTTATTCAAATTTTACAGAATCTGCTTGGTTTGTGCCAGCTGTAAGACTTTTGGGGGTTGGGGGGGAGGCTTAGACAGTTTGCTGAAACGTTCTTGCGTAGAAATAGTAATGAAAAAAGAATCTTGCTTTATAAATAGATGGACTTGAGAATAAGACAGTTTTTCGATTGATTGATATCATGCACATTCAGAAGAAACAATGTGCTTGTGTGTTTTGTGTATTGCTCAATTTAGGGCTTGACAGATACTTTTGGGCTGAAGAATATTTCTCTTGGGGGTGGGGTTTTAAACTTGAAAGATCTTACATGGGGAAAACTATATGACATTTTACAATTTCTATATGCTAACAACTTATGCTGCATCACGTCTTCTTGACATGGTGGCAGGAGTGGATTGATCTGTTACGTGAAATGGTGATGAGGCTTCCAGATGCAGTGAGTTTCAGTAAATTACGAGCTCTTTGCTCTGAAGATGCTGATCAGGATTTCTTCACTAATATCATACACTTACAGGTAATCCCTTGTGTATACTTCTCTCTGCTTGCAAGCGTTCACTTTTTTTTCTCGTTTAAAAAATGAGAACTATCATGCTTTATATCTTTACATGTGAAGTTCAAAGATTGGAATGTTGCAGAATTCATGCATGAATTTCATCATATGTTCTATGTTTGTAACTTTGTTCAATATGGGAATGTTGTGGAGTTCATGCATGGTTTTAGCTTTTTCACTGCAGGAGGCAAGGCTGCTGCTTATGATCGAAATTAAGTAGAATGTCGTGCTCAGTTTCTTTTTCTTTAATTGATGTCTTCATGAACTTTTTGTACTGAATATTATCCAATATAAGAGCTTTTAAGAGATTCATAATTAGATATCTGAATTATTGGTAATACTTGCAGAAGCATAGGAGAGCTAAGGCTTTGCTGCACTTTAGAGATGTTATGTGCAGTACCAGCATGCCGGAGGTACTTGGTTTAAGTTTGTATGTTTATTTCATAGCCCCCTCCCCCTAAACCAGCTACTAAGACTTGCATTTACTTCTGAAATTTCAGGAGATTGCAAATAACCTGTTTATTCCGCTCTTTTTCAATATATTGTACGACTTAAAACATGGTAAGGATGAACATGTGAGAAGTGCATGCTTACAAGCACTTGCTACAGTTTCTGCTTGCATGGAGTGGAAGTCATATTCTTCCCTGTTGATGCGATGCTTCCAAGAGATGAAAAAAAATACAGAAAAGCAGAATGTCCTGATGCGTTTGGTTTGTTCCATCTTGGACCATTTTCACTTCTCACCAATACATGGTGGTGAAGAGGCCGAAGGTTCCTCACGAGGTGGGGAAACTGTTGGTTCAAATTCTCAAGCTCTGGTGCAGAAACATGATAGCTCTTCAACTGTTGCTGAGATCCAGACATTTCTTGACAAAATTATTCTCCCAAAGATGCTCAAATTATTGAACTCCGGCTCTGATAAGATTGATGTCAATATAAATCTTGCTGCCTTGAAACTATTAAAATTGCTTCCAGGTGATGCAATGGACATGCATCTCTCAAGCCTTGTACATCGCATTTCTAACTTTTTGAGGAGTCGGGTTGAAAGTACCCGTGATGAGGCAAGGTCTGTGTTGGCTGATTGCTTGAAAGAGCTTGGACTTGAATATCTTCAATTTATAGTTCACGTTCTGCAATCAACCTTGAAGCGTGGATTTGAGTTGCATGTTCTGGGGTACACACTTCATTTCCTACTATATAAAGTTCTTCCACATTCAGCTACTGGGAAGCTTGATTACTGCCTGGATGATCTCCTTGATGTGGTAGAGAATGATATTCTTGGGAATGTTGCTGAGGAGAAGGAGGTGGAAAAAATTGCTTCAAAAATGAAAGAAACTAAGAAGTGCAAGTCATTTGAAACCCTCAAGCTAATAGCCGAAAACATAAAATTCAAAGATTATGCATCAAAGCTTCTTTCTCCTGTTACTAAGCAGTTGCAGAAGCATTTTGGACAAAAAGTAAAAGCTAAATTGGAGAATATGTTGAATCATATAGCTGCTGGTATTGAATGCAATCCCTCTGTAGATCAGACTGACCTGTTCATCTTTCTTTATGGCCTTATAGAGGACGGGTTAAATGAAAGAATAAGTTTGGATAAGAGTTCATTGTGTGGTATACAGGAAGATAAGCTTCAGAGAAGTGATGCTGGTTGTATAAAAGTGAATTCACACATCGTAGTAGTGTTTGCTTTGGGGGTTTTTGTTAATAGAGTAAAACACATCAAAATGAACAATGATGAGCAGATGTTGTCCATGTTGGACCCATTCATCAAATTGCTTGGGAACTGCTTGAATTCTAAATATGAAGATATTTTATCAGTATGCCTTAGATGCTTAATTCCATTGGTGAGGCTACCGCTGCCATCCCTGGGATCAGAGGCTGATAAATTAATGGTGCTGCTGTTAGATATTGCCCAGGGTTCTGTAGATCATCACAGTCCATTAACGGAATCATGCTTTAAGTTGTTAACTGTCCTCTTACGAAGCACGAAAATTACATTATCCTCAGATCAGCTACGCCTTTTAATCCAGTTCCCAGTGTTTGTTGACCTTGGAAGGCAATCCTCAATTGTTGCCTTGTCACTTCTGAAAGCAATTGTTGGCCGTAAACTGGTTGTTCCCGAGATCTATGATCTAGCTGTTAGAGTTTCAGAGCTGATGATAACTAGCCAATCGGAGTCTGTACGCAGGAAATGTAGTCGGATTTTGTTACAATTCTTCGCTAGTTATAACCTTTCTGAGAAGCGTTGGCAGCAGCATTTGGATTTTCTTCTTGCACAGCTAAGGCATGAATTGCACAAGTATTTCAGCGTTCTTTACTGCATTTTTAATATGTAATCTCTAATATTATTTCTATTTCTAGCAGATATGAGCATCCAGCCGGCAGGGAAGCTGTTCTCGAAATGCTCCATGCAATTATAGTTAAGTTCTCGGAAAACAAAGTGAACAGCCAATCACAGACAATATTTATTCATTTGGTGGAATGTTTGGCTAATGATGATGATAACAGAGTCCGTTCTATGACTGCTGGGGTAATAAAACTTCTAGTTGGACGCATTAGCCAACAATCACTCGATTTTGTTCTTGAATGCTGTCTATTATGGTATTCAGGCGAGAAGCAACAACTATGGAGCTCAAGTGCGCAGGTGAGATTAGATGGCTATTTAACTAGATGTATGCTCTAATAAACACAAAACATCTGTGTTCAACAATTACCAAGGATGAAGCAGCAGCCTGCTGTTCTTTTGCTCAAGAGTAGAAATAAAATATTTTTAGAGCATGGACTTGGTCTGTTCATGCTTTTTTTTATCTGTCAGAATACATATCTTTTTGTTGTGTTCCTTTCATGAGTCTTGATGCTTGTTCAATTACCATTATTTTGTGATTATGTCGAACATGGTTTTGATTTTGGTTCAAATGTTGCCTTGTATTTCGTTGGGCCTTTCCGCTAATTTTGGGTTTTGATTTGAAATTTTTAAGATGGTTCTAGAGCTTCAGGTTTGTTGTTACAGATTTTTCCATTTTCCTGGTGCACATAATAGACTTATTTTCAGCTGTTCTATTATAGAGGGTCTTGTTCAATGGCAATGTCCAAATGGTTTTCAGTAGGATTTTGTGTTGCCCCATGTTATGTTCGAGCCTCCTTGTTTGGCCCTGTTTATTTTCTGCACTGCATTATCATTCATTCTCTGGGGGTGATTCACTTGAATGGTCACTCATCCTTAGCACTGTTTAATTGGTCATCATCATCCAAAATTGTGATCTCAAATATGTTGGTGTTGTTGGTACAAAATTCATCATGCAATTAATTTCTAAGAACAATAAAAATCAAAGTGGCAAATTTTTTCTTTGATTGCCATTCTGATGCGACCTTGTGAGGAATTTAAATTGATGTTCCAAATCCTTTTGCATGAGAGTAGTACTTTTATGGTTTTGTATACTTACACCCTTGGTTGTATCAAATTCAGCTGATGCTTATTGCTTGGTCGTCTCTTGGTTCAGTTTTTGGTATTTTGATCTTCCTCTTTATTTCCCAGTTTTTATTTTATTTTATTATATGTTAACTTCCCACTTCTTAATCATCTCTGCACATATTTAACGAGATTTGCTCTTGTGAAACAGGTTTTGGGTTTATTGGTTGAAGTAATGAAGAAAAACTTTCGGAAGCATGGCCATAGGGTTTTCCCAGTGGCTAGACACATCCTTAAATCTGCTGTCAAGGATTCTCGTAACATGCAGCTAGACCTTTCAGGTCGACCTGCAATTCCTCTGTGGAGAGAATCATACTATACGTTAATTATGCTGGAGAAGATACTCTTAGATTCCAGGGATTTAATCTTGGATAGAGAAACTGAGGTACCACCTCCCATTTTCCCCTTCTCCTACTGCTCTTGCTGTCTCCTTCCCAAATATAATAACCGTCCTGTTGAATTGGATCAGCAAAAGCTATATAGATTTATTCATTGAAAATACCAAGTTCTTGAAAATAATTTGCTTTTTTCTTTTTCCCCTCTTTTGCCTCGGGCCTCCCAGGACATGTGGATAGCAATCTGTGAGTTGCTATTGCACCCACATGCATGGTTGCACAGTATATCAGGACGCTTAGTTCGCCTTTACTTCACAACAGCAGCAAATGCTATCAGAGAACATCCAGAGAAGTCATTGGATTCTTTTATGCTGACAAGGCCAAGTAGACTTTTCACAATAGCTGTTTCTCTCTGCTGCCAGTTGAAAGCACAAGAGACGAGGGATGATGATGCTGACAAGAAGATTACTGAGAATCTTGTGTTTGCAATATGTGGTTTGCACTCTGCTACCTGGAAGTGTGTAAATACAGAACCGGCCAGGTTTTGGTCTAGTCTGGAACAGGATGAGCAAGGCTTGTTTCTTAACGCTTTTAAATTGCTAAACTCAAGAAGAGCAAGGGCAGTAATTTTTGCTGTTACCTCTGGTGTTGATGATCAGATTTCAAGAGACCAGGTAGAGGATTTTCCATATCTACTCATCTCTACATTGATCAGGGAGATTGGAGAACTTGCTGTTGAAGGTGAAGCTAATCAGGTTGGTAATCTATGAGGTCTTAGAAATGCAGCTACCGTCTTGCTTTCATTACTTAGTCTGTAGAAGTTTTTTGTAACGCTTTCAGGTGCTTATAAAGCTTGTGGTGCATGCAGATGAAAGTCGCCTTTGGTAGTTTCCAGAGGATCTCGCACAAGATCTCTCAGGTTGATCTCCAGCGGATTGCGGGTGAAATGTTGTTGCCATTGTATAAAGTTTGTGAAGGACTTGCTGGGAAAGTGATTTCTGGTAAGTTTGAATGCACAATTTACTTTGAATTGGACTATCATGCCGCATATTTGCAAATGAGAATATGAGGGCAAGTATGAAGAAGTAATTGCTATCTGCATTAACTTTCTTAAAGATTACATAGTACTGCCTCCATCAGAAATTCTCTGCCCCATTTCAGTCTTGTTATTAAAGGTTGACTTGAATTTATTTATACTTTTATTTGCTAAAAAATTTTTCTAAAAAATTATATTAGAAACTATAAGGCTTATTGTTTTTAAATATAATATTTTAAAAAATTTATCAAATAATAATAAAAATAAATTCAAGTCAAACTCAAGTAAAAAAGCTTCAATGAAGTAGAGAATTTGGGACGGAGGGAGTAGTTTATTTTGTAGATCTGTAAACATATGTTTTCAAAAGTGTTAGAACTGTTGTCTTTTGAAGACTTGTGGGTCTCCAAATTATTAACATCCTGACATCCTTTTACTGAAGAAAAAATTTAACAACTGCAGAACCTTTCTGAGATATGAAGGACCTTTTGTAGCATGTGATTTTTTTTTTCATTTCTTTCTCCTTCATAGCATTATGATTGGCCCCATATTTTCTAAGGATGTAGAGAACCTTGTTTTTGATGACATGGAGATCATTTAAAGACACTTATGATATTCTAGAAATATAAAAAACAGAAGAATCCAAAATCTTCAAAATATGATGACATACTGTGGTATTACTATGCATTCACTAGAAAATTTGGAACATACGTCGGAAAATGAAAATGAGAAGCTTTCTACAGTTTTACCGGCCCTAGGTGGCACCTAAACATTAACATTGTTACCTCTACATGGAGACAATGAACAGCTTGGCACTGTGGTCCTTCCCGTTTATGGCCTCCTCTCTTATTTTAGAACTATTATTGTACATGGAAGAAAGTGCATATGAAAGTTTGTTCAGTGCTGATCTAATCTGATACATTGTTAGGCATCTGTCTTTGTTGCTGCATTGATTTGACCCATGTTTTTTCCACTGATTTTCAGATGACATGAAGCAATTTGCAGAAAAAGTTTGTGATACGATAAGAAACTCAATAGGTAGCCAGAACTTTATACAGATTTACAGTGATATCCAGAAGAAGATCAAAACCAAGAGAGAGAAGAGGAAGCGAGAGGAGAAGGTTATGGCAGTTGTCAACCCAACCCGAAATGCCAAAAGAAAGATGAGGGTTGCAGCAAAGCATCGTGCACAGAAGAAAAGGAAGATTATGACATTAAAGATGGAAAGGTGGATGCGTTAGAATCTTGATAAGCAACTTTTATCTCTGTACCTCATGGTTCTGAAAAATCCATCAGAACTCCGTGCCATGTCCGGTGCAAATGTTGTCCACCCCAGAATCTGCAAATGCGTGACGAGAAAGCACTCTCATGGTTCTGAAAAATCACTCTCATGGTTCTGAAAAATCCCTCAGAACTCCGTTCTGTGTGCGGTGCAAATGTTCGTCAGCCCCAGAATCTGCAAATGTGTGACGGGAAACATCTGTCATGGGTACTGCCGTGCTGTGATTTAACACCGTAGGGCCTCTGGGGGAATGGCCCCCATTAGATCTAAATTTTCCCCCAAATTTTTTACTAGAATGGGGATTGTCCATAACAGATATAGAGAACTGTGTACTATTAGATACTTGAAATCACATTCGAGCACCAGTTTTACAAGTTCAAGCTTCCGTCTTTTATGTGGAAATTGTATACGTGACACGGCGGAGGTATATAGATTTTGACATTGTCACAAACCAAGTTATCAGCAACATACTGGTTCTCTTAATTCAATTGTAATGGGCATATAAATGCTGCTGATTTTTGCTTAGGTCATCTCCTTTCTCAACTATATTCGCGCTGAAACCTTAGTTCTGATTACTGTACTCATTCCATAATCAAGGCTGTGAAGTACCTATCATATCATTTCATATGTTGTGATCAGAGTCGCTAGACACCGGTGTCAGCAAAGGATAAACAGCCATTTATCAACGATCATTAATTGAGGTGAGAATATATTAAGACACGAGTGAATCGCTTAAACCTCATTCGCTGTTTCAGGTGTGTTGCCAGTAAACCGTACACGCTCATTTGAAACAACAGATCAGGGAAGCCATGACAAACTAGGGTTTCCTTTCTTCAGCCATTTTCTTGCGTATCTCATGGGCAGCATTGAAAATTCCCAGGGTGGGCTTATTGCACACAAAGCACTTCTTGTTCTTCGCATGATGCTGAAACTCAATAGAAATGTTATGTCAATAGCTAGTTTGCTTCAGCATGAGAAAAATATTCAGAACATGGTAACATCATGGAATGTTTATTTCGGGAACAAATAGTTGGATTTCTAAGCTGCATACCCAGAGAACAAACAAAGAACAAAGTAAACGAGTCAACCAAATATGAAGTTTTCAAAGAATCCTTTCTTTGATCAACTAGATTATGACACGGCAGTAGGCAAGCTCTCTAGTGATTCAATTTGGTTACAGACCTTTACAACCTAACTGGGAACCAAATACCTGATTTTATCTCAGTTGTTTACTAATATATCATGCATCTCGAGGCCTTGCATTTCCAAAGAGCCGCCAGACAGTTATGTCTTCAATTACCAAAGCTTCCTCTACTTGTTCATGTACAATTTCTTAATATCCAGATATCAAGTTGTGATTTTGGCATCAAGTTCTCAGCCTATGATGTGAAATCTACTCTTATTTTCCTATAAAACCTCAAGCCGAAGCACATACCCCTCGGAAGAAAGAAATATCTAGTTCAGAATCCAATCTTCAGTTCTTATATATATGGATTTGCCCCAAAAAAAGAGACTTGCTTCCCTTTTAATCATAAGCTTATTGAAATGACAGTTTGCCAGAACCTGACTCACTGAAGACAGTTCATTTGACTTCCCTTAATATAATTCACTTATTTTTCCAAAATGAACAAATCAATACTCTTAACATCTGTGACTAATCATTCCTGGGACCAATTCTCACTATAAAAGATTTATAAACACACTAGGTGCATGCATAATAACTGACCAAAAGCTGCATTGATGGTGCACCCACAACCTAACTCGTTATGCATAACACCTATTGATGTCTAAAGTAGAGTATATGCAATAAAGTTGCCGCAGAATAGCAACTGCAGTAGAGTTGAAGATATTCTAGATGGGTTCAACATAAGCAAAGTATTGTATTTGTATCATGTTCATAGGAAGACAAACATCAAACGAACGAGTATCAGATGACAACCAATTACATACTTATGACGAACTGATAGCAGAAAGAGCATAGCCATGATCATAAGTGTACCTTTAAAGCACAATGCTCGCAGAAGTAGTGTTTGCAGTTGGTAACAACCGGATCTACAAAGGGCTGCCTGCAAATGAAACAAGCAAAAGGTAATTCATCTTCATCGTCATCATCACTTGGGATGGCCCCTGCTTCATCCTCTTCATCCCCTCCCAGAGCCATATTCCTCCTCCTTGCCTTCTCAGTCTCCTCCCACTCCTTCTCCAACTGCCATCCCGACTTGTAATCCCCTCTATCATGCATGAACTTACACGAATCTCCATAGCCACAATAACCAGTTTCTTTGTAATCTTTACAAATGTCAGGCTGATAATCAAATCTCGCCGACACCCTAATGTGAGCTGAGGCCCTTAAAGGCCCATGTGCTCCACCAGCTTTTTCGCTTGCAACTGTTTGTTCCCTTCGAAACCCTGCTTTATGATCGACATATCCATGCATCCCAGTGTAGAGCTTGTCATCCCCGGAAGCCGAGCTTTTCCCTTTCAGAGCTTCCTCCGCTCGCTTAAGAACCTTCTCGCGAATAGCCCTTGCGTCCTTGGTGAACTCAGTCTCAGTTTCTAAGGATGCCGTGGCTTTGCTGTCGTGTTGAACTTGGATATCCTTGGAAGACTCGAATTGGAAAATGGGTATCTCGGGTTCCGCGTCCGGGTCGGCGGCAGAGGATTTGGAAGACCCCGTTGAGAAGAAAAGCTTACTGTCGGGTTTCGTGGCTTTCTTCTGAGATTGCAAGAGAGAAGGCTCTGTTTTAGAATCCTCGTCTGCTTCAGCGTCTATCGTCCTCTTCCTGATGTTCTTGTTCTTGGTCGGTTTCCTGAAGAAATTGCAGACCTGATCAGACTGTTCAGGTTCGCTCGATTCCGCCATAGTTAACGAAGAAGGTATTCAAAATCCGCCTCGATGATGAATTGGTTTTGCCTAAATAGTTGGAGGAGATTAACAGGATTCGTCTGCGGCAGTCACCTAACCAGTCGTCTCCGCAGCCACTCCAGAACTAGATTCCGGCTTCGAACTTCTAAGGCCGTCGCCGCCGCTTTGTGAGTTTCAAACCCGTCGCGCCGTGTTTGCGTTCGAACCGGGGGGCAATCCCCTGGGCGAGGGTTTGTCAGGGGAGGTGGGGTTGGGTTGGGTTAGTTTGGGCTTAGCAAACAATAAAGGATTGGAGCAGTTGACTTGTTAATTTTTCGGGCCTGGGTCTATTTTTCAGCCCAACTTTCAGTCTTTATGCAGGGTACGAGAATGAGGCGGAGCTGGTCCACTTGACCGGATGGTTAGTTGGGTGTCCACGCACGCGGAAGCTGAAACCAAAAAAATCTTTGAAAAATGTTATCTTCTCACCTCCCCGCAAGGAATCAGGTGAGGAACTTGTATTTGAATTAGTTAATTAATTAAGGGAAAATTAAAAAAGCCCCCCTATAATTTGATCTAATCTTCATTTTGCCTCATTTATTTTCAAAAACTACACTTTACCCCTTACTTTTTTTATAGTGTCTAACAACTTCTGAAACCTTAAATTAAAATGTATGATAACCATGTTCCAATACTTTCAAGATTTTTAATTTTTTTTTATAATCAACTAATTTTTAAAAAATATTGATATTTATTTACATGAAGAAAAATGTATTTATAAAAAGAAAAAATTGATAATTTAAAATATCTATTAATTATAAAAAAAATATTGAAGAGACTGAAATTACTAAAAGATGGCTATTGCATAGTTTAAATTACGATTTCAGAAGTTGTTATCAGATAGTATAAACGAATAAAGGGTAAAATAAATGTTTCAAAAAATAAAGGGAACAAATTGTAGGTTAGGGTAAAACTTAGAGAATAATTGTAACTTTCCCATTAATTAATTAATACAGTGACGTTTTGAACTGGCTCGATGCCATAAATCAAATTTGAACTGGCTCCTGTTCTCAGGGATGCCATAAATCAAATTTTACGTTAGTGAATATGATTCATGAACGAGTAGAAAAAGGATCTAAAATTAATAAATTTCGCGAGCCATTTATAACTGCCGCCATCAATCTCTACATGTGAAAATTCTGTGTCTGCGTCTGATTGGTTGCCCATTCAGTGTAACTTGTTTAAATTTATTAGACAAAAATATATTAGACATTTTAGAGTTATTGGAAGACAATCATCAACCTGTTCAAATTAAGATTTTTAAAATTAATATTAGACAATGTGAAAAAGAAAAACAGATAAATGTAGATTTTGAAGGGTAAAGGTAATTCCAACTTCAGGTACCAGGCATCATAGTAGTGCGAACATGACAATGTTTTTCTTTGGCCGAACATCATTAACCAAAAATAATTAAAATGAGACGTTATAAAAAAAGATGAGAATTTAATCGACAAACTTTAAAGATAATTAAGTTAAAACGACCACTCACTTTACAAGACGACACTGTTACAGTAATTTTTTTTTCTCTAAATCTTCACTCAATCCTCATTTCTTTGAGCCACTTTTATTAGTATGGTGTCACAAAATAATGAACTATTTTCCTAATTCAACGGATTGGTAATTTATTTCTAAATTTCTTATTTTATTTTTAAATGAATGACAAGTAATGATTATTTTAGAAAGATGCTAAAAATTGTCTAGAATTTTATGAAAAAGCTGGGAATATTAGTACTTTACATCACCCTGGACACGTATATGCCATTCCTTCGCTTTTGACTGTAGCTGGGAGAAGAGTGATGCAATAACAGGTCCTACTTTCCTATTAGGAAATTGCTTATTTTATTTATTTATTGGTGATGGGGGGTTGGAACAAATTAACAACCTTGATTACCGATCCTCCTGCAATTAGTGTTCGACTGGGGGAGGAATGAAATTCTCGATTATCATAATTTAGACGACTCAATCAAAATTCAGCTACAACTTACTATAATTTTGCTTCTACACACACCAGCTCATCGCTCTGCTCCTGATCAAGGACCTTTCAGTTTCCAGTCTTCCTGCAGACGTATTGCGGAACACGAAACGAATAAGAAATGAAAAAAAAAAATGGGGGGCTTAGAATTAAGAATTTGGAATTTGTACTGGGCGTTGCCGTGCTGGGGGCGAATAGACATAGGGGAAACGGAACTCATGTGAGGACAGAGGAAGAAGTAAGGTGGCTCAAGTCATTTGACTTGAGAGACTATTAAAAAGTAAAACAAATGGTATATGCCATTAGATGCGGGAGCTGATTCCAGGTTTCATTAGACTCGTAAGTGCATTTAAATAGAGGCCCCAAATAAACCCCACTTTGATCATCCACTAAACTATAATCACAACTTCACGTCTTCCCTCATCCCCACTCTTTTCCTCCAAACTCTGTATCTCAGAATTTCTAGCTGAAAGAAGAAAACCAATTTTACTACAACTATTGACCCTTTTGGGATTCATAGAACATTGAAGATTCCGAAGAAAAATCAGCCAACTCTGTCGGCAACTGTATATAGGACACATTCTAAGTGACAACACCAAGATTTGGACTCTTCCTAAGCTGTTTTCCCTGGTAAGCTTCAATTATTACAGAAACCCACCAGATAAATATACGTCGTCTCCTTTTACCTAAGCAGTGATTACTAGTATTAGGATCTACTATTCTGTTTCTATGTATTGTAAGAGAATATTCCATGATGATACAGCATATGAGTCCTTGCCTCCTTGGAACAGAAAGTTTCTGGATTTGTTCAGTGGTGAAATTTCTCGAAATTAAAGGATTCTTATCAAAATTCACACCAAACCTGGTCGAATGAATCACTAACTCATTCTTTTCAAGCAGGGAAATCTCAGGAATCATACCATTTTGAGGGGAGCAGGAGGAGCTAGGTGCTTAGAATCAGTCAAGCTATGGCTAGAGAGAACAAAGTTCTAGATGCACTTGATTCAGCAAAGACACAATGGTACCATTTCACAGCAATTATAATAGCGGGGATGGGTTTCTTCACCGACGCCTACGATCTATTCGGCATCTCTCTAGTCACAAGACTTCTGGGCAGAATATACTACTATGATCCGAAATCTGCAAAGCCAGGAACTTTACCTCCAAATGTAGCAGCAGCCGTTACTGGGGTGGCCTTCTGCGGGACTCTAGCAGGACAGCTCTTTTTTGGTTGGTTGGGCGACAAGATGGGACGCAAACACGTCTATGGGCTCACCCTCATGCTCATGGTTGTCTGTGCAATCGCCTCCGGCCTCTCCTTCGGCCACTCCTCCTCCGGGGTCATGGCCACGCTCTGTTTCTTCAGGTTTTGGCTTGGTTTTGGCATTGGCGGCGACTACCCTCTCTCTGCCACCATCATGTCTGAATACGCCAACAAGAAGACTCGAGGGGCTTTCATTGCCGCTGTTTTCGCCATGCAAGGATTCGGCATCTTGACTGGTGGGATCGTCGCTCTCATCGTTGCCAGTGCCTTTGATCACGCCTTCCCTGCCCCATCATACTCCGTCGACCCTGCAGCCTCCACTGTGCCGCAAGCGGACTATGTCTGGCGCATAATTCTCATGTTCGGGGCGGTGCCAGCTATTTTGACTTACTACTGGCGGATGAAGATGCCTGAAACAGCCCGGTACACGGCGCTTGTGGCGAGGAACGCCAAGCAAGCCGCTGAAGACATGTCCAAAGTGTTGCAAGTAAATCTCATCGCTGAGGAAGAAAAGCAAGGAACTTCGGGCTCCAACTCTTACGGGCTTTTCAGCAAGCAGTTTGCGCGCAAGCACGGCCTTCACTTAGTTGGCACAAGCGTCTGTTGGTTCTTGCTAGACATCGCCTACTACAGCAACAATCTCTTCCAGAAAGACATTTTCAGCGCGATTGGGTGGCTTCCAAAAGCCGCGACCATGAACGCAATTCACGACCTTTACATGGTGGCAAGAGCGCAGACCCTCATCGCCCTATGCGGCACCATTCCTGGGTACTGGTTCACGGTGGCTTTCATCGATTACTTGGGAAGATTCGTGATCCAGTTAATGGGCTTCTTCTTCATGACCGTCTTCATGTTCGCTCTGGCCTTTCCTTACCACCACTGGACGCAGAAGTCCCACCGGATCGGATTCCTGATAATGTATTCGCTGACGTTTTTCTTCGCAAACTTCGGACCCAATGCGACAACGTTCGTGGTGCCGGCGGAGATATTCCCGGCGCGACTGAGGTCGACCTGCCACGGGATATCGGCGGCGGCAGGGAAAGCAGGGGCAATTGTTGGCGCATTCGGATTCTTGTACGCGGCTCAGAGCCAGGACCCGACGCAGACAGATGAGGGTTACCCGCCGGGTATTGGAGTGAAGAACACGCTAATTGTGCTGGGGTGCGTCAACCTTTTGGGTATATTTTTCACTCTGTTGGTGCCGGAGTCGAAAGGGAAGTCGTTGGAGGAGCTAAGCGGTGAGAACGAGGAGGAGGAAATGGACGGCGAGGTGGCTGTTGCTTCTGCTCAGAATGTTTAGCAAAACGTAAATGAGATTAACAAAATCATTTTGATACACACAGCCGTGAGCTGAGCTTGTAATATATTTTGGCCACTAGGGTCTGATGGGGGCTGGCACTCGGCAGAGACGCGATGAAAGTTGCTCAAAAGCACTAATTATTTTTACTTTTACTTATTTTCTTTCTATTAACATTAACAGTGTCTCATTTTCTTTTTTTAAAGTTTTTAACATTCAATTGCTCTACTACCATTATTAAATTGAAAATCTCACCACCCAAAATCCTAAAAATAATTTTTTAAATGCCCATTTAAATTCTCATTACATAAAACTTAAAAAAGAATTATTTTTAAGTTCCAATTTCTGAGATAAAAATGAAACGGATAGCATAAAAAGATTACACACATTAATCTCCCTCACATAGAAATGCTTCATCCATTTGAGATGGGGGAGTAATTACTTAAATAATTTTTTATGAACTTTTTTCCCCAGGCTGCCCAAAAATAATAAAAAAACTAATTATATTTTTTGACTTCTTTAATTATAAAGTTCCAATTGATATATAAATTAGTGGATAACCAATGGAGTCTTAGCCTAGTTGGCAAGTATACCACCATATCACGTGCTCGGCCAGGGTTTGAATAGGTGAGTTTAGGTTGAGTGGAGTATGATGTATTATAGAGTAAATTATAGAATATCTCTTGTAACATTTTGATTTCTCAGTACAGAAAAGAAAAGGAATTGGGTGGATAATTACTAATAACTCAGTTTTAACAATTACTAACTAAAAGATCTAATCCTAAGACACGAGGCCTTGCAAGTGATGAAAGGCCCATGAGTTTTCTTCTCTTGAGTTGGAGCTGTTATAACTTATACTCCATCCGTCTTAGGTTCTTTGCACCATTTTCTATTTTGGACCATCCTAAATTCTTTGTAACATTTCCTTATTTAATAAGTTTTTTATATTTAATTTACTATTCTACCCTCATTTTAAGTTTTACTCTAAAATTTAACTATACAAATCAAGAAAATCCTTACACTTAACACAATTTACAAACATGCACCCTAGGCAACTCGATTGAAATTGTAAGCCTAATCTCCCTCGCTATGCAATCAAAGCTCGAATGAAATCCCTAACTCAACCTCCTTCCCTCTACAACTAAAGCGATTATTGACACCGACCTCAAATTCTTCATCGATTGTCACCAACAGCAGCCCGAGATAGTAACTTTGGACACTGCGGTGAATAGGAAGGCATATAAACACCAAGGAATAGTAAGTTTCCTCTGCTCTGACTTGCCCTATTGCTTTTCAGTTAATGATGGCCACACTTTTATCAGTGCCTTCGCTTCTAGTTTTATCTTGTAGCCTAGTTGTGATTGTTTGTGGTATTTATTGTGCTTGGAAATTTTCTAGTACTTGTTGTTTTGTAGTCAATTATGGATGAAATAAAGGATTAGGTTTTCTAACTCAGGAATAACATGATGGGATTTCCTTAATACTGATGAAACATGAGTATAAATCATCTTGTGATAGGGTGACTTTGGTGTAGCCTGAGAATGGTGGTTCTATTTTTCTTTTTTTTTGGAAAATAAAAAGAATTCTGGCTCATCCTTGAAGCTCAGTTCCAACCAAGTATAAACCACAGTTCTAGAACCAACCTAAATCACACTAGTGAACAAGCTATGAAGAAATAATACATTGTACATGAAGTAGATTTTGAGCCTATACTTATTGTTCCTAAAATTGTTCAACAGGGTCAATCAAGTTACAAGTATTATTAGCCATCAGTCTTTCTAGAATCTACTGGAAATAGAACATGATTTTACGAATGTAGTTGGTATTTGGTCTGGGTGTTACTTAAATTACAGGGCATAATTTGGTTAGGCAAATGGTATTGAACAGTTTTTTTTATGTGATTGGTTTCATAAATTAGTTGTTATCAGCTATGCTTAAATTATATAAAAACTTGGCTTTTAATACTGCAAACATTGGCTCAAATGGGTCTTAAAATCAAAATTTTGCTGGTGTATGTGTTAAAATTTGTGGCTGATTTTCTTATTTTTATCATTCTCTACCTTTGATGATACATGGTTGGCCTAACTAAATAAATGTTGGATGTTTTTGCATTATCATCCTTGTGGATGTTGTGGTAGGTTAAGTACCACTATGAATACCTTAAGAAAATTGAGGTCATTTGATTTGGGAGCAAATAACATACCCCATAGCCTACATACGATGACAGAGTTGATAGATATTTCATCACAATAGGCAATTAAGTTACTTGTTATTTCTTCTAAGAACAATGTAAAAAAAGATACCTTCATTTGTCCTACCTCATCGGATTCCTCTACTTCTTCTCTGCTTAGGCCTTTTGTTCCATCCCAAGTGAAGCCGAGTAACATGGGCAATGTTATGGTCATACTTTCTACCCTTCTGAGTGTAGTGGCAGCAGATGATTTTTGGATGGACGCTACAACCTATCTGGTGAAATCAAAATGTGCTAGAGAGTTTGTAGCTTGTGAAGCCATATGTCCAGACCTGAAGCTAAAATAACTATGTTGTGAAGTGCACATGCTCAAAAAGTAGTGTACATCATTAGTGTCGAACCATGTAGTAAAAGTTTTTGTTTTGCAGTGCGCAATAGTGTATATATACTATGTTCGTCCTAAGTAGCTAACTTTCAATTTGTACTTAAGCTAAATTTTGGAAACTAGTGCTACTAAACTGAATTGTAATGCTTCAACCCTTGTACTTTTTTTTATGTCAACTAGGCTGTTCATGAATATGCTATTCATGTCACCTACAGAATATGTAATTGGTGTTAATGAGCTAATGAAAAAGTATTCAGTTATGTTACATTGATTGCGTAATTAGTGGTCTTTTCATTCTTCTTCTAGTGTTTGTTAAGTCAAGGATGCTTGTTTTTTTAAGAATGCTTTTTAAGAAATTGTTGACATATCAGTTGCAAAATGTATCAAAGGTGTTTACAAGACATGAACTTGGATTGATTGTGGTTTTTTTTATCAAATGTTGCATTCTTGTAAAAAAAATCCTTAGATGGTCAAACAAAGGTTTGACTTTCTACTATGAAATTAGTTTTAATCTAAAATTTTGTGAGCATATTCCTAAACTTAATTGTGATGTGTTGATATTGTTTTTCAGGAAAATAAGGGTTTAATGTTCAAAATAGTGCATAGTTTCGTTTCCTGGAGAAAAGAACTCCTTATGAGATAGTTTGACATTTTCTTTGACTTTTTGCTATAGAATATATTTTGGTCTAAAACTTTAGGTATATATTTATAATCTTATTTGAGACTTGTTAGTAGGGTTTTGTAGTAAAAGAGCATAAGCAACGAAGAAAACACAACACTTCTAACTATTGCAGGTTTTTTTACAAATTTTTTGGTGTTTAAGGAAACAAATTCAATTGAAAGAACTGGATTTAATGTTCATTTTCTACAGAAAACCTGGTTTGCAGCTTTAGACTTGCGGCCAGGTTATTATGTGTTGCTCTTTAATGCTTTGGTTCATAACTGATTTTATGTAAAAACACATTTACTAGTTAAGCAACTGGTTTTTTTCTCCTACATGGTATTTACTATTGATTAGAAAGAAAATTAAGATGTTATTGTTGGAATTTTTTAGAAAACTTGTAGAATTTGTATTGTTTTGCATGTTTGACCTCTAGGTTGGCTTTTTTATACAAAAGTCCTTTTGAGCCGAACCTTTACTGGCAGGTTGAAATTCATTTTTGAAACTTGTTGGAAGCTGTAAACCTAGTTTTTAAGTCTTAGAGTACTCAAGTTACGAAAAAACTATTTTTTTAGCTTTCTTTCTCCTATATATGGTTTCTTTAAACTTGCTGGAAGCTTTAAACTAGTTAAGCAACTGGTTTCTTTCTCCTGCATATGGTATTTACTACTGATTAAAAATAAAATTGAGATATTATTGTTGGAATTTGTTAGAAAACTTGTAGAATTTGTATTGTTTTGCATGTTTGACCTTTATGTTGACTTTTTGATACAAAAGTCCTTTTGAGCTGAACCTTTGCTGGTAGTTTGAAATTTATATTTAAAACTTGTTGGAAGTTTTAAGCCTAGTTTTTAAGTCTTAGAGTACTCAAGTTACCCAAAAAAAACCATTTTTTGAGCTTTCTTTCTCCTACATATGGGTTCTTTAAACTTCTTGGAAGCTTTAAACTAGTTAAGCAATTGGTTTCTTTCTCCTGTGTATGGTATTTACTACTGATTATAAACAAATTTGAGATATTATTGCTGGAATTTTTTAGAAAACATGTAGAATTTGTATTGTTTTGCATGTTTGACCGCTATGTTGACTTTTTTATACAAAAGTCCTTTTGACCTAAACCTTTGCTAGTAGGTTGAAATTCATATTTGAAACTTGTTGGAAGCTTTAAAACTGTTTTTTAGGTCTTAGAGTACTCAAGTTACTAAAAAACCATTTTTGAGCTTGCCTGTGGCAGGTTTCTTAAAGATGTTTTGGGATTAAAGGATAACAATTCTATTTGCATATAAAGGACTTATATTTACATAGCAAATACTGATCTTTATTTGTTGAAATGATTTCTCTGCAAACCTTTAGCAAAAACTAATTAGTCTTTATAAACATACCAATGAACATTGGTGACAAATTTCTAATTTATATCCAAGCACATCAGAATCTATAGCCAATCCAACTCATAACGGTATTATTAGAGATTAGACCAACAATCTGTGATCAAATTATCCATGCATCCGTTATGTCCAAGCCAAGTAGGACTTGAAACCAAGGTTGTATAACACATACATGGACATATTTGCTCTGAAGTTATCCATTATCAGTTTTTGTTGCCATTGACACCAAGACTCTCATATATTGCCAAAGGGACTAAAGTTGTATCTAACGACTTTCTCTAATAAAAAATGAATCCAACCTCCAAGTTTAGAAACAAAATAAGAAGCAAACAAGAAAGTCAACCCCAAGTTTGACCAAACTACCTCAAGTCTTAGTTTAACAGAAAAAATAGCAGAACATCAAGATTTGGGCTCTAGAACAAAATTTTTTATACTTCTTTTAAAAAAATGCTTAATTGAACCAAACTTTCAAGTTTAAGAGCAATAGTCCATGAAACTCTGAAAGTCAAATCTCAGTTTGACTTGATGTCAATGAAACTGGTTTTCATAAGAACTAGTAAATTCTTGATTCATTTTTTTTTCTCAATAACAGTCTATACTAACAGATAGATAAACTTAAGATAAGTTTTTAAGTAATTACAATAGTTGTTTAAAACAATCAAAAGAAGTTAACATTCAATGTTGAAACAACACAACCATTTGGGCATACTGCAACTTATATGCATACTTGGTTTATTGGTTTATATACACACAGGAATATCATTATACAAAAACCATAACACAGAACGTGTGCTCTACATTATTTACAAACAAAACCTAAAGACACTTTCAAGTCAAATAACCTTTTGTTTGCCCTATTTGCACACATTCAAAATATACCAGGATAACCATTACTGTTATGTACCATTTCCATACAAGACACATTTTTCTTTAATCCAACAAATGTTTTTGTTGCTTCAACCAATTCAACAAGCACAAAAAGTTGTGTTGGAAGATTACTTTCTTGCTCCAATCGATTCTTATTCATATATAGTATCTTATTCCCATTGCAACTATTTGCCTTCATCATCTCTATCATACATAATTATAAAGTAACAAACACATGATTCAACCTTGTTGATGGGAAATCATAAAAGGCTTTCACAACAGCACTGACTAAATCATCAATATTCTTCAGCGACTCTTGATGTTGAAGAGATTGTATGGCTCATAAAAAGCCAAAATCTAAGATATTCAAGTCAGGACTATTAGGAGGCTGACATACTATTTCAACAGTAAGCCAATTTCTTCTTGTAGCTTCTTGGAAATCAAAATCATCAGCCTTAATATGTGCTTTTGCATTATGTTGCTAAATATATATTGTTCTCCCAAAGGTTGTAACAGGCCATTTCTCTTGAATAGCAGGTAAAACATTCTCAATTAAGCAAGTTTTAACAACTTCTTTAGTGACAGAAATTATAACTTTGGTCTCCATTGTTCCAACTACTTTATTTTCACTTCTCCTTATTGCAAGCTCTTTATACATGAAAGGGAAAATTCCAAGCTTTCTTGAGAATTTTGTCCCTTTTACTGGATCATATCTCGATCTAGCAACAACAGCAAAAAACATCACTTTTGTTATGAACTGTTTACTTTTATAGCTGTGTATCGGATCTGGCTTATTAGGTAATAGATAATATTTCTCTGATCCTTTGGTTAAGTAAAAGCATTTTTCATCTACATGAATATAATCATACATATCAATAAACACAGGATTATGCATAATAGAGTCCTTCTCAATCATACTTAGACAAAACCTCACTCTATCTTTCTTATTCTGTTCTGTCAGTTATGGCCTAATGGCATTTGAGTGGCACTATAAAATTCCTTCATTGAATCATCGGTGAAGAGTGGATTTGGACATATTCAGCTCAGTTGCCATTGTTCTGATGGTTGTTCAACGATGTAAAGGGAAGTTTCATCAGCATACTAGGATCAACTTCAATTTGTTTGGGCCCTATGTGACCAATAAAGTTTGTACTTAATATTATGGGTTTGTTATTTGCAATTTGTTCCTCCGTCTACTTCCAAATTCTCTAAACCGTATGTCGACTGATGAAAAACAAATTGCCGACAATTGAAATTAATCAGTGCTTGATTTTTCCTTTGTTGTTGCGTTCCTTTAATAAAGCCACACAAATTGCTTCTTTTTCTTCCTTCCTCAACGCATTGTGTTGCTTCTTCTCAACTTGATCAATTGATTAGGAAACCATTGATTTTTATAGGGAGGCTAAGAAAGAAGTTGTAATTGTTGCACTGAGAGCTTCCATTTTGCTAGGTTTGTCCAAATAAAATTGATCGAGAGAAGCTTTCAATTCCCACATAAGTTTTTCGATTCAAGCAAAAGTAAGTTTTTTTAATTATTTTAGTTCTTCCCGCCAACATCTCCCAATGTCCAAGTCCTTTCCACTTTATCAACTTATTTTCTACTTTTTTTCTTCAAGGGTAAAATTGGAAGAAATTACAAACTTTCAGCATTTCTTAATCTCCGTGCCATATACAAATGGAACAGAAAACCCGAGATAGAATGAGTATATGTTAGATTAAGAATATAAGCCACACATGTCACTTTTGTGTTTTATTTATGGCCCAAATACTTGAATGAATGGGATAAGAGAAGAATATAGAAAAGTAGCAATCTGAATTGAAAACTTGCAAACCCAAAAACCCAATGATTAATCAATTCGGTTTCTGAAAATAAAAACCCATGGGCCCTTAGCCTTGATTAATTAATATTAATGTTGGAATGCTAATGATGCTGTAGTAAAAAAATGGGCACCGGGTCAACCTGACTCGGGATGGCCCAGACCGGCCGAGCCTGGGTCTGCATCTAGTAAGACCAAGCAGGACAGTTCCAAGCTTGTCCCGGGGCGGGTTTGTAGTTTTTTTTTTTAAATTAAAAATATAATTAATTATATATGTAATAAATATTTTTAAGAAAAAAACACAACCTCTGGTGTAAGTTTTATTAAGTAAAAAAGCCAAATGACATTTACAAATAATCGGAACAGGTCTAATATTTTGAAATGGAAAAAATGTTCCAAAAATGATGAAAAGTAAAATCCTATGATATGTGCTTAACAGCATAGTCAGATCAAATAGAAACTATATGTATGATAGAAAAAAAAATGTTCAAATCTTGGTATCGGATATTACCTCGTCATCTGAACTCTTTTGGTCTTATTGCTGGAGTGCTGTGAGACCTCAATCTCGGTTGCACACGCATACTTCCACTGCCTCAAGTGTCAATCTTGATTGTTTCTCCGATATCACCCGTTTTTCTGCACTAAACGCTGCCTCAAATGCTAAAGTGGAAACTGAAATGGCAAGAATCTCCTGTTCAATTATCGACAAGATCGGAAACTTTGATCTTTTTTGTTTCCACCACTCAAATATATTAACGTCGCTTCGCTTGAACAATGTTGAAATAGTCATCGACTTCAGCTAATCCCGATGTCGTCGGTCAGGGATGCTTAAGCATTTGGAGGGTTGGGTTGAATCTTGATGAGATTGATCTCTTTGGAGGCTCGGGTTAAAAATCTTTGGATCTTACGTTATCCAAATGCCGCTCACAATATAACTTGTACAAATAATGCAAGTACTCGGAAGCAAAAGCAGACATAGCCAAAACATTTGTATGAGACATTTCTAAATAAGTATGATAAATTCCTCCAAGCAATGTGATTATGCCTGTTAATTTGACATATGGGTCAAGCAAAGAAGCAACTAAAAAGATAAGTCGAATGTGTTCAAAATATTGAAGCCACTTAGCCTGTATGGTTTCAACCGTTAGTTTTAACAACTCATCATCTTTAAAATGATGTAAAGCATATGTAATATTCACTAAATGAAACAAAACTTGATGAATAGTTAAATAGTAAACACCAGAGAAAAATTCAGTAGCCTTATAAAAAAACTTAAGCAAGTCACCGATTTTAGAACATTTTTCCCATACTTTAGACGTAAAGAATTCACAACCTATTTTTAAGTTCATGAAATGCATTAATAAATTTACATACGGGTATACATTTTGCAACATCAAATATGTGGAGTTCCAGCGGGTTGGGCAATCCAATTTAAACGGTTTTCAAGAAAATAATTTTTAATTTTCAAAACAAAACCTTTTAAACTAACTAAACATAGTGGGTCTTGATTTCAAATACATCAATGAGTTCTGAATAGGCAAAATTTCATTTTGGAGAACTTCGAAACCTTTTTGCACACAAAGGTTCAAAATATGACACATGCATCTAACGTGAAAGAATGTACCGTTGAGAGTTGGTTTCAATGTTTGGCTCAAAAGGCGAGCGGCAACATCATTGTTTGAAGCATTATCAAATGAAATGCATAGAATTTTATCAGTACAAAAATAATAACGTAAAATTTCTAAGATGCAATTGAATATGTGATAACTAGTATGATCAGTTTCAATAACCCTAAATGATAAAATTTGTTTTTGCATAACCCAATCATAATCAATCCAATGAGAAGTAACACAATAAAATGATTGACCTACATGTGATATCCACATGTCAAAAGTAAATGCCACATAATAATCAAGAGCAAAAAAATAGGCTTGCAAATTTGATTTTCTGACTTCAAATGGTTTAAAGCTTTCCTTTCTAACTGTTTTCCTAGACACTTTTTTAAATGCGGGATTTAATTATAATTTAATCCAAGATTCTAGATGCATATCTTCAAGTTGTGAAAAAGATTTTTCAGTAAGCATCATCAAATTTATCATGCATTCTTTACAAGATTTATTGGTTAAAATGAAATATACTTGACCCGTCGGCACCGGTTGTACTCTCAAATTGTGTTTGTCCTCCAAAAATAGTGGTAAGGACATTAGTATGTCGATTTTCAATGTGGCGCTTCAGCGTTCCAGTGCTGGAATTCTTTTTATGCACAAACTTTTTCCCGCAATATTTTTATTTCCCGTACATCCACTCCCCTTCATGTACAAGCTCATAACACTCCCAAACCCAAACAGTTAATCTTGAGGATTTACCTTCTATTTGGGTTCCTCTACAGCGGGTTTATAACTTGTCGACATTTTTTGTATTGACGGATCCTCGCCCGGCATAGCATCTACCTCTTCAACATCATCATTGGATAATTGATTGTCGAGACCCAAATTGTAATTCGTCATATCGATATTGGGGTCATCGTCACGCAACTCCTCGATGAAGATGCCTTTGTCGACCGGCTGAAAACGACAACGGAACAAGCCTCGGAGGCCGGTGGTGCAGGAAGATGAAGTCTCCATCGACTTGCCTTTCCTCTTGAAGCCATCACTCACAAAGTAATAGCAGTGATCAATGTAAAATTATGAGGAGATTATGAAGATATTAGCTGGAGATTAGTAAAAAATTTGGAAGAGATTATGAAAAATGCTCAAATACTTTAAGACTTGAGAAAATATAGTAGATGAAGAAGAGAGATTGAGTTTTGGTGTAAGGGGAGAGTGGAAATAACATTGGTATTTATAGGGGAGGGCTAAAAAATATTTGGACAAAAAAATTCCTTCAAATTTGGTTGTTGGAATGGGTGAAAATGAAATTTTAGGGGCCAAAATGGAGTAGAAAACCATTGGAGGAATTAATGTGTAATTAACTCATTTTTTTATTTTTTTATTTTTTTTTTAGGTGGCTGTTAAAGGAGCTGTTAGAGGTTCTGGGCCCAGACCAGACCAGCTGGTCCTAGGCCAGCCAGAGCCAGCTTAGGTTACTGGGCTAGGCCGGATAAACTTGCCTCCTCTTTCTTCAGGCCCATATTCAGCCCACAATTCATCGGGCTTCTAACGTCCCGTGCTAGGGCTGGTTTGACTTGCAGGCTGACCCCAATTTAGGCCAGTTCAACCCAGCCCATGTCCGACCTCTAGCTGCAGCCACTCAGCCACCAACTCCTCCTTGTCAAAAATAAAGTGTCTAATAATTTAATATTAAACTTAGTTGGAAATGCCAACCAGGCAAATTCGCTCCCACCCATCCAAGCTCCACAAATGCATTTCATGCACAGCTGGCCGTGATAATTTTGTTTTAATTTTTAGTTGCTTTACATCATGGATTGTTTCCTTTTTCATGCCTAATTATAGGGCGACACTCTATAATTCTTATATTTGCATGAGGCAAAAATATCAAATTTGCCACTAATATTTTGGGTTGGGAGTAGATATGCAACTATAGTTTTTTTTTTTTTGCTTAATCTCCCACTAATGTTTTAAAATAGACTGAATATGCCACTAAAGTTTCAAATTAAGAGTGGATATGCCACTAGCCATTAAAAAACTAACAAAAAACGTTAAAAATAACAAGTTTTAAAATTTTAGGATAACAATACAAGTTTTAACAAACCTCAAAGACTATTTGTAATTAAACTCTCTCTCTCTCTCTCTCTCTCTCTCTCTTTCTTTCTCTCTCTCTCTCTCTCAAATGCCGGCGATGAGATTAGATAGCAGAGATAGAGGGAAGGCGGCGATGAAGCTGAGGTATTGGTGATGGAGACAACAATAAGACTGAAGAGTTGAAGGCGGAGACCAGACTTTCTTTTTAGCAAAAATCTTAAAGGTTCTGATATTTTTTTAAAGATAGAAAAATAACCTCAAGATTTTAAAATCTACTATTTTTATCATTTTCTGTTATTTTCTAACCGGCAATGGCATATTCGGCCCATTTTAAAACATTAGTGGGAGATCAGATAAGAAAAAAACTATAGTAACAGATTCACTCCCTACCCGAAACGTTAATGATAAATTTGATATTTCTGCCTTTGCGTACACCGTGCTACAACAGTTTGTTGTTTACAATACATGCCACCATCTTTTATCTCTTGATTGCTCTCTAATAACGGTTGGTTCACTGTAGATCTTATATTGTTCTATGCTAATCTTCTTCTATTATTTTTCAATGATCTTTTTATGCGGTTATCCCGCAAACTTTCCCAATAAAATTGGTATCCTCAATCTGTCAACGAGCAGTCATGTAAAGAGGTTTTAATGGACAGCAGTGGCAGAGTCTGGCATATGAAATTTGTCACTTTCATCTAAATGAAAGTTTGGTCGAGGTGTAAGTCATGCATCGATTATAGTGCCTCGACCTAATAAATTATACAAAAAATTATCATATTGCTCTATCAACCTATATCCCACCTTACAAAAATCCGTTATGCGACTTTAAAAAGAACAAACTTGGGTACGATCGGACAACCAAATGATGACCGGGGTTCCGGGGAACGTTACGTTAGGCGTATCTTTTCTGGGCAAAGATGCTTAAAGTAGGGACAGGAGTCCGTCCAAAAGACACCCATTATTTATTCTAACGATCACACAATATACATCTATGCATCTATCCATCCATCCATCCAATGATCCAACTCTGCGACTCCGAATTCCACACGCTCATCACCCATCAGTCATCACCCCATGCACGCGTCGCCAACATAAAGAAAATGCCAGGAAGCTTCCATTTTAGTCCTCACTCTTTCTATTTGTTTCATGTCAAACCCAAATCCCTTGGTTTTTGGCCTCCTCAGTCCCCAGGCTCAGTGTGTGTGAACCTTTATGTGCGTGGTTTTATATTTTTGGGTCTATATATATATCACAAGACTAGAGGGTGGAGGTTTAAAGTTTGAATCTTCCTATAATAATTACAAATATGTAACCATCGTTTTAAGGCTTGGTTGTTGTTTTCATGCCTGTTAGCCCCTTCTTTTCTGATTGATTATTTATATATATTTTCTATTCAGTGTCTCAGGAATAGTGGCAACTGTGGAGAAAGTATTGATTTAAAATTATAATTTTCAAATATGATTCCCGTAAATGATTGTTCATTAGTGCTATATATATCGATACACCGATTACATTTTGCAAGCATACTTACGTTTGTGAATTTCTTGAATCATTTTCTTATTTAATTTATTTGTAATACTACTTAAAATCATTACAAGTATCAAGGTTATAATGTACTATAGAAAAAATAAATATAGAAAAAATAAAAATGTGAAGTTTCTGTTATGCAAAATCTTAGAAAACTCTAGCTTCAAATTAACCGCTTCAAGATACTTGGTATTTTGAAGTGCAATACTACTCAAATATGATATGTCTTATTGCGTTGCCAGCTGAGTTAAGAACATGGGACAATAACTCTCTATTTGTATGCAAATTTAGAGTGAATTATATCTAATGATTTAAATATTTTGGCCACAAGTTTTCATATTTATATTCAAAGTTCACCATTGGTAGGTACGGAGGTAATTAAGTCAACAAGGACTAGTTCGTAATAGTTACTGAAGTTTAAGGATCCATGAACCTGTAGCTGGCAGTGAACAAGACAAAAACGCAGCCTGCCACCTAGACACGCGGCCAAAGGTTTTCCCGCCGCCTGTTTGGGAAACATACTGGTGTCGACTATTAAACCTTGTGCGACGGCCACCCATTGATTCGGCTTCCTCAATATAAAAGACTCCAGCTTCAATCATGCCCTGCTCAACTTTCTCCCATTCAACATCAACAATGTGTAGGTCTACGGATTACTACGATTTCTACTCCTTAAAGATCAAATCTTTCTTCGTCCGGTTATCGGGTTGGCCAGGGCCGTTGCCGGAATCCCTCACCCTCCTCTATCTCCCTCGGATTAGCGAGGCCGCTTTGGAAGTATCCGGGTTGAAGATCCGACCAGATTCTCCAGCCTTTGTGACCCTCCACCGCGTCGTGGGACAGACCGACGCGATTTACGGCTGCAGAGAGTGGGTGCGTGCTGGGGACGGGATCCGGTTCGAAGTGTATTCTTGGGAGGATAAGCTGTTGAAGGGGACTATCAGGAGAGGCGACGACGGGAATGGGATGACGTGGAAAGTGGAATGTAAGTGTGCGCTGCAGACCGAAAGAAGCGAGACGGCGGCGGTGGAGGTTTGCGTGGCGGTGGAGGGACATGCTCCAATGACAGAGCGGGTGGAGATGAAGAGGCGGAGGAGGAGAAAGAATGGGGGGACGAGTTTCGATGCGAAGCTGGAGGAGATACCGGAGGAGAGAGAAAGGGAAACTGAATGTGAGGGCGGGTGTTGTTGCTCGTGCGGAGAGAGGGCGGAAGAGGCAGAGGGAGAGAGCGAGGGCGGCGAGATGGCGGAGATGGAAGGAGTGGGTTGGGCCGTGGACGTGGGAATTTGGGTCTTGTGTTTGGGCGTGGGCTACTTGGTTTCTAAAGCTTCTTCCAAGAGCTTGAGACGCATGCGGATATTCTAGATACCCGTTTCCATTTTTGTTGCCAATCAACCTTTCTTTTTGCCTGTAATGTGTATAATCAGCTTCATGACAACCAAGTGTTAAATGAGTACTAACTCCATGAAAAGAAGTAAACATGTACTTTTCCCAAGATTAATGTTTTAGGATAATTACAATTTTCCCCCTAAAATTTAGATGAAATTATATTTTGTCCCATTTCTGTTTAAAAAATATACACTTTGTCCTGCTATTTTAACACAGTCCAATAGTAATTTCTGAAATTTTAATTTAGACATTATGGTAGCTATTTTTCAATAATTTTAATCTGTATGGTACTTTTTTTATATTTAATAGACATTTTAAATTATTAAATTTTTTTCTATATTTATTTCGGTTTTTCAAAAAAAAATATTTTTTTTAGCTGTCAATTAATTGTAAAAAAAAATACTATACATATTGAAATTACTTAAGAATGACTATCATATAATTTAAATGAAATATTTTTAAAAAGTAGTCAATTTTTTTTTTTTTGTACCAACTAAAAAGTGGAACCTTATTTTTCATTTTCGGCATCGCCCGAGGCTAGAGGCTAGCGGCAGGTGGTAAAGGTTACATGCTTGAGATTTTTTATTTTCAATGAGCGTAAGAGAAAAATGTCAGGATTAGGGCAACTCTCTAGATGCTTGGACGAACGATTATACATATTCAAGGAACAAACTCAAACTTCTTAAATGGCCTCGGGAGAAGATGGAAAAATTGTAAAGAATACAGTATCAACATCTTGCCATCCACTAATCTCTTAAAGCCAACGCCTCCTTATGAACAACCGATTCAACGTTATGGAATTTACCGTCAAGTGTTGCTTAATGTTTGTTAAACATCATGGATCAAAATGGAAAACAAGAATTCTCACCCAGAATTTTCAGGCTATCACTTAATTGGATGAAAATTACATATTGGCGATGGAAACCCGAGGTTGTAGCTGGAGCTTGTGAAGACTTTGTGGGTGGCTTGCGTTACACGCTAAAAATGAAGTGTGCACAACGTTACATTGCTTTGCTCCAGCCTCCAGTTCTGAATTTCTGATACCCCGAGAAGGCTTCCCAGTGCTTGGAGCGTGTACAATATTGAAAGCTCGACGATCAAGATAAACAATGAAGGGGAAAAGTTCTCTCCTCAGCCATCATTTCAGACATCTGATCTTTTCTGCGTTTTCTCTGACAACTTTGTTTACTTCAGAGTTGTCCAACTTCATTAACTTTACAAGTTCACGGGCAGCTTGCGGGATGCTACCTTCTCTGGTATGGGACTCCCAATTCAAACCAAAGATGACGAAGTTCAGGTCTTCTTCAAGTTGAAGACAAAACAGGTGCCTGAAAACCTAGACAAAAGCAGGATCCCTATTCAGATTTAGCCTAAGATAGGGGTAATGCAATATCCACAGGCCATGTAATACTTATTTATTCTTACCTTTTTCATCCTTGAAACAACCATTTCTCTAATGCTTGCAGACCTTGAGACCAGGTTAACAGCAAAGAGACCCTGCTCAGAAAGGACATCTCTTACAGCTATGAGAAATGACTCTTCCACAAAAGCCAAATCAGGACAGGTCATTCCAGAGCTGCAGTAACAACCCAAATACGACATAATGAGAAGACTTCAATTGTAGAAATACCCGGTTTTTCTCAATTGTAGAAATACCCGGCTTTTCAGAACGTCATATAACAATGACATGTTCTAAACAAGTAACTGGTGCTGAAACCATCTGCGTTCACCTCTGGTCTGAAGAGTCCACATCAATAACAAGTACGTCTATTCTGGTACTAATGCTTTCTGCATGGTCTAAAACATTTCCGCTAGAGGAAAGTTTCACTCCATTGCAGGAACTGCTGTCAGTTTCTTCCACAGACACTTCACCAGCAGTAACAGAGCTTTTGTACCCACGGACAAACTGGACACCATCAGCAATATGTACCTGAGAAGAACAGGTACTTAAGCTCGTACTTCAATTAGAAAATCAGAAAGACCATATATCTGGGATCGTTTTTGCACATCATTGAAATGACGAAACGGAACTTTCTTTTGCTGTGTTTAGACTTCTCCACCCAACTTATTTTTGCAGCTTAGCAAGTTCTTCTATGACTTCTCAGATTTGGTACAATTTCTGTTCTACCTCATGAGGTCTGGGTAGGAGAAAGTGTGTTCCAATTTTTGCCACCAAGAAACAGCAATTTCAAGCAAACACTTCCATAAGATCAATGCCTAGAATCCTGTCAAGAGGTTAGATCTTCACCACGGTCTTCTCTGAAGGCCCTTTAACAACAAAAGGTGCAGCAACTTCTATGCATTGCACATAAGATATTGGTCTTAAAAACAGTAGTAGGCTTTGTTACTTTGACATTAACTTCTAATCTTCAATATAACCTTCATCTATCTGCGTGGGCACACGCGTGCTTCGTGCTTTCCAACTCGTCCAAAATTGGACCACCATCATCTTTTTTCAGCTCTATATAATATAACTATTCACAAGTTATCTAGGACGAGTAGGAAAAAAAAAAATTTGCATTAGCAACTCCCCAATAGCCAGCCCAACAAGTTAGGAATCAGGATTATGACTTTATTAGTTCATTGTTTGATTAATTGGCTACTCTCCAGGAGCACAGCTCCGAATTCTAAACAAGTGTAATAACTTCCCAAACGATAATAATATGGCAGCTCCATTTTTAGGATGTATGCTATCATAACCTAAATCATGTCCATGGAAACTCTGTTTCCATTGACATCTCACAATTCTTAATGATATACATATTTGCATGACATAATGCTTTCTCTTATTGAAGAAATGACCTTGACTCTTGACATAACAAGGAAAAAAGATAAAACATGTGTAACATGATAAGCACTAACATTCATTCAGAATCACCTTAAGGTTTCTATCTTCATTAAAGCCAAAATATTCTCTTGCAAGATCAAGCATCACAGGATCTAACTCCACCACCTGCACATTCAACAAAGTGCCCAATCAAATCACTTCCAGCTTGAGAAGTAAGCAGCAAAGCAAACTTTGAAGTGTCATGAAATATTCTCTTGGCCACTTTATAGAAGAACAACCTCGTTAGTGCAAAAGAACAACATTACCTCTGTGTACACAAATGGCACACAACGACGGAGGAACATAGGAAGCAAACCAGCACCAAGACCTATGACAACTACCTTAGCCTGCCATGTACAGAAACAGGGACATGAAAAGAAGGTCAACAGGACAAGAAGTTAGCAAGCAAAAGCATGAACGAAATTTGCTCAAGTACCAAAGGAATGTCAATCTATCTATTACACATATCATTGTGACCAATTATATTAAACTTTAATTTTCTATGATTGTGTCAATTGCAGATCAAGAAGCTATACATTTCCAGATCAACTAAAAGAATTAAAAAGCAGTGAGACTCAGAGTGCAACATACACCTAGAAACCCCAAATAGAAAACAGTGTCCTTACTCTATTTCCAGCTATTGCAATGCCCTCCAAGTAGGAAGAGATCAATGTAAAACCTGAGACTATCCCAATATGGTATGTACTGGCTAAAAAACCATGATGCACCTCCATCTGGCTGCTTGGCACTGTAGTATAAAGAACACGCTCATTACACACGTATGTGCACATGCATAATTGCATACACAAATGCTCTCTATAATAATTATAGCTACCAATAACTCCAGATCAAGTACTCAGAGCTTATTATGGAAACAATATTCAACATTCAAGCAGTTATTCAACCTCAATTGATGCTTGGAAAGACATCATGTAGAATTAAGGCCTTGGGACATTGGGAAAAAAAATAGTACCAGTTTTTTTCTTCTTAGTTCCCTTTTGGTTGGATTTAGAAGATGAATTATCTTTCATATGCTTTGATTCTGGTACAATTTTTTCATGAGACTCATGACTGATGAGCAGAGCTTCAGATTGCACCAGACCCTCAGCCCTTAGGAAGACAAGGCGTCTGTAGATTGGATCTTGAATCGAAAAAGACCAATAAGTGATATTATTATCTTCATAAGTCACATCTTCAACCACCACAGAACCACTCAAGGAAGAAGTGATCTACAAAAGAGGACGAAATAATTCAGGGTAGTATAATACACCAACCATAAAACAATACTAGTTCCTATCAAAATATATGCAGATAAATAAAACAAATATAATGCGGCATGCAACTGAAGTATGAATGAATAAAACAGTTAGAGTGCAAATATAAAGAATCCAAAACAGGGCCAATATATGCAGATAAATAAAACAAACATAATGCGGCATGCAACTGAAGTATGAATGAATAAAACAGTTAGAATGCAGATATATAGAATCCAAAACAGGCCAACATAGGACACCTAAGATCCAAATTACATTCTTCACATATGCTGAACAAATTAGATTAATTCATGTATGATTCAAACCAGTGAATTAAAGTATCTTAAGCTCATTTATGGTTCAAAAACATTGCTTCATGCAAAACAAACACGTGAAGTTGAATCAATTTTGTTTCAGCTATCAGGCTCTAAATTAATCTACTATTCGCTGGGGAAAAATCCCTACGACATTACCAGAAAGAGTCTTAAGCCCAAGAAAAATGCATGCATATGTGATGAAATAAAGAGAAAATTCTCCCTAGGCATCAACAGAGATGTAGAGTTCCCAACCCCCCCCCCCCCCCCCCCCCCCCCCCCACCCACACACAATGCTATCATCTTGCCAATGCCACAAGAAAAATAAATTGAGCAAAAACTTTTCATAGAGATTAACAATTTGAGAGTTATTAACCTCTTTAACAACATTTCGCTGTTTAATTCCATCAGTCGCCTTCATGTACCTGTTACCAATAAGATAAATAAGATAAACAAGGACTATATGGTGGATGCTTGAGTTCCTCCATCACAGCGCTAAATTAAGCATATAAAAGAAGTCATTATTAATGTTTTGAAAGGGTAGATATTCATCCATTCTGCTTTCACCATAATAGCAATAGAAATGCTGGTTAGTATTTCTATTGCTATAGCTATAACAACACCAATATCAATGGCAATGCTGTTGCAATTGCTATGCCAATAACAATACCATTACCGTTGTTGTTGTTATTGCTATGCCAATACCAATACCAACACCAACAGCACTACAGTCTACAGGTTCTATAGTTGTACCAATACCAATAACAAGACCAATATTGCTAATTCTTTTGATAATGCTATACCAGCGCCAATACCAATAATAACAAGAATAATAAGAGATACAGCTGATTTTATGGAAAGTATCACTAATTTTTCCTGCTTGAAATATCAATGCCCATAAGAATGGAGAATACAAGCCTGAATATGGCCCCACACGTACACATAAGAAGCAAAACAGAGCCATATACATATTACAGAACTGAATGCCCAACCCCCCCCCCCCCAACAAAAGAAATAGGAGACTTGTCTAGCCCCAATAGCTGGAATTGTGATGGTACAAGTAATCATAAAGTTTCAAAGTTCAACTATCAGCGAATATAAGAAATAATGAAGTAAACAAACAAACCATGTAGAAGAAAAGAATGAAAACAACGGATATTGAACTCAAATCCTGAAATTGCTTCCAAAGTAATCCATCAAAATACCATGATAAATTCCTTTACATACTCATATTGCAGAAAATGCCAATGTCAACACATGAAATCATATTATATGAAAAAATCCAATACCAGCTCACACATGAGACGACTATGATGGGTAATATGGGAAATGACGCTAAAACAGATATTTTATCTGGAAAAGAACGTAACATACGGAATTTGAGCTCCAGGATTGTCCACAGGTGCTAACTGTTTGACCAGCGGATCCAAGTCTTTCTGAAATATAAAACCACATTACATGCCAAACTAATTATGCAATATTATTTGGAAATTAAATATGATATATCCCAGAAAAAGAGACATTAGAAAAAATAACAACAAAATTAATACCTGGAGATCTTCCATGCTAGTATTTGCAAGGGTGGTGTCTAATATGACCTTCATTTAGCATTTAAAACAGTATTCAGATATGTTGAACCATGCTGAGGAGTTCACATGGAACTATAAATGGCCAGAGCAAAAACATACCAATACTAGACGAGCAGTCTTTATGTTCTCAACTAATTGCCATTGCCCTTCTTCAGAAGAGAATAACCACTCATGAGCTCGATTCTGAAAGACATTGTTTAGTAGCACGCTTAACAAAGAAAATGCAATGTAAGTCTCAGAAATAAGAAGGAAGTTGGGAAAGAAAAATGTTTTATGCTCAAAATAATTTTGTCCTGAAAAATTAATTCCCAAGGTGCTAATCTAATAGCCATATGCTCTTGCACTTGCTAATCATGTGGAAGGTGCCAACACATGACATCAAGAAAACTTGAGTTGCCACAGACGAGTATCAACCTCTCCCATTGTCCTTAACCATGAGGAAGCAACGTTGTTCTCTGAAACAACTGAGTCGTTCCTAGCCACCATTGGCTCTAATAAAATATTAGAGCATCCGCCAGGAAACCAACTAGCAATAATTGCAAAGGCCACACCATGATATAATGCCTTAAGTGACCCATGACTTAACCATGTGGATGTTAGAACGTGCAACTTCACGTGTAGGCTAGTGAGACAACTAAAAATGGGATTGTCACCTAAACTGTGACCATGACATCTAGGCTCGCAACATGATAGACAGGGTAGTGATAAGCCTTGGGCTCTAATACCATGATAAAGCATCCAACCCCAACACTAATTTGCAACGAGTGGAGAGGCCTCACCACAAATGTAATACCTTAAGTAAACCCTTGACATAACCATGTGGAATTTTGCCAAATAAAAAGGACTAAAATTTTGACAACAATAGGGGGAGCAAATGCAAGTTTTTTTCTTTGGGGGAGAAGGGGGGGGGGGGTGATCTAATGACCAACCACTAGAAATAACCCAAGTAAAGTAGTCAACCAGAGATGCCCATGTATACTAATAACAACTTTTGCAGAATATAGAGATGTGAATGATCCAAAAACTAAGGATAATCAATTGGTTTCTCTTCACAATTTTTCATATCTTGCTTTTTGTTCCTTACCTTTGTTCTTTCAAAAGAAAGGGTGCCCACCTTTCAATTCAATCAATTGGAACTAATGTGCAATGCGATAATCATGATGACAACCATGAAGTAGTAATTTATCATCTCAACTTCAAAATTAGAAATTTTCTTCACTTTGCGTTCAGGTATACCTTAGGCACGATGAAGACTGCACAATGATAAGAGAATGGACCAGAGTCTTGTTTAGCATCCATCAATAAAGCTCTGTAATTATATGCATGCTCCCCTAATCCTCCCAAATTCATCTGAAACCGTTGCCCTGGGTTTAGTTTCTTGAAATCTCCTTTAGCTCCTATTTGCAAATCTTCAAGTGTGTAAAGCATATCATAGCCATCCAAATACTCTGTACGAAGTTTGTTTTCATTTTTAAGGGCTTCCTGAAGACCAAAAGCCTACAGAAGCATTGAGAATTTAGTGTCAGACCTTCAACATGTTATCCTTCATGATCTAAATAACAGCATGAGTCATGAATAACTAAGAAAACCTTTTTCCGGAAACAAAAATCAATAAAAATCAGAGACACATTACAGTGACATGTGCTGCAGCTTATGGTTGAAACTCACTCTGTATTTTAGAAAAAACTTCCTAAGTCCCAACGGAGAAAGAAAACCAAAATCATATATAACTGTCCGTCCAATCATGATACCTGACTGCCACTAGAATCAAGTGAAGATTGGTTGAAAGATGAAGTTATTAGATTCAATACAGCAGAATTCTCTTTCTCAGCAACCACCATAAAAGTTTGGAGTTTAACGTTACTAGATAATGCTGCAGGAATGGCATGAACACTAACATTCCATCCAAATCGGAGTTTCTGAAAAAGCAACCCTAAAAGAAAAGGGGAAAGCAGTAAGCATCTCATCAGCAGGAGTAACTGAAGGCAGAGAAACAAATAACTCTAGGCTGAAAGTGAAAAAGGAAAAAAAGCTAAGCAAGCAATCAAAATAGAGCCACTAAAATATAAAACACCAGTTATCTTTGCCTGTTGCCGACATTGAGCAGACATGGAAGATACCTAAAACATGTGATTCTGCCAATGTAAGACAAAAGAACTTCCCTCCACATTTCAGAACTCTTTTTACCTATTGAAACCATAACTTAAGTTAGTCCAATGATAAAAAAAGAAATGTTTGAAGATCCATCCATGCACCAGTAATACAATGCACCAAAATCAAATCAGATTTAAACAGACCTCTGATAAATAGTAATCCCCGAGCCGAGGACCAAACTTCGGCTCCATCAAAGCATCCAAGCCACCTTTGTCAAGGACAATATCATAAGTCTCATCGGCAAACTGGCAAAAGTAGTTGGACTGACGGTCAATACTATTGACAAATTGCATATATGAACTAAAATGAGGTTAGAAGTAACAACAGATGATATAAAACTAACTTACTTTTCCAATTGTCATATATGCATTATGATTCAAGGCTTCAATAACGGATGACAACACGGTGACAGCCAAAAAAATATAGGGAATGACATAGGAAGCCATTCAGAATTACATCAGCACTGACAGAAGTCAGTTTCTGTGGATATTGCAGCACCCATGGGCACATGAAGGGATGCAACAATAGAATTTTCCCAATTTCTAACATTAGAAACTGTTGGACGAAATTGAAACTCGAGGCTAGTCAGAAAAAGATACAACTTCACCGTTTCCTATGTGTATACTCATTGTAAAAGAGCAATCACGCACTAAACTTATGATTCTAAAGAGCATTAATCTCTGAATACAAACCCAAACCACAGGAACCACCTACTTGTCATTATATGAGAAGCATTACCAGCAGTAACTGAGTAACCAGAAATTCAAATTCCAAGCCTTGGCAAGCCAGACAAGCAGCTAACAGTTATCATTAGCACAAGTGTGTCCCTCACATCACTCATCCATAATCCTACGACTGAATCATGCTTTATATCATGCACTGGGAGACACTAAGCCAACAATGCAGAACAGATAAAATCAAATTCAACATAAATACAGTCACAGAGCTGGAAAATGCGACAACAACCTGCATCTGAGTCATGTCCATGACGCGCCAGCGCATGAGAGGCCGCTTCCTGACGTTCCGGCGAAGCATGTCGGAGATGACAACCTTGGAGAAGTCGATATTGGTGATGGCATGAAAGCCGGCGTCGTAGAGGTGCTCGGAGAGGCGGGAGTTGCCACAACCAGGGACAAGTATTTGCAAAGCTGAAGGACAAGAGGAAGAAGCAGCTTGATTGAGGAGTCGGAGGAGCGGGTCTTGGAGCTGGGGCCACTCGGCATACCATTCGAACGAGTCGTCGGAGCCTCGGATGGTGAAGAAACTGTCCCAATTTTCTTTGCTGGTGAAGTCTCCCAGGGTTTTGAGGAGGTCACCCGAGGATGACGACGACTGAGGGTTCTTCTTCTTCCCCATTTCAATGGCTGTTCCACCGAAGCCTCTGTGGGTGTCTGGGAAGGGTTTACGGGACCAGGGTTTTGGGAAGTTGGAATCAAATGCACTACAGGGAACAAACTCACGGATCCCTTTCAAATGAATCTAGTAACTTTAATTTCTGTCAATCGCACTCACTCCATCTGTGCTTACAGCGTGCACCGTACTGGCTCTGTAGCGTCTCCCTCCATCCATAATGGAAGTCGTTACAGGGTACTTATTATGGAAAGTTTTTTGCATGGAAATTAAGAGAAGAAAAATTTATGTATTACCTTCACTTTTATTCTTCATTTTTTTCACATAAATTAAAAAATAAAAAATAAATATTAAAATGATAACTTGAAGATAATATAATAAAATAATTTACTAAATACATAAAATTATTACACAACTGGAGTACCACAAGATGAAACACAAATAAGAAAATGTATATCCATAACTACTTAAGTATAGGAATGTCAACAAGGCAAGTTCGGGGAGGGTAGAGTCATCTTTGCCCAAACCCTTCTAGCACTGAGGCTAGTAGGATCGGGTATTATACTTGTAATACTAGCATAAAAAATTCACATAACAAATAATTCACTCAGCACATAATTATACAAATACAATAAATCTAAAACATTAATTAAGCTACATTAAGCATCGAAACAAAAAAAAAAAGTTCATTAGGCTATATTAAATAATAAACACAGAAATCAAACAATAAACATATTTGTATTGTATGATATTAGAATTGGGTAGGTATATAATATATGTAATATTTTAGATACTTAAATAATATATATAACATGCGGGTAGGGTACAGGCCAGGTTCGGGGATGATAGACCCTTAAACTTATACCCTTTCTGTATCCGATAGGTACAAAAAAAAAATTACCCGAACGTTGCTCAAATCCACACAACTAAAAATAAAAAACCTACCCATCAGGTAGGGTAGGATGGAGTACCCACAAATACGGGTGCAAATTAACATCTCTACTTGAGTACCTAAGTAGCGCAATTGTCACAATGAAAATGAGCAAGTTGATAGCTTGTTAGAGCATCTTTAACTGCTTCCTATAATTTCTATAAAATAGGAAATCCAAAATTAAAACCTTCAACATCTTCCCCATTTGTTAGAATCTTATGTTTATTATGTAACAATTAAATATTATGAATTTAAAGCAAATTCAAATTAATGGCTAATTTAGTTGTTAAAATAATTAAATATTATCTATTTAAACAACAATATTGAGGATAAATGAAAAAAGTCAAAAAGTGGGTGAGAAAATAGCCCAAAAGTAAATTGAGATGATAGATGATGAAGAATAATAAATTTTAGATTTTCTACATATATAATAAATTGATTCTTCTCTTTCATCTCATTTTCTATTTTAGAGAATCTGACGGAGATGTTATTAAAGTGAAAAAGTACTTAATATTCCCCTTAATAGAAAAAATTTACAAAATGAGAAAATTATTGGAGATGCTCTTACTTTTGTTTGAAATCGTGGACGCATGTTAGGTTCCTATGTGAATGAGTCTATCTTACCTAAGCCTGGCATCTGGTGTATGCACGAGTCTAACTCAAACATGATATAGATATATATGAATGATCCACAGATAAATACCGGAAATTATAATCGGTTGGTTGACAATTGGTGTATTACTCATCCAATGGTCATAGGGTTCAAATCCTGCCATACACTATTTTTCCTTCTTTCTTTTCATTGCTTAGGCGTAGTTTGGATGTGAAAAATTTTCTTATTTTTATTTTCTAAGTTTTCTTTTATAAAAGTTTGAGTGCATAGCTTGTGCTAAAGGAAACTTACAATTATCCTCTGAACTATGTCTTAACCTACTGTTTACCTTCTCTATTTTTAGAAACGTACACTTTGCCCTTGTGTTTTTTACACTGTCTAATAACAACTTCTGAAATTGTATTTAAACTATATGATAGTCATCTTTCACTAATTTTAATCTCTTTAATATTTTTTATAGTTAATAGACATTTTAAATTATCAATTTTTTCTTTCTATAAATATATTTTTCTCCTTGTAAATACATATCAGTATTTTTTAAAGGTTGATTGGCTATGAAATTCTTGAAACATTATTATCAGGTAATTTAAATTAGGGTTTCAGAAATTATTGTCAGACATTATAAACCAAAGAAGAGGCAAAGTGTAAATTTTTAAAAATAGATTGACTAAAGTGTAAGTTAAATCAAACCACATAGAGGTTTTTGTAATTTTCTCTTATGTTAATTATGTGAAAAACATTATTTTCTAAATTTTGGAGAACTTATGTATTAAAATGAAAAATATCAAAAACAATATTTTCTATTTTGTAACATAAGTTTCACAAAATTTAGAAAATAATATTTTTCATATCAAAGAAATTTAAAAAAAATGAAAAATTTTTCCATAACTAAACATAACATTAATTTCTCTCCCTCTCCAACTTTTCCATGTTGTTTCTCCTCCCTCTCTCTCTCTCTCTCTTTAAATTTTGTTTGGATTTTGAAACCTTTTTTCTTCATATGCTTTTTTTTTTTTTTAAGTTTTTTTTCTTTTTTTGCTTTTTGCATTAACTTTTCCCAGTTTTCTCTTAATGTTAGCTACTTCTCTTTATACTTGTGTTTTAACACGAATCTTCTTTCCTCCTACTATTGCATTTTTTTTCGGCATTAACGTCTTTTTGAATTTTTTTTATTTTTCCTTTTCTATATTTTGATCTCAATTCAACTATATTAATTTAAGTTGTGCTCATTTGTTCTCTGATTAATTGTTTTAGGCTATTGTTCTTTTGGCTTTTTTTTTTTTTTTTTTTTTTTTTTTGCATATTTTGGTTAGTCCTTTGTTCTTCTATTCCTCATGCATTTTTGCAACTGTATGTTATTTTCACAATGCCAAACTAAGAAGTATTGCACCAAAAAAAAAAAGGAAAGAGAAGTTCATACTAGTTGTCTTTCTATTAGTAGTTGTTTCTTCTTTGATTTCAATTTGTCATTCTTTAAGTAGTTCTTGCTTATTTTTTTTAGATAAAATATATTCTTTTATTAGTAGTTGTTTTCTTTCACTCAACTTTTTGTTTATTCTTTTAGATAAAATATATTATTTTATTAGTAGTTATTTTTCACTCAGTTTTTATTCTTTTATCAGTTTATTGTTATTCTTTTAGACAAAACTACCTCTTATTTTATTAATTTTTTTACTCAATATTTTATTTTTTATCAGTTACTACTAGTCTTTAAAGAAACTACCTATTTTTTATAAATTATTATTTATTCTTTTATCAATTCATACTAATATTCAAATAAACTATCAATTCCTACAATTTTGTTCAAGTGGGTCGTTAGCTGCCTTGACTTGCCGGCGCACATAAATTTCTTCATAAATCTATACTCTCTAGAATATATCCATGTGCGAGTGTTAAATGCTTCAGTATTAAAAAAATAAAAAATAATTATAAGGAGTAAAACATGCAATTCTAAAAACTCAGAAAAAAAAATCTTCCAGAAAAATTCTAATATAGTTGGACATGCGTCAAATCAAATTCAAAAGATATGTTCCCAATCTAGAAAAAGGGCACCCCTTTCCTCCAAATGGTCTAAATCGTAACAAAAAATTAACTAGCTAACCAGAAACATTTGAGAGGGACAGATATGTGAAAGAGAAAGATCTAGCACAGGCTCTCGACACTTGCTCCTTTCAAATGTCATCTTCCTAACAGATCAAGTATAATGGAACAGGCGGTCGATGAAACGAGAGCAGAAAATAAAAATGAAATGACACGAGGACTTGTCGGCCTTTTTCCTTTCCCTGTTCAGCCAAACTCAAACATGCCTTTTTCCGTTTACTGTTTTCGTTAATAATCTGCCAAAGTCGACCCTTTAAGTAGTCAGTAGGTTTATATGGTATTGGAACAAATGGAAACATTTTCAGTGAACTGATCATTAATGCCTAATAAAAAAATTAAAGGCAAATTAGTAACTATATCGTATAGTAACTAATCATGTAGCGATTGATGTGACATTTATTCCTAGTAGGCTTGTGTTAAAAAAAAAAAAACAAAATTAGAGGCAATTCGTTTAAATTTAATTGGCACTCATTATTGAGTTTTTTACATACAGGTCAAGGTAAAAACACGGGTCAAAATTGACCCACTTTCCTTTAGACAAATTTACCTTCTAATCTCTTCAATGCCCAGCCAGCTCGTCATGAACTTGGAGATCAATGACAATTCCTCTAGAGCCCGATCCCCTACCAACACCGAAAATCCCATTGTTTATGGCTGCGTGCTTTCTCACAGAGGAGCACACACCTATGGCCTATCCCCTGTGACGTCGATCCTCCCCCAAGCCTCGCGACCCACCTCAGCTGCCTTTGTCGTTCCTTCCCCGAGCCTCGTGACCTACTCCTAGCTGGTTATGTCGTCCCTTGGGTCCATATCCCCTTGCAACCTTCGATTCCACCTATCGATTCGTTCTGAAGCCGACCCAAGCTCGGCAGTGTAGCAGGGAGGATTCTCCAGAGCAAGTAGCTTGAATCGGGTCTCTACAAACTGGATTTGATGCCGGCAAGCACCGGCGAGGGTAGAAGAAGCTAGGCGAGGCTAGATTGGCACCAGCGAGGGTAGAAGAAGTTAGGTGACGCATAGCTGGGAAAGGTGGATGGTACTAGTTCAAGAACATGAAATCGCCAGTGAGGAAGAAAGCAACAGCAAAGAAGTAAGTGGGCTTTGGTGGCTTTGATGCGAAATGAAAGGGGAGATGAAAATTATTACAATTTTATGTTTTTATTTTGGAAATTTGTAGTAATTAGATGGGATCGAGTCTTAGAATTATCTCCGAAGGGGGTGTTCTTACCTTGGATCTTCACCAATTATGGCGAGTGGCAGAGAAATGTAAATAAGACCAAGCTAAGCACCAAATATATAACAAAATAATATGCCCATTTTGACCAACCTTTGACCCACATTTAAACAGTGAATAATGAAAGCTCATTAATCCAATTAAGTTTATCCGAACTGGCCTTTAGTCTCTAAAGTTTTGTTCAACATTGTAAAGTCCTTCATAAGTTTTTGCAAGTGACAATTTAACTTCATTCTACCCCTTGCCAAGCCCGTTAGTGATGATGATTTTTAAATAAGTCAAAGCTTGCATCACTCTTGATGTCATCATCCGTTTTATGTAGCCGTAGTAACTATAATTTTTTTTTTAACACCGAACATCAATGAAAGTATAAAAACATAAATACAAACTTCAATATAATAAAATTCATCTCAATCAATAAAAAGAGTGGTACAGTTTGGCATGGAAAATCTTAAAGCTTGGTTGGTTATTTATAGCAAGAGAGGCAGCACCCACATAGGCTGAGAGATGTAGTCACTGTAATTGCTTTAACGGGAAAGCCTACCTATTGCCCTTTGGCTAAATTCTTCAATCTAAAATAGAAATGGGAAAAATCTTGTACATTCCTGATTGGTACAAAATGACGGATGGTGGGTTATCTCAACATGTTACTGGTTCATGGGTAGAGATAACTCCACATTTTAGGCAAAAATCTTACACCAATTCAGCTAGAATCAAGCTTCAAACTTGAAATTAGAACATTTGTAGGTTAGAGAGTTTGGGAAAAAGATGATTTTTGTGCTTTGTTTTTTTAGTTTAGGGATTGGTGTACATAAGAGCGTATAGTTCAAAGATGAATTGTGTAATTTACCATTAATCACTTATATCATGACCATATTTAATAGAATATTGCATGATATAATGGTATATTTTGGTCGTTACTTCCACAAGTGACTAATTTGCCCTACATCGAAATCTTTATTCGCAAATATCCCTCAATAGAGAATTTAATGATTAATTTAACTGCAAAATAACCATAATAGACAATTTGTGCTATAGCATAAACAAATATGGGTAAATGAAAATACTTGAACTTGAAACTTGAAAATGGAATTGACCCAAAATGTCAGGTTTGGGTTTGGTCAGGACATCAGAAATTGTATTTCGGTCCAAACCCGACCCATTTTAAGGAAGAAAAAAAAGGGTTCGTTCAAGCCCAACCCAAATCTACCCAAATTAACTCGAATATCATCCTAGGCCCAGCCCAACCCATGTATCTATCCCTAACCCTAACTCCCAAACCCCTTCAGCCCCTACCCTTACCTCATCCTTACTCATGCACCAGAACCTCACCTTCACTCCTCCATTTGGACTCTGGACCATTTTTAAACTCTTTCCCTAACCTTGCCCTACCTCTATACCTCGCCAATCACCCTCTAACCCTCACATTGCAAGTTGCAACCACGGCCAAGAACCACCAGTAGAACATGCTATAGCCTTTTGATGGCTACTTCAAGCTCTCCTTGCTTATGTGTTTGATAAGCCAGGATGAAGTCATCAACTTCCATTGTAATTGTCAATTGAAGGATTGTTTCATAGCTTGGAATTTTCTCATTTTATTAACAGGATTTAAACTAAATTTTGCTCTTTTGGGGCTTGCAAAGGAATTTGCCTCCAACTAAGCAAGATTCTTGGCCAAAATTTGGATTAATATAGATTGTAACAAGTGATTTCAAATTTTGGATAAATATGGACTGTAACATTTATAACAAGATTCCTATAGATTGTAACAAGTTTGGATTAATTCTTGTTTGGTTGATGTGGGATTTTGAGTTTAAGGATATACCTTTGGAAGTTGCTCTACAATTAAATTGTTGTGTTCTGTGTTGACTAGTAAAATGAACACAAAGGGCACACACAGATAAGGCTAGAGTTTGAGAAGTGGCGTCACAATCTATACAAAACAGGCACTCAGAAAATAGACTAATTGCTACCGAGGTTTTCAAAGGTTTATATTGCAAACCCCTTCACCCCTAGGTTTAAGATTGTTCAATCTCACCTATACTCTTATAATAGATTGTATTAAATTATGTGTACAAAAAAAAAAAAAAAAGGTTGCTTCACGTACTCATTTCCATCGGTCCTTTCTTATAGGCACAATGCACAAATAACTGAACCAACTCGGCTTTGACTCAAATTATTTTTTTATTAGGGGTCGGTTCAAGTTGGGGCCTTAATTTAGGTTGGTTCTTGTTATGACTCGGAAGCTATAAATGAGCTTCATAAATGTAGGTTTAACCCCAAACCTAACCCAATGAACCAAATTTTCACCCCTAATTAGAAGCCAACAACATAATAATTTTTTTTAATATTCAGAATCAGGTATACATATATAGGATTTAAGGAGTACAGGGAACAAAGAAAATGCTTATTTTTTTAAAACTCAGACATAACTAAACAAATATTTAAATTACATTGTTTGAGAATTGAGAAGAGGAAGGCATCGAACCCTTTCGGCCATTGTACTCGGCCCGCGGGACAAAATGCTACATATATAAAAGAGGCACAGCTAAAAAAGAAGATGAGGAGATAAGGGTTTGTTCGGTCGATGCATGGTCATGGACTGGTGGCTACAACAAGCTAGCAGAGATGGTGCCTCTGCTGCCACATACATCTTCATCAATCTTCCAGATATAAAAACATGGTATAACATATGGAAATTTTATAGATTTTATCAAATATAACAATGATACGCTTTGAGGGCCACTGATTTTCTATTGTCAATCTTCAGCGATGTAAATGATATTTCGGCTCCTTCATCTTTCATTTTCTAAAATACCTTTTTTTTTTTCAGTTTTACTTATTTTTTGATCCAAAATTAATATTGTCTTGAAAGGTACATCAAAAATTATCAGAATGCTAATATTAAAAAATTATCAGAATGCTAATATTCATTTTACCTAATAATTACTTTATATTTTTTGTTATCAACATACAGTAAAAATTAATCAATCACACTTGCTTTTACAAAAGCTGTTTTAAAATTGAGATTGCTAAAATACAGAGTTACAATTAAAATATTTTTTTGAGTAAATGGTGACAGTTTATAATAATAATTATGAACAATCAACATTTTTTTTTTGGCACTTAAAATCAACATTATAAGGTATAAGGTTTTGAGAAGATACATTCAGATTAGAAAAGATATCAGAAATATCAACATTTTCTGGAACCAGATACAACTGAATCAATATTAATAGCGAATATGAAATATTGGGGAGATCGGAGGCGAACTGATCCCGGAGCGAGGCTGGGGCCCGTGTGCTCCTTTTTTACCCGAGCTCGGGTCGTGGGGCTAATAATCAATCTCTAAAAATATCTAGCTAATACATTTAATTAATTTATGTATATTCGACCACGGGAAATGTACTTTGGTGTGTTCCACATAAATAATGATGTAGAAAGCCGTTATTTCGAAGAATGAAGAAGGCCGTGTCACAGGATAGCAGCATCGTTCAACCGTAAAGCGGTTTAGGTCTTCGTATCAGCACATTTCAAAATATTGGGGCTTAACCGCTCAAATACTAATAACGGAAGGATGTCATTGTTCATAAAGCTAAGAGTACAATAACAGAATCGAAGAAAAGTCCTCCATTTATCAATTCGAATATAATTCGGTGCACTTGTTATTCAAAGTTACAAACAGGTCACTCTAGATTGCGCACAAGGACAAGAACCTGGCGAGTGTAGTGAGGGGTGGGCGGGAGAGAAGCCACCAAGCGCGCATTGGGAAGCGGACAATAGAAACGAAATCAGCTGTGATCGTTTCAATCGCTACACGTGTCATCCCATGGATGGCACTCACCATTCTCCGCCACGTGGCCTTCCTCTCCAAACCTTCCGCTTTTATCTCTCTACCTCTCCTCCCACTCCTCTGCTTCTCCCTCCTCCACCCATGTAACCAATTCCGCTCTCCCCTACGTCTCTCTTCTTTTTCTTTATTTTTTCCCTCTCTTCTCTCTTTTGCAATTTTCTTACTTAAATTCTCAGGAATCAAACTGCTATCATTCGCATGAAGAATCATACATATCTCGACTCTGTCTTCTTTTAGCAAGATTGTTTCACTCTGTTTCTCGAGTTCTTACTGGAGTCATCTGTGTTCGGACGAGAGTCTGCGCCAGTCGTTGTTTCTTGTGGAGGAATTAACAGGTGAGTTGTCGCAATGGCCGGGAACGAGTGGATAAATGGGTATTTGGAGGCGATTTTGCACTCCGGGCCGACGACGATCGACGAGCAGAAGTCGTCGCCGGCGCCGCAGGCGAATCTGAGGGAGCAAGGGGTGCATTTTAACCCGACCAAGTATTTTGTGGAGGAAGTTGTGACGGGGGTCGATGAGTCCGATCTGTATCGGACGTGGATTAAGGTGGTCGCCACTCGCAACGCTCGCGAGCGTGGCTCTAGGCTCGAGAACATGTGTTGGCGCATTTGGCATCTCACTCGCAAGAAGAAGCAGGTTTTTAATTACAATTACTCATTTTTTCATGTTTATGTTTGGTAGTATTTTGTGTCACTATATCTATACAGAGAAGTGATTCGAAAATGATTCAACATTTTTTCTCAACTAAATGATCCATGAAGATCTGGTCATCTCGGCTGCTTTATTCCGGCATAATGGATTGTGAGAATAGTCGTTTTCGGTCAGAAAGTGTACCAGAATCAGATTGTGATCTGAAAGCAACATATCAGTAGGATTTGAGAGTTTTTTTTCACCTGTTTGAAGCTAGACACAGTTGGTGTTGAGGTTTGGAAGAAATGACTCGCTGTATATATTATATATGTGGGTTTTTATGGGTTTGTTTACGCAGCTGGAATCCGAAGGACTGCAACGATTGGCGAAGCGGAGATGGGAAAGAGAACAAGGACGCAAGGATGTCACAGATGACATGTCAGAGGACTTGTCTGAAGGAGAAAAGGGAGATGTGCTCGGTGAGATGGTGCAGAGTGATGCCTCAGTGAAGAAGTTCCAGCGGAGCAATTCCAACTTGGAAGTATGGTTGGATGACAAAAGGGAAAAGAAACTTTACATTGTTCTTGTCAGGCAATATCTTTCTTCCCAATGTTCTAGTTGCTCCTGAAACAAAATATTCGTGTTATGATCCTAACTTAAATATTCATTGTAACCCTTCTTGATCACTAGCTTGCATGGTCTGGTCCGGGGAGACAACATGGAGCTCGGTTGTGATTCTGACACTGGTGGACAGGTATTTGAATATTATCACAACTAAATGCTTGTTCTGCACCTTCACCTCTTTTGAAAGTCACCTGATATTTGACAGTTCTCAGGTCAAATATGTTGTTGAGCTTGCCAGGGCACTCGCGAATATGCCAGGAGTGTACAGGGTAGATCTTTTTACACGCCAAATTTGCTCACCTGAAGTTGATTGGAGTTATGGTGAGCCTACGGAGATGCTAACTGCAGGAACTGATGATTGTGATGGTGACGTTGGGGAGAGCAGCGGAGCCTATATTATAAGGATTCCCTTTGGTCCCCGCGAGAAGTACCTGCGCAAAGAGTTATTGTGGCCTTACGTTCAGGAATTTGTGGATGGAGCTTTAACTCATATACTTAACATGTCGAAGGTGTTGGGTGAACAAATTGGCGAGGGAAGACCTGTGTGGCCCTATGTAATCCATGGACATTATGCTGATGCAGGGGACAGTGCTGCCCTTCTCTCGGGTGCTTTGAATGTACCAATGGTTTTAACAGGGCACTCTCTAGGTAGAAACAAACTCGAGCAGCTTCTTAAACAGGGACGACAATCTAAGGAGGATATTAACTCCATGTACAAGATCATGAGAAGGATTGAAGGAGAAGAGCTTTCCCTCGATGCTGCAGAACTTGTTATCACAAGTACCAAACAGGAAATTGATGAGCAGTGGGGCCTCTACGATGGGTTTGATGTCAAGCTTGAGAAAGTTTTACGTGCCCGAGCTAGACGTGGTGTTAGCTGTCACGGTCGATACATGCCAAGGATGGTGGTATGACATATTTCCATCTCACATGCCCATGTTGTTTTTCTAATCTCACTACGCTCAATTTTCTGTCTTCTGGAGAAACCTACTTAAGAATGCTTTATAAGCTATAAGAATATCTTCTTTTAACTGATATTGTTTGGACACAGGGTGTTCCATCCTAATTAACTTCTTGCAGGTAATTCCTCCTGGGATGGACTTCAGCAATGTTGTGGCTCAAGAAGATGTATCTGATGATGGCGAACTTTCAGCACTTACAGGTGGTGCAGATGGATCATCTCCGAAAGCACTTCCACCGATATGGTCAGAAGTAAGCAATTCATATATATTAGCCATAGTTTTTTCTATCAAAAAATTGTAGCACTAGATGTCATTGAGTCACATTATTTGACAGCTAATGCGCTTCCTAACAAACCCCCACAAACCAATGATCTTGGCTTTATCAAGGCCTGATCCGAAGAAGAACATAACAACCCTTGTTAAGGCATTTGGAGAGTGTCGTTCATTGAGGGAGCTCGCTAATCTTGTAAGTCGTTCATGATAACTTTTTTGGCTAGTTTTCAGAAGAAAAATAAAGTAATTTGTTTTGTATCCATCCAGACATTGATCATGGGAAATAGGGATGATATTGAAGAAATGCCTGCTGGAAATGCTAGTGTGCTGACCACTGTGTTAAAACTAATTGATAAGTATGACCTCTATGGGTTGGTGGCCTATCCAAAGCATCACAAACAGTATGAAGTTGCAGAGATATATCGACTTGCAGCGAAAACAAAGGTTCATGACTATTTGCTATTTCCCAATCTTGGTGTATTCTTTGTAGCTGTGCATGAATCACTAACCAATGTGAATAAACAAATGTCAGGGAGTTTTCATAAATCCTGCACTTGTGGAGCCTTTTGGTCTTACTTTGATTGAGGTGAGTGCATTCAACTATCATCAGTAAGATGTTATTTTATTTAGCACTGGGAATCGTATATTGAACAATTTTTATCTTAATGATGCAGGCAGCAGCACATGGGCTTCCAATGGTTGCCACTAAAAATGGTGGGCCAGTTGACATCCAGAAGGTAAGAATTAAGTACATCATAAGCTGAATTATTATCGTTATTTCTTTCTATTGCTTTAGACTCTAAATGCTCTCTTTTATTTCAAGATGTTGTTGAAAAATTAATTCTTTAATTTTAAATCTTTGTTTTCATCTTTTTTGGAATAACAGGCACTAAACAATGGCCTTCTAATTGACCCCCATGATCAGCAAGCAATTGCTGACGCTCTACTCAAGTTGGTATCAGAGAAGATTTTATGGCATGACTGCAGAAAGAATGGTTGGAAGAACATCCATCTGTATTCATGGCCTGAACATTGCCGGACCTACTTGACAAGGGTGGCAGCATGCCGAATGCGACACCCACAGTGGCAAACAGATACTCCATTGGATGATGAGATGGCAGCGGAAGAAATGTCTTTCAATGACTCACTCAAGGACGTGCAAGATATGTCCCTCAGGCTGTCACTCGATGGAGAAAAAGGGTCCCTTGATGCTTCAGTTAATATTGGGTCCGACACATCGGACCCAGTGAAAAATGTCCTGAGCAAGATAAAGAAACCAGAGCCTAACCCAAAGGATGGTGAAAATGTGAAGCCTGATGCTGTATCAAGCAAGTATCCAATGTTGAGGAGGCGCCGTCGATTAATGGTAATTGCACTTGACTGCTATGACAGCAAGGGAATGCCTGAAAAGAAGATGATTCACATTGTACAAAATGTACTTAAGGCTATTCGACTGGACTCTCAATATGCAAAATTCTCGGGTGTTGTGATATCAACAGCCATGCCATTATCAGAAACAATAGAATTCTTGAAGTCAGCAAAGATTCAAGTAAATGAGTTTGATGCTCTGATCTGTAGCAGCGGCAGTGAAGTGTATTACCCAGGATCTTATGCAGAAGAAAATGGTAAACTTGTTCCTGATCCTGACTATGCCTCACACATCGATTATCGTTGGGGTCGTGAAGGTCTACGGAGCACTATTTGGAAACTGATGAACACTCCTGAAGGAGAGGAAAATTCCAAGCCCTCTTCCAGTCCCATTGAAGAAGATGCGAAGTCAAGCAATGCACATTGTGTTGCATACTTGATAAAAGATCCAAGCAAGGTAGATACATTGATATGATTCATGGTAAAACTGTAGGCTATTGCTTTTCCTGCTTGGTTTATATGTGGCCTTATTTTCCAGGTAAAGAAAGTGGATGACTTGAGGCAGAAGCTTCGGATGCGTGGCCTCCGCTGCCATCCCATGTATTGCAGGAACTCAACTAGAATGCAAGTTGTCCCTCTCCTTGCATCGCGATCACAGGCTCTCAGGTATATAATGACTGGACGATCACTTGTATGGTTCATCAAATATCTTCCTGTTTACTGGCCTATTACAATTTCCTCTGAGATGAAACGATGAAGGTGATATTCGTGTAAACCAGTTGTCTCTTATGTGTAGGTACTTCTTTGTCCGATGGAGAGTGAATGTTGCAAGCATGTTTGTGATTCTTGGTGAATGTGGGGACACTGATCATGAAGAGCTGATATCTGGGACTCACAAAACCATAATCATGAAAGGAGTGGTGGAAAAGGGTTCAGAGGAGTTGCTAAGAAGAACGGACATGAGGGGTGACATTGTCCCTTCCGAGAGCCCCTTGATCACCTCCATCAGCGGTGCGGTGCAAGCCGAGGAGATTGCTGAGGCTCTCAAGAAGCTGTCCAGAGCAAGTCTTTAGAAGAAATGGTACCGTTGCAGGTTGAATGTGGGGGGGCATTCTCTAATGGTCTTGTATAGGATCATAAAGGTCTTGGAGGATTGCTTTTACTGTATATAAATGTCTAGCTTGTGCTGAAGCACTTGCAAGTATTTGTAGCAGACAACTTCATTTGCAGGTGAAAGTCCGTTTGGATTCTTATGCTGTATAGTGCACGAACTTCACCTATTGCCCTATTTTTTTTTTCTTATATTCCTATGAAGGAAAGGATCTGCACGGGAAAAAGGGGACAATAACAATAAGTAACCAAAAAGTTCAGAAAACAGATAGGGGATAAAATGTTGGGAAAATAACAAAAACCCTACTGAAGAATATGTTGTGGGAGTGCTTCTGAGCAAGTAATGCTGTTGAGTCGAAGGTATGAATTTGTTCCCCTAATTACTTTGGTATGGACAATGCGAAGAAAGAATCTCCTATGTCATGCAGCAACAAAACTGGTTTTATGGCCATTTTGATTCAGAAAATGTTTGTATGTTTTTTTCTCTAACTTGTAATACTATGGAGCTAATTCAGTTGTCATTCTGGTCCCAAAAAAATTGATATGTCCATATTTCTAACTTACAATACTACTATAAGGAGGAGTCAGAATTTTAAGTTGGAGAGAGGCTGAACTTAATTTTGAAAACACTTGAGAAATAAAGGAATTTCTATAATACAAAAAGAAAACAGTAAAATAACTTGAAATCTATTAAAATGTTATAATTATCAATTGTTTGATATTGGGCTTTTCCTATCTATTTCACATAAATCAACCACATGCATTTATATATGAAAATTTTCAATGAGAGGGAAAATTATTTACTATTTTATATTTTTTCTTCTTAAAATTATTGTTATGTTAATAATTAAAAGATTATGAAAGGCAACAGGAAAGATAATGAGATTTCTTTACCTTTATTTTTGCATATACATATAAATAATATACTTAAGTTGCAAAATTGTTGGGGGCTAGGCACCCCTAGTCACACTACTGGCTCCACCCCTAATTACTATATCTATCTCTTATATACTTTTATAATGTTTCTAGTAAAAAATAAAAGAAAAAAAAAAAAAAAGAGAAGAAGGGGCGAAGAAATATGAGAGGGCATGATTTTGATGCAAAGAAGAATGAACCAAAATCCCGCTACAGATATTTGGGCTCTTCCCGCTACAGATAATCGGGCCATTCCCTTTTTTCTGTAAAGTGAACTAAGCCTAAGCTTAATGAAAAATCTCGTAGATATTGTACATAAGCTGATAAACACATGATTCAATTGCACAAATTTGATCCTACGTCACACAAAGTGGGAGTGGGGAGTAGAAGTGTGAGAGTGAGAAATTACCAATTTTAAAAATTTTAAAAAGAATAGTATAAAAATAAAAATGAGAGTGACAATAAATAATAAAAATAAAAATGATGACCCAAAATAAAATGATTAAGTGACTTAGTCTTGACCTCGATAAATGTTTTTCCTTTTATATGATTATGATGTTTAAATAATTAGTATAACGAGCACCAAAAAAAGTAGTAAATGACTTCTGCCATAATAATGTTAATTTTATGAAACACTTGAATTATAAGGCGGAATTCCTATGTACACCGGGTGGAGATACACCCGGTTAGCAGACGTTTAAGAGGCGTGTGTTTGTGGCTGAAAAAGGAATCTTTTTTCAATTAGTTAAGTCAATCACTTTTTCGATAAGCATCAGAACTTACCTTTTCGCAAAGTAATTAATATAGTAATTATGTAATACCATTTTTAGTGTAAGCATTTTTATTTATTTGAATTCAACGTCTTCCCACTTTATCCATTTTTTCTACAATTATTCTCTACATTTTTTGTCCCAATTCTACCATTTTTTTCATCCTTTTAGCCTTTCAATAGTTGTCATAATATGTTTCTAGATTTGAACGAAACTCCACAGGTTGAAAATTTTCCAGCTGATTCTCACTGGGAGCAAGACGTTAGGGAAGGTAATGGCGTGTTCATTGAGTGTGGCAACGGTGGGTCAAACATTGGCAGAGGCGGGGATGACAATGAGGTTGCTGGTGCTTTTGTGATTCCTGCAGGCAGTTAGATTTTCCTCCATAGTCGTAATTTTGATACGTATCAATCTGGGCAAACATTGTATTATTCTGGATTTGCATCGAGTTCGTTGACTTAATACATCCACTATTTAATTTCATACTATATGCATAAATCTGATATGTATCAAACTGTACAACTTATGTATTAATCTGTACCTTCGATCATCCATAGCAATAGATTAGATTTTCCTCCATAGTTTTGTCATACTTGTAATTTTGATACGTATCAATCTAGGCAAACATTGTATTATTCTAGATTTGCATCATGTTCATTGGCTTAATAATCCACTATTCAATTCCATACTATATGCATAAATCTGATATGTATTAAACTGTACAACTTATGTATTAATCTGAAATACATATGTATTAATCTGTACCTTTAATCCTATATTCACGAAGTTGTCTCACATATATACTTGTCTAAATCTTATATGTATCGTTTAATTCTACTGTTTTTTCTAACTTCGCAAACAAGTTTCACAGTACTCACCATAAAAGAACCATATGGTACGCATCCAAAACCATAAATCACAGACCCAGTCCTGTTCAGTTTTGAATGAAACCATACAACTATTCACAGTTCCATACAGATCGCACCCAGAACCATATATAAATCATCTAGATTTGAACATAAATGAAACCATACAAAACACTCCCTCTATACATACTTATTCGAAGCAGAAACATTTCACAATTGAATACACATGCCAAATAGACATACCCGTTGGTTATGTTTATGCGGAATTTGTACACTTCTGAAGAGTTATTGTATGTTTATATGCCATGGGTGTGTGGTTCTGGGTGTCAAATGTATAGCTCTGTGAAATGATTGTATGGTTCTGGGTGGGATATGTGTGTTTCTGGAAGTATAATGTATGTTTTTTGAAGTTGATGAATTGTTTAAACTATGTGTATGCTGTTGATTCGATCACTGGGGAGAAATTTGTTAGGTTTTGGGTGTGATGGGCAAACCCATAAAACATCCAACTATGTATTAATTTGGGACACACATGTATTAATTACTATTTCATTCAATAGCCATGACCTAACCTCGCAACCATGCTATATAATCATACAATCATTCTCCAGAAGCGTACATCATCCTGGTAAACTTCTAAAACATACCCAACCCATTAAACATCCAAATATGTATGAATCTGAAACATAAATGTATTATTCTATAGAATCGAAACATACATGTATTATTCCACAGAATCATTCTTGTCACGAACCAATTCAATAGCCATAATACAAACCCATCTTTGGAAAGTACTTTTTCCCACCGCAATTCTACCTCTTGCAGTCGAAAATCCTCTCATTTCCCTTCTTCGCAGACTTTGCTCCACAGTCCTGTTCCTTAATTTGCCAGACACCAGCGAACTGCCGCTCTTCGCTGACCGGCACCAACTGCTAGAGATGGGATGTGACTGTCGACCGATGGAACGCCGACAGCCTCCTGCTCCTTCCTCTGTGGCAATCGCCCTCGCCTCGATTCACCGCCTCTGCCCTCCGATACTCAGATCCGCTGGGGTTAGATAGTTTCAGAACCTTGGATTAGGGTAATGGTCAAATTTTGGATTAATTGCAATTGGGAGCCGTTTCTAATCTGGGAACTCCTGATTTCTAGTTCTGATTTTTTGCGGTTCCTTTTTGTTTCAAATGCTAGTTAACGGATGCCTCCTGTTAGTGACATCTAACGGTGTTATTAGGGGTATATACACCCGGTGGATAGTTTACTATCCCAATTATAAGAGTCTTGATTAATTACATGTGAGTTGCGACGAGCGGAGCATCATCGAATTGAGGCAAAAATCACAACCAAAGCATCAATGTTTATGATTTGGTCCAATTGATCGCTACCGATTTTTCAGCTCAAATATACTACTTATACTTTTAAATCGGATAATTAGCCACCCTCTATTAAATTTAGTGGTCAATTCAGCGTTAAACTGATGCTACTAATGTATGATAATAATGATCACTCCTAGAATGCATTTCTTGCATTTCCTACATGCTAATTTCTATATTATTGCCCAATTTTTGCCCAAGTACTAACCTATTTAATGAGTCGGAGATCTCTAATATTTTCTCAATTTATAACAAAACATACTCACATAACTCTGAATATTATCATGCATAACTTTTTTTTTATTTATAGAATATACTCATTTCACACATAAATATTCTCACTATTTAATAGAGAGTGATGAATTTGAACCATTTAAAAATAAGTGATATATTTGAGCTAAAAAATAATATTGTCCAATTTGGTCCAAGTTATAAATAATAGTGGTTTACGTGTGATTCTTGCCTTGAATCAGTGTGGGCCTTTAGTAGTTTCTAAAGGGAAAGTTACAAAAACCTCTTGTAGTTTGGTCAAACCTACAGTTTGCCCCCTCTATTTTGAGAAACCTACACTTTGCCCCCTATATTTTTTATGCTGCCCGATAACAACTTCTGAAACTGTATTTAAACTGTATCATAATAATGCTATAGTAATTTCAAGATTTTTTTATATTTTTTTCACAGCAAACCGACCTTTAAAAAATACTGATATATAATTACAGGTGGGAAAGTACATTTACAGAATAGAGGGGGCAAACTGTAGGTTTGACCAAACCACAGGCGGGTTTTTGTAACTTTCCCTTTAGAAACTGACACAGATCCTACAATAGCTGATGCGATGATGGACTATGAGTTATGAGTTTTATATACATAAAAGTATAGAATAACAGACAATTTATCATGATTTCAAAATTTAAAAATTAGTTTTTTTTTTTATATTCAAAAACATACTTACAGGTGTATAAGAGAAAAAAGTATTAACATTTTAAGTAAGAGAAGGAAAACGTAAATTTTTTTAGATTTAAAAGACATGCAACCAGTTCAATTTTATGTGACATGTTTTGAGAAGTGGAGAGATTAAAATTAAAGCCTGAACCTCCACACAGTGTCTCCAAAACTTTCACAATCAGGTTAAACTGAGGGAACTAAAAGCCAGTAATTTCATTGTTCTATTCCGTGTAGAGTGTAGTGCACGAAAGCCTATTGTTGATGAGGAACTTGTTCAGTTGTTCCGGTTCTTAGCTACGTTTCTGTCATGGCTTTAATGATAAATGTGACACCAATGTTACTTTATTTTGCCAATTATTTCATCAATGTTTTTGTTTAGCCGAACATGGGACTGATGTAACTATTTTGGCCCTAGTCTTCAACTCATGTGGTTTTTATCTATACTCAGAACAAAACATAGAATACTAAGTACTAGGGAACATAATGAGTTGAAGAAATACGCTACCAAGACATTACAATCATTGAGTAGTTATCCAACTACTCTATGTTAGCAGTAGTCTAATAGGCCAAACTTATCAAATGTGGACTAGTGTCTTGATTGCCTCATAATTTGGGACCAATTAGTTAGGATAGTAACAAACCGAAGTTGTAGTCAAATAATGACTTGTACTGCTCTAGAGATTGCAACAATTTCAGCTTCCAGGGCAGAAGAACACCACTTCCATAGACGTCATTCCTAAACCTGAAAAGGGCATTGAATCCCATCCGCAACCAAAAAGCAGCACCTATAGCTGAGGAGAACCAAAGTCACTGTTCGAGGAATTGGTACTCACCTTAGCCTTGACTATACGTTTTTATTCTTTTCTCCCACTCTGTAGGCTTTGGTTTGCACTTGATATCTAGGCCAGTACTTTCAGTGCTTTTTTTGAAATTAATCAATCCTCAAAAAAAGGAAATATTTAATGAACTGAAACTAAAGCACAACGAAAACAAAGCTATGATAGGATTCATAGGGCAGAAGAAGAAGCAGAAGCTAAAGCAACAAAGGTTGCTGGGCTGTTGAGCAAAAGAAAACTTTCTAGCAAAATAATATTCATGGTCATAAAAAATATATTTTGGATGCATTCTACAACTCATGAGTGTTGTAGCAAAGACATCTTTCTATTGGGCCGAGTGGATATGGGTTCATAAAGACATAGCTAAGGCTTTCTATGATTGAACTGATTTATCCATATTGTCGAATGAGGGTGTGCTTACTTCTAACGTGAAAATTGCTTAACTTGATAAGCTCTCGTGTAAGAATGAAATTCTGGTTGACAAAGCCTATATAGATTTCTAAGTCTTTTTTTTTTTTTTTTTTTTTTTTTGCATTTCTGTGTTAACACATGCATGTAATTTTTTGTTTGACTTTAGAGCATACGTTTTCATAAAACTATGAAATTTTATAGGTGACAAGAAACAACCAAAAAAAAAAAAACCTGCCACTCAAAACAAGGCTAAGCCTACTGCTAAACCAGAAATTTCCATAATAAGGCTAAATATCCAAGTAGGGAAGATTTTGAACGTCAAGAGGCATCCTAATACTGATTCCCTGTATGTTGAGGAAATTTATGTTGGTGAAATATGTACCTTTGGAAGAGATGTAGGTTACTTTTATGCCTTCCTTGGATCTAAAACAAGAGGCAAATGTGAGTGTCCGGAATAGGATAATCTCTGAATGCTGCTCATTTACAGTGAGTTCAGTTGGGATTAATTGGTTTAATGAGACCCTTTTTTTCATGTGGTCAACAGAGTGTGACCTAGTGAGATGGTGCATAAGGGCTGGTTTTGGGGAGAATTACAGAAAGTATAACTTCCCTTTATTTTGTCAATTGCCTATTGTCTCTTTCCTTTCTCTCGTCCCATTCTCACTAGCTACCCATTACATGCCTAAGAAAACAATTCACAACACCAAATACCAAATGAGCAGTTGGAAATAGCAGTTAGAAAAATGCACCAAAATTATTCTAATAAGTTGGAAACAAAAGGAAAAAAATGAATCAATGCACCTATGAGCTGCCCAATTTTGGTGGTTGCTAGTAGCTCACCAAGGAATAAGAAGAATAAAGGAGAAGGGGAAGAAAGAAATCAGGCGGGAGGCAGACACTACCTCAGTGGATGATGCGGCGACAGAAAACACTTGAAGAAGGCTAGAAAAGGTGGTGTAGATAAAGCTATCGGCGGGACGGAGGAAATGTGGGTGGGATCCAGCTGATGGAACCAGACCCATACAAAGGATGGCCAGAGGAGAGTGGATGCACAGTAAATAGGTGCCAAATGTACAAATGGGGAATAGTTGGGGTAGCTGGTGAGAGTAGGGATGGCAATTGAGTGGGATGTACAAATGGGGAATAGTTGGGGTAGCTGGTGAGAGTAGGATGGCAATTGAGTGGGTCAGGTAAGGTTTGGGTCAGGTCATTCAGGTTCAGGTTTAATCGGGTCAGCATATATTCGGGTTTAGGTCAGGTTATTTGGGTTCGGGTTGATTTCAGGTTGAGTAAATTTCGGGTTCAGGTTGAGATTAGTCCGGGTTTATTTGGGTTCAGATCCAATCAAGTCGGGTTATCGGGTCTTAGACCAGATTCAACTTGATTGTTAGATTTACTTGGTTCATTTATGCATGAGCCGAAATGGTTGAATCGCTTCAATTTTTTTGTTTAATTTTGATTAAAATTTAATTTAGCTAGATATAAAAAATAATATAAAATTTATGAAGATATATTAATATATAATTTTTTTAATAAAATACTACCTCTATGCCAAGTTTTTTGCAACATTCACTATTTAATAATTAATCTATAATTTTTTTATTTTTAACATTTTAGTATATAAATAAAAAATGATTATATTAAATAATAAATAAAGACCTATAATTTCTAAATATATACTTTTTAAATTCTTTTCTAACAAATAATCTCTCTCCATCCCATTTTCTTTGCTCCATTTAACTTTTCTGACTAGTTTGACTTGAATTTATTTATATTATTATTTATTAAAAAATTAACAAATATATATTTAAAGATCATGTATAAATTTTTTATTTATATATTAAATTGTTGAAAAAAATATAGATTAATTGTTAAAATATGAATAGCGTAAAAAATTTGAAACAGAGAGAGTAATATAAATAAATTCAATTCAAACTATTTGAAAAAGTTAAATATTTCAAAAAATATGTGATGGAAGGAGTACTATAATTTCTAAAACCTAATTATTCTTATTTCTCTATCACGGTTTCACTAATTATTTCCTTTAGCTCTCACTCGTTCGCTCTACAATATAACACAGATCAACAGAATAGAAGAAATTCATTCACATATATTAAATCATAAATTTTCTAAAGTCTTTACCGATCACATATTTTATATTAATTTAAGTTAAAATCATGTCTTGTCAAGTTTAATCATTGGGTCATTTCGGGTTCGAGTCAGGTCTAGTTCTGGTTTTCTCGGATTTCACTTTAATCGGGTTTGGGTTCAGGTCACGTTGGGTACAGTCGAGTTTGGATCGTTGACTTTTCTGATCAAATTAGGTCAGGTTGGGCTTGGGTTCAAGTGGGTCAGGTCAAGTCTTCGGGTTGGGTTAAATTTTCCTATCCCTGAGTGAGAGTGAGACAAGATGGAGGAGAGAGACAGTGGGTAATTGTCAAAATAAAGACAAGTGACATACTTTGCGAATCTCCCCGAAACTAGCCCTTGTACATCATCCCACTGGACCATCCTCTGTTGACCACAAGGAAAATGGAGTCCCATTAAATCCATCAATCCCAGTCGAACTCGCCTCACTTATATATAGTAATTGTTTTTTGTGCAAAACCGAATGGTATGTTCTTTGTAACCAGGAGTCTACAACCATGAAGGAAATTAAATCTCAGGCGATGGTTCTTGCTGCTTCCAGTAGTGATCATACTAAGGTAAGGAATTCACAAGACGTGTGTATCTATATGCTCGCTTGTTTGGAGTTTAAGCTGCGATGTTCTGGTTAAAGTAATCTAACTTGCAATTTTCTCATGAATAATTTTATAGTCTTCAGGTATATGCATTTTTAATGCACGAGCATGTAGCCATGGTCTTGGTTGTTGTCTGCGCTGACTGCAACACTCTGTTGTCTTCCAGGTTGAATTGGTTGAACCGCCCATGGCAGGCAGCTAGTGTTGGAGAAAGAGAAAACTTCCCAAGTTTTGACTTTTGAGGGGGAGTTTGACGATGTCTTGAACCCTAAGAAGAAGGTTTAGGAGATATTGCAAGTGGATTTACAAACTGATGACAGGCTTGTGGCTTGCTACAAAGGCATCCCTTTTACCACATCGGCAGGCGTTTACAAGGTTTCTTCCATTAATAATGGTTCAATTGGGTAGATACATACATGGCCTACAACTTGGTACTGTTGTTTGTACTTGGTTCTTTTAGTTTTTGCTGTCCATAACTTTGGGAGCTCCGGTAGACAGAGATAGTAACCATAGGCAGGGCAAGTGGAGTTTAACAATGAAGCTGGAGACACTGAAGCGGGGATGGGAAACGGCGTCGTAATCGAGACACACAGCTGTGTGGATTTCTTTGTGATTTCAGACTCGGTCATGTTCGATTTACAACCAGAATCTATCATTTCTCACAGTTGTTTAGTTGGGTAATGGAAATTAAGAGAGAAATTGCAATTTATTGGGAGGTCTGATCATGTTTTTAGGGTAGGTGACCAAGAGGGTGGAGGCATAGAGCCTGTGGAAAAGAACAAAACAGAGAGTATAATAATGGGTATAATGGTAAAGTTGCTAAGTAAAATTTAGGGAAAGTTCCAATTATCCTATAAGGTTTACCTTAACAAACAGTTTGCTTTTTTTATTTTTGAAAACCTATACTTTGCCCCCTATTTTTTTTAATATTATCCGATCGCAACTTTAGAAACTGTAATTTAAATTGTACGATAGTCATTTTCTAGTAATATCGGGTTCTCTAATAATTTTTTATATTAATAGATATTTTAAATTATCAGTTTTTTTATGTAAATTTATTTTTCTTCCTATAAATCCATATCAGTATTTTTTAAAAATTGGTTAGCTATGAAAGAAATATAAAAAAACTTGAAATTGCTGGAACATTGTTATTAGACAGTTTAATTTAGGATTTTATAAGTTATTGTCGGACACTATAAATGAAGTAGGGGTAAAGTGTAGTTTTTTAAAATAGAGAAAGTAAAGTATAGGTTAGAGCAAACCATAAGGGAGCTTTTGTAATTTACCCGTAAAATTTACTGAAAAATGAAAATGGTGCATTAAATTTATGAGCACCTAAAATAGAAAACTATTCAAAAAATACGCGACAGATGAGTTGTTTGCTGGCTTCAAAAATACTTATAAATTTTCTCGTGGATGAATGATAAGTTTTGCTTTGATAAAAAAAAAAATGATAAGTTTTGCTTTCTCGTGAAATTTTGTTGAAAGGAAATTTCTTTGCGGATGTTACTCGGATCAGTTGGCCATCCGTACCCGTAAGGTTGCAACTTTTCAAAATTTGCCTACTGCGATTTGTGGAGTGTGGATGTGAACTTTGCCGTCTACTTTACTTTCCATTTCCAAGTCCAAGCCAAGGAACAGGGTCGAAGTGCTGTGACTGTTGACTCTGAATTCCACCATCAATATTTGTGGCAAAAATAACAAATAAACCACTAAAGTTTTTGAGTTGAACCGATTTAGCCATTAATGTTTTTTTGGGCCAAATAACCATTGAGTTAGTCTGATTCATCCATTGTCATTAAGATTAATTAATTTTTAGTCATAAAACTTTGCTAACTTTTCCATTTCATTCCAACAGTTACCCAATTCATGCCCTCTAATGCCACATATCGCAGTTACCCAATTCATCGATTTCTGAACTATGGGTTTCAGAAGTGGGTTTGGCTTGTTCTCCTTCGATTGGGGCATGGGAGTTCAATCGGGTTTTGTGTTTTGTTCATTCTGGCTTGTGGGTTTTGTTCAAGCTAGGTCCAATGATTTTGAACATTTGATGATTCGTCATCCCTGTGTGACCATCGCATGATTCCACCTCCATCGCGGCACGATTTCACCTCTCTATTTACGCTAATTTGTATCTAGCTACGCAACTTCACCTTGTCATTCATGCTGATTCAAGCCTTCCTTGAATTGACCTTGCCGCTTGGTCATGAAAAGAGAACAAATGCGATTGATTGAAGCCCTTCATCCTTGATGTCATCCTCGAGCTTGCTTGCCTTAGCATCATTATCTCACAGACGGATGAGTCATGGATGGGTGGTGGAGAGATCGGGCAAGATCTTGTGGCGGCTTACAAGTAATGGAGACGTAGGCTTGAGAGGCGATCGTCGATTCATCTTCGATTGGTGCTAGCGATCGTCGATTGGTGTCAATTCATTTCTGAGGCAAAGGTGGGTGCAACGGAGATGGGTGTGACGGTGATCATGGTCCGTTCCTCAAGATTTGCTTTTGTTGCTTGGTTTTCACAAATGGTGCTTAGTTCTTCATGGATGGGACATAAAGTTATGGAATAATATAGAAAATTTAAAAAAAAATAAGGACTAAAATGATAAATTTTAACGAAATATTCTCCATTTTGAAATAGAATATTCGGTAAGTTAACGACCAATGACCTATTTGGGTTGATTTTAAAGTATTAGTTGTTTATTTGCAAAAAAAAAAAAAACATCAGTCGACAAATCGGGTCAACTCAGAAACTTTAGTGGTTTATTTATTATTTTTACCAATTTATTTATATAAATGCTAATTTTTTAAGCTGGGTAGAGTTGTCTCTGACATTTTCATTTAAAATGTGCATTTTTATTCATAAGTTTCAACCATTTAATTGGATAATTTACAACTAGGTGAATCAAATTAAGTATTTCCATGCATAATGTACATGTTTAGAACATTCAACCCAACTGTGAAATTTCCATGCATAATCCAACCGTCAATTCAACAGTAGGATTTAATTGAATGTTCTAGTTACATGATAATTTTTGTTTTGTTTTTTTCTTTAATCCCATAAGTTCAATACATTTTTGTGTGTAACCTTCCAAATTAGAGTTTAACAATTGGAGCTCTTTTAATAAAAATGCATTGTAATTAACGAAAAAATTGACAAACATATTTTACATGAATAAACTTTTAAATTCAATAACTGAGTTAACATAATTTTCATTCTGTTTAAAGATATGAAAAGATGTAATAGTTAATTCTTATACCAGTATAAATAGATGATTGCTTCTTTTTTTAGTCATTGATTTGATTTGAAGTTATTGTGAATTTTTTTCTTTTTCTAACTTCTAAAATCACAAATTATACTTAATTTTTTTTAAAAAATTACTTTCCACAAAAAAGAAACAATTATTATAAAACTACAAGTTCTTCGCATTACAATGAATGTTCTAAGTCAATTTTATCTTATGACATACCAAATGCAAATTGCCCCTTAATTAATCAACAACATCTCATGTAATATCTAATGATGAATAAATAAAAATACTACTCTCTGTTCGTAGGAAAGACTAAATATTAAACCTCCGGGTTACACCAAAATTTGACCCTGTTTTCATATCAAGAAGCTTTATAACTGGCTTGTTTCTTCCAGATAGTTGAATTTTTTAAATACTAGTATTCAAGAAAAACAAAAAAAAAAGTTCTTGTAAAACCTAAAGTGTTACTATAAACCTATTCCATAACACTATGGGAAGATATTATTTTAATTGTTGGAGCAAATTGCACCTATGACCCCTAATTTTTAATTATTGTACCATTTTAGGCCCTAACATCAATTTTGTGCATAAAAAATCTCTAATCTCGTTTAAGTGTCCCATTTTTAACCTTTTGTGGATGGAAAATGTTAGTGCTGATGGAAAATACCACATGGTATGCCAACATGGATAATTTGCCATGGTGACACAATAAATTAATTAGCAAAACCTTAAGTTCTCTGAAAGGGGGTGAAATTGCATCCTTAGTCATTTATCTCACAATCCTCATCCTGAGAAAACATAAACTTATCCACTTGCTACTGCCACCCCTAGGGCTTCGCCACTATTGGCTGACGCTTCCAACAGTTGGTCGTCGATAGTCCACGACATCGCCGCACACAAGAAGCCCATAGAGCTACCATTCTCATCCTTCCATCACGCAAACCATCACCCACCGTGCAAGTGTCCCTCCATTGATCGTGTAAGTCGTCCCTCGATCGATCGTGCAAACCGCTAGAGCTGTCTCACACCCTCATGCCCAGCCGTGTGCCGCCCACAAATTCAACCCATTGAAGGAGACAAGAGGATGCCAATTTTTCAAATCAAGGCAAGATCAAAGTTCATGGAGGGAGGTGGCAGTCGAGGATGAAAAATGATGAAATGATGACAACGACGGGTGTGACGGAGAGGCGAATGAGGGAACGACGGGAATGATGAGAGTGACGAAGGTGAACGGGGGCAACGATAGGGACGGAGCATGTCAAGGACGACAGTGATTTGATTCTCTAATTTTTTATTTTTATTTTGTCTTAATTTTTAAAATTTTTTAATTTTTTCTTACTTTTTCATGTCATCCATGACAAATTGATTTAGTGTGCCACCTTGTCAAAACATCCATGTGGCATGCCACATAACATTTTCCATTTACACTAATGTTTTTTATCCACAAAAACCCAAAATGGAACATTTAATCGAGATTAGAGATTTTTCATATAAGAAATTGAGGTTAGGGTCCAAAATGGTACAATAATTAAATGTTAGGGGCCACGGACGCAATTTACCCTAATTGTTAAGTACTAATAGTTTAACAAATATATAAAGGCCAAATTATACAATTGGCGCCTGAACTTTCACAACTCGAGCGAGTTAGTCCACCATTCAGAACTCACTAAATATAGCCCCTAAACTTTGTAAAAGTTGGCAATTTAGTCCAATTGTCATTGTAGTTGACTGATGATGTTTTGTATTTAGGATGATGTGGTTAAAGATTGTTAATGTGGAGGGTAGAGGGAAAGGTAAAGCCAAAACTTGCCAATAAAATGCTGATGTGGAGGAACGAGTACATTTTGTTGGAGTGTTGAGAGGATGGACTTGACATTTTGAAATATATTTTTGTCAGTGTGACAAATCTTTAAAGTGTTGGACTTGATTGAAATTTGTGATAAGAAAGGCTAAGATGGCTTTTCTCAATCCTTTTTGTTTCGTTATTCTTACTCCCAACACCCTAGCTTTTCTTCCCTGCCACACTTCATTGCACAGTTCCAACTCACCACCGCTGGCATTGTTTAATGGTCACTAGCCTTTTAGAGGAGTGCGTCGGCATCGTTCATGTTTCTAGCACTTGTGCCTAGCATGGCCGACCACAAAAATTGAAATATCAGAGTTGGCTCACTTTCACACCACTCCATTGGCGATCGACGTTGTAAGTCCCCGATGAGTATTGATAGCACAAGCAACAAAGTTGCCACCGCGTTGTAGATAAACTCAAGCCGCTACAAACCCAAGCCATGTTTCATTGTGTTGCGCCTTCCAGGTTTTCACCACTGTCACCAGTTTTTGCTTTACTTTTTCCTCCACCCTCCACATCAGCAATCTTCAGCCACATCATCCTGAAGACAAATACCATTAGTCAACTACAGTGACAATTGGACTAAGTCACCAATTTTTGCAAAGTTCAAGGGCTAATATTTAATGAGTTTCGAGTTGTGGACTAACTCGCTCAAGATGTGAGAGTTCAGAGGCTAATTGCATACTTTGAGCATATATAAACCATGAGATAACGTGAGTTTTTATTCTTTTTTAAAAGGCTTAACTATACATATAGCTCCTAAACTTACTTAACTTACACGAGTTGGTCCATGACTCATAACTCAGTAAATTCAAGTCCCTGAACTTTTGAAATGTCATGAGTTAGTCCATCAACTTCAAGGCCTCTATGTAAATATTACAAAAGCTTCCATTATCTCTTAATATTTTTCATAAGAGCCCATTTTAGTTCTAAAGTGTACAAATATGTTATATCTTCCATCAACCTCTGACAATCTCAACCAATATATAAAATATTTAATCCTTCTACATTTCATGTTATGGATTTCTTCCCATTGCTCTGGAACCTAATGCATTCTAATAAAAAACAAGTTAAGAACCTTGACCACATATGGAACTTGATGCAAATCAAGATCTAGAGCTAGATTCAATAGCAAACCAACCATTGAAATCCTACATTGCCACCACTAGATGAAATTAGAACCATTTAAAGGTAAAAACCTAGAACAATATTAATTTAGAACCTACTAGAGAAAGTGCCTTCGAATCATGAACTAAATCGAAATTGCTAAAGGGGAATAATGCTTGAGCACAAGTGTAAGCTAGAGATTCAGATTGTTATAAAAAATAAACTAGTTGATGAAAGTCAAATTTTTGCCCACCAAAAAATAGTCTAGTGATGGAAAGCACACATAAAAAAATACCAAAATGGATTGGAACAAAAACTTTACTTCAAAGTCTTGCCAGAATTAATGAAACAAAAAATATCTTTACTATCTTTAATGCATGTCTATTTTCTTTCTTTATTTCTTGTTTTTTTTTTTTTGGTTTTTAGAAAAGAACATCTTTCTTTTTTGTTGAAAGGGGAGGGCCTAAACATGTGTTGGCTCTCCAACTTGAAGCCAAATGTAGAAAGAAGAAATGATTTGTGATTGTTTTGAGATCGCTAGAGGTTGAGGGAGAAAATAGTGTATTTAGATGTTTATGAACTAAGAGGGCCTCTTTTGATGAATTAAAATATATAATATAGGCTTTTGTAATGTTTCCATCAAAGCATTTGAGTGGATGAACCAACTTGTGACATTTTCCAAAGTTTAGGGACTTAAATTTATTGAGTCCTAAGTCACAAACTAACTCGTATGAGTTTGACAAGTTGAGGTGCTATTTGTATAGTTAAGCCTTTTTAAAATGATTAGTTAGCACAAACTTATTTCATTTGAAAAAAATTTAAGAAGAAATTTTAGATTTAATATAATATTTAAAAAATGTATTTAGAAACTATATGTCTTGATTTATCATTCTTATATAAAAATTCTTCATTTATATACTAAAATATTGAAAATAAAAAATCATAGATTAATTGCTACAAAGTAAATAGTGCAAAGAATATGGGACGGAAGGGATACAATATAATTTAAGTTGGTTGAAGTGCTTTTCAGATTTTAAAAAGGCAGGTAATTTTCTTTTTCCTATGTTTTATAATATATATTACCTTACTTAAACATGTAAAGCTGAATCTATGTACCAAAGAATATGATATCTTATACTATATGAAAAGCACTAGTTGATGTGATTATTTTAATAATATTTTTGAATAAAAAAGGCATAAATGCATGATTGGTCCATCGACTTCGCAAACTCCCACGAGTTAGTCCTTTACTTTGATGCATAGTGGCTTAGCCTTCACACATTGATAAACTATGTAACTTAGTCCTCAAACTTTGATAAACTATGCAAGTTCATCCCTTGCTTGACGAGAAATGAACACAAGTGCACACATGACCTAGACGACATTTGTTAGGGGCCAAGACCACAAAGGCCTATTTGTCTGTTGATCCAGCTTCGGTGGCTCTAGATATTTGCCTCATTCATTGTAGATAACTCTCCTACCCACCCTTGAAGCAACATCAAATCTAGATATTCTTCTGATTTAACTGATCTCTTAACAACTTCATACTTTTTCTCCTACAAGCATTGAGGTAGCAGAGACGTTTATGTACTATGGAATTAGCTCAAATCTCATCACTTACCTGACACGGCCTCTAAGTCTGTCCATGGTTGTTGCAGTGGAAAATGTCAATGTGTGGTTAGAAAAGGCATCACTTTTGCCTTTTTAGGTGCCAACCTTCGTCACCGATTCCTCATTTGGCCACTATTGAACCATCATAGTTGCTTTATCATCTTGGTAAAATTTCCTCATTTTGACTCCTTTATTTTAAAGTGGTGTAGTAAGAATGGTGATAAGATGCAGTAGCAAGCAAAATTACGTAATTTTGGAAAACATCCAAATTGAAGTTGTTGGCTAGCAAATATGAAATTTTAAAATAGTAAACAAAGCTTTAAGGTGTTCTTCCACTTCAACCACGCTATAGTTTCTAAACTTAATTGAACTTCTTCATTTTTCTGACCACTCTCTTTCATTACTATATCATCATTTTTTTTCACTATATTGTTATAATATCAGAGCCCTTAGAAATAAGGGCATTAGTTTCCTAAAAGCCTTAGCTCTTTGTTCGAATCTTTTGAGCCTTTCAAGGATGCCATTTTGGTTTGGGCAAAATTCCCCACCCATTTTTGCGCAAGATTCTTATGAGCTTATCTCTAGTTTGCATTAATGTAAGGTGTTTGGGGAAGTTTTGTGATAGCGGCGATGATAAGGAGAATGAAGAAGCAATCGGGAACAAGGTCATTTATCGCTTTAGTCATGAGCGGATTAATCACGCATATCGTTAGAATTGATCTCTAGATTTAGTTTTGTGGTTTCACGATAAAGATTTATATTGTATTTAATGGGAGAAGAGGACACAGTCACACCAATGGTTCTAGGGAAGAGAGGCTGATGGTGACAGCAGAAAAGAAGTGGTGGTTCAGGTATCAACAGAAAAACTTACACCATCTACTATTCCGTACAACAAGGGTTAACTCGCTCAAATTTTTCAAGTTAAGAGACTAAGTTGCACTGAATCAAAACTAAAGGACTAACTTACTTGAGTCATCAAAGTTGAGGGATCGAATAATGCATTTTGACCTAAGAAAAGAGGAAAAAGAATTGTACTTTGCAAAATATTGTAGGCATGTAGCATTTTTGTTTATAAGCATTTACCCTTTAATAGCAATTATTGAAGTAATCTGTACATGAATATTTTTCCAGCAAGAGCCAGCCATGCATATGGCGAACACGTGCTGAAGAGAATGTAATGATGATTCTCACAGAGCGTACTCATTTTTACCCAAATCTATCTCACCCATTGATATAAACAAATTGTGATATTTAACAGACATTATTTTCCCTCAAAAGAAGTTTAGAATCGAAGCTACGCGCTTGCATATGTTTTATTTGTTACGTTCCAGCAAGTTAAGAGAGAGAGAGAGAGAGAGAGGATTGGTTTTGGAGCGAAGTAATAGATCCGATGGTTGGAAGGTTAGTTTTTAAATTTTGAATTCTTTTTCTATTTACATTAAGTGTTTCTTGCTTTTTCCTTCGGGCGCATAGGTTGTTAATTTTCACAATGAACTATTTCTAGTTCATGTTTTCTGGAATCTATTTTTGTTTTTCTCAAAATTGTGTTGATGGGTTGAGAAATTCTTGATGAGTATAACCGAATGGTGATTTGTTGGGTGGTAATGTAATGACTTTGGCGCTTTGTAGTGAAGATCATTAGCAACTTCACTGTCTGTGTTTTGAGTTTGACAACATTTCAATGAGGACAGGCACTTGTTGATTCATTTGGATTAGTCTAGTGTCTATGTTTCTGGGATAAAATTCAACTTCTTCAGTTGTAGTTTATGGTACCTTACACGAAATGACATTGATTTGTAACATATTGTTAGGATGTAGTTGGTTTTCCAGTTGACTAGTGTGGCTTCTTTTGTTCTGCCCAGTTTGTCATTACAATTTTTGTGCTCATCTTTGTTTGTAGATTGGTTAGGGTTTCATCTGACTGGAATATGAATGGGGAGGGTGCCATGATTTGGATAACAAGGCTTTAGAGAAACAGAAAATAAGTGGGTTGAATCCTAAATTTCTTGTTTGATCTTGGCATGATATATAAGTAGAACTGACATCGAGTGCTTTGAAAGTTTGTACTATTCTTAACATGGACTTCATGGTCTCAGTATTTGAACATTCTAAGTCAAGATAAGAATTGCATGTTGGAAATGCAGGTGATGATCTGGCTAGGTTTGTTTTATTTGTTATTGTTGAGTGACAATGTTTAAGTTCAGAAGAACAATCTTGTTTTGTGATGGGAATACTAGTTTCAGTTCTAGCTTATATTTCCTGAGAGTTGTAGTTGCTATCTTCCTTCTACGTACTAGTTTTGTGTAGTGGCAATGGAGCTTGCAATAAATGGGTGCTGTGTACTTTTTTGTTTTTTATTGTAAAAAAAAATTATCATACATTATCAGGCATGGCTTTTGCATTTACAATGAGCTCTGATTTTTGACCCACCATTTTGGTGGATTTCTTACCTTGGAAAATAATAGGTCTATAGTATTGATCTAGCTCTCAGATTCTCTTACTGCAAGTCTTTCATGTCCCTATGTGCTGCAGCATTCTTTCTCCTTTTCTTCTCTATGTTATCCTGTGAGGATTTTCATGAACCATTGTTCTATTATCAGCTCAAGTGGTTGAGAATGTTAACTCTTAAGTAGATTGCTATGTGTATTAATTCTTGTTCCAAGTGCATGTGTGTGTGTGTGTGTGTGTGTGTGTGTGTGTGTGTGTATTAATAAAATAATGTGAAAATTATAGGCTATGCATCTTTGTTTGCTTTTGTAATGAAGCTCACGTTAATCATAATTTGCAGGTTTCATGAACTCTGAATTATAGCAAGAGGGTAATTTCTTTGAATATCTCAGTAGGAGTATTGATTAGAGGATGGATGATGGATTGTCAAACTTTTGGGGATCTGTCACAACCATTGAGTGGTGTGAGAAAAATTGTGTTCATTCACCATACATTGCTGAGTTTTTCAACACAATATTAAACACTTCTAGCTTTGTGTTGGCATTCATTGGGCTAATAAATGCATTGAGGCAAGGGTTTGAGAAGAGATTTAGTGTTCTTCACATATCAAATATGATACTTGCCATTGGGAGCATGATGTACCATGCCACTCTATAGAGCATGTAAGTGCTTATTTTCCTTCGTTTCCTCAAGTGAGTATTAAGCTTCACTATTTTGTCTGCCTTCTTATTCTTCAAATCGTGTGATTCAGCCAAAGAAAGTTTTATGACCTAGGGAGAGTGTTAAATCTATGAAACCTTTTCACCTATGTATTATGATTGCAACAGATTGAAGTTTGGATATTGAAACCTAAACACCTAATTAAAAGTGTTTATTGAATATAAACATGTAACATTTTCATTTTTTAGGCAACAGCAAGATGATGAGACCTCGATGGTATGGGAAATACTACTATATCTTTATCTCCTCTACTCACTAGATTGGCATTATCACAGTACAATGCCTACCTTCCTGTTCTTATATGGAGCTGGATTTGCAGTAGCACATGCACTTTTCTGCTTTGGAATAGTGTTTAAGATCCACTATGTCATTCTCTGCCTTCTATGCATTCCTCGGACATACAAGTATTACATCCACACAAATGATACCAAGGCTAAGTGGCTTGCTAAGTTTTACTTGGTCACCATATTCCTGGCAACCATTTGCTAGCTTTGTGACTGGCTTTTATGTAACAAAATTTCTAGTTGGTACTTCAACCCTCAGGGGTCATGCTTTGTGGCACATCTTGATGGGCTTTAATTCATATTTTGCAAACACGTTCCTGATGTTTTGTCGTGCCCATGGGCTTCCCTTATGTGAAGATTGAGAAACCAAAAAGCCAATGAGATGATGGCCTCACCTCCTGAAAACAGGTTCAGGCTCTATAATTGAGATGTTTGATATTTTTTGGCAGGACAAGAGAATATCATAGCTTTCGGAAGTTCCCTTTTCCTTTCCCTGTCATCGAAATGAATGTAAATGAGGATTCACAGGTTTGCTACTAGTGTTACCAAGGGTGCATTTATCAATTTTGACTGTAACAATAGATTTCTTTTGCTCCTCAGACGGGCCACTACAACAGAAAAGATTTATTGTGAAATCTCCTTTGTAACAATTTTTACAATTGCGACTAAAAATAGTTAAAAAATGCTTGAAAATGACGGTTGATACAAATATCACTTAATTTCACATTTTTTGGAACATTTGTTTGTCATCTGCTAAACTGTAACTAATAATATAATTTATTATGACATTTACTTATTTCAATCAAGTTTAAGTAATTCTGCAGAAAATGGAAAGGATATTTATGTTCTTAAGAAATAAAAATAATTAAAAATATTAAATTGATTATATATTTTAAAAAGAAATTATTTAACTATCCATAACATCCAAGCACCCTTCTCCACGTTCTTTTCTACTTGCCACAATCTTTTTGAGACTTTCGGTTGCCTAGCCACGTTCTCTTCATCTAATTTCTAAATTAATTAAAATTGTAATTTTATCAATAAGCACCAATTTAGTTAAGATGGCAGCGGCATTGGGAGACCTGGCAATGGCCTGAGGTTCGATTCACAAAACTCAAAATTGCTTGTTTCATTTGCTTTGAATTTTGATTAAGTTTGTATTGGCAAAAATTCAAGCATATATGATGGGCAAAACCATGAAAATACGATGAATGGGAAATTAGCTCAAGCATATATATATTGTGTGTGTGTGTGTGCTGCGCACGCGCGCGCATAGTTAGTTATTTATTAATTTTTATTATTATGACATTTTTATGACATATATATTTATGACATTATATGATGGGCAAAACCATAAAAATATAAATTTTCTATTTAGAATTTAGTATTATTATATTAATTTTTATTTATTATGACATTTTTAAATTTATTAGGGCATAGTCAAATGTTATAATAGGTACTTTTTGTTGTAGTGACATATTTTTCTTCTTTTACCAGTTATCCCTCATCTGATCATCATCTCTTGTCAATGTCTATATTGATGTTGTTTGAACATATTGCCCACTAGTGGCTAGAGGTGGGACCTGGGCCGGGTTTACCCAGCCCAAACCGGGACCAGACCGGAAGTCAAACCCAGACTGGCCTGGTCAAACCCGCGCCCGCCCCACCCCGGCAAAAGCTCGCTAAGATATGGGCCGAATATGGGCCGAGAGGAGGAGGTGGTGCAAAACGGACCACCCCGGACCAGGACCCACCCCGCAAGACTGCCCCGCCCCGCAAGACTAGTCCGGGCCTGGCGCCCAACCATTTCTGCACATAACGGAAACCTACAAAAAACTTTTTTTTAAATGGGTTAATTACACAGTAGGTCCTCCAACGGTTTTTTGTTCCAGTATTGACCGTCTCATCCGAGGCAGCGTTTAGTGCCGGAAAACGGGTGATATCAGAGAAACGATCAAGATTGACACCCGACGCGGTAGAAGTATGTGTGTGCAACCGAGATTGGGGCCTTACAGCACTCCGGCAGCAAGACCAAAAGAGTTTAGATGAAGAGGTAATATCCGATACGGAGACTTGAATTTTTTTTTTCAATAATATATGTAGTTTGTATTTGATCTGATTATGCTGTTCAACACAGATCACAGGTTTCTATTATTCATCATTTCCGGAATGTTTTTGCCATTTCAAAATGTAAGGTCCATTCCGATTATTTGTAAGTGTCGTTTGGTTTTTTAACTTAATAAAACTTACACTGGAGATGGTGTTTTTTCTTAAAAATATTTATGACATATATAATTAATTATGTTTTTAATTTTTTTTTAAAAAAAACTCCAAACCCGCCCCGGACCCGGCTCGGGACCGCCTCGCTTGCGACCGAGCTCCTCATGACCCAGGACCGGGACCGGCCGGGCCCGAGCTAGTCCCGGGTCAGGCTGACCCGGTTCCCACCTCTACTAGTGGCCACATGTATGTGTTCATTTATGAGTAAAATTCATTGGGGTCCTTTAGATTATTATTTTTTTTTATCTCAAATGAGTACCCTACCTTAACATTGTTATATTGAAGTCCTTTATTTCGTATTGTGTATCTCAATTAAATATTTTTTGTCAACTTCATTGTTAAGTTGAATGAAAAATGCTGACATTGCATTGTTTCATACTAAAAGAAATGTAAAATAATAAATTTAGTCCTTAAATTTTTTCAATCAATAATTTTAACACTTATACTTGGGCATGTACTGTTTACACCCTTCCTTTCAAACCCCCGCCAGTCTCTAACTTTGCTCCTCTGCCGAGCACGATTCTAATGATCTCCGCTCAATAGAGCTCTACCGTCGCCAAAACAGCTGAGAAAACGAGTGAAATTGATGGCTGGCAAAATTGACACCAACAAACTTTTCTAATTGATGGCATGAACCAAGAACAATGAAGCTAGATGTCGAAGCCAAATTTTGATGACCTCAAACCCGTTGCCATCATCTCCACCATTTCTATTGCTGTCAGTGCATCCTCCCCACCTCATTGCCTATGTCGCTAATGATGGACTGTGCCTTCTTCTGTGCATTTCCGACCTCCGGACTTGTTGGAACCATCTAGAATGTCCATGTCGTTCATTTCATCACCACACTGACCTTTCGTCGTGCCATCGCCAGGTGGTTCACAATTACTTAACCCTACCGAGGCTTCGAATCTAAGTAAATCGGCCTTCCTTTCGCATGTTTTTGCCGTCTTTTTGGTGCCAAAAATTGTGAATAGAATAGCAAAGCCAATGGTTGATGAATCAAGTAGATGAATTGGACAAAGAGAACTAGGCAAATCCGATGGTTGATGAATCGGGTAGGAGATCTCGAGTTTTGTTTCTTCCTAAAAAAAGTGACAAATCCAAATATTTTGAATCTAAAACACCCAATCTAACTTGATGGTTGATTAATCGAATATATGAATCAGGTAGGAGATCTGGGCAAATTTGATGGTTGATGAATGGGGTAGGAGGTTTCGAGTATTGTTTCTTCTTTAAAAAAGATGGGAAGATTAGAAATTGAGGAAAGAGGACAAAATGTAAGGAAAGTTCTTACAGCAAAGATTAGGGATTTGAGATATTGGTTTGGATTTAGGAGATTGAGGAACAATTCAGATCAAGAAGAATTAAAATTGGGTGTAAACAATAAATATAGAAATTCAAGGTCTAAAATTATTAATTAAAAAAATTTAAGAACCAAAGTTGTTATGTTACATTTATTTCAGTATTAATTAATGTTATGTCAGCATTTTCATCCAACTTAACTATGTAATTGACGGAAAGGACTTAATTGAGACATGAAATATGAGTTAAAAGGATTTTAATAGGACAATCTTAAAGTAGGGTATTCATCTAGAATAAAAAAATAAGTTAAGGGACCTTCGGCGGATTTTATCCGTTCATTTATTTAGTGGACGAAACATCCAAGTCTCTTGACAGATGCTTTAGATCTTATTAATAGCAACATATATATGGGTAAGTTGAGCAATTTGGTACGACTCAAACTCACATTTGCAGATTGAGCAACAAGAGAAAGCCAAAATAAAACAGCAGGCTCATTAGGCAAAACCACAGTGCGGGGGAAGAGCCAGAAGCCTTGCTGTATGTGTAACAAAAGCCTCCAATGCAAGGTGAGTAAGGTGAAGGAGGCCCGAATGTACCACCACCGGCCACACCGCCCATACCCCCTGTGCTGCTTCCACCACCACCACCACCACCAGCCACAATGCCGCCACCACCTGTGCCACCTTGCCCACCGCCGACTGGTCCAACGACACCACCGGTGCTACCACCACCAACACCTTGTGCTCCGCACCCGCTTGCAGTACCATTTGTAGCCACTAAAATCAGCACCAAGCTCATGAATATGAACCAGCAGGCCATAAGTTTTAAGAGTTTACGACTCAACGTGATTCCTTGCTTCAACATCTCGAAAATTCAAGACTAAGAGAAATACTTTTTCTTCTCAATCCTCAAAAGACGGTCTTAATTCCTAGAGGTTGGTTGAGAAGAACACATGTCGGACGAGTGTTTTATATGTAATGGAAGAGATTAACCATAAATTTCTGGCACGAGATATATTGACACGCTCAAGATTAACAAAATCTTATGTGTGAAAACAGGACATGAGGTACTTATAACTAGTCACTAATTTGCTATAAAGAAGGTAATCAAACTACTCACATTATGATGCTTTTAAATCTAGGAATTATAGCTAGATGATTATAACATTAAATCGAAAATTTCAAATAATTAAATAATTAATGTTATTCTGGTTACATGGGAGGGAGGTCAGAGGGATTGAAATTTAAACCTCCTCATATATAACATCTTTAAGCTTTAACCACTATAGATAAAGTTCTGGTTGGTCAAATAATTAATATTAATTTCTCTTGAAATTCTTCTCTGGGAAAAAAGACTTGGAACATCTCTTACGATCTTGATTTCATCCCCCACTACTATCACGGTCCAAGTTTTTTTTTACCCTTTTTATTAGTTTTCCGTTCCAATCTGATAGATTTGTAATTCTTAAAAACGTTTCTAAAAAATTTGAATGTGTTGGGTGATTGAATATTCCATAGCCCAGATTCTCTTCAGAATCAACAGACATGCGTAGATTGTGATCCCTAGGCATCTGCATCCGCACTCCTAATTCTGTGTTTGAGTTAAAGAATTCCCATTCTTTGTCTCAAAATTAATTACCTAATTAAAGAAGTGTTTGTCCAAATGATAGCTTTTGCCACCTCCACTATCATTTCACGAATTGAATCTTCGGTTTGAGATATTATCTGTTAAGGTGACAGAAACTCAAAAATTGATAAAAGTCTTAGAAAAATTACTAGTTTTTTTTGCCCCTACCATGAACGGGTTTATTTTATATTTTTTAATTGTATATGTATAGTTGCCTAATTATTTGTTATAATAATAATAATATGTAAGAGATTAAAAATAAATCTATATTTCATATATTTAATAAAATTTAGCTATTCTTAATTTTTTATAAAGAAATGAATGTAATAATTAAAGAATAATGATTTGTTTAAAATCTAAAATGTGAGTTCGATCTTTAACATTCTTCTTTCTTAAGTTCCCCCAAAAACCAAATAAAGAATAAAATATTAATTCCTAATCATCAAACTTTTAAATAAAAATTTCAATTAATTCTTCAAACTTACAAGAGAAGTAAAATATGTAAAATAAATATGATATTTTATATTTTTCATATTAATATGTATTTAATAGAAAAATTGCTTAAGGTAGTTGTTAGTAGGCAAAGAGAATTAATAGGAAAATAGAAATTGTAAAAATAGATTAATTTTTTTAGCTGACAAAAAAAAAAGAAAAAAAATAGTGTAGTAAAATTCAAAACAATACAATTAATTGCATCTAACAATATCTCAAATAATTTTATAAAAAACTAAAACTATTATATAGAAAAAGTACAAATCTATCACCATTAATGCAAAAAAGATATAAGGATTAGATAGTTTGAGAATTTTTTTTCAATTAAAAAATAAAATAAGAGAAACAAAACATTGAAATGATTGTGGATAGAATTAGAATTATTTGAAGTTATATATCCAAAGCCTAACCATTTTGGCATTATATAAATCTTAAAGTTTTTTGTTCCTTCCTCTAGCTAACATTGTTAGGCTAATTTATACTAATTGTTTCTCTCTAATTACTTTATAAATATTTTTATTTTAAAGAATTAATTTACACATAAATATATAAATTTGGTATGATTAGTGGATCAAAATTGTTACCTAATAAATGTTAGTAACTACAACATTAAATAAAATAATAAATAATTGTAATAGCATTACTACCATAATACTCTAATTGGAAAAAATAACTCTAAAAAAAACCTCATAAAGAGTCTAATTATATAAATAATTAAATTGATAGGTCATATGAGTAAATGATTAACTATAAATTTATTGGTATACTTTAATATGTAGTATTATATTTAAGACAGGTAGAAATAGAATATGATGGTCAAATTATAACTTAATGAAGATTTTTGAGGATGCTAATGTAATAAAAATCTAAATAATAGAGTGTAGTTAGAGGGTCCTTAAAATATTTTGGCATTAAAAAGTGAGTTAAAAAGCTTTAAAAAGATGAAAGAAGTCTCATAATTAATGATTACAACCTGGTGGCCCAAATGCAACCAAGAAATGGGTGAATTGGTTGAGTTCCAAAACATACCGAAATTGAGTTCTTAAATTCTCAAACTAAAATTTAATTCAAGGAACAATAAATAACCTTATTCTAACAGGAAAATGACTACCATAATCCACCTAAATTTTGCTTTGAAAGCTACATTTTGAGTATTTTTGAAAACAAACAAGTTCAACTAAGATAGGAAGCATAAGGCACCAACCAATGATCAAGTATGTAGGGAGTGAGAGAAGCTTGTGCAAGGAAATTTTTATGGAGGTTCGGTCTCTCCTCTTAATAGCCCACTCTTCTTCTGAAGTTCACCACTTGACAATTTTCTTCTCCATTATAAAACACAAAAGTACACAATGACATACAAGAGCACACACTCATTTGGTAGTTCCCTCTACCTCAACCTTTCACTAGTTTTCCTAGAGTTAACTAGAAACCTCACCAACTCAATCTCACCAAATAATGTTTACAAAGTTACAAGGCTATAAGAACAATATAAGCTCTCAAAGTTAGATAAGTAAGTGATAGCTCAATCTCTTGGCATTTCTCAAACTTAAGCTCTTTGAAGATGAAATCTCTTTTCTAGTTGCTAAGAATTTCTTTCCAAAGTATTTCTCCATATTTTTATTCTCATTTGGGAGCCAAAGAGACGTTGAAATCCTGCTGGAGACGTCTGGAAAAAATCTTTAAAAATTGATGGTCGTTACTCTATTTTTTATGCAAGAAAAGTTTTAGATTTTGTGTTAAGTTCTGGGTTTAATATGTTAAACTCGATTTCATCCTCCAATGGTAAAAAACAACTAGAGACATGCCATTAAATGTTTTGTCATACTGTCCAGGTGGCATCATCTTATTCATCCAAGTCATATTTCAAATTTGAGTTGAAATCGTGCCAGCTAAGAAATTTGGGCGGAAGTCTTCAGATTTGCAAATAATAGGTTAAACTCAGAGTTTAACACGTTGCCTAATATCTCAGAAAATAACCAGCAGCTCCAGACTACAAATTAAAGCATTTTACCGCATTAAAACATATACTTGGGAGTTGGGCAGATTTGGGTGATAAAAAGATATGTTAAACTGTTTCTTTAATGGATTAAACAATAAATAATTTAGAAAAACTTATCATTTGAAAATCAAACTTGATTCAAACACTAACATATTTTAATGACCTATTAAATTCTCTTAAAAAATAAATTTCCTCAATAAACTTAAAACATATTTTTTTGAAATAACACTTGAAATACTTGGAAATTAAATACAAGTTTAACAAATCTTATTTTGATCAAATAAAATGAGATTAATCACACTAAAATAATACACTTTTCATCATCAAAATTAAATATTTACTTGGAACAAATCCAACACAACCTATTGTCTAGGTTTCTCCTTTATATATAAATATAGATTTGCCAGGGTGACAGGAATATAAAACAAAGACTTAATAAAACTGACAAGGATGATAAAAAAGAGCTAATAAGGATGAGTCGTCCAACACCATTCAATAGCTTCCATTTCCATAATGATAACCGAGATTAGAACTTTTCCACCAAAAAATTGAAGAATGCTAATTTTGGCATTTCAATCCCCATTGGTATTTAAGATACCTGAGTTAATGCGTAAAGGACTCTTCTTAAAATTCTGATGTAAGGTACTAGAATATTAGCACTAAAGGTCTACTATGACTTGTGGAAGTTAATCTCCTAATTAGTTGTTTGAGCGTTAAGCCAAAGGGCTTGTTTTAGTGATAGGATTGAGCACAAGATATTTAATACCCCAAAACTTTAATAAAGGACCTAAATGTGATGGACAAGGAAGTTGGGGTTTAAGTTTATAAGAAAATCAAGAAAGAGGACTGTGATGTAGTTTACTTCTTTTATTGTTAGAAAGCCACTAAACCTAAACATTTCCCTAGCTTGTGTGGCAACTATAGCCACGTAGCAAGTTAAGGGAAGAACGAGGAATAAAAGGGAGGAGAAGAAAATACAATCACTAGTTAAAATTCAAGGTAAAACACTAACCTGGTTCCTACAATGTAATTATTTATGAGTTGTTTCTTGAGAATTATTAATTGGGTAATGCTCATAAAGGTGAAAGACCATGATAAGGGTGCATATTAATGATTTGAAGGGATTAGATTGTGAGGAAATTAAGAAATGATGGAAATTTTCATGCATCAATATAGTTTGAGGAATTCCAATAGTGGATCAAGATATTTTTTTTGGTTGTATACTAAACAATGAATAGAACCTAGGGTTATAATATATCATTAGAAAGATCTGTGAGTCTACTTTAATATAAAAGAAATGAAATTTAATTTGAGGCCTAAGTAAGGCGTTATATTGATTCTCGCAAGACATCGCTAAAGTGGCAAGCTCAAAATGAATCTGAAATGTGAGCAATAAATTGTATAGATTGGATAAACTAAAAATTGTGAATAAAATATATATTATAGCCTGAGAAATCTGCTTTCATGAGAATTTTACAAATTACAAATTGAAGTTTTCTATAAAGAGTTATGGTCATTCTCATGAGAGTGTGCAATTATATTAGTTTTATTGGTGGTGGCTTTAAGATGAATGTTATGGTATTTAAGTCGAACCAAGACTTTTAGAGATTAAATTAGACTTTGATGATAGTTCATACTTTTTTGATTAGGTTCTTGAACTTGAGTGATTATTAGATCGATTCTAGGATCCAAACAAGGTAAATAACATCCTATATACCTTGCTTGTTTTCTACTTACACTTTACTTGAGTTAAATATGATTTTGATTATCGAAATTTCATAAAATGATTGTTGTTTTGTGATGATTTCTTATTAATTTCTTGTTTTTATGAATGATATATGTCTGTCTTACCCAAGGATTGAGGATGAGATGATTTGTGTAATTTTATTTGATTAATGATGTATTTGTGACTTGACAATGAAAGTATGATTTTTGTGACCTATTTTTATCATGGATCTTATGAATAATTTATGAATAGAGAGAGCTCATAGTCTAACCATTTAATTAGTGAAAGATATGTCACATTGACACCCAGAATTAGTTTTATAACCCTACCGATGGGAATAATAGTTGGTAATAAATGGATGAAATATGAAACATCGATATGACCGATGTCACCACAATAATAGTGATACATGCATTTTTATAAACATGTGAATGTTTTCTCATAATAGTTTAATTTTCCTAATTTATATTTTACCTATAAAAAAACTTGTGCTTGATCCAGTAAGGTGTGTGAGGTGCAGCTTATTGGGCTGTAAAGCTCAACCCCTTTAATATTTTGCGTAGATGTATAAGGCAAATTAGAGGAGATGGAAGTTGGATTCATTGTAGCTAGCACTTGAGTATTTGATGCCTTTTTTATTTACAGTTAGACTTGTCAATGACCTTTTATTTAGAACTATGAGTATAGTATTCAATAATTGAAATTTAGATATTGGATTTAGTTATGTACCATTTTGGTTTCATATTTTTTTTTTATGAAGAGTATGAGATATGAAGTACTCTATATGCTATGTTATATTGTCAAAGAAGGCTTCGTGTCACCCAAGCAGGGATTAAAGTGGTATAGTCGAGTTGCGCTAGGTTTTGGCGCGTGATGAGGTGGCTTTGAAATAAAAAATAAAACAATCATCAACAAAAACAAAAGAATGATTGATTGTTGGGCCTGATCGACTGGTTTAAATCCCCATTAAGTTACTTGAGTTATGTAGATGGACAAAGTAACTTTATAATGCCTCATCGCACATAATAAAAAATATGGAGATAATGGATCACCTTACTTATTTCTAACCTTTAAGGAAAAACATAGAGTAGTGCATTCATTGATATGGACAAAATTGGAAATAGTGGTTACACACTACATGATAATGTGAATCTATTTCTCTGGAAAATTCATTGCTCTAAGAACATTCTGGATATAGTTTGTCATGGGGCTTCTGCATATCCAATTTCAAAGCTGCTTTGTATCCTCTTAGCCCAATTTGCTTGTTGTATCCAATTTCAAAGCCGCTTGGATAGCTCTGAACATCTCATGAGCAATGAAAATGATATTTTATATAGATCTCTCAAGGATAAATGAATTGTGATACTCAGATACCAAAGGATTTAACATAAGCTTCAGCCTATTGACAAGGACTTTCAAAATGATCTTGGATACTATGTTGTACTGGCTGATCGTTCGCAATTCATTTACTGATTTTGGATGAAAAGTCTATGGAATTAAAGTAATGTAGGTTCAATTCAACTGTTTCAGTAAGTAGCCCCCATTTAGGAAAGATTGCACGACCTCAATAATCGATGGCCATACTACGCTAGTACAGAGGCGTAGCCATGGGGAAAGGGTGGCAATCAACCTCCTAGAATTCTATAAATTTTCATTGAGGGTAGCTAAATATGAGTTAAAAGTGTAGAATTATAAAAGTTAGTTCCTTAGCTTTAAATTTTTGAACTAATAACAGGCTTTGGTGTATTTTAATGGTCAAGGAAACTTTTTGGCGTATGACCTAGGGGCCCCTAGGATTCTAAAATCTTTTGCTGGTAGTGTATAAATATGGGGTGAAATCATACAATGATAAACATTAGGTCCTTAATTACAAAAAAGAGAAGTAATGATTGGCTATATACGGTTTTTTTCTTTGGTTTAAGAATTAGGAGGATTACTGATAGAAAAACAATCTTGTTTCCAACAATATATAGTCCGAATAGAGCTCTGTGGCTCGTATTTGTCTCCATCTTTGGTTTCTCTGATTTCTAAAAGAATTTCACAAAACTGTCCTTTTTTATTCTTCTTGTTCTATTTTTAATCTAGGCGAACTTCTAAATAGGATTTCAAATTTTCACTAAAAATTGGGAGGGTATAAGTTAAATAAGGTTATGGGAGGATCAAATTGACTTCTGTTTTGAAGGTCTAAAGCCCTGTATACAAAGGGAGACCAATGTTCAAATATATTGGTTGAGTTGAAGTTCAACTTACGAGCAAAACTTCATAGCTCTTAGACATATTGCACCAGCAACGAAACAAACATCTCGAAGTACAATATATATATTGCCGGTACTTTTTAAACACCAGTGAAGCACATCCGTTCCTTAAACACCAAGAAAGTGAAGCTTTTGAGTAACTCCTAGTTCATTTAGGAATTCGTTCATTTTATTTGTTCCGTGAAGATCTATTCCAAATCTAAACGTAATTCCGGAGCCGAACAGGAATTGCATTCTTATATTCTCAAGCCTATATATAATAATATTATGCAGTGCAAGTTACAACTTGGTAGGACCACGTAAAATTTTCGTCTCTTCCTTCCTGTTGTCGTGTCGTTGTTGTTCTCACCTCACCTGTTCCTTCCCCTCCAAGCTTCATGGACTGCTTAGCTTCTTCTTCCCCCTCTATCAATAATCTTCACCTTCTTTTCTCAAACTTTGGCCTGGGCAACAATGGAAGCCTCGAATTCAGAGGCAATGCAGCGGCCACCTCTCTCGGCATCAATCCGCCTCCCTGTTCCGGCTCGGAACCAAGAACCCAGCAAGAACAAGACAAACCTCCTTTCACCAATTTCAATCAGAATCCAAAATCCGGCTTTGGAAATCTAAAACCAACGCCACTGTATCCGCAAAGCATCTGGCGTGATTTCGGAGCCTTGGACTCAAATCCGTACTACAGGAGCTCTGTTCCATCCTCTTCCCTCAATTATGTGATGGAGCAGGCCACAACTTCAGAAGGCTCTCAGAATCTCCAGAGCCTTCTGTCTCTAAGGGATCCGAGAATCGTAGACCAGGTATTCAATGGGGTTATCGGCTCTATTCCCAGTCTGATGACCCACGAGCACGGGCATTACGTGTTCTTGAAGCTAATCCCACTGTTGGGTCAGAGTCAGTCGCTGAGGATCGCCCAGACGTTGAGCCAGCAAAACGGGAAGGCCATAATCAACGCGTCGTTCAATTCCAACGGTTCGCATTCGCTGCAGAGGCTGATGAAACCGCTGGTTCGTTGGGACATGGCAGGTCCCATGGTGGCTGCACTCGCCAACGAGTTCAGCCGGCTGATGAAAGACCCGACGGCACGCGCTGTTGTGTTGAAGTGCGTCAAACTGGTGCCACCGGAGAAGAGCGAGTCGCTGTACAGGGCAGCCATAGAGAGCTGGTTCGAATTGGCCCAGGACGCAACGGGATGCGTGTCACTGAATAGTTTCATCGAACATGTAAAGGGCCAGTTGAGGAAGGAGCTTCTAGACAAGATCTCGGATTATGCCGTCTTCCTAGCACAGGAACCGACGGCGAATCACCTTCTCCAGAAAGTGGTGAGGCTCCAGGACCCGAGAATCACGGAGAAAATATGCCGGCTGCTGGAGGGAGAATACGCGAACCTGTCGGTGCAGAAGGCGGGAAGCTACGTGGTGGAGAAGTGTCTCAGGTCGTCGGGTTGGGCGTACGCTGTCCACGATCTGTTGAAAAGCGAAAGCAATCAGCTCGTAAAAGTCGCCAAGAACCAGTACGGGAACTACGTGGTGCAGGAAGCGCTGCGGGTGAGCAAGGCCCAATCTCCAGGTGACCGGCATCCGAGGCTTCAGGAGAAACTGGAAGCAAATCTCTTGTCTTTGCGATCTGGGTACGGCCAAAACTTCCTCCTTGAGATGGCGAGGTTGAGTTCCATGGACGACCGACACAATTTTTTTGATTCATCTTCTTCATGGTAGCCCAGCGTAGCTGCTCAATTTTGAATCACTTGATGGCGTAGAATGTGTCGCTCAATATATTTGTATTTGTAGCTTCAGCTGCAGTCTTTTCTTTGTAAGAGCTTCCTGCTGATAATATATTAAAATTTATGATATACTCTCTATACAAGTCGTATATATTTTTGTGACATAGCACTGTATCAAAATTCAACGCATAAAAAAGGAAGTAGTATATTATGAATATTTGTCTAATATTTTACCAAAAATATAGCTAGGTATGTGTAATTGCATTTATGTCCATAATATAATTTGAATAAAAAACTCACCCAACCCTTTTTCCATTTCATTCACCTCAAACTCAAAATTTGTAATAAATTCTGAACACAACAAAAAAGAGTGTAAAATATCAACCTATAGTTAACCTTAAAAATATGAAACATGTGGAACTAGCAATATAAATGGCACTTGTTGTGACTAAAGTTTGCTCAAAATGAAATGTGTGAGCGATACTATCAACAGATGTGTTCATCCCCCCCCAAATTATGTGTGTTTTTCTTTAATTATTTACTCTTCTTGCAAGCTATATCCTTTTTTTTTTTAATATATGTGGTGATCTTCCTCCAAAAAAAAATTATATGTGTTTTTTTGTTAATTTTATGTGATAAATTAAAAAGTTCATATCCATATCGCAGCACCTTGCGAGTTCTTGTGGAGAAATTTCTCTACTCCGATTTTGCTAATATAAGGAATATGGATCTTCCTAGGCCACATCTTTTTTTCTCAAAATTTAAAATATTTTTTTAAGAAAATAGTGTTTTTTTTTTCAAATAATGAAAAAGATGAAGAGAAACTGGATGATGTGATCTTCGATTACAAGAAGATTGAACCATGATGGAGGCCATACAGCCTTTTTGCTTCTGATGAATCCTCTTTTCTTCTTTTATTTTGTTGCTAATTATTCTACTGATTTGAATCAAACTCTTGGGATGACTTACAATTGAAGTCATAATTGAAAGGCCTGCAATAGTTGACTCTGACATTTTGAATGCAGAACTGGTACGGTGCTTCAGCGTCTCAGAGGCTGCTGCCTGTGAATTCATTGACAATGGGACGGGTAGAGGTGAGTTCGTTTCTTCGATTTGGTTTTGGTTGAAATCGTAGGAGGTGAAAACGGTTTTGGCTGGTTTCGGTTACAGGTATCAATTATTTTAGTAGTCGAATAAACTGAATTTTTATTTCTCATGGACTGCTAGTAGCCCAGAAAACTTATTGCAAATACACTCATATTTTTTTTGGGCCACATACATCTTTTACCCAAAATTATTCCTCAGTTAGCTAACTCTTAAGGGGTGTTTGTTACCACCTCACAAAATGGGAGAATTACAAGTGTGTCATAATGGCTAAAAAATCATTATATTGTGTAATTCTCACCATAGTGATTGAAGTGTGGGGGGTAAAAGGTATGATCAACGCCTCTTAAAAAGTGTTCCAAGTTAGTAACTTGGCCCCAAAGAAAAGCCATAAGGATTGCTTGTTTATCAAGCAACCTATGGACTTTTTTGTAAGATTTTGAAAACTTGGGTACTCAATTGTAAAACTCTTAAGAAAGAGATTTGGAGAGTTATGAAAAGGATATGAATGGTATAAAAGTGCTATTGAAAGACCAAATTGCTCATGGAAGACAACTAAAGACAAAGAAAACACAAAAAGGCATAAAGGACCTAAGTGTCCTAGTGTAAGCCTTATGATGTGTACGTTTTTTTTACTTAAGTCAAATGGAGCAATTTGGAGTTTTCCCACCATGGGGGAGGCAGCCAAGGCTTGATAATTAGTCAACAATGTTGGGCACATGTGTACCAATGAGTTTAAGATAAAGAGACCATAATTAATGAGAAGGAAAATGACATAAAGCAAGGTTAAGTTTGTTAAGTGTCTTTTGTGCCCTTAAGCTCATTTAAGGCCATTTAAGTTGACAAATCACTTATCCCACTCAAAGGATGGCTGGCCAAAGCATGGCAAGAAAGTCAAATGTGGGCCAAGAAATTAAGACTAAGAAACCATGGTCTTGCAGCAAGGAAAATGACATAAAGCTTAATTAAGGCTATTAAGTGTGTTTTGTGCACTAAAGTCTTTATAAGTGGCTCTCCTTGTCTTTATCTCCCACATTTGGTATCTTCCAGCAAAAAAAAATGCAGCATCTCCACCCCCACACTTCTTCCATAGCCACCATACCTCCAAGATTAAAATTGAAGGCAAAAGAAAGCAAGAAAGGGCAATTGGAAGCTATGTGGTGCTAAGACTTGGGTGCACCTAGGATCAAGCTCCAATTTCAGCATACACTCAAGGTAAGGGTTCTCTTGCTCTCATGGACTGTTTTCTGCAATTTTCAAGCATCCATGGAGCGAGGGCTAAGCTTGGAAGAGAGCCATGAGCTTGATGAACCAAGCTTAGTGAGGGGAGTGCACTTATTGAAGGTTTTGTGACCTAATAGGAAGTGCATAAAGATGGAAATGAAATAAGAGTTTTCTAAAGTTTCCTGGATTGTTTACTGTATTTCCAAACATCCATGAAGCTAAGACCCTGCTTGGAACAGAGCAAAAAGCTCTAGGAACCAAGTATGGGTTAAGAGGAAAGAAGCATGACAAGGTTTCGGCCTTAGTGTTACCATGCTAAAGATGGCAGCAAGAAAGAAGGGTTTCTAGAGCCCAAAGTTTGTACTAACTACTGTTAAAATCCTCCTAAGGCCAAGCATTAGCTTGATGAGGGCTGCCATAGTGATTTATTTAAGTTTATTGCATGTTTTACAGACTAACCTATGGTTATTATTGTTGCTGCATTTCATATGTTTGTTTGTTGTAAATGGCTGCTGCATTTGGTTGCTATATCTTGTATATATGCATTGTGGTTTTTGTGTTTTAGTGTCTTTGGATGCAGGTTTTAATGAGGATCACATTACCTTAAGAAACCAAGTGTTACCCTTACTAAGTTTCTCAAGGAAACTTACTCCCCTCAATTCTGTCATTTCAAGTCCAGCAGAATGATCACATTCAAACTGACATTTTTTGTTTGAGTTTTGATCTGAAATTTTAGGTATATGAACTTCCATGTGTCTAGTTATGATCTGGAAAGTTTGGTGATTTTAGGAGTACATTTGGTAATTTTAATGGTGGTACTTACTGTGTTGTGCAGCAACTGTCCAGCATCCTATTTATGGAGTCCATTACATTTCAGGCACTCCTATAACTTAGGGTGCGTATTTAGCTGAGTTAAGAACATATTGTAGTGCATGTATGCATGTACATGTAGCGTATGCAAAATGAGACAAGTATGTGAACATTTGAGCAATGTTTTGGCTATGTAAGTGATGTGGTGCAAAGCTGCCTAAGTGTAAGTGTGAATGATGGGCTGTTTACTTGTAAATTCTGTTTTGGCCACATAAAGTTATTAAATGCAAGGAAATGTATTTTCTATGTGTAATGGACATATATGGAGTAGCCTTGGAGGGATTTTCCCTTGTGAATGAAGTGTTTGTACACTTATGAAATTTTGTATGGGCAAAATGGTCATAAAGTGACCAGAATTTTGACTTTGCACTTAAAATTCTATATCTCCATGTGTAGAAGGAATATTTGTATGAATTCTTGACCACACCTAGATAAAATCTAGATGTTGAATTGGAATTTAGAATTTTGGAATTTTGAGCCCTGTAACCAAAGATATGACGTTGTAAAGTTGGCTAAATTACTGATCATTTGGTCAGAATTTTGTAACCAACTTAAAAAATCCCTAACTTGGTCCATAGGTGTGCTATTGATGTAAAATAAAATTCATTGGTTTGCTCTAAGTCTATACTTGATAATGGAACAAAGAAAACATGGGGCTACATGGCTTGAATGATACAGTTTATTAGTAGAAGTTACAGGTGCAATGGCTGGTCACTAAAACTTAACGAGATTGCCTAGTGTGTGGTAGCCAAGATTAAGACTTGTGCAAGTGTTTTCCTTCTTTGCTGCCATGGTGTGTATGAAATGTGAATATGTGTGTGATGGTTGGACCAATATACATGTGTTTACATAGTGCCCAAGAGGGCCACTTGGGTATGCACACTGAGGGTAGTGTTCTGATGGCCTACAGAACATTACCAATCCTGGGAGTTTAAATGCACAATTTTGGCACCATAATTGGACTACCCCGGAGTAGGTAACAGCGTTCATCTAATCCTGTCTACCTGCAAAATTGACTGCCTTGGATTGAACCGTACCAATAACAATGTGGGTTAGGGTTGGTGACGTAGCGAAAAATAAAAATTGATTAAGCAATACACCTAATTAAAGAGAAAATAAGAATCTACTAGTATAAGAAAGCAAAAGGCTATGAAAATACTTCAATATTATTACTAGACTACCCATAATAACAAAAGAAAGCCTATTTATAAGCCTACAAAGAAATCTTAAACCAAATTAATTAAAAAAACAGAAAATAACTAGGAAACAAAATTGACAGAAATTTTAGAGTCTCAAATACCCTTCAAAATTATGCATTTTTGATCCAAAAAATGAGACATGGAGAGCAAAGCTCTTGTGACACCTATAGAGCATGAAATTTCCTTTGAAATGACATATTATAATAATCATTCTAACAACTGTAGTAAAAGTTATGGCCTCTGGAAGTTGGGTTTCACGTGAGGCCTATTTTCAATATTTCTTCCTCAATTTCATCCGATCAACTCTTTCTAAGAACTAATCCACTAGACACTCTGTCAGTCCCCTCTACTTGAGAAAAACTTGGCCTTGAATTGCTCAGAACGCCTGGATACAAAGGTTTATTAGAAGTGTAGTAAGGGAAAATATCCGCCACATTAAATGTCTTATAAATTTCCATACTAGTTGACAGATCAATCACATAAACATTATTGTTAATCTTCTTCAAAACCTTATACAGACCATATTTCCATGGATGCAGCTTGATATAAGTACCAACTAGGAACCTCTCATTTCGCAAAAACATCATCATTCCATCACCCACTTAAAAAATCTACTCATGACGATGTTCATCAGCAGCCTGTTTATATTGCCTATATGCCTGCTCTAACTTTTATTTAACTTCAGCTTGAATATTTTGCCATTACTCTACCATAATTTATGTAGCCTTATTCACTCCAATTCCAGCCTTAACTAGATCAAGAGTATGTTGAGGAGGTTTGGTGTAAACCACTGAAAAGGGAGACTTTTCCTATGGCACTATGAACAACATTATTCTTGGCAAGCTTCACTTGAGCTAATGCAAGATCCCACTGCTTGAACCGGTCTCCACAAATGTTGCAAATCAAGTTTCCCAACATTTGATTCACCACTTTCTTATGTCCGTCTGTTTAGGGATGGGCAATGATGCTATAATTCAAGGAAGAATCAAACATCCTCCATAAATTCCTTCAGAAGTGCTCCAAAAACTTACTGTCTCAATCTAATGTTATTGTTTTGGGTACTCCATGCAAGTGAACAACTTTCTTGAAAAAAAATTTTGCAATCCCGTTTGCATCTGATGTCTTCTTGCAAGTAATAAACTATGTTATCTTGGAAAACCCATCCACCACAACAAACACAGAATCTACCCCTCTTTGGGTTTGAGGTAACCCAAGAATAAATCAATGGACAAATCTTCTTAAATATTATGAGGAACAGGTAAAGTCATATACAAACCTAAATTCTGAGACTACCCCTTTGCAGTGTGGCACACATAACTCCTTTGTACGGATTTAGAAACATCCCTTTGCATATGTGGCTAATAATAACACTCCTCTACTACTGTGAAAGTTTTATCACTACCCATATAACTTGCTAGACCTCCATTATACAAATCTTGAATTATCTTTTCTCTTAATGAAGTCTTAGGAATACAGAGTTGATTATCTCATAAGAGAAAATCATCATGAATGTAAAAGTCAAAGCCAACAATTTGCCACCTCAAAGTTACTAGTAAATTTGCATTATGACTTAAGGCATCTGCAATCTTGTTCTGAACTCCGCTTTGTGCTTAAGCTTGAAAGGGAGTTTCTGCAAAAACTAGGATCACATCATATGTATATCCTTACTAATCCTCTTTTGACTTAAGAGCATGCACAATAGAATAGAACTCTTTATCATAAGTGGTCCATTTTTGCCTTGCACTAGAAAGCTTCTCGTTGTAGAAAGCAATCGACCTGTGCCATTGAGAAAAGATAACATTAATTCTCACACCATTAGCATCACACTCTACCTTAAAAGGAGCCTCAAAATCTAGTAAGACGAGAATTAATGCGAAGCACAGGTTTCTCCTTCAGCAAGGAAAAACTCGCCTTTTCTTCCTCAACCAGTGAAATTTTCCTTCCTTCAGCCACTCTGTAATAGGGGCAGCAATGCTACTAAAATCTCGAATAAACCATTTGTAGAAAGTAGCCAACTCATGAAAACTCCAAACTTAAAAAACTATCTTCAACGTAGGCCATTCTTTGATGGCCGGAACCTTGGTTTCATCCACCTGAATCCCTTTTGCACCGATTACATAACCTAAGAATAATATTTTGCTTGTCATAAAGCTGCACTTCTTCATGTTCATATATGGCTTATTCGCCTACAAGACTATGAGTACTTGGCACAGGTGTGAAACATGTTCTTTTTCTGAATGACTATAAATCAGGATAATATCAAAATATACAATAACGAAACTTCTGATAAATGGTTTCAGTACCTAGTTTATCACACTCATAAATGTTCTTTGTGCGTTGGTGAGGCTGAATGGCATAACTAGCCACTCATACAACCCATCCTTGGTTTTGAACGTTGTTTTTCATTCATCTCTTTGTCAAATTTTGATATGATGATATCCGCTTCTGAGATCAATTTTGGAAGACATTATCGAATCAGGTAACTGGTCTAGCATGTCATCCAACTGGGGTATCAGAAATCTGTAGCCAACAGTAATCTTATTGATGGCCCGACTGTTAGTACACATCCTCAAATTCCTATCCAACTTATGTGTCAACAAAGCTAGTACCGCACACAGATTCGTGCTCTCGTGGATATATCTTTTTTGTAGCAACTCCTCCACATTCTCCCATAAAACCTCACATTCCTTGGGGCTCATCTGTGTCGTGAGTTTTACAACCCTAATCTGCAAGCGCACGGGACGTGTATAGATAGGGTGAATAAGATATCGTTCCCACGATGATTGATTTGCATTGGTTGCTAATTACCACTACCTTGAGACTCACTTTAGCTAAACAAGCAACAATTGATGATTTACTCACTATGAAAATAACTAAGTTTGCAACTCCACTTAAATTACTACTAAACAAGAACAACAAACACAATGCAAATTAGGAGTTTTCTAATGAATTAACAAAACACACTTCCTATGGTTTTCACTATTTGATTTGGTTAGCTAGTGAATTAAGGCTAATAGTTTGGTTTTTCTACTTGTTGGTGAAGTTAACTAATTGGGCCCTTACTCTCCCAAGTGAAAGGGTCACTCTCCCAAGCTTACACTAGAATGGACTCCCATCCAAATTGCTAGTTCAAGAGGGGCATTACAAGTTTGATTTACCTTCACCTAGTGTCCTAGACTAGTCTCCCAACAAGCCCATGGCCACTACACTCTTCTCCTAATTCCAATTCTTTTTAATCTTTTCCAAGAGTTTAAAATAAATCTAAAGTGCAATTGACTAGGGCCCTTGATCAATCAACACAACAATAAACTTAAGGAGAAGAGTAAACAAGCAATGAATGAAAACCAAAGTTAAATAGCCATTAATCCACCCAACATAACCAATTCAAATAGCTACAAGCATAGAAAGTGTAGAGAAAACTACTCCATAATCAAACTAAACATAAACATGAAAATACATAAAAGAGCATCCATATCTAAATAAAAGAAGGAAAGAAGGAACCCAATAGACTCTAGATGCTTGATTCCTCAAGGCTCCTACAAGTCTTCAAGTCCTCCAAGCCTTTTCCAAGCAAGAATCCATAAATGTTCCCAAGGAAGATGAAGAAATGCAAGAAATGGTGATAAAAAATCCTAAGTCTAAGATGAGAAGATGAAGATGAAGAGTGTATTTTTCTTGCTAGGTTCCAGGTTCTTTTACTTTTGGAGGTGTCCCTTTCATTCACCAAACCATTTGGATAAAAATCTTTGGCCAATAGCAAGCTTGAGTTCAAATTTGAGGTAGGGGACCACTTTCCTGGGTGACTGGCGCTTAGGTCTCAGGAAGAGGTGTCTGGGTGCCTAGGCTTCCAGGCTCGAGGGTGCTCTGGCGCCTAGGCCTCCAGGCTCACAGGTGTTCTGGCGCTTAGGCCCCAGAGTCGCAGGTGCCTGGGGCCTAGGCCTCAGGTGGCGCCTAGGCCTCTAGGATGCGTTTTTTAGGTAGAGAACTTTTGTACTGTGGCGCCTAGGCCTCGCTCCTGGGGCCTAGGCCTTACAGTTATAATTTTTGTTGACTTTTGCGTTCCCGTTTTTCGTTTCGCTCGTCCCGGTACCATTCCAAATGCTATGGTCCGTTTCTCCAACCTACAAAATGAATGATCAAAGCAAGAATCGGCCAAAAATATTGAGTGGTAAGGTAGAAAATTGTGGTCAAAGTTGACAAAAAAGTCAACATGTTTGACCACAAAATTAACATTTATTAATCTGATAATGGGGCAAGTTAGGCAGACTTGCTCCAGGAACCAAGTCAATATGATGCTGAATGTTTTTCAGGGGTAGAAGGCCGTTTGGCAACTCTTTCAGATCTCGAAATTCCTGTAATAGTGCTTGAATTGCTTCCAAAATCTTTTCTGCTTGAGACCTATAAATAGGGAGGACTTGTCTCACTACCAATGCATAAAATCTCTTGGCCTCCATTATTGTTGCCAGCACCTTTCATTAGGCTGTGTAAGGGTAAGAAAAGTTTGTCTCTTTATTTTAGAAATTTGGGACTAGGAGCTTTTCTGCTGCTGTGGACAGAGTATAAATTTCGTTCTTCTTTTCTCCAACTTGTACATGTTGTCTTGCCCATTATGCTACGCTACAACATCAAATTGCCATGGTCTACCGAATAAGAAGTGACCAGCATCCATATCCAATACATCAAAAATAAGTCTCATCTTGATACTATCAAATAAAAAAGGTACCTTACACCGTTCAATCACTTGAATTTTGTCTGCCAATTTAATCCACCTAATAGTGTAAGTTTCTGAATGCTTCTTCGTCTTCAATCCCAAATGCCGCACTACATCATTGCTAATCATATTTTTGTAACTATCGCCGTCAATAATCAAGTCAAATAACCAATCAATTATTGTGCACTAGGTATGAAACAAACTGATGGTGTTGGGTTCAGTTTTCTTGTTTAGGGGCCAGCAACAACTTCTGCACCGCATAATTCTCTCACTCATCACTGTCTTCCTCTTGGTTCTTATATTCTTCCTCTTTCCTGTCAGGTCTACAAACAATCTCCTTATCATCCTCCTTATCAACAATATTAACATTCTTTAGTGGAGACATGTTAGACAAGTGCCCTGGGCTCCCGATAGTGATAATAGAATTTAGGTGCTAGTCATGGGTAATGATTCGTCACCAATAGAGTCAAGGGCTACTATATAATTTTATTTGCGTTTTAATTCAACAAAGAGAAGAGTTTGAGAAGTTATGTGGGTAATCTACAAAGTTAGTCCTTCATTTCTTTATGTACAATTTTTTAGGTCATCTATTTTTCTAAATGTTTTGGTTTCATCAATAAATATGGATGAGACTTTGATTTTGGTTATTTCAATTTTACTTCAATTTCAACCCTTAATTCATTAATTTGGTTTCTAATAATAAAAAATTGAAAAAAAAATTATATTCTATTTTAACTAAATAAATAGAATTATTAGCCTTAGGCAGGTCTATTTAACTTATGCTTTGACCTGACCTAGAGACATAACAGGTTAGAATTACGACTTGTTCTATGTTTAGTGTATTACTCCCTCTGTCCCAGAAGTTTTGATACATTTGACTTTTTGTTTTATTTTGACTTAATTTTATTTATATTATTGTTTGTTAAAAAAAATAAATAAAAATGTATTTAGAAACTACATATCTTGAATTATCATTCACATACAAATTTTTTTATTTATATATTAAAATGTTGAAAATAAAAAATCCTTGATTAATTGTCAAAAACAAATGGAGCAAAACTTTTGGAACGGAGTGAGTATTATATTAACTAAAGTCACAAGGGCTTGATGTGACACTACAAACAGTATTCATTAGCTACTACAGTTTTTGTTTGGTCTGAAGCCAGTTTTTTTTTTTTTTTTTTTTACTTCTGGCCTACAAGATGTCCAAATTTAAAAATGGGTCAATTAAATAGTTGGTTCTCTCTTTGTGTGTAGTGATATCTTTTGGTCCTTAAACCTTTGGAATTAGACATTTTTGCTATTCTATCTTAATAAGCAAAAAAAATATTCTAAGTTTTTGATTTTTGTATTCTAGGCTTCTAAACTTTCATGAGTTACAGTTAAGACCCTAGTATATCTTGAAATTCCTAATCAACTATATTGGTCTTATGTTGTACATTTTATATTTTACCAAATTGGTTGCAAACAACCTTGAAATGTTTTAAATTAATCATGACTTAGTTTTGAATTCATAAAGTTTTTTTAATATTTATTCCTTTAGAAAAGATATATTTTTGTTGATTGATCCATAGTGAAATGCTGGCCGATTACTAGTATATACTAAAGCAATAAGCTTTAGTCCCACCTTATGAATAGTAGCATCCCTAATAGAATTTTGGCTTTCAATCCATTTTCTGCTAGGGCCAAGAATTATGTTCAGAAGCAAGAAAATGGAAAATTACATAATGTGTCTGTAGTTTGTGTGCAAGTATAGCATTTGATCCTCAAACTTTTAAATCAGCCACTTTTGCCACTCTACGGCCAGATGTGCCAAAGATGTCTGAAAATCTTTGGCTTTTGCTTTTTTGGCTCCCGAACTTTCAGGATTACAATTGAGGCCCCAGTTTGTGTTAAACTCCGAAATTCACTAGTTTAATCCTATGCCATATGGCTTATATTTAACAAATTGGTCACCGACAACTTTGAAACATGTCAATTTTGCAAAAGTTTTGAATTGGTCATTAATTAATTTTTATTAATCGTTCATAATTTTTGTTTAACATTTTTTTCTCCATAAATATTAGTAGTATAACAAATATATATGTTTAATTAATCCACAACGAAGTGCAGACCACATTCTAGTATATATACTAAACGTGGAACAAGTTGTAATTCTATAGGTTTTCGAATATTTAAAGTATTCCCACGTTTAGTATTTTCCAAACAAGTAGTAATACTAAATGTTCAGGAACTTGTAGAATTACAAATTGTTCCACGTTTAGTGTGTGTATGTTAATGTTCAGAAAAAGAAATTCAAATTATGCAATTTCGTTCGGAATATGTTCTCTTATCCATGTCTTGTATGAAACGCAAAACTAGTTGGTCAACTAGCATATAAGAATCCCTTTCCTTTACAAGTTCTTTTGTCTTACTAGTTTTCCCTTAACGTTATAGGGTTTGCAGAATTGGGGGCCTCGAAACTTTTGCTCCAAGGAACCCAACGGTTCAAGAGGGACTCCCAAATCACCTTGTACGACGAATCCTGCAACGATTAGAACTCCAAAAAAAATCAATTAGGGTTTCGCTTTATTTCTTCTTCGACCGGTACTTCAATTCCAAATCTCAATATGATTCCGAATTTGAACAGGAATCGCAATCTTGCATTCTCGGAGCTCTATATATTAGAGGGTTCGCTTCAATTACGCACTGCAAATCTTCTATTCGGTATCAGATTTTCTGTTGTTCTGATTCTTGTTAATTGCTCTGTCGTCAGGTTGTTGTTCTCGCTGTGCCTTCCCCCGCAAGCGTCATGGACAGCTTACCTCCTCCTTCCCCCTCCATTAACAAACTTCAGCTTCTCTTCGCAAACTTCGGCCTGAACAACAATGGAAGGGTTGAACTCGAAAGCAAAGGCGCCTCTGCTTCTCTGCGCATCAATCCTCCTCCTGGTTTCGGCGCCGACCCAATAACACAGAAAGATCAAGAACTACCTTCTTTCAGCACGAATCAGTTATCCGGCTCTGGAATCCCAAACCCAAAGCCACTGTATCCGAAAAGCATCTGGCGTGATCTTGAAAGCGCTCCGGCCTCAGACTTAAACCCGTATTACACAAGCTCTGTTCCTTTCTCGTCGCTCAATTATATGAACTGGCAGCAGTACAATTATGTGATGGAGCAGGCGACTACTTCAGATGGCTCTCACTATCTCCAGAGCCTTCTGTCTCGTGGTGATCAGAGGATTGTAGACCAGATATTTAATGGGGTTATTGGGTCTCTTCTCAGTCTAATGACCCACGAGCACGGGCATTACGTGTTCTGGAAGCTAATCCCGCTCTTGGGGCAGGCTCAGGTGGAAAAGATCTCCCAGATGTTGAGCCAGCAAGACGGGAAGCCCATAATCGATGCCTCGTTCAATTCGAACGGTTCGCATTCGCTGCAGAGGCTGATGAAACCGCTGGTTCGTTGGGACATGGCGGGTCCCTTGGAGGCTGCACTCGCCGACGAGTTCTGCAGGCTAATGAAAGACCCGACGGCGCGCGCTGTTGTGTTGAAGTTCGTCGAGATTGTGCCGCCGGAGCAGAGCGAGACCCTGTACAGGGCAGGCATAGAGAGCTGGCTCGAATTGGCTACGGATGCAACGGGATGCGTCTCATTGAATAACTTCATCGAACACGTAAAAGGCCCGCTTAGGAAGGAGCTTCTGGAAAAGATTTCGGACCATTCCGTGTTCCTTGCGCAGGACCCGACGGCGAATCACGTTCTCCAGAAAGTGGTGAAGCTCCAGGACCCAATAATCACGGAGAAAATATGCCGGCTGCTGAAGGGAGAATACCGGAACCTGGCAGTGCAGAAGGCGGGTAGCTACGTGGTGGAGAAGTGCTTGGAGTTGACGTCGTCGGAAAACTGGGCATACGCCGTCGACGATCTGGTGGAAACCGATAACGATCAGCTGGTGCACATCGCCAAGAATCAATACGGCAACTATGTGGTGCAGAAAGCGCTGAGGGTATCCAAGTACAAATCTCCAGACGATCGTCATCGGAAGCTTCTTCAGAAACTGGAAAGCAATCTCTTGCCCCTGCGATCTGGGTACGGCAAAAACGTCCTCCTTGAGATAGCCAGGTTGAAGTCCTTGGACGACCGGTACAAATCTTGTTGATTTCATGTCCGAAATTTTGACCTGTTTATTCAACAGTGTATTAGACTAGACAGTGGAATCTGTTTCTGTATTAAGTTGTAGCATCAGCTGCAGTTCTAATTCTGTAAGAGATTCGAGCTTTTGGCATTTTAATTTCGTTTATATATGAAATACCAACCCTCCATTAATTGAAATCTAAGTTGCATAGAGCGTTTAAAAAATAAGAGCAAGAAATAAAAGTAAAGTAAAATTTAAGTAAAAAAATTGTAAAAATGAGAGCAAACAAGAGAGAGGAAGCGGGAGAGAGAAAACGAGAGCGGTAACTCAAAATAAAAGAATTGTGGAACTTAGATTGAAATTTTCAACACACTTACTGATATACTAAATTCATCTATCCTGCCTTGGTAGAAGTTAAGAGAATTTTAAGAAACAAATCATAGTTTAAGGGCTAATGAGAAAGAAATCAATAGTCTAGGGACGTGATACTGAATTCATCCCGAGAGCTTCACCTATACTTTCGTTCGTTCGATGCTTGACCTGTTGCTGCTATAACACAGGCACCAATGAAGAGCCTTCGGCTCCTCTTGGAACAAAAGTCCTTTCCCGCCTCGCCTGCCAAACCAGTCAGCCCTAGGCCTAATGGCTCGCCGTCTCGAGATCGGTGGACATCCCGTTTCGTTTCTCTCATCCACGCCGCCAAGACCACCCGCCAACTCCGCCAAATCCACGCGCAAGTCTTCCGCCGCAATCTCTTCTCCAGCTCCAACGTCGCCACCCAGTTTATTTCTTCGCTTTGTTCTCTCAAGTCCATCGATTACGCGCTTTCTGTCTTCCGCCATTTCCACCACAAGAGCTTGTTCCTTTTCAACGCCTTGATTCGTGGGCTGGCCGAGAATTCTTGTTTCGAGAGCTGCGTTTCCCATTTCGTTCTCATGTTGAGTCTCAGAGCCAGACCAGATAGGCTTACCTACCCATTTGTGCTCCGTTCTGCCGCCGGATTGTCTCTTTCTTGGTTGTCTAGAGCTCTTCATGGCAGAACTGTGAAATGCGGGGTTGAGTTTGATTCGTTCGTTCGGACTTACTTGGTGGATATGTATGTTAAACTCGAGGAATTGGGTTCGGCGCTGCAAGTGTTCGACGAAAGTCCTGATCAAAACAAGAATGGGAGTATTCTGCTGTGGAATGTGCTGATTAATGGATTGTGTAAAGTGGGAGATATGGGGAAGGCTGTGGGGTTGTTTGAGGCGATGCCGGAAAGAAATGCCGGTTCTTGGAATTGTTTGATAAATGGGTTCATGAAAAACGGGGATCTGACTAGAGCCATGCAATTTTTTGAACAAATGAAAGAAAAGGACGTCGTCTCATGGACTACAATGGTTAATGGGTTTTCTCAAAATGGAGATCATGAAAAGGCGTTATCAATTTTTTTCAGAATGCTAGAGGACGGTGTGAGGCCAAATGAGAAGACTATCGTTTCTAGTCTATCAGCTTGTGCCAAAATTGGTGCGCTTGAAGCTGGAGTACGTATTAACGATTACTTGTCAGCTAACCGCTTCCAATTAAATAAAGAAGTTGGTCCTGCTCTGGTGGATATGTATTCGAAATGTGGGAGTGTCGAGTCAGCCTGTAGGGTTTTTAGTGAGATTAAAGAGAAGAGCATCCTTACTTGGAGTGTTATGATATGGGGTTGGGCAATTCATGGGGATTCACAAAAAGCCATTCAGTGCTTCAAACAGATGATGTATTCAGGTGCAAATTTTTCCTTTTATTTTTTTTCTCCCTTATGCTTATCTGTTGCCTTAGTTTTCAAAGTTTTCATCCTTCACACTTATGTTTGGATGGAACCAATGGTAAAACAATTGCAATGCTTTCAGGGATTAAACCAGATGGTGTTATATTTCTTGCACTCCTGACAGCTTGCTCACATTCCGGGCAAGTCAATCTCGGGCTAAACTTCTTCGATAGCATGAGGCTTGATTATTCCATTGATCCCACAATGAAGCATTATGCATTAGTTGCTGACATGTTATGTAAAGCAGGAAGGCTAGATGAAGCTTTCAGGTTCATCGAAAGGATGCCCATAAGCCCTGATATTGTAATTTGGGGAGCACTATTTTGTGCTTGCAGGGCCCATAAAAATATCAGAATGGCTGAACTAGTCTCAAAGAAGCTCCTGCAGCTTGAACCTACTCACCCCGGTAGCTATGTTTTCTTGTCAAATGTCTATGCTGCTGTTGGGAGATGGGATGATGTGGAGCGAGTGAGAATCCAAATGTATAATAGAGGCATTCAGAAAGATCCAGGATGGAGTTTTATTGAGGCTGGTGGACGAGTACATAATTTTGTGGCTGGTGACCATACGCACATGAATTCCAATGAGATATATGCAAAGTTGGATGAAATAGTAGCTGCTGCAAGAGAACAGGGATACATGCCTGAAACTGGATGGGTACTTCACAATATTGAAGAAGAAGAAAAGGAAGATGCTTTGGGAACTCATAGTGAAAAGTTAGCACTTGCTTTCGGTTTAATCAGTACAATCTCTGGTACAACCATTAGAATAGTGAAGAACCTGAGAGTCTGTGGAGACTGCCATGCTTTGATGAAATATGTTAGTTATGTTTTTAACAGGGAGATCATATTGAGAGATATAAAGCGGTTTCATCATTTTAAGCAGGGGGCCTGCTCATGCAGAGATTATTGGTGATTAAGTCCACGCTAAGCCGTCATCTCAAACTTCTGTCAGTATCATGATGACAGGTTTTTGTCCTCATTCATTCACCGTTACTGTATTAGTTGTGTCAATGCTTAATCACTCAAAACAAGGTCTTGCAGTTGCCTGTTTAGCCATTGCTTTCATTGGTTCCAAGGATTTTGTGTAAAAGATCAAACAGGCATAAATCACTAGATTAATTTCTATTTTTGTGGTTTAGCTTCTCTACCATTACCAACCTGTTGAAGAGTGGAGCCATTGCCCAAATGGCATTATGCTTCTGGCAAACAATTTTTGGCCTTCCCCTGCTTTCACCTTACCAGGGACCTGTTATGGTTACTTGCCATGACATGCAAGACCTGTCAAGAATGTTCCTGACTCCTGATAAGAGGCCTCACTTTCCACAAGAGTGTTAGCAGCAAAAGAGCCTCCTGAAAGCAATATACTTCCCAGAAGGTGACTTCTTGAATGCTAAAAAAGTCCTCAAGAGACTCTTGGGGTTGGCCATTAGAGAAATCTGGTACCTTACTTTCAAATCTGCTTACCGTGTGCAGAAGAAGGAGGATCAACTTCTTATAGCCTCTTCATCCCATCAACCTGATCAATCTGACACAACAAGATATAATTTGCTGAAGAGGAACCAAGCACTGAACTTCATGTCCTTTTTTTCTTTGTCCAGAAACTGAGGAGCATGGTTTCCTGCTTTGTCCTTGGACTGAAGCTGTTTGGTTTGGATGTTTGGATTATAAAGTTGACAAGGCAGCAGTCACCACTTCTGATTCTTGTCTCTCTAAAATTCAAAGTGATGTGGGGAATAATTCTGGTGATATTACTGGCTTGGCCTAAAAAAATTGGCTTCCTTTGCTGGATTATATGGCTTACTAGGAATGAGGCAGTCTTCCAACATGTGTCATTAAACCCTATGGAGCCTTCTGCAGAATCAACAAGGCATACTCAGAGTCTTGGGAAGCACAGGAAACATAGCGGCCGCAATTGTGACCCGTCCAGATTGCTATTCAGTGGTTTAAGCCAGCGCGTGACTTTGTAAAACTTAACATGGATGGGGCCTGGGATCCACAAGCCTGTAATGCTGGAATAGGTGTTATCCTTCGAGATGATGAAGGAAATCTCATTGTTGTAGGAGGCCAGCAGTTTGAAGCAAAGAAAGCATCAGTTGTTGAAACCCTTGCAGTCAGAGAGGCAGTCGCAAACAAAGCATCAGTTGAAGATCACTCGAGTGGAGATTGAAACAGGTAGCAAAGACATAGTTATGGCTTTTAAGGGGCAGCAGACAGATTGGCAAATGGGCCCTATCATAGCTGAATCCGGGAGTGTACTAAATTCGTCTCATGTAAATTTAGTTACATTCCTAGATTAGTCAATTCTTGTGCCGACTTGCCAAGCAATGCAACAAGGAGATGAGATGCCAAGAGTGGACTTCAAGTCCCCATCTTCCTCAAGCAAGCAGTTGCTTCAGGATCTATTGTACAGACCCCTGTGTTTCGAGCTTGTTCTATTTCTGGCCATAATAAATAAATAAATAATAAAAACAGCAACAGAGCTTGTTCTGATCAGTTGTAACTAGTAGATAGCTTAGCCTTCCATGTAGCTTCTCCCTTTATTAGTTTCTTCATTATTGTAAATTGATTCAGAGTATATATATATATATATATATATATATATATATATATATATATATATATATAGGTTTAGGGTTTAGGGATATATATGTATATATATATATATATATATATATATATATATATATATATATATATATATATATCCAAGAGAAAGGAGATATATGCTTTTTTGAGATATGAAAAGTCATATGACATTTAAGGAAAAGGATAAGGGGATGTATATGGAAAATAATTAAACCAGTGTATATGACATTTAAAGAAAAATTGGCATAGATGAAGTTCGAACTCTTGATCCCCGCCAGAGGCCGCGGACCTAATTTTCATTTCAAGCACAGGGGTTGGCAACTTCGCATAAAATGGCATAATGAATTCGAAAACATACATGGTTAGCTTAAGATAGATAGGTATGGTATTAGAAGATTTGATAGGGGCAGAGAGGACATAACATAGGGAAGCCTTCACCAGTTGCTCAAAGCTCTCTCTTCAAAGTCCTTGAGATGCGTTCCATTGAATTGGCGAACGGATCGTTAAAATTACGCCTGGGTATTCGGGCGATGTGAGAAGAACTCACAGACTCACGTACCGACTAACCTTACAATGGCGAAGAAGCGCCTGCCCGATTGGCTCAATAGTCCTCTCTGGTCCGTCTACCCCAACGACGATCGCCTCCTCCGCTACTCCTCGGCCACCCCCTCCTCCCAGACGGAGGACACGGTGTCCGTGACTCCGCCCGCCACTGGCAGGTCCGAGCCAACTCGGACGACGGGGAGTCATGAAACCACGAATCTACGAAGCGGCAACGGTCATAATGATATTACTGGCGGTAATGGTCCAAGCGGCGGCCCCTCCCGAGACCCAGAGGAGGAAATCTCTCTGCAAGCTCAGCTTTTGACCGAGGTCACATGAAACTTTACTGCATTTCTCTACTTCTTATGTATCTGTTTTCGGTTTTTATGTACCTGGGGACATGCTGCTTTTGCGCGAATCTATTTCTACGTCTCAACAATCGAGTTTCTGTGTGCAGTTATCCAAGAAGGTGATAAATATGCGGGAACTGAGGAGGATTGCGTTGCAAAGTGTTCCGGAGGGTGCTGGGATTAGGTCCAAAGTGTGGAAGGTTGGTCATACTTTCAGTATTTCTGATGAGAAGACTATGATACTTATTATTTTTCTTAGAAGAAAGAGTTCCAGATCACTGCAGAGCATTAGGGCCTTCTGTGTCTGTAACTGTGTGAGGAATGCACGTTGACCATGGTTCTGGTTTTCACACATGGGAGTTACAATTTTTGCCATCCTACCATGGAGTTTTACTTCTAGTTCAGGTCTTATTTTCTCAAACAACGCTAAGATAGAGCTGCTTATTCATTGTCTCAGCTTTTGCTCGGATATTTGCCACCAGATCGAGCTCTGTGGTCATCTGAATTGACTAGGAAGAGAGCTCAATACAAGCATCTTAAGGAAGACCTCTTGATGAATCCTGTATGTTTGCTGTCTTACTAATGCACTGTGATTCGTTTCGGTATGCACGGTAGCAGGAGAAAGGGCATGAGCTGTTTTATTTACAGAAGTTCTTCATTCTCTTGTAACATAAGCAATTCAGTTTTAGGTTAGTGTGAACCGTAAATTGTGACTATATCTTATTGGAAGAATTGTTAGCATCTCAAATAAAACTAATAAAATAGATATATGAACTTGGAAGCCATATAATCAACATTCAATGGTTAGCTTGAGTCAGATCCTTGCATAAGTTGTGCCATGTTCTCTTCATATACTTTGTTTGTCTATTCCCTTTGTTTTTAGTGTCACGTTGAGCCTTCAAGCTTAGCCAATGTCATGCTTAACACATGTCAGTGGTGTTATTTCCTTGTGCCATTTTAGAATCCGCAAGATAGTGCTGATTTTACATTAGATATTGTTATAGACTTAAGTTGGATTCTTTTTTGTTTACTTAGTTAAGTTTTTCTTTTTATAGGAAAAAAAACCTGATAAGAGTTTTAGATTTCTGAGTGTTTCTATTGCTAGTCAGAAATGATACGAAGGTTGGAGAAGTCGGCAGCTTGTAAGAACGATGAGTTTCAATCTGATCATGGCATTATGCTATCAAGGTCAGAAATAACTCATGGAGAGCATCCTCTGAGTCTCGTGAAGACAAGCATGTGGAATAAGTTCTTTCAGGTGTTGTTTTATGGTATTAGTTTATTCTGAATGTGGTATTTGGCTATTCATCCACCTATCAATAACTTGAAAATAAATGTTTTTCTGTTGATCATTAATGTCTTTCCTTCTAATATTTCTAATAACTATTTTTCTAACATTTCTGATAACTATTTTGTGATTCTTTAGGACATGGAGATTATGGAGCAGATTGACCGAGATGTAAGGCGCACTCATCCTGACATTCATTTTTTCTCTGGAGACTCACACTTTTCAAAATCTAACCAGGTTGCCCCCCCCAAAATGCATTTATTTGCCCTTCTCAACTTGATGACTGATGAAGTGAATCATTTTTTTTATGCATATTCTGCCTATTCATGAGGCTTTGACGATTTATAAAGTGAATCATTTTGTTGATACATATTCTGCCTATTCAGGAGGCTCTGAAAAACATATTAGTTGTTTTTGCGAAGTTGAATCCAGGCATAAGATATGTTCAAGGGATGAATGAAGTTTTAGCACCTATTTTCTATGTGTTCAGAAATGAACCAAATGAGGAAGTGGCAGTAAGTAGTTTTTCTTTTCCTCTTTATATTATTATTCTGATCTCAATTGCACATATTACCTGGCTTTAGTGATGCTTTAACTTTTCATGGTGAATTTGGAATGTCATGTAACATATTGCTTCCACTGGAACTGCCATAAGTTTGAGCTGATCAAGTGGACAATATGAAAATTACATGACATAGGGAAAAAAAAATGAAAGCAAGACTCAAACAAACCATCACTATTTAAAACTTTCACTTTTATTACAATATTTAGTCTTACTCATCAACAAGACCTTTCTCTGATACATAATGGAATGAAAGAAAGATACCAGTAGAAATAAGTTGAAGGAAATCTTTCTCAATAAAGAAACAAAAAAAAAAAAAAAGGTAGAAGGATATCAAACAGTATTAGGTGTGACCACTGTCTTTAGCTGTGGGTGTCCAAAGGAATACTGCTCTTAATCAGTACTTAATATGTTGAAATTTGAGTTTGCCTTGTATAGTTATCCGCTACTCTTCAAATGTGCAGATGCATGAGAACTAGAGTAAAAGATCTGACTTCAGTACTTTCTCATTCTCCTACCTTGATGACAAGCCCTGCTTGTACACTGTTGATCCCTGTAAAACCCCCTACCAAGTTCTCCCTCTGCCTATATCTTATTTCTACAACTCCAGCGATAAATAATTGTCATGCAGCAAAAGGATACGTGCACACTCTCATTTCCAATATTTTCCTGCTTGCTTGTAACAGATAAATTATCAGACCCTATTAGGGGAAAAAAAGGAAAAACAAACAAACTAATAAATAGATCAGGCCTAGAAATGATCAGACTGGACTGCTGTATTAACTTCAATTTTCTTCCGACAAGTACCTTTCTTGCATAATTTCTGTGATAACTTAACACTAGTTTCATGTTTGCTGTGGGAGTATGAGCCTACCAAAACCGAGCCCAACTCAGTTTGCTAGCTGTATAAGCATGGTTGTGGATCAATTATATTCCTTTTTGTTTTTCTTTCTCTTTGTTTCATTTTTGTTGATTTTTTACTCAATGTATTGCAGGCTGCTGAAGCAGATACGTTTTTCTGTTTTGTTGAGCTGCTGAGTGGATTTCGTGATAATTTCTGTCAGCAACTTGACAACAGTGCTGAGGGAATTCGTTCCGCAATTACTAGGTTGTCAGAGCTTCTTAAGGAACATGATGAAGAGCTTTGGCGTCATCTTGAGGTCACAACAAAGGCAAGGCAAGCTTTCGGAATTCCAGATTCATGCAATGTGTTGCTTTTTATTACAAGGATTATGTTTCTTATATTGTCCTTACCTTGTAAGTTTCACTATTATGCTTTTCGATTTGTAGCTGTTGTACAAAAGCGCCATTGTTTGAGGCTTCAGTTAACAGCACTTACCTGCTCATTGATTAGTTATATTCGATAAGAATGGGCCACTTAACTTGAAGGGAAATACTATGGGAGAGCCTTTTAGTCAAATCTTGCTCTATCGAGTGTTAGGCAATGAAGAAACATGTCAACAAAATGAATGTAGTGGAGGAGAGAATGTGTGAAGAGATAGAATTGAGGGAAGAATATGCTAAAAGGGGAACATAGTTTGGGGGAAAATATGTGAAGGTAACATGCTAGCTGGAAAAGCAAATGCTCCCTCTGTCTCATATCTATTGAACCATTTAGTTTGGTGTGGAGATTAAGAAAGTGGAAAAATTGTGTTGTTCCACTAACTTTTTTTTCACATAAATTGAGAAAGTTATAAGAAGTGAATATTGAAATGATAGTTTGAAGGGTGGTATGGTAAAGTAATTCACTAAACATGGAAATGGTGGAAAGATTTGGGACTGTCCAAAATAGAATATGTTGCAATAGTTTTGAGATGAAGTATCTGTGTAGAGGGGTAGGGTTGACTTTGATCAGTGCACTTTGGCTTTATCTATTTATTTTGTCATTCTCAATTCCAGCAAAAATAGCTGCTATAAGCCATTCAAGCCAGATTCCTATGGGGAGGATCAATGAATGATTGCAAATATTACCTGGTTGGTCCACTATTCAGCAGCCTCTGAGTTTAGGGGCTTGGGTTTGAAACCACTGTAGTGGACGGACTCAGCTCCTGTATATATGGCTCCAGTGGTTTATAATTGAGCATGCTTTTCGGCATTGAATTTTGATGGCAGAGTTGAGTGAGTTGAGCATGGTAACTAGGCCATCACAGGAGCCTCATGGCATGGGCGTTTGTAAATGAAGTCAGAAAAGTTGGGATAGTATGGTCACTTATTCATTCTGCAGTAGGTGATGGTACAAATGTTCAGTTCTGGAATGATGTATGGTCTGGGGAACAGTAGTCTTTCGAGAAGTTTTTCCTTTTGGCAGTCAATAAACCACCAACAGGAAGTGATTGTTTTACTGTGAATAGTGTTGGTCTTTTGTGGAAAGTCTGGTTGAACAGGAATGTCAATTATTGTTACATTACTTCAGTGGTCAGCTTTCTTCAATTCCTGTAAATTGGAAGGGTTGATACAAAGTTCTCTTGTCATTTCCAAGTCTGCATGATTTTTCTGTAAATTCCTTTTGTGTACGTCTTCGCTATTCTGATGTCCCAGCAGGGAGATCCCTTGGAGCAAATTTGGAAGAGGGAAGCTGAAAAATTAAAATCTTTTGCTTAGAAGCCAGCAGCATTTTAACGATTTATAACCTGCAGAGAAAGGGGAAATTTCTTGTCCATAGGTATTTTGCAGGCAAGAAGAGGACCAAACTTATGGTGGTCTCTTGGGTAGTGGCTGGGTCTGTTGAAGATGAAATTTGAGCCTAGGCATTGAAAAGAATAATAGGAAAATTCTTTCCTTGGCGCCACTTGGTTTCTTTGACAGTTTGGTGGCAGCGAAAGTGAAGAGCTTTTGAAGGGAAGAAGAGTTCATTATTTATTATAAATAAATAGATAAGGAAATAAAATTGAAAAGGAGAATCAAAGGGGGTTGATTGAGGAGAAAAGGAAGGAAGGCCACACTAGATGGTTTGGTGGACCAATAGATACGCCAGTGAGTAAGAGTGATAAGCTTAGGTATAGGAGGGGAAAAAAGTGTGAGAGGTAGACCTAAATTACTTTGGCAGAAATAGCACAAAAGGATCTTGGTCTTTTAGAGTTCATGAAAGAGCTTGCCCCCCAATGAAAAGAATGAAGATGCAAGATTCATGTGGCTGACTGAACTAGTTTTGGTTGAGGCTTAGTTGATTGATTATTTAGTGCTCTCATTTGGGTCCTTCCTAATCTTTGCTTCATCTGAATGTCTAAAAGGCCTATTTATGGAAATTGCAGATCAACCCTCAGTTTTATGCATTTAGGTGGATCACCCTGCTTTTGACTCGGGAGTTCAACTTCACTGACAGCCTTTACATTTGGGATGCGCTCCTGAGTGACCCTGAGGGTCCCAAGGTAGGAACTAGTTCAGCTTGTACAAATACAATACTTATTTTGGCTGAAGTGTGGGCTTTTCTTATGAGCATGGGGTAGTAGTTGTAACAGAAAGGGGACAAATCAAGGGAAGGGCAAGTTTAGGCAGATGTCTTTCATTATGACATGGCTTTCATTCATCTATATATCCAACGAGAGAAGGAAAAGTTATACTGCATCATTAACAAGAGAAACATTCTGAAGAAGAAAGTTTGAAGATCAAATTGTTGAAGTGGTCAAAGTAGATTGTTTCTTTTGCATTTTAAGGAAAAAATGAAAACAAACACACACATGAACACTCAGAGAGAATAGGTAGGATAAGGGAACCCAGTTCATATTATAAATCCATGAATCTGGGACTGTTGCTAGCTGACCAAGATGAGTTATATAGCTCTACCTGTATGTTGCAAATTCTTAAGCTGAAAACCAAGGTGTCAATGTCATTGCAGGAGATGTTGCTTCGTATATGCTGTGCAATGCTGATCCTGATTCGCAGGAGGTTGCTAGCTGGGGATTTCATTTCGAACCTTAAGCTCCTGCAGAATTATCCCCCAACGAACATCAGCCAGTTGCTCTATGTCGCCAACAAGTTACGAGCAACATTTTGCGACTAATTTCTCTAATTAATGCCCTTTCCTCTCTCCTCTTCTTTTTTATTTTTTTTTGAAGCTGCTTCAAAATATCACACTTGTAAATTGTTGCTGTAAATTGATTAGAGTGGACATGCTGATGTTTGTAGAGATCGCCCCTTTACCTTTACCTTATTGTTTAGTGGTTAGTGAGATTGAATACGCCCTCATTCTTCATTCTTTTTTGCATTACTGATATTGAAGGCTTTGAGCATGTCACTGCATTATTTTCTGTTGCAAATTTGCCTCCAACGTCTGCAAGGGCAAATCTCCCACCAGAATGATCATTGGATCATAAATTGGTCAGTCAGGCATCAAATATGTGGAACACTTCTTTCTCGGTGGTACATGTAAAGCATCGGCTGATGCTTTCCTGTGAGTTGGCTTGTAAAACGAAGGTCCATCTCCGTCCAGCTGTTTGAGATGATGGCAGCGTTTTGGAGGCTAGTTTTCTGCCATCCATGCCTCCCGTCCGGTTAAGGTGGCCTTCATTCTAACCCGGCCCTTGAAGTCGCCCTGCCACATGAGAACGCAAAATCACGTTCACATCTTGTTGATGTGGGTGAACGCCTGGAGCAAGCCAATTGCAAGGTCAGTTAAGTACTTGAAATACTTTTGGGGGTAATTGTGTTGCAATGCAAGATATGCAACCGGGGAGTCAGTTGTATAAAATGCTGCTACTACCGGGATTAACTACTTAATAAAAAAAAATAATTAAAACTTAATGGATTTTACAACATCTGAACCTACTTGCACATGAGGAAGATACGGATTTTATCAAATCCAATGAAGATGGAAGAATTAGCTAAACTTGTCCTAAATCTACCCCAGTAACATTTCTATTGGACTCACATTCCTAATGTAATATTCAATTATACAATTTATTCCATGAGTGTTTGTCTCATATTTTAAACTTTTTTCCTATATATTTTATATTATTCAAAAGGTCAAATCTTTGAAAGTAATTATTAATTTTTTCTTGAAAAGGATATTTTTTATTTAAAAAATGATCCAAAATGATTCATAGAAAATTATTTTCGAAACTGAAATACTTTGCAAGTTTTTATTAATGTTTTATAACATTGTGTTCACATAATATAGAATTATTCTAAAAGAAAAGAAATCGTGACTTATCTGACCTTTTACTTTTTATAAGTTGTGGATTTAAATTAACATTTTGTCAAATTTTCCTTTTGGTCAAGTGACATTAGAATAACCGCCATTAGGTAAATAAGATCAAACTAGCCGGGCAGAGAGTTAAAAATAAATCCATATTTATTTTATTTATTGTTGTGATTGAACCCTGATGGTCCTCCCCAGTTAAAACACACTCACCGATCTACTTCGCAATTAGCATAGAAAATCAATGGTTCCGAAGTGAAAAAAGAAAACCTTTGTTTCATAACCAAGGTTTCTTCTCCCGCCTCTTTTCCCCTCTTCCATGGCGGGTCGTCATCGCAACCCCCGCAGGCCGTACGGCCCCCCCAACGGCGGCCCTCCTACGCAGCCGCCGGACCAATCGTTTAATTCCAATTTCGGTCACCAAGACCCTAGCTTCTTCCAGTTTCATCAATCCATTGCAAACAGTGCTCCTTACTCCAACTTCCCTATGCACAACCCTACTTTTTTGGTTCCGCAAAACCCTAGCTTTGTTCCAATGACCGCTAGCTTCATTCCCCGGCAAGATATCACCAACTTGGCTTACAATCATTCGCAGGCCCAAGCAGGTGCAAGACATGGGAGCCAAAGCTCAAGCCTTCCTCCGCAACAGGTCTTCCATGATGCCGGAAATCAGTATCATACGCAGGGGGAGGACTCAAAATTTCAACACCAAAACTCGAGTGTTCATCGGCAACAGGTTTTTATTGAGCCCAGGAATCAATATACTGTCCTAGCGGAGGGGCTGTCCACCGAGAACTGCAATGAACTTGTTCAGAGAGCTGAGGAAGCTGTGGTTAGGGCGCGGAGTGATATTGCCTCAGCAGGGGAGAGTGTGTCTTCATGGAAGGTGGCGCAAACCGTGCTTCGGGTTCTGCAGTTTGGTTCCTGGAGCGATTTGGGGTTCCAAATGCAGGACATCCCGTCTTTGCGGAAGCTTATGGACGCTGAAGGAAGGGTAATAATAAATAGAACCGTATTGGAATCTTTTGATGTCTTCTTCTTCTTCTTCTCCTGGCTTTTGTTTTTGGTGATTCTAACGAGTTACATTTTCTGCTTACAGATAACTGCATTTATACATTGTTTTATGGTGGTGCAAAAGATCGCTACGTTGCATGAGCTGGAGATGGCAATATGCAAGAACGAAGGGGTGAAAACGTTAGAAGATTTGCACATGGGCCCTTTACTGAGTCATCCCTTGGTCCTTCAATACTTTCTGCCGAGTGGTGATGCTTCTGGTGTGTGCAAACTAAAAAGTGAACATATAATTGCTTACCTTAGTGCCCTTATAGATGAGAAAGGAAATGAAACGATAAGTGTCAATGAATTTCTGGATTTTGTTGCTAAAAAGCTCTCTGTCGCCAGCAGGGAAAAGCTTGGTGTCCGGATTCAGAGTTTGGGGTATGTATTCTATGTACTGCTGATGGGAGTTCCTTATGATAGTTAAAAACTTGTGTCTTGTGTCTTTGGTCAAATGTGTGATATTTTCAAGCCATTTATTTCTTTTGATGCAATAAAGCTATTTGGAAACTGAAACTTTAACTGGAGCCTTGTTAGTCAGTTTTCTCTTCCATTTTCTATTTTTTTGGAATATAACTTTATTAAATTTTATTTTCTCTTTTCTATGGTGGGGAGGGGTGCCATGGGTTGTGGAGGCAGGCAGGGGAGGGTACTATGTAATTTCTTATTGTTTTTAAATAATTTGGGAATTGAGATATACTTATGAGGCCGCTTCTTCTCAAGTGATCAGATGCTTGCTACTGATTTGTTTTAGAACTCAGCAATGGCATTAACTGAATTTGAATTGATGTTGATGAAATTTATTTCACAAATGATACGATTGTAGGATGTATGTACAGTTGCTTAAGGACGCTAAGAAGCTACAGGATTTTACAAAGAGGAAATGGCGTCGTGTGATGAAGCTTAAGGAACGATATATTGCTGTTACTGAACGCGTTGAGACATTTAACTCTGTAAACAAAGAATTTTGTGGTAAGCATATAAGATTTGAGTCAAGCTCAGAGCATGAAGATGTAGATGAGTCATCTGGCTCTGAGGAGAGAGATATAAATGAGCGAGAAAGTGAGAATGAAAGGAATAATGTTCCCAAGTTGCCTGTGAAAACAGCAAATAGTTCTGAACAAGTGAGCAGCTGTCCTTACCCCTCTGCAGCTGAAGAGTTGACCCGGCTTGGGTTGAGTGCTGAAATGGATAACAGAATGTCTCGTGCTAGTGGTAGCTCAAGACATAATAAGAAATTGAATAAGAGAAGTAGAAAAATTGATTCCCAAAGCTGCAACTCGGAGCCTGTGCCAAAAAAGAAGAGAAAAATTGACAGTCTTAGTTTTTCTATCTCTAGCTCTGGTAATTTGCTTAAAAGAGATGGTGTGAAGCCAAATGTCCTCCCAATCCAAAAAGAAAATGAGGGGAAGAAGGTAAATGATCTCGATGAAGTTGATTTCTCACTTTCTACCAATTCTGTGAGGACATTCATCACAACGTGGAAAGAGGCATGCAAGGAGCAATGTCTGACAGAGGTATTCTCTTTGTCTTTTTTTCCTTTCTTTCTTTCATTTTCATCTGTTCATAATAGGCCTGAGGTAAGCCAATTCCCAAGTAAGATGGAGGAAAAGTAATACGAGTGACTTATTACTGCTTTGCTTTGTGAATTAATTTTTTGCTTGAAATGTTTATTTTCCTAATAGTACAGATTCAGATTCATTCAAGTATACTTTCTGCAATGAATTCCTCAATGAAGACAACCACTTCATCCATCATATTTATTCTGAATGCTAGCAAGTTTGCTAGAATTCTGTACCTAATATGTAGATTGTTCATTTTTTTTATAGGGATTGAGTCAATCAATGAACTAAGGTCACATTCTAAACTAGTTGGGATCAGCTGGGTCATAAGGATTCCATTTGCTTTCAATGAAAAGATGGTTTGAAAAGCTTAAAGTACTTTTGTTTTAATAGAGGTTATAGCTCTGAGGTGTGCTCATAGTCTTGGACTTTGGATGTTGCTGTAATAATGAAAATTGGAATGTATTAGAGGATGTTAGTGTCTAAAAGTGCACTCGATGTAAACTGCATGAAAGATGTTTGTTGACTGTTTCCACATTATTTGGATGAGGAATCGTATGGTGGACTTTACTACCTTCTTGAAGATGAAGCAGTTGTTGATTGATATCTTCATAAGTATTCTGGAAACAGCTAATGAATTTTTGCATCTTCCTGCACTGGGAACCTTATACTTTCTTAATCTGTTGTCTAAAACTGCACTTAATGAAAACTATATGACTGATATTTGTTGGCAGATCCCACAATACTCAGATGAGGAACCTGGTCATCATGTGTTATAATTTTTCTTTAGTCTGTCAGACAAAATTCATTCAGCAAAATCTTTTCTTGTATGTCTGTACTTTTCTTTTTCCTCTCATTTGGAGGTGGGAATTTGGAAGACAATCAACATATGTTGATATGAGAAAAGGACATGGCTACTTTGTTTTCACTTAAACAATGACTAAATCATAGAGGTGTGCTACCAGTTGATCTCCGCTTTGGTTTTGCCAATTATTAGTTGATAGATAATTATTTCCATTCTGAGCTTCCTTTGGGTTCTGGCTTAAATGGCCATGGTTTTGCCATGGAGTTATGAAGGTTGGTTGGTAAGGAATCATATAGCACACAAATTTCTCTCTTTTGTATAGTTTCCCTAAAAGGAGCATACTGATTCTGAATGTTTGCTACTGTATGTGGCTGGCATTTTACTGTTCTTATCTTGTACTACATGTGAGATGGATTGCTCAAGTTGGGTTACACTTTGGTTTTTAGGTTCTCAAGAGAATGCTTCACTTTTATGCACTTCCTGGTCACAAATTTAAGAGGGTGCAATTGATGAAAGCATATCCAATTGTTGGACTGTTAAATGTCGCTGTAAGTTTAATATGTTACTCTTTTGGTTACTGCATCAAATAGTATTGACTTCTTTTTTTAATCATCCAAGTATTATCCACTTGGACTTGTTAATTGCTATGAAATCTGTTTATACTTTATGATGTTATCTTATTGCAAAAGGTTGAGGTTTTAGGTACTTCCCTTGCTTCTGAATTACGATTTTTCTGCTTATCCTTTTGTTCAGAAATTGAAAATATGAACCTAACACTTTGTCACCTCTGCTATGCTTAATTTTGTGCTGAAAATATTCTTGGTATGTTAGAAATGAACATGAAGCATCTAAGAGACAGAAGCGAAGTCATATTATGGTCATGAGCTGTCATCCTGAAAAAATATGAGTAATGTTAGAATTTTCAAAAGTTTATGGATTTTGATTATCTTCTAAGAGAGGGTTAGTATATTCTTCTGAACCTTCAATCATCCACTGCCCTACATGCCAGGAAAGATTTAAAATTTTCATTTTGTTGGCTTTGGCTTAACTTTTCAGAAGTTTTCCTGATTTATAATCTGCTGCCATGACTATTTAGATGCACTTGTATGATGTTTGAAGGACTATTGGTTATCATGTTATAATTCTATTTTCATTCATTTATCAATTTTCTTCTGCGTCTTCCTCTTTCATAAGAAATAGATCATTTGAGTATGTCTCAGACAAAGTTGGTACTATTGGCATTTCAACAATCAAGTGGCCAATTATTTGAAGAAATTGATTCCAAACCTATCTCATAAGTTGTGATTAATTTTCTGTTAGTTTCCTAATCATCTTCCTTTCTTACAGAAAGATTCTTGATTTCCTAATTGTGTTAAATATATGCAGCTTGTCAATTTTGCACAAATGCTTTGTCCTTTTTAATTCTAATTTGGAATTCAATTGCTATTTATATGGTATTTGTTCTATTCTTCAAATATGAATGTTTTCTAATCTCAAAGCAGTTTACCCATGCTTTCCTCATTCATGTCCTGAATATGCTTTCCCCTTGTGTATTACAGGTGATGTCTATAAAAAATGGAATGTGGGATAGCATGTATGATGCTATCCAAGACACTGCCCAATGCAATCAAAATAATCAGTCTGATAGTGATACAGCATATGAAACTATCAATGTTGATCCCCCTGAGAAGGATGTCAAAAGTGATCGTTCCCTGCAGCATGTGAAGAGTGAGTAATTTCTTTTTGCAGAGGTTTGCTTAGTTATTTTCAAATAATAAAGTTTCACAATTGTCTGACTAACAAAAACAGCTGCAGTAGCGGCAGCAGCAACAACAACAATAATGAATACTAATATGAGTAGTATGTTTTGAAGACTGAAACATAATTTTCTTCGTAGGTGTGACAGTTGAAGAAATTGTCAGGAAAATCGGTGCTTATCTTGGGAATAATCATGAAATTCAGAATGGTAAAACACTTCAAGAGCAGAAACTTATTTTCCTCAAGAGGCTCTGTGAATGTGAGTATTGGTTGTCTGAGCAATTTTCTGTTAGGGAATTCAAGTCCCTTGGCTTTGGGGAGTTCTTCATGTTTCTGGGAAGACATTTTTCCCTGTTACCTATTGAATTGCAGAACTTTTTAGCTAGTGGAGTATCTGAAAAGTCTCCTTTGGAAGTTTGTGTGCTCCAGCAGCTGTTGACTATATTTGTAGCACAAGCTTCACAGAATGTATGGCAGAATGAGAGTATTACCAAAGAGATGATCCAGTTGCTATTTATGAGGCAATTTCCGTTGCTCTGTTTCACATTAACGGAAAACAGTCACATGGAAAATTTCCTAAAAACTGTGGAGAAGCATAAGAATGACATAGTATCTAAGCATGTCTTATTTTCAGCATCATTATTTGGGACAAACAAAATCTGTCATTCTTTAGCTTCACTTTCAGGACCTTACTCCGGTGAGGAAAGTGTGATGGCCACGTTTGTAATGTCTAAGGATGCTATTGATGTTCTGCTTAGGGCACCAATGATGGCAGATCTATGTTTATGGTCACACTGGGATTTTGTGTTTGCCCCCTCGTTGGGTCCTATTGTACCATGGTTGTTGAATGAGGTCCGCACTAGAGAGTTATTGTGCTTGGTTACCAGAGATGGTAGAGTGATTCGTTTAGACCATTCAGCCACTCCTGATAAATTTTTAGAGGCTGCCCTTAAAGGATCCTCCTTCGAAACATCAGTACAACTTTTGTCTTTGTTTTCAGTATCTGGGGGTTCGGATCACTTCCCTTCGTCCCTGTTGAAATGCTATGCAGAACGGGCAGTGAAAGTCAATGTGAAAAATTATCTTGAGGATATGGTTATTGCTGATGCTCATATTGCAGACCTACATGGACAGCAGATCCATACTCTTGATATTACTAGAGAGATAAAGCCAGTAACAATTGATAAAGCTGTGCATCTTATTTCAAGATTTTTCCTTGATTGTCTTAGTCTTCTACCCTTAGAGTTCCATGGTTTTGCTGCTGATATTTTGCTTTACGGGCTCCGGTCTACCACCAAAAGTGCCCCTTCAGTTATCTTGAGTGAATGCAACAACCTGGAAGAGCGACTTATGCTCCATGATTTGGGGTTGACACTTGGCATAATGGAGTGGGTGCAAGATCACCATGCATTTTCTGGCACTAATTCTGCTGACCTAAACCTGTCTAGTAAGGTAACAGACATGAAAACTGTTCAGGTCAAGTCACATTTGGGTTCAAATTTGCAAAGTGCAATGCTGAACCCATCATCAACTGAAGGAGAAATCATTATTCATGGTGGGACAGACAGTAGGCACAGAGAATGTGGTTCAGTTGATATTGCAGAAGGTTCAAATAGCGGGATGAGTAATGCTTGTGAGGAAAAATCAGACATCAGTGAACTCACTGATGCAGCACTAGTTATTGAATCAATCAGGAGGGAGGAATTCGGTCTGGATTCAAATATTTCTGATGTTGAAAATTGTATGCTGAAAAAGCAGCATGCTCGTTTGGGGAGAGCACTTCAATGTCTCTCACAGGAGTTGTATTCTCAAGATTCGCATTTTCTTCTTGAGCTTGTAAGTTTGTGCCTTCATGTACTTTAACTGTATTATGCATGAGATAGTGTAGTTTAAGTGGGTGCGTTTGCTTAGAGAGAATTGGCTAAATTTTAAATCATCTCAATCTGCTGAAACTAGAGGCAGGGCTACTAAGGTGCTCATGCATTTTAACAAGGGGCTGTGTAGCTTCATTTAAATTTTAAGTCTCCATTTAATAAAGATGTCCGATGTGGACCTTGAGCTTCAACTAGGTTTAATGTATATCTCTATCCTGTAAAGTAAGATCCAATTCAAACTACCAGAACAAACAACCAGTTAAGAGTTGTTTTCCATGTTGCACATGTTGATTGCATGATATCAACCTTATAGTCATGACTATAGCAATCATGTTCAATCATTGCCATCTCATGATTCTTGTCCATGCAAGTGAAGAGAACCTATGGTGTGGTGTTTCATCCTATTATTTCCTCACAATAGTGTTCCATTTGGGAGAGATCTGGTGTTAAAAAATTGCTAATTTGCTTTTGCATGAATTTAAGGTGTTAATGTGAATTCCGATAGTTAATTGATATTTCTGAGCTTCATTGCACTGGCCCAAACAGAGTTGGGTTTAAGCTGCAGTATGATGAAGCTGATGCAGAAATAACTAGTGATAGGCATTTTTGCAAATGGGTTGATAGGTGATGATTCTCTAAAGTCTGCCATAACATAAATAGAATAACAATCGACATAAGTCAGCATTTAGTAGGGTCAAAGTACAAGCCATAAGGTTGGATTTGCTACTTTAGCTTTCTGTTTTTGCTAGTTCCATTAAGTTAAAGCCTAGCCTTAGCACATATGCCTCAATGCATAGGCAAAATTGAGAAGCAAAATTTGTTATGGCCCTAATTAACTGATCCCTTGTTCTCATTTCTGTAACTCAAGCTCAGAGAAGGAATGATTCTAGAGTTCGGATGAAGGTTTTGTTTGAGATGATTTTGTATCCTCAACTGTCCTAATTGTTGGGACCTTTTTGTAGGATCTTACTCCATTTTGCTCTTTCTATTAGTCTTCATTCTTAATTAAATTTTCTCTCTTCAGTTATATAGTTTGTGTTCCTGATGTTCAACTTCTTGTCCTGATGTTCTTAGTGTCTGAAATTCTTATTGTGTATTATCTGTTTCAACTGCAAGATTTGGATGAATTGCTTTTGGTTTGTCTTCTTTTTCAGATTCAAAATGCTGATGATAATATCTATTCCCAAACCATTGAGCCAACACTTACGTTCATTCTTCAAGAGTCTGGTATCACTGTTTTGAACAATGAAGAGGGATTTTCTGCTCAGAACATTAGAGCCCTTTGTGATGTTGGAAGCTCAACAAAATGTGGAGGTGTAGGGTACATTGGCAAGAAAGGCATTGGCTTCAAATCAGTATTTCGGGTTTGTCATAACTTTTTTTTTTTTTTTGTTTTATCTTCTCTTTGTTCTTTATTTTCTTGATGAATTCTTGTGTTTGGTTCCTGAATAGCTGATCTGTAGCTGTTTTGTAGAGTTCTCTTTTGACATTATGGGCGTCTTCTTCTGAGTAGAGTCTTTCAGCTTCTCTCTTTCATTCAGCTATCCTAGTTCTCTTCTTCTGATAAAACATCCACCCTTAGTTTTATGTTTATATGTTCTATTCTTCCTCCCTATGGATCAAATGACCCAAGAATAATTACCTTAGCTTTTGGTTACATTTGAATTTTATGTCTTACAATGCCATCATCTCTCATTTATCTAATTCGAAATCCTTGAGCTTAGGCTTACTCCTGCTTAGCCTAAAATCTCGAGATATTAATCTGAATGTTCCTGAACATTTCTAGTTGATGATTCACCTTGACATTAGTTTCAGCTAAGTGTACTAGATTGCACATGACAATGTGGAATGTAATAGAAAAACTTAGAGCAAGCTGCTGGATTATATTAGAAACTTTTTTTACCCTGTCTTTCCCATAAGTTGTTGATCATTCTGGTTTTTGTTTCCCTTGCTTCACAAAATATCCTGCAAAATACGACTGGTTCTTGGTGCTTTTTGTCATTTATTCTACGAACAGCTCTGAGCTAGTCTTCAGGTAGCTCTTTAACTAAAAAACAATTTTATGAAGTAGATAAAAAATAGTGTAGGACGGCCCAGTTTTTGCCAACCTCATACTCAAAATGTGACTGATGGATTCATTATCTCTGTGAAGACTTATGTTCATCAGAAATGCCTTTCTGTCTGGTTGTAATTCTGCCGTTGCTTCTTGCACTTCTTCAAACAAAAACAATAAAAAAGGCAATTCAGCCTTTTTTTTAATATGTATAATTTTTTAAAACCAGTCATATTTCATTTTGATGTGTTCTCCTCTGTGCATATGTGATGAGATTGCCAGAAAAATAAAACCATGTGTAATATGCATTCATTTTATTTCTATTTTTGGTCATTTTGCAGGTCACAGATGCTCCAGAGATTCATTCGAATGGGTTTCATGTCAAGTTTGATATAACTGATGGCCAGATAGGCTTTGTGCTGCCAACACAAGTACCTCCTTGTAACATTGAGTACTTTAGAGAATTGTTAAGATGGGGCACAAATGAATTGGATGATAAATGCTGGAAGACTTGCATAATACTTCCTTTTGCGTCAAGAATTGATATGGGCAATATTTTGGCCATGTTTTCAGATCTTCATCCATCATTGTTACTCTTTCTTCACCGGCTTGACTGTATTGTGTTTCGGAATGTCGTTAACAATTCTCTGACTGTTATGAAGAAAAAGGTTGTAGGAAATGGTCTTGTAAAGGTTTCTCTCGGTAAAGATAAAATGACATGGTTTGTAGCATCTCAAAAACTACAGGCTGATGCTGTCCGTCGCGATCTGCAAATGACTGAAATTGCTATAGCATTTACATTACATGAGTCATTGGATGGCTATTGCAGTCCAGTTCTGGACCAACAGCCTGTTTTTGCTTTTCTTCCCCTAAGAGCTTATGGCTTGAAATTTATTCTTCAGGGTGACTTCATCCTTCCATCTTCAAGAGAGGAAGTTGATGGAAATAGCGCCTGGAACCAGTGGCTATTGTCTGAGTTTCCTGGTTTGTTTGTTAGTGCAGAAAAATCCTTTTGCGCTCTTCCATGCTTTAGAGAAATGCCTGGAAAAGCTGTGGCAGCTTTCATGAGCTTTGTCCCACTTGTGGGAGAGGTGCATGGTTTTTTTTCCTCTCTTCCTCGGATGATCATTTCCAAGTTACGGGTTTCTAACTGCTTGCTAGTGGAAGGAGACAAAAAAGAATGGGTTCCTCCCTGCAAAGTTCTTCGATGCTGGACTGAAGAGGCTCGCAGATTATTTTCCGATGACTTGCTCCATGAGCATCTTGGTCTTGGATTTCTTGACAAAGATATTGTTCTGTCTGATGCATTGGCAAGCGCACTGGGAATAGAAGAGTACGGTCCCAGAATTATGGTTCAAATTTTGTCATCCATTTGTTTAACGAATGGGCTCAGTTCAATGGGGGTCAGTTGGTTGTCCTCTTGGCTAAACGAGTTTTTTCTTCTGTCATTTCGGTCATCTCACCATGTTTTGCTTCACTCAGGAATTGATACAGGTCTCATAAACAAGCTTAAAAATATTCCATTCATTCTTCTTTCTAATGGTACATATACCTCAGTGAATGAAGGTCCAGTTTGGGTACATTTGGAGATGATGAATGGCGGGTTTGATACTGGGCTTGGACTTGAAGCATTCCCAAACTTGAGTGGTAAATTACGAATTGTGAGCCCTGCTCTGTTTTCCTTGTCAGATGTCGGTGTATCATGCATGGACATGAGTTTTGTAGGGAACATAACTAGGGTGCTTCATAGCATTGGCGTGCAACAGTTATCTGCACATGATATTCTAAAGGTGCACATCTTGCCAGCTCTGTCTAATGGCAACACTGAGGATAGTGACAAAGCTTTGATGATAGATTACCTCTGCTTCGTGATGATTCACCTGCAATCCAACTGTCCTAGTTGTTGCGCTGATAGGGCTTATATTATAGCTGAATTACAAAACAAAGCTTTGATTCTGACAAATTATGGGTTAAAACGATTAACTGAGGTATCAGTACATTTTGGCAAAGAATTTGGTAACCCTATTGATATCAAAAGGATGATTAGTAATGGCAATATGAAATGGCATGAGGTGGATATTGCATATTTGCAGCATTCAGCATCCAAATCGCTTTCATCAGTACTGAACAAGTGGAGGGAATTCTTCCAAGAAATTGGCGTGACGGATTTTGTGCAAGTGGTTCATGTTGACAAAAGCTTAGCTAGCATGCCTACCCTTGTTGAGCAATTCATGTTGGATTTAGATTTGGTGTCAAAAGGGTCCTTTGTTAGAGATTGGGAGTCCCATGAATTAGTTCTGTTGTTGTCCTTGTTGTCTGAGAGTAGCAATAGAGAGGGTTGTATATACCTCCTAGAGGTTCTAGATAGACTTTGGGATGATTATTTTAGTGAAAAAACAAAGATTTGTTTCAATTCCAAGTCTATTGGTAGTAGACATGTAAAGTCATCATTTCTGTGCAAGCTCTCTGAGGTCCAGTGGGTAGCATCAAGCATGGATAATAAACTTCACCACCCAAAAGATTTATTTCATGACTGTGACTCTGTGCGTTCCATCCTTGGTGCATCTGCCCCTTTTGTTGTCCCTAAGGTCAGTGTGATCTTCTTGCTCAATGAGAGAAGGAACTAGTCTTGTATGGCTTTCAACATTAAAATTTTTATATTTAGAGTCTAGGCTGAAGTAACAAATTAGTGCATGTAGAAAAATAGAGTATGGTGTTTGATCATGATGTAAGACTGATTAAGTAAATTCTGTTACCAATTTACTTTTTCTATAGCTTACTGACGTTTTCTTTTGGAGGACAGTATTCAGCTGACTTTCTAACCAAACCTTGTGCATCTTCTCAGGTGGCAAGTAGAAAATTGATAGAGGATCTAGGCTTTAGAAGTCATGTCTCTATGTATGATGTACTTGAAGTTCTAAAATTATGGAGATCCCAAACCTTTTTCAGGGCCAGGTATCATTATCGTATTAGTATACATTATTTGCCTTAGACATTTGCTATGTTTTCATTTCTCAGTTTCTCAATTAATACTTATCTATTTGGTGTGTCAGTATTGCACAGATGTCTAGATTGTACTCATTTATTTGGAGTGAGATTCACACTGTCAAGCAGACAAATATAATAGATTTTTATTCAGTGCCCTTTATATTTGTTCCTTACAAGTCTGGTTCTGGGCCTGAGGATGTTGTTGGAGGTGCTTTCTTATCTGCCAAGGAAGTGTATTGGCACGACTCAACTGGCACCACTGAATGTATGCAGGCAAGACATAACTTTGCTGCAGCTGCTGTAAGTCAGCATCCTTTAGACAGGTCCTTGTGCAATGTTTATCCAGGTCTGCGTGCATTTTTTGTTAGAGAGTGTGGAGTACCAGAGCAGCCTTCTTTCCATGATTATCTTCAGATGATATCACAACTGTCAGCTATTGCTTTGCCTTCACAAGCTGCTGATTCTGTAAGTGACGGAAAAAACTTTTAATTTGTGCTTTCTAGGAATTTTCTGTGACTTGAATGTTTAAATGTTCCTTTGATGTTCCAGGTTTTTCAAGTTTTTCTGAAGTGGGCTGAAGGACTCAAATCTGGTGTACTTGGTTCAGAGGATATAACTCGCATAAGGGAGTATCTTACTAAGCAGGAGTTTACCGTGCTTCCCACTCTGGTAGACAAGTGGGCCTCACTGCACCCATCCTTTGGTCTTGTATGCTGGTGTGATGACAAAAAGTTGAGGAAGGAATTTAAAAATTTGGATACTATTGATTTTCTATACTTTGGCAATCTTGACAAACACAAACTAGAGTTGCTTAATACTAAGGTTTCTGCATTGCTACAAGCCCTTGGGGTACCAGTTCTCTCAGATGTAAGTTCTCTCTCATCTTTAACTACTCCCTTGGTCCCACATTCTTGGCAACATTTACTATTTTGGGTTGCTCCAAATCTTTACAGCAGTTCATTATTTAGTAAGTTACTTTACTACATTACCCTTCAAACCATCATTTCAATAATTACCTTTTCCAGTTTTATTGATTTATGTGCCAAAGTGAAGGGTAAAAGTGGAAACTATACACAACTTTTTCCTCTAAATCTCTGTGCCAAACCAAAATGTTTCAAAGAATTTTGGACAGAGGTAGTTTTTCAGATCTTTCATATTTTTGGGGACCTGTTCTTTCAGTAAAGTTTTGTCTCTTTTTGATTGCTTGAGAATCTGGATGCATCCATGTAGAATGTCATATAATTTCCTGTTGATTTTTTTTTCAAACTGATTGTTGTGTTTTTTGGTACATGTTCACTTTTTAATTTACGTGAATGTGTCTTTCTATGCTATTGTTTTCATGTAGGTGTGGTGTATGTGCCATCCACCTGGTTGGTCTGCTTTTAGATTCCTGTACTTTGGTGGTGGTCTTGTGTGTGTGTGTGTGTGTGTGTGTGCGCTCACGCTTTACCCTATGTTGTTTGCAGTTGCAAAAATGTTTGTGGTTGCTTTTAAAATTTAATAGACCAACTTTTGTGTTTTATTAATATCCAGCCTCTGTGGACAAGTGTAATTGATTGCTGCTCACTAAAATCCAGTTCCCAAGCAACTTGTTTTGCATATCTTCCTCTAAGAACTTATGGGTTGAGAACTGTTCTTCTTTAGTTTTCAAAAAATAATAATAATAATGACTGCATACTTGATCCTTTTTCTACGTAAAATTAACTGTTTCTTTGCATAAATAGAAGCTATTCTACAAGCAACTCATCTTCGTTTTTCTAGTCCAACTCATCCGCATGTCTTTGACATAAAAGTTTAACTACTTGACATGCATTGTGAAGACTTCACCTCAACCACCTCCTCCACTCCCAAAAAAAAAAAAAGGGAAAAAAGGATTAAAAAAAAAAGGAAAAAGTAAAGGAAAAAAAAGGTCCTGCACAAATCCCCTTTCTTTACCCTGTTACCTCTGCTTTGTTACAGGTGGTCAGTCGTGAAGCAATTTATGATGGAGCTGTCAGTAATGGCTTCAAATCTTCCTTGGTGAACTGGGCTCTTCCTTTTGCACAACGCTACTTATACAGTGTTCACCCTGAGAAGTATCTTCGCATGAAGCATTCTGGGTTTGCTAATATATGTAATATACAAGTTATTGTTGTGGAGAAGTTGTATTACAGGAATGTCATAAAAAGCTGTGGCATTGCATCCAAGAAGAGAATTGAATCCAGCTGCCTTTTGCAGGTGGGGGTGAATTGTTTCTTGTTTTTTTAAAGTTGAAGCTGCCAGCTTTGAGCCTTTGATGCTAATTCTATTTTTACTCATTTATATATGTCCTTGTCAGCTGGCTGTATAGTATACATTTATCAAAATAGCTTCTGTTCAGTAAAAATATGATTCCCTCTACGTCTGAATGCCAAATATCTATGATGTTTCTTTTCCATTTTTTGGCCTTTAGGGGAGATGCTTACTGGTCTCTGCTTTTAAGTTCTCAAGTATTATTCTATTTTTGCATTGTTTTTTTACAGGGTAATTGCGGCCACAATTTTCACTTTTTGCCAACTTCTTATGTATTATAATTTTTCACCATTGCTTTTACAGGGTGATGTCCTGTATACAACTTCTGGTTCTGATTCTCATGCCTTGTTTCTGGAACTTTCTCGCTTATTATTTGATGGCACTCCAGATTTGCACTTTGCAAATTTCCTTCACATGATCACAACCATGGTCGAATCAGGTTCCACTGAGGAGCAGACGGAGTTTTTCATTTTGAATAGCCAAAAGATGCCAAAGCTTCCTGCTGATGAATCTGTTTGGCAGCTTTCTTCTTTGCAGTCTTCAGAAGAGGGTAGCGAGATGCCTCAGTCAAGTTCCCCGTTAGCTTTGACAGATGGGAAAGGTACTTTAAGGCCCAGCAGGAGACAAGAAGTTTCCAGCTGGCCACCTATAGATTGGAAGAGTGCCCCTGGCTTTGGCAATGCTCGTGCAAATGGGTTTACCAAAACACCTGCTTCTGTTCCAGCATTAAGTGGTGGTTCAGGCGAGGAAACTTTAGATGCTAAGGCAGATATTGGAGATGGTTATGTGGTGGACTCAACTGTACTAATTTTTCCTGAGCCTGAAAATGTGGATTTGCAGCATGACAAGGTCAGCAATCAGACTGATTCCAATGTGAAAATGATAATTGATTCTGTTGATCTAAGTCTTGCACCCAATCCCACTGAACTTGGTTCATTTGAAGTGAGTGGGAGAGATGAACACAATTTTGGCTCTGTTTCATCGGGCTTCAGTACACGAGATCAGCTTCACACTGGCACTCCCAGTCAAGCGCAGGCGCTGCTAACTGGCAAACTAGGTGAACTCGCTGCTTTCAAGTACTATACTGAAACTCTAGGTAGGACAAAGGTGAGATGGGTCAATAAAGATAGTGAAACTGGACTACCCTATGACTTGGTTATTGGAGATGATGGAGAATACCAGGAGTTTGTTGAAGTTAAAGCTACTAGGTCTGCAAGGAAGGACTGGTTCAATATATCAACAAGAGAGTGGCAGGTTGCTGCAGAGATGGGCGAGTCATTCATTATCATTCATGTTTTGTTGTCAAGTGATAAGGAGGCTAGGCTCACATTGTACAGGAACCCTGTTAAACTCTGTCAGCAGGGGAAACTGCAGTTAGTTGTTTTGATGCCAAAGCAGCGTAATGATTTCTCCGTCAAATCCTAAGCTGGACAATATTTCTCATCTACCACCCTGGGATCGGTCCAGCATTCGTCATTCTGATGCATGATCCTGGCTGCTGTCATGACCAGAATGCAGCTAGCAGCTGAGAGCTGTAATTTCTCACTTATTGACTGGAGAGCCTCCTGGGGTGTTCCTTGATACAGCAGTCAGATGAATGTCAGAACTCGTTGACATTTCATGACAAGACATACAATTGAGGGATAGGTAAGGTCGTGGGAGAGCTTCCTGAGGTAAACCTTAGAGGAAATAACCAACCAGAAGGCTGGAGGAAAAAGTAACTTACGACAGAGACAATAGAGTGATTATTAGTATTATCAATCTAGCACACTTATGTCCCAATTTTTTCATTTTAGGTTCCGCTATCATGTTAGTCTGCCATGCTGTATATACGAAAGCTTAGAGCTTAACACCTTCTGTAACTTTCAGATTATAGTAAAGGTTTATTGACAGATGCAATTATCGGCTGTTCCTCAGTTCCTGGGCCAATAATTATGTTGAAGAAACCAAACTTTCAGCAACAAGACAGACCAAGGAGATTATATTAGGAAGCTAGTTCACACTTATAATTGATTTTCTTGAATCAAAGAAGTGTTCCAAGGCAAGGCTTAAATCTCCTACAAATATAGTACTAATGAGTAACAGATTCTAATGCATGGTACCTAGTCTTAATCTCCCTAGAACGGGGAAGCAACAAGTAAAGCCAAAATTGAGTGCTTGCTGGGCACATCAGATTAACAACAAATGAATCAGCAAGTCATGTGTTGGTCGTCCATGGACTTCAAACTGGCCATCTCAAGAAGCACGTTTTTTGCGTACCCAGATCACAGCGACAAGATATTTTCCAGTTTCTCCAGAAGCTTGAGGTGCCGATGGACAGGACAGGAGATCTGGACTTGCTCACTTGGAGCGCTTTCTTCACCACATAGTTCCCGTTCTGATTCTTGGTGACTTGCACTAGCTCATCGCCCATCAACAGATCGTCCACTGCATAAGCCCACACCAAGAACTTCAAACACTTCACCACCAAGCTTCCCATCTTCTGCATTGCCAGGTTCGCGTATTCTCCCATCAGCAGCCTGCATATCTTCTCCGTGATTCTCGGGTGTTCCAGTTCCACAACTTTCTGGAGAACGTGATTCCTTGTCAGGTTCTGAGCCAGGAACACGCTGTGGTCCGAAATCTTGTCCAGAAACTCGTCCCTCACCGGGCCTTTTACGTGTTCGATGAAACCGTTGAGTGAGGCACACCCCGTTTGGTGCCTGGCCAGTAACCAGTTCTCTATGTCTGCCCTGTACAGCGAGTCACTCTGCCTCGGAGGCACAAGTTTTCAGCGCACTTCACCACGACATTGCTCGACCAGTTGTCCTTCATCAGCCAGCAAGACTCGGTGGTGAGTACAGCAACCATGGGAGCCGTCATGTTCCAGCGAACCAGCCATTTCATCAGCCTCTGCAGCGACTGTGAACCGTTCTTGTCCATTGATGCCCCCATTATGGGCTCCCCTTTCTGCTGGGTCAATTTCTGTGCAATCATTATCACCGGATTCTGACACAAGAGTGGGATCAACTTCCACAACACGTAACGCCCGCGCTCGTGGGTCATCAGATCGAGTACAGATCCGACAAGCCCTTCGAATCAGGCGACCCACGTTGGCTTGTTTACGGCACTCGTACCCCCACGAGACAGAAGAGACCGCAGATTCTGAGAGCCTTCTGCAACTGCTCCATCACATAATCGTTCTACGTGTTGTTCACGTAATTGAGGGGCGAGAAAGGAACGGAGCTTGTATATTGCAGGTTTTGGTTCCAGGCCAGAGGATTTCCAATATCAAACCAGATGCTGTGAGCCGTTCAAAAAAAAAAAAACACATGCTCTGCGGGTACAGTGGGGTTGGATTCAGAATTGCCAACCCGCGTTTCTGATTCTTAGTGAAATAAAAAAAAAGAAGCTTGTCCTTGTAATTGCTGGGGTTCTGGGAACTGAACCCGAGCCTGGAGGAGGATATTTGATCTGAAGAGAAGTAGCGGCGCCATTGCTTTCGAGTTCAAGCCTTCCGTTGTTGGTCAGGCCGAAGTTTGTAAAAAGGAGCTGAAGATTATTGACAGGATTTGGATCCATGAGGTGGAGACACGAGTTAGGCTTGTTATTGGGAGGGAACGTGGAAGAAGAACCAGAGCTGTCCATGAAACTTGAAGGGCAAGGAATTGAAAAAACAAGAACCAGATGAAGCAAGAAACAGGAACTAAAAAGGAAATTGCGCAGTATGAAGAACTAATTATACCAAAAAATTGAGAGAAAAAGAGAAAAGCTTAATTGAATTAGGGCTGGAATGTTCTGAGCTCTAGTAAATTGAAATACTAAAGTAGAGAAAAAAAAAAAAAAAGAGTTCTAAGGCCACAATTCGTACAATGGTCTAGACTAATCATATCCTAAATTATTCTAGGAAATTAGTAGTACTATTTATTTAACTACCCCCTGCTCCCAGGTTCCGAACAGTGTCCCTTCAACATCCAAGCAACTTCACTCACAGGGAAGGCTCCGGCCACCGCCTCCACCGTACTCCATGAATGCCTCTATGTAATCTCCATCTTTCAATCCAAGCTACAAAGGCAACAACAATTAGCATCAAATCAACTCGATGAAGATCGATCATAAAACAAAGATGTTTGTTGTTCTGGGTACATGGGAGGAAGGGTAGCTATTACTTGTTTCCCTCTAAATATATGGGCAAATCTTAGAGGCAGGCGCCAGCAAGCAACAGAAAAAAAGATTATCGATCATGGAAGGAAATCATACAGCAAACAAGAAGAAGAAAGAACCCTCTTTTCTTTTCCATGTGTAGTTGTTGGTTTCTGAGAGCATGAAGCGGGAAGTGAATTCAGAAAAATGAAATGAAAGAAGATTACTTGTTGGGGACTACTCCCATGAGGGAAACGTTCGCCGTCGATGAGAAATCGAACACCCCGGTAAGGCAGGATTCTCCTCTCACAATAAGCGATCAGAAGCCTCTTAATGGGTGACCAAGGCTTGATCCTGAAACCCAGCCTGTTATCATCCTACAACCACCAACCCAAGATTCAGATACTTATACAGATCAGCCTGGATGAACATGAATAGAGTTTTAATTTGCAGAAAATTACAGAGCACACACGAAAAGTTCAAAACGAAAATAACAGAGGTTGATTCAAGCATTGGGAGAAGAAGAAAGTAACAGATCCGTAGCTACTATAGAAAATGTCAAAAAAAAAAAAAACGCAAGATGCACCTTCATGAAAGGTTTAGTTTGAAGACATAAGAGAGAAGAAGAAGAAGAAGAAGAACCTGGCTTTTTATATAGAGAATGATTTGCTGCTGAGACTCTTGTTCTTCCAAAGGCCTCTTAGAAGGCATTTTGCTTCAATGGCTTCCAACTACAGAATCCAGACCGTACCAGACCAAGCCAAGCAGACCAAGCCAAGCTTTATTCTTTCTCTCGTTCTCCTTCTCACTTGTCCTGTCCACTCTCTTTATGAGTCAAATCAGCACTGAGTTTAGGAGGAAAAGCAAGTAAAGAGGTCTCCAATTTCAAAGTTGAAGTACAACTATAGTCTACACTCCTCTCCCTCTCTCTCTCTCTCTCCCTCTCCCTCTCCCTCTTCTCCTTTCCAAAAACAGGTACCTTGTTGAAGTTGCCTTGGCTTGTTATTAATGTCCTGCCCTTTCCCCATTTCACCATTTTCATTTTTCAAAAACAAAATATTTTGAAAGCGACAAAACCCCTCCAAACAAAAACTATAAAATGTGTTATTTATAGTATTTTTTACTTCGTTTTTATTTAGAACTAATATTATTTGAAAATTAATACTAAATTAATACTTCATTTGCTTAATAATTATTAGAATGATATTTTTTAGAATAATTAATAATATTTTAAAAATACTTTTCAAACTTCTTAACATATAATGTTACAAATTATATATAAATATACTAAAATAATCGAATTTTGAAAAAAAAATTCTCTGCCACCCCAAACTCTTAAAAACATTTTTAGTTTAATCTGTGAAATTTATTTTCAGTTATTTTCTCCTTAATTTTGGATTTTCAAATTTGAAGAGTGCCCTATAGTTAGTGATTTAAAGCCTGATGTAAATGTTTTTATATGTAACTATTATCCAAGTTGTATATTTGCTGTAACATCCGTGTAAAAGGGGGTAGGGCAGTAAACTGGGAGAAAATACTAATTTCTGGTTTTATCTATCCTACCTGGTGATGTTTTTTTTTTTCCCAAAGTAATCATAGGTATGTTTTTTTTTTTTTTTTCCAAAATAATCATAGTTATATCATTAAGAATTAGACTCAAGGGCTGCAGACAGGCGAGGCACGCTCGTGTGAGTGATGATGCATTACAATTAATGCTCTTAAAAAATATACGAGGCCTTCATTATATCACAAACATATGGAATTATGTGAGAAAATACTAAACTTACATAATCGAGCGAATCTCTTGCAACCACACCAATACCAACAAATTCAAGAGAAGCAAACAGGTCATGTAATATTGATACTTATAAATCTAGTTGAAGGAGTTGACCATTGTGCAGGTTCATTTAAACATGGTGACATAAGAAATTAAGAAGAGGCCATAAAGTCATACCTTCTATGATATGTTAAGGATTTTTAAAAAATATGCATAATAGCTTTATTAAGAATAAAAAAAAAAAAAAAGCTTCATCCAGGCTTCATGGGTAAGGATGCCCTCATTTCATGTGTCTAGTTAACTATTTTGATAAAGATACAAGATTGTAAGCAACTGAATTTGCAGATGTGGGAATATGAACACAATTGTATAAAATGAAAGCACAAGCGAGATTAATTATATTATTAAGAACCACCACATATGTGTAAAGAGACGGCTTCGAGTAATGGCAAAGAGAAGCCTCTGTAACTAAGGTGTTAAATACCGTTACCGCTAGGTATATTATACTCCAAACTTTTAAGGAATAACGCGCCACATACCGTTACCGTTTTCACAAAAAAAATGTTAGAATATTATTTTAAGATGATATAATTTGTTTAATAATTTCTTTTTACACATTTTATATGTATTTTAACTTTTCTCATCATAATTTTTCAAATATAAATAAAATATATATAATAGAAGATATTCAATTGGGGTATCATGCACCAGAAATCCAATTAGGAGATATTATTCAGTATCACAAGGACCTTCAACCTGCTACCATTTATTAAATTTTTATATTAATTAAGAAAAGTAACAAAAAAATAAAAGTAAATGTTTGTTTTATGATATGTGTATTATTTATATTTTAATATTTTATATATTTATGATATTTTTTATGTAAAATGAAAAAAAAATATCCACAAAAAATAAAATATTGCAGCACATATCACGTGGTATTTGTGGTATACCGCAGTTTTGTAACAAAATGCATATAAAAAATGAGCAGTATTTTGTATACCATGAAATATCAATGACAAAATGTAAAAATATTTGTATTATATACCGCATACCTGCAGTAAACGATATACCGCAGTATTTAACACTATGACTGTAACGTGAGAGTCAAATTGAACAATAATATTCTCCCATCCACGCGCTCAAGCTTCAAAAGGTTCTTTCCATATTGCCAAAGTCTCCAAACATGTGATATCCCTTATGAACGAAATTGTGCAACTATACCAATACTTGCCAAACCATGTGAAGCAAACAAACCATGTATCAACAATGATTAATATAGAGCCTTCTGGAGTTGGTGACCAACGAACAATAGGGCAAGGCAGCCAGGCTATAACATCGGATCTCAGCATTTCCCCTTCAGTCCGTAACCAAATTTGGATATTTTGGACCATCTTTGTGACTTTGAGGCATATATGTTTCATCAAAAACACAGTTGTTCCGGTTCCTCCAAACGTGCTAGCCAATGACAAGGAAACAATACCAATTTGATTCAATAAGGGGCCCATGTGTAGTATGGAAAATGTCCCAAATATTTGAATTGGCAACACATAGTTCATGTCGGTCAAACGCTCTAAGCAAGGCTTTGCGTGACTGAGCGAAAAAACAATATGTGTTCAATTGATTTCTTAATACCGGACATTGGCGATGATTGACAACTCATCGATCGGTACCATAAATTAACACGAGTAGGAAGGTGATCATATATTGCTCTCCACCAGAAATTCCTTCAAGTGCCAGAAAACTCACCAACATGATTGCTCGATTGTGCTCGCCACTGGATGTGAATGTAAAATGCCAAATTGTAAGCGGTAGCCAGAACGAACTGTATTATAGAATCCATATGTTAATTGTTTTATTCCAGTTTATTTTCATTGTACTTTTACAGGGATCTTACAGTGAATATAAAATTAGGATAGGAGTCAAACGTAAAATATTTACAGTAGCCTTTAATCAATAACTGTGGAACAATCTTCAAATTTGAAAATCCAAAATTAAGGAGAAAATAATTAAAAATAAATAAATACTCTCTCTGGCCATATCTTTTGCTCCATTTTCCTTTTTAGGTAGTTTTATAATTTTTGCACTATTTTCTTTTTAAATAACTTTTTACATCCCATTTACATTTATACTCCTAACTTAACTCACCTCTCTCTTTTTCCCATCCCTATAGATTATTCTCTCTCTCTCTCTCTCTCTCTCTCTCTCTCTCTCTCTCTCCAGCATGGTTGCATAGCAATTGGTGATGGATGCACGACCGACAGAGGTGCAACAGACGGATGCACAATCGACAAAAATGAACCCACAATCACCGACGGATGCACGAGTGATGATAGACGCACGATTGACAATGGACACATGTTTGACTACAAGAGCACAATTGACTATGGAACTCCAATTTAAGGCAGGAGGGACAAGAAAAAGAAAAAGAGGGGCTGGATTAAAGCAAAGAGGACAATGCAAACAAGGACAGTGAATCGACGCCAACGAATCAAGGCCTGTAAATTGAAGACTGCGAATCAAGGCCGTGTTTGAGGAGATGAATCGAGGATAGAGCGGGCTCAGGCACGACTGTTGAGGTGGGTTCCGTCATCGCCTCTCGCCTCATGCTCTCACTCTCCTCCACCGTCGCCAGCCACTACCTTCATTGAAGATAATGCTAAACTAGATCCAGATTAGACTAGAATGAGGAAGGAGAAAGGGCAAAATTGAAAAACGTGTGAGTAACAATAAAATGCCTAAAACTATATGAAAACTCAATTGGTGCAAAAGAAGCAGGACGGAGGGAGTATAAACAAATCTATGCGACTAAGTTTCAATCGCATGATGTGACTGAATTTTCGTTGCTTCTTGCGACTAATATCAATAGTCGCTTAAGTTAATGCGTGTCAGAAGAGGTGAGACTACTAGTGTCAGTCATCATGTTCAATCGCAACTCAGTCATACATGTTCAAGCGACTATATATTATACAACTGACTCATTCAGTTGCATATCAGTCGCCGACTGACTGTGACTGTTTTTTCAGTCACTAATGCCTTGTCATCTTATAGATAATTTAGATAAATAATTAATATATATAGAAAAATTTAGCTTGCTATTAATAATCTAAAACAAACTTGACCTTAATTTGCCTAAGTAATGATTTTTAATTCATTTTATAAGAATTTAATATTCACTTTCTTTTTCCTATATTCAAGAGGTTTGATTTTTATTTCTTAGGAAGTGAAACACGTACAATAGGAGAAAAAATTGCTACAATTGGCAATTTTATAATCGATTATAAACTCATTTTTATAATTATTTAAGAATGTTAGATAAGCATAAAAGGGAAAAAATTAATCTCATAAAAAAATTTCAAATTCTTGTGTAGATTATTGGTTGTTTCTTTAATGAGCAATAACAGTCCAGCTCCTTGCAGCCCTCTCATGGTAGAACTTCAACTATGTCCTTCATGTTCACTCTTCTTCTATTTGTGCCCTAAATTAAGCAAATATTATATTTCCATATGTTAAGGGGCTTATATGTCCCAATTTACAAAGCCTGAAAGTTGAGTGGTACCAAGTTATAGTTATAAAAGCTATGTGTGTGAGTCATAAAGTTTAATGGTGAAATATAAATTTAGGCGAATATAAATGTGTAGATGAGTTGAACTTTTATCTTTCATTCCTTTTGCCATCTTTCTTATATACTAATAATAATAATAATGATAATAATAATAATAAACTAACATGATGACCGGCTGACTGCATTTGGAAAACTATCAACAATCAGTATTAGAGTTTTGAAAATATTATTCTACTTTAATGATTGAAAAGGCAATAAAGAAGAAGATGAAAGAGACAAAGAAAGCAGATCAGCAACTTTATGGGAATGGAAAAGAGAGTCTATTTATACTTAGAGTTTGTAATTTAATATTTAGGTAAAATACGTAATCCTTATTTTATGAATAAAATTTCATTTTAGTTTCATTCTTGTCATTTTTTATTATGTCACTTAGCACTTATACAATATAAATGCAAAAGAGCAATTAATGACAGTTCACTGTAATCCAAAAACCCAAGTTCAGTTGAGTTTTAAAAACATTGTCTCCAATAAATTATCTAAAAGTCATCATAAAACCTATTTGACTATGAAAAGAAAATAATATTTCTCACTAAACCATTGCAGATCATGCAATTTATTTGATTGATTGTTTAAGTATCATTAAATGTTTCACTTAATATAAGCATTAGAAAAAGTGTTATTTATTCACCTCAATGGGACAATTAGTGATTCGTTTACATGATCGCGGATGATCATCAATATAGCAGCTTTGGCATTTACTGTTCACTTTACTGGTGTTACCACAAAATTAAACAAAAGCTATTTCCTTTTCTATGCTTCCTGGGAAAAATCTGGAATTTTTTTTTAAAAAGAAAAAACATTTCATTATTGTACTAAAATGATTTTTTTTAATTATATTAAAAACGGCGATATGAAAATGAAACTTCCTCAGATACGCGCTGGTCCCAAGTTGTCACGTGTTTTCTCGCTTGCTTTTATTTTTATCACCTAAATTGTGAAGTTCGTCCCACATCTTTAACGTAGTTGCAAATTTTTTCCCGTAAAAATCTAACGATCAATTCGGGTTCGGTTTGAGTTTTATTTTTTGTGTATTTTTTAAGTTCAATTTACCTATATTTCATCTTGACTCAACTCTATTTTACTTTATTCCATTAATTTTAATGAACAGTTCGTGACCTTTTAAACTCTCTTTATGATGACTTGTTCATATTCCTTATGATCTAAACACCAACGAAACATCAGCACGATATACATTTTAAACTAAGTATAATCAATTTACACTTAGTTCATTTTAACTTAAATCAATTGATTATAAAATAACTTATTTTTATTCTTATATTTTTTTTACCTGAAACTAATTTTAATTAAAAGTCAATATTATATAGTTACAATAATCCATTGAAAATACATTTTTTGTAATCTTACTAAATTTTTATGAATTTTTTTTAGTTTAAAGCCTTAAAAGTAATAATTAATAAAAATTTAATAACATCATAAAAAATTATTTTAAGTAAATTATTATATCTATATAATATTAACTTTCAAATAAAATTAATTTTAAATAAAAAAAAATATATAAATAAAAATAAATTAATTGATTTAGCTTAAAACAAATTGGCTCAATACTTGAGTCGGTTCAGTTCATTTTCAGCTACCTACATCTATGCTTTGTTATTTATCAACCTCTAACTTTTAATTGGTGCTTGGGCTGCGAAAGTCATAAAATATAGATGAGAAAGCCGCATCACCGACTCAACTGGCAGCAAATGTGACAGTTTAGGGGCGAGAAAATTGTGCTTTGCTCACTAAAGAGAAACATAAAAAAGAAAAGGCTTAACTATATAAATGCTCCCTCAACCTACTCAACTCACACGAGTTAATCCATAACTCAGTAAATTTGAGCCCCTAAACTCTGTAAAATGTTATGAGTTAGTCCACCAGCTCAGAAGCCTTGATGAAAATATGTAAAAGCACCGCATTATTTATCTAAATCTGTCAAATAGGCCATCTTAGTTAAAAAGAAATCTAAATTCACCATCACCTCCCTTAACCTCAAGCAGTCTTAGCCAACCAACAAAGTTCACCATCCTTTGTTTAATTGTTGGTGGTAGAATTTGAAGAAAACTCTACACGATTTAGCTAATTCATCTCCTACTATCTCCGGCTCTTTTTGCATTTTGGCTTTTTTTGCATTTTTCCCTCACTAGACATACCTTTTCTCACTTGGAAGTCAAGTTTCTCACCTGCTTTATTTCCAATAATGATCCAAATCTTTGGCCTACCTCATGTTGTTTTTCCTTAAAAAATTTTAAATTAGTCCATGCTTTGATGGTCTTTCTTTGGCAATGTTCTGAATCAGGGTTCCTTTAGGTTTCTGCATATGAGTTGGAGTTTTGTTGTTGAATCTAGGTACAGGTATTGGTCTACGTTAGGTTCCACTAGTGGGTCGGTCTTCTAGTACATGTTCCTTGCTAGTCTGCACCAAGTTCCACAGCTTTGAGAAGAAGCCCATGCCATGGTGCAAAATGCCGAAGGAACAAGAAAGAGAAAGTTGTGTCTGGTCTAAAATTGTTTGGGGTTGAACTAGGAGACAGGAAATTTGGATGTTTTTCAACTGAAAGAGCCTCTTTTAACAAATTTAGAAAGATAGGGAGGGAATTTTTTAATATTTTCATTAGGATTTTCGAGTTAATGGAGAAACCCTTTAGATGTACAAAGTTCAGGGTCTTAAATTTAATGAGTTTTGAGTCACATACCGGCTCATGTAAGTTGGATAAGTTGAAGGGATATTTGTATAGTTAGGCGAAAAGAAATGGAACCATTAATCTCCCTCCATCAAAGTTAATCTACAACCATTTGAAAGGTCTATTTACATCTCGTTCTTTATTTGAGAAAGACTAATTCTAATGGAGAATTGATTCGGTGCTAGCTTAGGTGGAGATTTGGCCTTACCAACCAACTTCATGAATTTCTCTAGCCCTAGGGCTAATTTGGATAAATTCATAAAATTTTGGGGTCACCACGTAATGTACCATATCCATGGATTTGTTGTTTCTTTTTTTGGTGATGACGTTTTTCCCTGTTGCATTATCGCAAACTTACAAAAACAAATACAAAAAAGTGATTCTCAAATACTCCTTTTGTCCCAAATTCTTTGCATCATTGGCTTTTCAATAATTAATATATAATTTTTTATTTTTAATATTTTAACATATAAATGAAAAACCTTTATATGTAAATGATAAATCAAAACCTATAGTTTCTAAATATATATTTTTAAAATTTTTTGTCTAACAAACAATAATATAAATAAATTTAAGTCAAATGGAGCAAAGAAAGTGAGACGAAGAAAGTAATATATTACGGGTAATGGTTTGTGTGCGAGTTATTTATATATTTTATTTGTCCAGATGTTTAATAAAAAAAAATTAGATAGACCTAAATTTCTATGTACTTGAAGCACTTTTGAGATTAATCTATGTATACTTTTATGTTGTTCTTTTTTAATCATTGAAACTAAAATTAAAAAAAAATGGAAAACTGTAAATTGGATGTTCAAAGAAAAAAAAAATGAAAGATTCATTTTGAGGTTTTGTATAGTTGGAGTTTGAATGATAGTAATAAGGTAAATTAAATATTAAATTTTTTTAAAAAGAAAACAACTCAACTTTTTTAGGACAACCTCAAGAGGGATATGATTTTTTTTAACGGAGGAAGTACAATATTTCTAATACATATTTTCAAATGCATAAAACTTTAGAAAATGTAAAATGCGATTTTGGTTGACGGAGTACAGTATTCTTAATACATAATTTCCTTTCTAGAGACTAAGGTTTTCTACTGACATTGAATTGATATGAACCTTAGGAGTAGGCATAATGGGCAAACTAAGCATGGATCATGTTGTGGGCATAGTTAGGGAGGAAGGAAATTTGAGGTGAGGGAAGCTCGTGATTTAGGGCGGAGCTCGACAAGCCATTTGGGCATGGATGAATCTAAATCAGAGGAACAATTTAAAGATCTAGATTTAATGAAGGTTCCATCACTACAGGTTATTAAAGCGGGAGAATGAGGAAATGAACGGGAGAATGACTATTTGAACGTATGTCACCCCACTAATTTTGAGTTGGTAAGGAGGAAGATAAGAAGGAAGTGATTGAATTGAATAATGATGAAATTAAGGAAGGGTGTAGCAAATGGAGACTTAACTTGTCGAGACAATGAATGAGATTAAAGTTGTACAAGATAATATGAGGAAGTACATTTGATCACATTGGAAACATATGCTTATGCCAATGTTTTCATTAATCCAGGGCTCTCTAGAAGGGGTTAGATCCTTTGCCTTATCAGCCCTTGTAGGTCAAGCACTTCCCTTGCCAAAAGAGGACAAAATATAAGTTAGTGTAAATGCTAAGGAAAAATGTAGAAATTAGGGTAAGTTAAGGATTTACATGCCAAGTTTTTGCAAGGAAAATTGTCCTCTCCTTCCCTTCACAAGTCCTTCGCTTTGAGAGATCAAACTAGGCCCTTTTGCCTTTGGTGCATAAGTTTAGGCTCCTGCTCAAACTTGGGCACGGGCCTGACCTCTTCAGTATCAAGGTCTATCAAAGGCAAGGGGAAGCCTGAGGTGTGGCAGGATGAGGCAAAAGGGTTGAAAGCTCAATTGCCAATGGGGCTAATGACTCCCCAGAAAAATCTAATGAGAGATGTCCCATCACCAGTGAAGCAAACTTTATTTTTTGAGCCTTAGAAAAACCCTCTCAAAGTCTTTTCCTTTTGCTTAGGATGACGGTGCCATGACCCATGTCTTCACACAAAATGAATATGGTCAGTGTACAAAAAAGAACAAGAAGAAGCATACTTCTTGCAACTTCGTAGTAACCTCAAGGTTCGTGATCAATGAGCCCTTAGCTCCTGAGACCTATTTGGGGGGATTTTTTACCCCGATATAACTTAGGTTGGCCTAGATGAGTTTGATGTATCATAGGGCCATCTCATCAAACTGTTGATAGGAAAACGGGAACACTTTTTTGTGATTTGAATTCACTGAAAAGTCTTCCAACCAGGTAACTAGCCGCCGTTAAATCCTTTCACCTATAGAATTCTTGATCAGCTAGGCCTAATGTGGAGTTCATGCACGGAAAAAGCCTATCACCTACATGGTTATTGTCAACTACATGGTTGTTATCAAAAGGGGTCGCTGAAAGCAAAAACAAAATTGTCTTTCCAACTCCCCCAAGAATCTTTAGCAACATCGAGGGCAAAAGATGAAGTGAAAGAATATGGATTCTGAGACAATGGTGAGAGTGTAGAAGTAAAGGTAGGCCTCTAATATGGGGGCAAACCTTGCCATGTGACATGCAAGGATAAAGGCATTATGATGAATAAAAGAATTTGGGGTAAGCTGAGAAGAAGAAAGTGGTAATGCTTGCATGGCTGTAGAACCGGGGAGGGGGGTGCAAGGAGAAATGGAGGCCAGCCTAAAGCTGAACAATGGGGTAAAATCTAAATTTAGTCTCTTAATTTTAACGGTTATCCTAATTTGATCTCTTAACTCAAAAAATGACTATTAAAGTCCATTAACTCAACTCACGTGTCCTATTTTAGTCCCTACCATCAGTTTAGATGTTAGTTCAAACAAAAATTGCCTATGTGGTGCCCCAATAGCCACATGGTATCCTCTTTTATGATAATAAGTGATAAGACTGGAATAATAATAAATCTTATAGTTAAATTGACATAAACAAATAATTTTTAAGAGTGAAAAGATTGATTAATCCAAATTTTATTCTCTTCCCACCCTCTCACCGTGCGCCACTCGCTATGCCTACCCACCCACGCCGGTAACCATCTTGCCGCCCCTACTCTCACCACTGCTCGCGTCCTCCTCCATGTCGGTCCTTGACCTCTCATTTTCTTTATTTCTCTTGCCCGCCCATGTCCGTCCCCGTCCTGATCCCTATCCCCTATTCTCGTCTTGATTTTTTTCTGCCCACCTACGCCAGTCCGCCGTTTGCGTCCTCTTCCACTCCCGTCCGCTTTTCGCATCCTCCTCTACGTTGAACCTTGCCTTCTTCTCTCATTTATTGTTCCTACCAGTCCATGCCCGTTTGCCACTCACGTCTTCTTCCACGCCCATTTGCCTCTTGCGTCCTCCTCTACGCTAGTCTTTGCCCTCCTTTCTCCTCTATTTCTCCTGCCCGCCCACGCCCGTCTGCTGCTTACGTCCTCCTCCACTCCTGTCCGCCTCTCATGTCCTCCTCCATGCCGGTCTCTACCCTCCCCTCTCTTCTATTCCTCCCACCCACCCGTCCGTCGCTCACGTCCTCCTCCATGTCGGTCCCTGCCCTCCTTTCTCCTCTGTTTCTCCCATTCGCCTGTGCCCATCTCCGTCCCCATCCCGATCCCCTTTTCCTGTCCCCGATTTCCCCTCTTCCCTGTCCCAATTTATATCCTCCAATTTTGCCTTCCTTCAATTTTGCTCATCCTCTTGGTCCTCCGATTTCACCACATTCTTTCAATTTCACTAGTCCTCCCGCTCCTCTGATTTTGCCTCGTCGACCTTTGCCTTGCCTAGCAAACTCGGACACGCCACCGCTACCTGCAAATCGGGGAAGATTCTGGGAAGGAGAAGAATATTGGGTTAATGTACATTTTATGTCTTTAGGATTATATGTTTATGGCTATTATACCCTAAGATTTATTATTCTTCCAGTCTTATCACTTATTGTCAATAAAAAAGGATGCCACATGGCAATTGTGGTGCCACGTAGGTATTTTCTGTCCAAACTAATGCCTGAATTGATGGTTGAGACCAGAATAGGAGACGTGAGTTAAGTTAGGAGACCTTAATAGTTACTTTTTAAGTTAAGGGAGCATTTAGGATGACCCTTAAAGTTAGAGGTATAAATTTGGATTTTACCCCTAAACAATGTATACAAAGATGTAATCATCTTTGGGTTGATGGGCTCTATATGTGCTAGATAGCTTTTATGTAGTCCCTAACCCCTGCTAGCCAGAAAAGTTTTTGGTGGTGATGCCCATGGTCTGCACCAAAAGGGTGTTGGCAATAACCATCGCATCTTTAGCCATGGGCTTAACGCCTTATTGGGATTGTGAACAGATGGCCGCCTTCTTGTGGCTAATTTGCAATCCATCTGTGAAAAAGAAATAGAAATCACCATCAGTTGATGTAGGGAATGATGACCAACGGCTAGGTAATGGTAGGAGAAGAAAAAGAAAAAAAAAAACTAAAAACCAAATCAGAGAGGTGAAGGACGATAACTTACCTTGAGTATGAAAATTTTGAATAAATAAAGCTACGGAGGAAGAACCAACAAGCAACGAAGAACGTGGTGGTGGGAGAATAAGAGCAAAGAGAGCAAAAGGACTTTAGATGGTTTTAAAGCAAATAGTGAAGCGGTGAAAAGAGAAGGACAATGACAAAAGTAACTCATACCCCATGAGGTCTCTTCACCTCTCATGTCTTAGTAACCAATAGCCCACAATCATGATGGTGGAGAGAAATGAGTTAACAACGAGAGGCCACATGGCCCCCGACTGTTGTGATTCTTGCATGTGTGCAAGTGTGTTGAATGCCAAATTAATTAAGCATCGTTTCGAGACCAGGAGCCATTACATCATGTATAGGCGTAAAAAAAATGAAGGAGTTCATATCCCGCATTTTTAAAGGGATAGACATATTGTTACCATGTTGAGCCTGACCCGCTTGGATTCAGTATTCAAATCTGACTCATACAAGAAACTGGTTCATGAAAAATCCTAATTAAGAAAGAGTTCTAATCAAGGGAGGTATCTAACAAAAGAAGATTTTGAGAGTCAAGAGAATCTCCCATCAAGTACACTCATAAAAGGGCTTCAACTTGACATCCATGTATATAAAATGAGACCCCCACAGACACTTTTCAAGTACACACTCCATACCATTCTAAATCCATAGCCACTTTACTCATTATTTGAGGAGCTAACTTGACGTTAAAGGTTTCCAGGAAAATACTCTTCACAGCTTTAACGGTGTATTCGATTGCAAGTTCTCATGTCCTAGTTCACCCGAGTTAACCATTTTGGAAGTTCGGATTCAACTACTCTCCTTGATTTTTGATAGTTTGACTATCAGGATACATGGAAGGTGGGAATTTCCCTAAATTTTATTTCTTCGTTCTTAGACTTCAGCCTTACTTATTGAATATATAAATTCTTTTAAAGAATTTAAAATCTCCTCAAACAGTGAATGCGAAAAAATTTCATCAACTGCTTCATAGGACGACATGCATCTGAAAAGGATACAGGGGAGATTAGAAGAAAATGATGACCTCCAATGGATGGTGGAGGGTTTATCCCCCGCTTGGGAAAGCGCAATCTAAAATTAATTTAATCCAACGCCCAAAATAAAAAAGAATAATTTCAATCTTATTACTAATATCCTTTCCCAAGAAAATTTTATAAAAGTATTTAGTAGATATATTCTACTCAACAAAGGAAACGAATAAATAAAAAGCTAGCCGGGGTCATCTAGATCCCATTTCCGGCCTTGTTCTGGAAATTCCCCTGCCCTCCCAGTTTTAAACTTCTTATTTCCCCAAACCTTAAGCGCAGGCATCCGCTGATCCTATGAAGCCCTGATCAATCTCAGTTTCAATCTTCACCCTCCGAATCGCAACATCAAAAGAATCGAGACAGGGACGATCCATATGGGTCTGGCCTCGGCAGCATCGATTGTGCTCTCTTCTCTGGTCATCATCAGCCTCGTTATTGTGGCTATGGTCGACGGCCACAATATCCCGACGACGCTGGAGGGACCGTTCAAGCCGGTGACGGTGCTGCTGGACAAGAGCTTCCGAGGAAACGCCGTCGACTTGCCGGACACCGACCCCCGGGTTCAGAGGACCGTTCAAGGCTTAGAGCCAGAGCAAATCTCGCTGTCTCTCTCCGCCACCCATGACTCGCTTTGGGTTTCTTGGGTCACAGGTCTCTTTCTCTCGCCACCTCTGTTTCCCTTGTTCTTTAGCTGCCTTTCCTTGTTTTTTTTTTTCGTCCTTTGAAAAACGTATCCAGTTCACTTGCTTTCCTGGGACCCCTCCTCGCGCCGCAGAATATTCCAATAAACGGCATTTATGATATACTGTGGGGAAAATTGCAGAAATTCCCTCTGGTTTAGCATTACCTACAATTTACTCCCTTTATTTTCAAAATCCTACGGTTTACCACCTCCATTTTCAAAACATATACTTTGCCCCTTTATCTATATTTTTCCTGATGAATTACGGTATTTGTTTTTAGTCTCTAAAACTAATGAGGTTTTGCCAACTAACTAAATTACGCTTCATTCAATTTGGGGAGTTAGACAACAACTAATTATATCAGTTAACGTAGCAGTATATTTAATAATTGTTGTCTTTTTATTGTTTAAAGACTTACAATTATTAACTAATTTGATATTTTTTTTCCATGTTTATTCACGATTTTTATTGTTTCTTAATACTACTTTGGAGAAAATAGAAAAAAAAAATAAATAGTTAATAATAAATAATGCTATCTCTTTTGAAAAAATGAATAAGTAAACAGTAATAACCTGGATAATTGTATTTCTCACTTTCTAGATAAAATAGTTGAAATAAATATTAAATTTATGGACAGTATCAATTTCAAATATTTTTTATATTAAATAATTTTATGGGCTACATATTCATAGTTATTATATTATTTTTATGTAAAAAAGAAAAATAATATTTTATATTATTCAAATATATTAGGAATTATAAATTAAAATACCTTTATTTATGATCTACATATTTGAAATTATAAATAGATTTGGGTTATATATTTTAAAAGATAGTATTAAATACTCCCTCTGTCCCAAAATTTTTACTCCTTTTATTTTTGGCAATTATTTTAGGATTTTTTATTTTTAACATTTTAATATATAAATGAAAAATCCTTACATATGAATGATAAATTAAGACATGTATTTCTACATATATTTTTTAAATTTTTTTCTAATAAATAATAATATAAATAAATTTAAGTCAAAATACAATAAAAAAGTCAAATTGAGCAAAAATTTTGAGACGAATGGAGTATAAATAGTTTCTCTAAAAAAGAAATATAAATGTCTTCAAATATCTTTTAAAATGTTAATTTCATCTACAACCTACGTGGAAACAATGTTATAATTTTATTATGTGGGTGAAATTGTAGGGGAATTCCAAATTGGTGACAACATCAAACCACTGGATCCAAAATCGGTGGCGAGTGTTGTTCTGTATGGTACTTCCAACTCATCCTTGGGTCACAAGGCAAAGGGTTACGCCCTTGTGTACAGCCAGCTCTATCCATTCCAAGGCCTTCACAATTATAGCTCCGGAATCATACATCACGTTCGTCTCACTGGTAAGAATTGATTGTATTTGTACAAGTTCGTTATGGATTATCCAGATACGAAACAAAGAACACAAGGCTTCAGTCTTTACATGTGATTTATGAACCACTTGACATTAGATACTGTGTGAAACTTTCAGGGCTGAAACCAAACACATTGTATTATTACAAATGTGGGGATCCTTCCATCCCGGCAATGAGTGATGTTTACTCCTTCAGGACAATGCCTGTTTCCGGAGCAAGGAGTTATCCAGGAAGAATAGCTATTGTTGGAGACTTGGGACTAACGTACAACACAACTTCAACAATTGATCACTTGATGAGCAACCATCCTGATCTCGTCCTCCTCATTGGTGACGTAACTTATGCAAACTTGTATCTTACAAATGGAACTGGTGCAGATTGCTACTCTTGCTCCTTCGCAGATACACCCATACATGAAACCTATCAGCCCCGTTGGGACTACTGGGGCAGGTGAGAACCAAAACCTTGATTCGTAACTCTGTGTTGGTCATGTCTGGCTCCATATATACCATAGGATCTCAGTTTTATGTCAGATGTCAAAGGAACTTGGGATTTTGTGAAGTCATTTCTCATTTTGGGTGTATGTTTCTCAGATATCTGCAGGCTTTGGTGTCTAAGGTTCCAATGATGGTACTAGAAGGGAACCACGAGATAGAAGAACAGATTGGAAACAAAACTTTTGCAGCTTATAGTTCTCGATTTGCTTTCCCTTCCAAAGAGAGTGGATCGTCTTCTACATTCTACTATTCATTCAATGCAGGTGGAATCCATTTTGTGATGCTTGGAGCCTACACTGACTATAATAAATCAGGTCTGCCAATTTGTTTCACCTCTTTACCATAGCTTTAAACTGCATGCATTTCATTCATCGCCAAGCGAATGTCGTTCCTCTGAACTTGTGCCTTGCGCCTTATTATCTTTACTTGATTGGTAAGTATTTAGAATCCAAATGAAGCAAACACAAACATAATGTCAGAATATTCATTTTCTTGGACGGGGTGTTGTAGGAGAACAATTCAAGTGGCTGGAGAAGGACCTAGCTGAAGTCAACAGACAAGTGACTCCATGGCTGGTTGCGACATGGCATCCTCCATGGTACAGCACCTATAAAGCACACTACAGAGAAGTGGAGTGCATGAGAGTAGCGTTGGAGGAATTGCTCTACAAGCATGGAGTTGACGTCATCTTCAATGGACACGTAATTTTGCAATAATTCTCAATCAATGAAATTTTTATTTTCTTAAAGCAAACAGAGTTTATAAACCGTTACTTGTTTTAACTTACAGGTGCATGCCTATGAGAGATCAAATAGAGTGTACAACTACACCTTGGATCCTTGTGGCCCTGTCCATATAGCAGTAGGTGATGGTGGTAACAGGGAGAAAATGGCAATCACGCACGCTGATGAACCTGGGAATTGCCCTGATCCTGCATCAACCCCTGACCCATTTATGGGTGGATTTTGTGCATTTAACTTTACATCAGGCCCTGCAGCTGGTAAATTTTGCTGGGACCAACAGCCAGATTACAGTGCTTATAGGGAAAGTAGCTTCGGCCATGGAATTCTTGAGGTATAGTTTCTTGAGCATGTATGGAAACATGAACCCATTACTAGACGCGTGCGCACAATTTATAAAACTCAGGTCTTATACTAATGCTCACTACGTGTTCGAAACTGACTAAAATGAAATCAATTATAGCAGCTAAATGAATCAGTAGGCAGCTGGGCATCTGTTGGAGTGTTGTGTCTTTCTATGATCTGTAACATAACATTTAACTGTAAACTAAGGGACCAAAATGTGATTACAGGTAAAAAACGAGACTCATGCTCTGTGGACTTGGTACCGCAATCAAGATTTATATGGAACTGCTGGTGATCAAATTTATATAGTGAGACAGCCTGATCTGTGCCCCCCACTGAACGCAAAATCTCAAGGTGGTTGCCCTTTGCAAAGGCCGCTGGGAACAAGCTAGTCAGTTAGATCGACACACAGTTTTTAAGTCAAAAATGGGACACATTGGTACAATATCTGTGATATTGGATACAAGAATTTACTGAGATCAATAGCTATACTTAGTTTGTAACATTGCTTCAAACAAATGATTTTTCTGAAGGCCATTGGACATTGTTGACAAGAGAAGCAGCATCAGAAGATTGAGGTATTCCAGAATAAGCACCCCTTCCTTTCGTCCTGCAAACTTTTGAGATCTTAAATTATGTAGTACTTCATCATAGCCACAAAATTGGTCTTTGTCCATATAACATATGTAAGGCTTTCTTGCTAAAGTGAAGCCATATAAAAATTGATAAAAGGGTTACCCTCTATCTTCCAATAAAAATGTCTATTTCTATCCTCGGAATATATATGAATGAAGCTACTGGTTTAAAGGACAGGAGCGGGTGATGAATTGAACTAGAGAACAACCAGTGGCAAGATCAGAAGCATCAAGCTGGTAGTGAGCACGAATTTGGATGAATTAGCTATAGATTTCACTGGTGAAGAAGTTACTGGCCACTCTTCTTCATCCGGCTTGTTTGTGTCTCCACCTCCAGGAACGCCTGCTGCAGTAGGGGCTGCTGCAATCGGGGCCGCTGCAGCCGGTGCAGATGGTGCGGGTGAGATGTTAGCAGCATGTCTCCCGGGTGCTGCAATTGGTGTGATCTCCCCCCTTGCAGGACTGGAAATTTCACAACACTTTGCTTTAGGCTTCAAAAACTTTATGAAGCATTACGGAAGTATATACAATATAGAGTGAAAGCATCTACCTTTGGGAAGAATAAGATGGGTAAACACAAGAACCATAACCTACACAAGAAAATGCACAAAAAAGGAAGAGGCATATAAGAACACGCATGCCGAATTAGGAAAATGTGTGGTTAGCATTTGAGAACTCATAAAGCTGTCTTCAAAGATTGGTGAAACTTTTCTTCACCTACAAGCTACAGCAAATCTAAAGATTATTACCAAACAAAACCTTAAAGGAGAAGAGAGGGAGATTAGAGGGTGGACAGTAGTGGTGAAATAAACAGAACTAACTGGGGTCAACATTGATAATGATGGCAGTGCCGGAAAAATCACAAGACTCTGAGGCTTTAGTCGAGCGTTGGTAGTAGCTGTTGAAGGCGTAGGAGGCATGTGCTGAGATGGTGTCTGGATGATAGCAGGACCCGCCAGACAAGATGGGGGAGCAGTCAGCACCATGACCGCAGGCGTAGTTCAGGGCGGCCAGCAGCTCGTCTTTGCTCGCAACGTTCCCTGCCACACACCAAGATGCTGCCTGCCCTCCAACAAAGCTGCTGCATACTAGTGCTGTGAAAATGGCCAATGTGACTGCTGCAACTGCCATAGAGATTGTAGACGATTGAAGCGGGTATGTTTAGTACGAGTTAACAAGTTCATGATGACGGTAGAGACGAGAGAAAATATGAGGTTATGTATTTCCAACTCTCTCCGTCTTCTGTTTTCTTTTTATTTGTTTCCCTTGAGCTCAAAAGGGAGAGTTGTACTTATAGGGAACTTCTTCGTTTTCCTTTTGGCATTAAGATCGACATACGAATTTAGTTTGAATGCCCTGTGATTATGATGCAAGATTTTCTGTTGTGAAAACATTAATAGAACAGGATTCTCCTGGCTTGCATATTAAGGCAAGTGATTAATAGAATTGATTTACGTCCAGGTTAAGACATGCTTGTTTATCGAATATATTAAAATGGAAGATAATTTCCTTTTTATCCAATAAATGAAACAATAACAGAATTAAAAAGACCCACATAAAGGTTGGGGGTTCGAAACAAGACGAGGAAGGAGGTCAAAAAAAAAGAGCGACGAAAAACAGACTTCCATGGCAATGCGTGCTGATAATAAGGGAACAACGATTCCCCAGCATTTTCCAACCATACCACCCTATCCTTTTCTCTTCCAAACAGAGAGCTGGCTTAAAAAACAAACCCTAACTTGTTGAGGAAGCAAAGACACGGGACAACAGAGAGCAAGAAGAAAGACCGGAACTTTTCTCAGAATGAAACTTAATCGTGTACATCAAAGGACAAGGAAATTACCATATGTGGGGAAAAATGGGTATCAAAAGTAACGTAATAATGGTGTACACTCACTTTTGGGTTTCATGTATTCTGTGTCTCTCTTGGGGGGCTGGTCAGGTCAATTCTCCAACCCCCTGCTTTGCTAAGAAATATCATTGGCCCGTGACAAAAATTTCTGTTCAAATCCTTTCGTAAAACAAAATGTATGCCTCAGATCGAAGTACTTCTTCCATTGAAGCTTGTCGTACATAGGCATCAGTGGCATGGTACCAAACAGATCCCCCTTTCTCAGCCTCCATATTCCCTTTTCTTTTCTCGTCTCCTCGAACATATGCGACATAGTGGCCTCCTCTCATTGTCCCTTGATGCTCTACTACCCCAACAAGACGGTAAATACATTTCTCCATATCCTGACTCCTGTAAATCACACAGCCACCAAAGTCGCTTTAGATGATTTAAACAGCAAAACCACTCGCAGACATCAGAGTGGAAGTCACTGTAGAAGGCATCAGGAACAACCAGACCAGAAGAATATCAATAAGGCTCAAATTACATTTGTCACCATTGATCTCCGTTGGACACCAACTAGAAATACAAAAGAGATTTAAAACCACAGTGATATAACATATTAATGTATGACAAGCAAGTTCATGAAAGGGAAAACATTCTTTAAATCAATCAATGACAAGATGAATGATTTTACGTGATAAGGGAGAAAAGAAACACGCAAGATCTCTTAAAAACTCCTCATTCACCTAACGTAGTGACTATAAAGCATAAAAAGACACCAAAGGATAAGCTTATAGAAGGAACAAATATTTTAAAAAGAAAAATCAAATGATTTCATGCATTTATGAAGTATTTCAGCCTCCACAAGTAACCATAATGAACCTAGCAGATCTAATACTGGTTTAGACATGGACAATAATTGAAAATAATATGCGCGCCTTTTCTTCAGAAATATTATAATGTCTCCACTCCTAGATTTTAAATGGCATATATAACAGCCTAATGTAAGGCAATCCTTCAAATTCCATGAGGAAGTCAATAATGTTTTATCCAAAGTATGCCCATTGAAACAGGAAGTGCAAATAAAGAGCAAAACTATTTGAGCAACCCTAGGCAAATATGCCACCCCACACTGTAAATCAGAATGGAAGACAACAAATTCAAAAAGAATTAAAGGGATCTCCAAAGTTAAGAAATAACTATACAGAACTGCAGTTCTCCACACTCTCTAGCAGATATAAATTAACAAGGCAGGGTAAGAAACAAATTTTGACAGGTCAAGGAACCTAGAAAGTACCTAGGATCCAAATATGGCCGAAGGTCAACAGTTTCTCTGAAATCAACATGTCCATTCAATTTATTTAACCGGCCCCGAACGTCTTGGCTGAACCTCTTCAAATGAATGGTAAGAATGGGTGGGATCTTGTGTATGAGGAACCTCTTAGTTGCATTTCTTTTCACTTTCATGCTTTTGCAATTAAACTGCTCATTTTCACTTTCTTCTGATTGATTGCTTTCAGCTTTATTTGAATCAGTCTTTTGACATTTATCAGTACCACTATGTCCTTCAACATTACCAGTAGCACCACCTTTCTCTTGGCTATAAGATTCATGGTAGGCAATAGAGTTTGGTTTATCCAGATCTGCATCTCCAATCTCTGGCCTCCCTTCTCCAATATTAGATACCACAGGAGTCAGCTCACCTGTTTGGCCATTTCCAACTTGTGTGCAGTTCTGACCGGAGCTATCATTTACCTGATTACTAGTAACCAAATTATCACCAGCAATTCTGTTACAGGGATGACCATTATTAACCTTCCCACCACTGACAGGAGAAGATGAATCCTTCCCTAGATGCTCTGATCCAACATTTAGCTCAACTCCATTCATCAAGGATGTGGGCCTATTAAACTGCTTTTTAGCTTCTAACTTCTGGCATTGCAGAACCCTTGAACAGTTTTCACAATACCAGGCATTATCATCAGATAAAAGCTCAGGCTTTGTGAAATGAGCCAAACAGCTCTCAACAGACACCGGAGAATCTGAATTATCAACTTCTTCAGGGTCAGAATCACTGCTGTTTCCTGCCACAATTTCATTAGGCAAAGTGGGTCCAAGAACAGGTCCTTCTACAGTTTCAGGCTCATCAAACATGTCACCAAATCCATAAAAGTCTGTGTCCTCTTGTCCACAGCCAACACTCAACGAAAATGCCTCAGCCTCCTTTGCCACCTCGCCCACTGTAGAACTTTCTTCTTTATAAGGAAGCAATAGAACCTCAGATTCTTGAAGTAGTAAAGGGCGATCCTCTTCCAAAAGATCCCCAGAAGAGTTATTTAGCTTTATATTTGACTCCCCATCAACAGCACATGCCTGAGCATTCTTGATTGAAGCTTCATCAACAATATTTTCATTGTTCCCAGACCCTTCAAGAAAAGCAAAATCATTATCTTGACAAATAAAATAGTTCTCACCAGAAGTAGGATTCTCAGATCCAACATAATCTAACCATGAGAGATCATGCTCCACTGCTGGCTGCATCATATTCGTATTTGTTTGTTCACTACCAGCCTTGGCAAGACCTGGAAGACGCTCTGAAACAGAACTAGTCTGATCAACTTCAGTATTTCGGCCATCAGATCCCATATCACATGAGGAAGCTTGATTATTATCTGCCTCATAAATGGTAGAATGTCCTTCATTAGAATGCACGCTGCTAGTTGATGGCTTTGATATATTTTGACCTGGCACTAAATCTACATTCTTGTACAATTTTGGTCGAGTCCTGCTGCCACCTTTTTTGGGCAATGCCTTCATTTTCTTTGATCGAGATGTTGGTTGAACTTTTTGAAATGAGGGTTTCTTAGTTGGAACAGGAAGAGATAGATCTAAAAAGGGTTCATACACTATTGACGAGTGCCCACATTCCATGCAACATACTGTACTCGAAATTTGCCCCCCAAATACAGCATCTATAAAGGTAGGATCCTTATCTTTAGATGCCCTATCTTCCTCAGAGATAGTTAGCTGCTTCTTTGAAACTAACTCTTCAGTACACAGCCCATCAAGTAAGCAATGTAGCAGTTCATGACTGTCATGTTGTTGATAACCCCTAAACTGAGGAGCTTTAGAACAAATGGACCCAAAAAAAGCTCTAGGATTTATAGCATTTTTAGAGCCCATCCCTGCTTTTGTTTCAGTAAAGAGCTTCTTCAAAGAAATGTTAAGAGGTCCCATGGCAGAATCCTGATTCAGGTAATAGTCTCTTAACCGTTCCAGGGCTAAAAGGTTCTGCATGATAGAATTAAAGAAACAAGTGTTCCCAAGATTAATCAGACCTCGTGCGACATAACCCCCTCCATCTGAACCAATTGATGCAGTAACTTCTGCTTTGCTTTCACTCAGGACACTGCCACTTCCAAACCAAACTTCCTCAACATCCACTTTTGATGGTTCAGATGAGTGCTCCTTGATCAGTTTCACAACATCAGCTAAAATGTCCTTAATTTCACCATTCTCCTGAGGTTTCTCAGCAGGAAGAAGTGTACTGCATGGGAAGCACCATCGCAGCTGAGGATTGTCCCACTGGATTATCAAGCTGTGATGTGTTTGCCTAAAGTGGCGAAGAACATGGCTTTGAGAAGCAGTTGGTAATCCAACACCACCACAAGCATAATGCCCACAATCCAAACAGACCCAAATAGCCTTCGAATTGGATTTTGAGTCAACCGGCGCACTTGCTTTCTTCTTCCCAGGTTTACTCTTCCCTTTACTCACTCGCCTGTCACTCGCACCTTCCCGACAATCCTCACACCTAATAGGACCTGAAGAACCAAGCTTAGCTGACAATTTAACCAAATCAACACCCTTGTCGATATGGGGACATAATCTCCTCTCTTTTACCACTGGAACTACATCTCCAACGCTCTCACTGCCAGCATTCTTCTTCTCTTCTGTTACTATTTTGGGGGCGTGGGAAGTCACCCGTTTATCCTTTTGAGGTGCTCTTCGGTTCTTCTTAACCTTTTTCCCCATTGGCTCCTAAAACGAATCCAAACATAGTAAACGTGAACACCAACAAAATCTATAGCAGAAACCAGCACAAGGACTCAAAACTATCAGTCTAAGACAACAACATCTACTCGATTCAGAAACGAGAGGAACCATTTCCTAGGTTTCTACTACATAACACTTCAACCAAGTCTCAGATGAGCACCAGAAAAACAGAAAAAAAAAAAAAAAATTAAGTTACCTGGAAATCCGAAGAACGGCAAACGATAAGGGATATTTACATGGGAAGCAAAAGAGAAGACTAGGATCTACGGAAGGGCCGCTCCGGCGGCCAGCCCTAGGGTCGCCCTCGTGAAGGGTTCGGCAGAGGCGCTCGGCCGCAGATTTTGCTCCATCAATCGCTCTGACAAGAAAAATCAAGGACTGGGACTTGTAGTTTCTTGAGCTAGCTAATCAAATTCTTCTCCGGACAGGAAAAATGTAACTGGAATTTTACACGAATCACAGGTGAAGCAGCAGCAACTCTGCTCTGCCTCTGGAAATGGGAAAAAGGAATAACCCCTTTCTGGTCCCTAATCTGTAAATATTCTTTTGGTCTCTTGCATCTCAAACTTGTGCTAATCTGACACTGAATCTTTTTTAGTATGTCTCATTTTTTTTCTTTTACCAACAAATTGTCAAATTCTTACGGTTTGGTGCGTAGTTATCATATACTATATACTAATTGCGGACAATAGTGACTGCTCATGAACAATGTACAGCGCTCTCTTTTTTTTTTTTTTGTTGACTTTTTCCAGAGTAATGGTCTAACTCTCTTACAGCCCCTGCTAATTTCTTTTTTTTTTTTTCATTTTGGTCTCCAAACTTTGCCAAAAGGAGATATTGTTCATACAACATCAGCAAACTACCAATACAACAGTCCAAGCTGAGGTGTGCAGTATTCATCTACAATGATAAACAATGTGCCTTGTTTTTTTTTTCCCTATTTTCTTTTGAGATGCAATTGCTTCTTTGGAGAGATTGGTTATCTTTTCAAAAGATAATGATATTCTTGAGAGCTTATGTCGCTATTTCTCTATTTTCATTTTTTTCACGTTTCTTTTTCACTAAAACACGTTTTGAATCATTTATAGTAATAAACAATGTGTGTCGCGTTTTTTCCCTTATTTTCTTTTGAGATACAATAGCTTCTTTTGGAAGATTGATCATCTTTTGAAAAATGATAGAATTCTAAGGGCCTGTGTTGCTACTTCTACATTTTCATTTTATTTCATGTTTCTTTTTTGCTAAAACAAAGTCGCTTATTTGCTTTTACTTCCCATTTTAGTCCCTATATTTGATTTGTGTGATGTTTTGGTCATGAACTTAATAATTACTTAATTATAGTATTTTTATTTGCTTTTTTTATCCCCAACTTTTTTATTCTTTATTTTTTTATGTATTATCTTTTAAAACAAAACTTTGTCATCATGGTTTGTTTGTTTTTTTAGCAAAACCATTTCTCTCTCTCTCTCTCTCTCTCTCTCTCTCTCTCTCTCTCTCTCTCTCTCTTATTAAGTCACTTGTTATACCCTTAAGGTAAACTCCACCGGTTGTCCATAAACTATATCCAACGTTGCTTATTCATCTCTAAACTATCAAATATTGTTTAATTGTCTCTAAACTATATCCAGTGTTGCTTAATCATTATGCCGTCCATCATAATTGTCAAGCATGGATTAAAAAAAAGATGTAGCTACTAATATAGTATAAAAAATAATATGATTGCTGATATGAGATCACTTTTTCATCCATCTTTAATGGTATGATGGATAGCAGGACGATTAATCAACACTGGATATGGTTTAGGGATGATTAAGCAACATTTGAAAGTTTAGGGATGAATAAGCAACATTGGATATAGTTTAAGAACGACCGGTGGAATTTACCCAAAAACCTTAATATCTAAAGTTTTTTTTCCATTTTCTCTCTTGGTCCCTAAACTATTTTTGCTCATCTCTATCATTAGTGTTTTCTTAAACAAAATTTTTAGTCACTATTAATGGGTGCACACGGATTAAGTAGAATCATGGGTTTACCTAACCCAATAAGGGTAAGTAAGGTTGAGTTGAGTAAGAATTAATTATGGTTCGTGAGTTAGTTCTATTTGTTAAAAAACCATCGATTTTTGGATTGGTTCCTGTTCCACATGGAACCAACCTAAAATGAAACCGAAGCAAGGTATATTACTACATTTTAAAATTTATAAGTTATAAACTATATATTATATAATGGTAAACATGAAATAGTAGATTAAGTATAGGGCTGTTTGTCTTTTTGAACAAAACCTAATGGTCATGCTATATGTATATTATATATTATATATTATATAATGGTAGTGTATGTGTTGGAACCGACAAACCCGATAACCAAGAACCAAAAACCTAGAACCATGACTCTAGTTCTATTTGGTTCTTGGGTTGGGTAGGAATTTTGAGGAACCGATGGTATTTTGGTTTGGTTCGGTTCTATCCTTAACCTGCACCAACCCGACCCATGATCAGTCCTAGTCACTATGATTTTTCCACTTTTGTGTATAGTTCTGAATGATTCGGCTTTGGTCAATTTATTATTTTGTGCTTCTTTTGTATTTATTAAGTTAATAGTTAAACCATTAATTTATTAATATAAATTAAACACAATTTTTTGTTTAGGTTATGTCATTTCTTTATTGATGATTGATTTTTGTATCTCGAGTTATTTACTTTGAATGTTCTATGGTTTAATAAATCAATGAAAAAATTAATAGAACCCTCCTAAGGTTAGATCAAACCTACACTTGTGTCCTCTACATTTAAAATATCTACAGTTATCTCATTAAAAAATTAACACCATCATTCAATGTTAGATAAAAAAAGGCAAAAATCCCTGATTTTTCCCTCTTAGCCTTCAATCATAGACACTTTACCTCCCAACTTAGTAAAAATGAAACTTATAAACAAAAAATGAAATCTAATCGATAAAAGAACAATAACTCAAATTTAAATGGGAAAATTACCAAAACCTCTCATGAGGTTTAGTCGAACCTACAGTTTCATCCCTCATTTTTTAGAAGCCTACCCAAACCACTAAGGTTCAATAAAATCTACGTTAAACCCCCTCCGCCACTTACAACTGTTAAAACATCTAAACTAATGTACACTTACCCCTCTACAGAAAAGAGAAAAATACTTGGTTTGCTCTTATAGCCTTCTCCCATAAAAACTTTGCCCCTAACTTTTGCATTTAATGTTTTGCCCCATCTTTGACTAAACCTACTATTTGGCTAACAAAAAAAATTACCAGCTGCCGCCACCCACCCACCGATTTCTCTCCTTGCCAAACTCACTCCCCTCCGTCACCGAACTTGCCTGGGTCTTCTCATCCATCCACCTTTCTCTCTCGCCGTGTGTTCGCCCGGAGATTGAGGTGGCGTCGGAATCAAGGAGGAGATCGAAATTGGAATCAGGAGACGCCGTGACTCAAGAAACTTAGCCGCCGCCGACGAATCAGGCGGCCGATAAAGGAGCTTCGCCGGCGATGACAAACAGAACATGTGAAGGATAGGTGAACTCCGACAACGTCGACGACGGGGCCGCCGATTGAAAACCCCACCGTAAGTCAAACTAGGCCACTATTTATATAATCATTTTAAAACACCGGCGAAACGACATCCCTAATCTTAAAACTTGTGCTATATTTCTATTTAAATTCTAAAACTTTTCTTTTTAAAAAAAATCATCTCTAAACTTTATTAAGATATTAACACTTAAATCTTAAATTTACTGAAGTTCTGACCAACTAAGTTAGTTGGTGAAAGAGAACACCTTCCCTCGCATTGGTCAGGTTCCAGTAGCGGTGGGTTAAGGGAAAATGACATTTCCAGTGCTATAATTTTTTCTATTTTTTTAAATGAGTCTTAAAATTACTTGAGTTGCCAAATGAATCCTACAATATTAAAATTGTCAACTCTATTAATCCTAAAACTCATTTGGTTAACAAAAATACTGACATGGCCTTAACGTAGTTTATTTCAGTGACTAAACTAACACGTTTCAAATCTTAGTTATTTGAAAACTTTTTCAAAATTTAAGGGTCATGAACACTCAATTACTTCAATCATAAGTTTATGACTGATTTGGCAATTCGAGTAATTTGAGGACTCGCTTGACAAAACTGATGAAGATATAGGAGTAAAAAAGGTTGTAGTGGTAATAGTAGTAGTAGTACTAATAATAATAATAATAATAATTTCAATAATTTCTCTTAGTTGCTTGGTTTTGGTGTATAGCAACGGAGATGATCCTAATCAACAAATGAGTATGCACCAAAGCACAATTCCACATCTATTCATTAATTGTCCTTTTATGTAGCAAGAATTTTGTAGTATTCTTTTCATTAATATAATTTATATTGAAATTTAGCTTGACCAATACACCCTAAGCTGGCAAGCTGTTGACATTCCCTAATCCAAGTTTGATTTGGAGCGCTTCACAGTGGCAGTAATAATAATAATAATAATAATAATAATAATTATTATTATTATTATTATTATTAGCACATGTAAACTCATGTATTCAATATGTATAATGGAAAATAAAGGAAAAAATAATGGAGTATAAAATAATCACGATATGAGCAATAAATGATCTTTCAACTGGAGTAGAGCCAAGGACAAACTGTAGCATAAAAATCCAATCCTAAAGCCATAACTTGAACATGTAACCACTACTTTGAATGTTAACGTTGTTGGCAAATAGAAAATCAACTAATAAGTGCATATTGTGATAGTCAAAGTGGTTAACTTTTTTGCAATTTTTACCGTCAATTTCTATCACTTTATATCACCTTTTCTTAGTATTTCTTGTTTTGTTCCTTCATCATGTAGGTTGGGGAGCATTATGGATGCATTAGAATGAAGTGGGGTTGAGCAGAGCCAAAGTTAGTCGTGCATGGGTCAAAACGGGAAGAAGCTTTGCGGCGACATGTCACCAACGTTGTCAACTCCTTGTTATTTTTTGTTACCATTGGCGGCACGTCACCAAATGGCGGCGACATGGAATCACCATTCAATGCCATGGCAACCCTGTGCCACCTTTTCCTCTGTTTTGGTGATGCATTGACTCGGTTTTTAGATCTTTGTGGTCCCCTACTTCATTTTTTAATCTAAGTTCTCCATTGGCTAAGATATTTTATTTCTTAAGTTAGGTGAAGCATAAGACAAAGTTTTAGAGGGTTTTTGAACAACTTCTCCAAGAGGGTTTTTGTTATTCTTTCATCTACCATACTCTTCTTCCTTCCTCTCTTAGAGTCACCATTTAAGGCTTGAGCTTAGAGCTTAGTTTGAAGGTAAAGGAATTCTTAGAGCACAAGGACGCTTGAGCTTCTAGAGGTTGCTATTTGGTTCTTTCATTCCTTCTTTTTCTTTGTACTTGTACTTTTATGTTTGGATTAAACTCTAGTACTTTGTCTATGGATGTTTTAGACATGGAGTAGATTTTTATAACTCTCTAGAATGAAACTCTTAATATTTGTTATCTAATATTTATTTGAGATTTTGTATGTGTACTAATTCTCTTGTATTGCCTATTCTTGTGTTTAATGATTATGTGTTAATTGGCTACTTTATACAACTCACAATCTCACTTTTTTTCTTGAGAAAGAAAGAATGAAAGTGTAAATAAAGGGCAGAGCATGATAGGTCTTATGGATTGGAGGTAATCTATGAACCCACTAGGTGATTGAAATGAGATTATGTCTTAATCCATCTTATATTAATGTATGAGCTTGAGAAATGCCATAATTAATCTTAGGTGAGCAAAACTTGGTCTTGAGAAATAGAGTTTTGATGGTCACATTCTCATACCACATAGAAAGTTAATATCCTTGAAACTTTATTTGACTTAGTTAACAAGTAAAAGAGTGAAATCCTAGGGAGATAGCCTTCACAACCAAGTAACTTTCATTGTAGTTAAATTAGCTAACTCTAGCTTGCTTACTCATTTTTGTTTTTTGCATTTTAATTTCACTTGTGACACTTACTTTCATTTGGTACTTAGAATTCACTTAGCTTGGACTTAAATTTAGCATTAGTCCCTTTTTATTTTAACTTTGTTAGTTGGTAGCTAGGACTTGACTCTAGGTAAAATCCTCTCTATCTCTTGGGACGACACTCGTATTCACCACTTGTACTCAACAACACCATACACTTGCAGATGAATAGAGGTTATAAATTTAAAAATTTTTGTGTTTCTCAACATTAACCATAACAAAGCACCTTACATAAAACTTCACCTCCATCAGGAGCTTCCCCCTACTTTACCTTCACTAGCTACTTCACCCTTAGCTTCAATATCATGTCCCTCATTCCGTGTTGCTGCTTCTACATTGCCGTCAGCAATCCCTCAATGTTCTCTAGCTACCCTATCAATGGCATGACAGTGTTGTCATGTCCTTATGCCTTCAGGTTTCTTGTCATGATTTAGGTTTGGATTCTTAGGGCAACATGTTGACCTTGGTGATGGTGAATTTGTGAATGTAATCTATTTGAGGAGGTGGCATTGTTGAACCAATTGAAAGTTGATGAGTCAATTTGCATGATTAAAGAAAGTACAAGGTCAAGTGTATAAAGTTTATTATTAAAAAAATACTAAAATGACCATTAACTTTTGAAAAAAAATTCAAATAAGTAACCAATATTTGAAAAGTGTCAGCCTAATCAATGAAACAAACAATGTTAAGTGCTATGTTAGTATTCGTCAATAAACAAGTTGTAGGATGAAAATAGTTGAAGGATTTAACATTATAAGACTCATTTGGCAAGTCAAGTATTTTTAGGATTTACTAGGGAAAATTAAAAAAGCTATAAGACTGAAAATGCCCTTTCCCCAAAGGTTAATTCAAAAGTTTTACAATTGTAGCCCAAGCTCTCCTAGTTTTGTGCAAGAGGTACTTGACCCTTAAACTTCCCAATAATAATTTCATTCACCTTGTACTTCCAACAAATTCTTAATATAAAAAAAAGTATTGAAAAACAGTTACTGAACAGAAACATGATTTACACAGAGGAAAAACTAATAATTTAAACAATCTATTAACTGTCAAAAATAGTTTGAATTAAAACTTAAAAGAAATTAATGTCTACAAAGTGAAAAGTTTTAGGCCATATTGCATAAACAATTGGAAAGTTTTAGGACTCATTTAGAAAATCAATAGGTTTTAGGGCTAATTGTTTACATAGTTGAAATGTCAAAAAATCCATTTAGAAAAGTGAAATGATTCGATTTGATTCCACAATACTACTTCTTTGCATAATTCTAAAGCGATTCAGATTGATTTCTGGTGTTTAGATTGTGAATTGTGTGATTTTATTATCTGAATTGTGATTTTGATAGAGAAGTGACGGTGCATTTTATTGGAAATTAAACATGTTTTCTAAACGCAAAAGGAGTACATTTGCCTATAATATTTACACTTTAGAATATATTTACCACTATAGTTCTTTTACAGTAAATATGTCATTAATGTTTTATTTTGTGTAAAAGACTCAACAAAATTTGCAAATAAATTTACATTTTGGAATCTAATCAAATTAACAAACAGATATATTGTCTTTGCATTGTTAAATCACCATCCCTAATTTACCAACCCATTTGTCATAACCATATTATAAATAGTCCTTTACTAAAAAATATTGGTTGCTGCAACTTCTTTCCATTCTTTTATTCTTCCTAACCCGTTATCACGGTCATCAATTATGTTATCTGTTAGTGTTGTACTCAAAAACCAATAATGAGATGATTATATTTTGCATATTGAGTCATGATATTTTATTGAGGCATTAATCGAATAATTGTGTTTATTATATTGTTTCTGTGTGATATAATCAAATATAATTATAACCCTGGAATAATAGTATTCTTAAACGTTTTTGGTCTAATATTATTATGAAGTGTGTTGCAATAAACATAAATACTAGCATATGTGGAGACTAATATGAGATATGTTGTCGACATATAGGTACAAGTTAGAAAACTTGCATACTGGACCGACCCACCATGAGAACGCTACGTGGATCGTTATGCAAGTGTCATAAGTGATTTTCATAGTGATCATAGTATATGTAGTCCTTTAACCTGAAGTCATCAAGGTTCTCTACATGTAAGTTACATACTTTGATAATTCCTTTTGTTACTCGTAACTGAGTGAACAAAAAGGTGGTCTTGGGTTTTGTATGATTAAGATGAGAATTGTCCCCTTTATATAACATGAGTGATATATTTAGGCCCCTTGATAGAATGAGACTAAGAAAATGTATGACCATACTCGAATGAGTTGATATACGATATCAATGCTATCAGTTTAAGTTAATCTACTCGGTAATCAATAAACCATAGATTGGGTTATATGACACATTTCATGTCTCGTGCTTGGTCTTGATATCTTGTACAAAGGGATAATGAAATATACGGATAATGATCGTAAAGGTTTAGTTGAATCACCGACTATCTTGTCACTTGGATAGCAATGATGTGTTGCTAAACACTGCTCATTGTTTATGATCATAAATGTGATTTATGATCATTACCAATATGATAGGAGCCTATTAGGGCACACACATCGAGCCAATTGGATTATTTGAGTGCATGGGCCAAATTGTTTGGGTTTTGATTTTAAGATAATTTCGGATTAATAATTAGCCAAATGGTTGAGCCATTAATGAAGCACAAAATTAAACCTAATTGGATTAGAGTTTTGAAACCCACTGGGCTTAAGAGTTGAGTCTCACTACATATATATCATATAGTGAAAATTTTGTAATTCTTGCCCTAGCCTCCCTAAGCATGAAATCAAAAGCGTTCTGAAAGTTCTTGACGCACTCTTCTTTTGCCATTTTTTGGAGGATACAAGCTAGCATCGCAGGCATTAAAGAAAGCATTTGCTGAGACGTGGTGGAGGCGTGGTGATCCCAAGAGACTCGTGTGGATACCATAGAGAGTTTGAACACGTCAACTGTTCAAGTTTTATAATTTGACTCAACAGTTGAGTGAAAGCTCTTAATCGACTAAGGTATAAAATTTTTGAACTTCCGATTTACCACGTTTCACTTAGATCCTTGAGGGTTTTAGTTATCTTCCATTGTGCTTGTTTGGCCTTTAAAACCCTACATCATCATCATCTATACAACTCCTAAGTTTTCAAAATAAAAATAAGGATGAGAGTTGGTGGTTCATATTGGGTTTGAATCAAATCACTCAAATTCGGGTTTAATCAGGTTATTATGAATTCAAATTCAGGTTCAAATCCATTATTTTCTAAACTTTTATTGACTTCCTCTTCACCTTCTTATTTGGCTTCAAATGAATAATCCTCATGAGATCTTCTTCAAACTCTTCCTTAAGAGGGAAATAGAAAGGCTTATACTCACGTTTCTTCTTTTCAACTAGTTTCACAATAGAACCAACACTGAGACCCTACCGTTATTGATGCCGTCACTAGTGGAGTAACAAAAGTAACAACCAAACTTAAAGCACCATTAGCAAAAAATAATTAAGAAAGCAATAATAAGGTTTGATGATTTAATCCCTACCCATTTTTAGATCCAATATGAACTTTTTTTATAGTAGCCATTTTTCTGCAAATGAATTGTGAATTAGGTCTGATGCATCATAGTGGTGATGACCTCAGTGAAAGCCTTAACGGCCTATGGTGATCACAGACAGTGTCAGGCTTAGGGCTAAAACACGGTATAGGTAGTTGTTTGTAGATGGTAGATCAAGTTCTTCCTATCTTATTTAATTCTCCTTCAATCATTGTTGTTGGTGGTTAGTAAAGACTAAGGGTAGTGGCATGTCAAAAGAGGAGGCAACGATGAAGGTCATTGTCCGGTGGCGGAGGCCAATCAGCAGTGGGGATATTAGTTGTCGCTTTTGGCAAAAGGGCGGTAAAAGGGAGTTAGTGGGCTAATTGTGCCATATTGCAAACATTAACACTATCTCTTAATCTAAAACATTAGCAGCAAATTTTTACTCAATTAAAAACATGTTGTGAAATAGAAATATTAATGGTAAATATACTCATTTTGGCTCTAGAGAATAGGGTACTGAAAATGAAAATAGATAATAAAAAATAATTCTTCTGAGCTTGATTCTAAACTCTTAAAGTAAATCTAAACAATTGTTCATTTTCACCAATTTTTTGTTTTAATATCCCTTTGTAACCAATATCACTAGCATCAATCTTGACTATCTTAAAGGCTTTTGGATTAGAAATATTAGCACAAGGGATTTCTTTTATTCTTCTTTTAACTAATTGAACAACTTTTATATGTTCTTCACTCCAATTTAGAGGCTTTTTCTTCAACCTATCAAGCTAAGGTTTATAGTCCTTAGCAAGATCTTTATAGAAATTTGCAATATAATTTCAATTTCCTAAAAATCTTTGTGATTATTTCTTATCCTTAATCTCATTATGAAATTTATCTGCAAAATTTGTTGATATATCAATAGGTTTGATTGTTCCTTTATGAATTATATAACCCAAAAATTTAATTCTTGTTTGAAATAATTCCATCTTTTTTGTTGATACTACAAGTCTTGTGTCTTCTACTATTTTTACAAATTTGTTCTAGTGCTTCCAATGTTGATCAATCGATTGAGAAAACACAAGAACATCATCAATGTAAATAATAATAAAATAATTATAAGGATTAAAATTTTCATTCATAATTCTTTGAAATTCTAATGAAGCATTTTTCAATCCAAAAGGCATAACGGTCCATTCATGGTAACCAAAGGAAACATTAAAACCTATTTTATAATTGTCTTTTTTTACAATTTGAATATATCAATATCTTGATTTTATATCAAATTTAGAAAACACAACAAAATTATGAAGTTTAGATAATAAATCTTTCTTGTTAGATATTGGATACCTAATTCATCTAAGAACTTTATTCGGAGGCTTATAATTGATTACCAATTTTGACACTTTTTTTTAATTTTTAAATTTTTAATCATGAAAAGTAGAACAACTTCATGGCAAGGAATTAGTTTTAATCAATATTTTGTTTAGTAAGTCTTGAATTTCTTTCCTATAATGAGTCATTAATTTCTCATTTATTTGAGTAGCTCTAGATTTTGTAGGAATATTTTTCTCACTGAAATCTGGTTCATAGAAGAGGTTCACAATGGGTCTTTTTCTTTCCTAAAAAGTATTAGGAATATCTGCACAAACCTTACGTGTTAAAACTCCCTTAAAGTGTTCAATCTTTTGTTTTAATTCTAAATTTTTCAATTTTTCTTCAACACTTTTATGTTTTCCTTCTTCTTACAAACACATCAGTGCATTCTACTTCCTTTTTAGATCTATAGTAAGTTCTTCTAACCATGATTTTTTAGGGGATTTAGTGAATTTAAATATAATTTTCTTCCCAAATTTCTTAGTAGAAATTCTACCTATGCTTACCTTAAAAGACATGATTGTAGCCAGGAATAAAGTTTCTTAGATTATTTCCTAATTCATGTTTAAGACTATAAAATATTGTTTCATACAAATGTTTTCATTACAAACATCAAAATTCCTCAGCTTAAACCTTTTTGATAAAGTTTCCTTATTAGCAATAGTAATTGATCCAAAAGATTATCAAGATACTAATAAGGAATGATACATTCCTTGATGCAAGTTCTATCAGTTCTTGAGTCTACCAAGACTACTGCTGTCAATTTAAATTGATTTTCAATTAACAAAATCATTACACTAGTAAATCTTTGATTTGACATAAAATAAACTTCATTAATTTACAGTGATTTTTCTTGGGAAAGATTTATTTCTATATTTTCCAGACTCACTTTTGGAATATTTTACCTTTTTCTTTTTGCTTTGCCTTAAAGTTGAATTCTTCCACATCTTTTGTAATTAATTCATCTTCTGAAATATTTTTAGAATATCCCTTAAAATTTTGAAATTCTAAAATCTCAATTTTATATTCTATGAGATTTTATTTCTATTTTTATTTCTGAAATTTCTCCTTTCAGTTCTGCTATTATTGGTTCTTTGTGAAATTTCTATGCCTCATCTATTCTCTTATAAATTTCATTAATTCTATAAACTGGAGGCTTAGTCAATTCTTGTATATCAACATTTTTGTTTAAATTTCTTTTACCTTAATCTGATTAGTGTTCCTATTTTCCAGTCTTATCAAAATATTTAAATAATTTTTTTCTTAGTTTTATGTCATCAATTTGTTCAGCAAATTCTAAGATTTTTCCATCTTCTTTAGTGGTAGCATTAACCTATATCATATTTAATTGCAAGTTATTAAATGTACTCTACAATTGGTATGAATCACAACCACAATTAGAACTACAGCTTCTTTCTAATTCAGATTTTGGGCTATCTGTAAGACCAATGATATTTACTTCTTCAAAATTTTCTTTAAAAGTTATCTATTCTTGTTCTCCTTCAGACTCACTGTCACTATTTAACAAGATTTGCATTAAACTCTTCTTAAGACCTTCATCTATCTATAAAGAGTTTATCTTTTGTCTTATTTTACACTTACTTGCAAAGTGTCCTGGTTTTCCACATTTCCAACAAACCTTTTGATTTTTTCCAGATTTTCTTTTCTTAACCCTTTTAGATGGCCTATGTTTTTCTTCTAATTTTTCAAACCTTATTCTTTTATATTTTTTGTATAGGATTTGTGCTTTTTTTGTTTTCTGGGTTCATACTTAGAATATGACCTTGGGATATCATAACCAATTTGAGAGAAAAACATTTCCATTTCTTTTCGCACCGCTAATCTTTCTCATTTAACAGGTTTTCATCATTTCATCTCATGACACATTCTAAGACAAACTTCTTTAATTTCTACTGTAATTTGTCCACAAGTGTTAAGTGCATAATTTAACAGTTAAAGATGTTGACTTTTTGGTAAATTTGACCGCCATTTGCTTGCATTTCTTCCAATCTCTTTTAGTAATTTCTTGTTTTGCTTAACTTCGTGCAGTTTGGATCACATAGCGGATGTAACGGTTTAGAGTGGGATTAAGCAAGACAAAATTTGGGCATGCACATTAAAGTTGAAGAAATAGGTCACCAGCACCGGCAAAGTGTTGCCAGAATTGCGAACACATTGTCAATTTTAGCCATTTGGCGAGAATTGCAAACACATTGTCAATTTTAGCCATTTGGCGACGCGTCGCCAAACACTCGACCCATTGGCGATGCATCATCACCCACGCCTCTGTTTCGTCTGAACCTCATGGTTTCCCGCTTCTTCCCACCTAATAAGCTGTAATTGGAAAAGAGATTTCTATCCCTTTAGGGTTTGAGAGCCAAGAAAAGTTAGAAAAAAAAAAAGACCTTGGGTATAAATAGCTAAAGGAAATGATGAGCCCATCATCAACACTTACACATTATTCTTCTCATCTCTTCATTGGGAAAACCACCATTGGAGAATGCTTGAAGCTTGAAGAAAGAGATTAGGAGCCAGGGAGACTTAGGCCACTAGGATCCACCTTGGGTTTCATATTTTCCTCTTATTATTTGGTGGATTTTTTATGGATTATTTGTTTATGGGTTTAATGTTTGAAGAAAGAATGGATTTTGAATAGATCATTGCATCTCTCTAGAATGGAACTTTTATTACTTGTTATCTAATGGATTTTTTGTTGATCTTTTATGGATGTTGATCTCTTTATGTCACCTATTTTTGTGCTTAATGCTTGTGTGATTGATTGGCCACTCCACACACTCACAAATTCCACTTAGTTCTGAGAGAAAGATAAGGGGGGATAGAAGAGAGAAATATGATGTAATGGGTATTGTAGGCTAGAGATAACCTATGGTTTCATTATGTGATTAAAAGAGGATTATGGACTACACAGCCTTGGATTAAAGAAAGAGCTTAAGAAATGCCTTGTCTAGTTCTAGGTGAGCAAGGACTTAGCTTGAGAAAGTGAGTTTTCTGACTTTAGACTCCTACACCACATAAGGGAGTAAATATCCTTGGGCTTCAACAACTTGGGTAGCAAGTAATAGGGTGGATTCCTACGGAGATGACCTTTCCTTCTTTAACCACTTTAATTCAATCTCTTTTAGTAACTCGTGTTCTTAGTGTAATGACCCAAGTCCAAAATCGGTCAACGGAACACCTGCCCACACCACATGGACTATCCTTTGAAAAAGGATAAGCGCTAGGTGCTTATGTTCTGGAATTGAAGCCTATATATCCACATAAGGCTTCCCACAATTCACCCATGTGGGACATGGGGGTGTTACACTTAGTTTAGCTTTCCACCTTTGAGTCAACTAGGTAATTAGTGCATTCATTTGTCCTTCTCTTCACTCCTTAATCACTTGTTCACCCATTTGGACTTAGGTTTTTCTTGTCATTTTTACTTTAGTAGTCAAATAGTTTGGATAACTAATATTCAGTCCTTGGTAAAATCACATTATCTCTTGGGACGATACCCTTCCTCATCTTTGCACACAACGAAATTAATCATACACTTACGAGTGATAAAGGGTTATAAATTATTAAACTCCTGTCTTCACAACAATAAGTATAATTTTCTAGGTTGGGATGACCTTGGTTTTTCTCTTTAATATGGTCTATAACTAACCGAAAAAAATGTTTTAGCAGTCCTTGTATATTCTTTTATTTCTAGATTATGGATCTATAATCTTCTCTTTTATAAACTCTTGTAAGGAAAATATCTTTATACCATTCTAAATCTGATAAAGTTCTACACGTCAAATTTAACAGTAATTCTCCATTTTTATTTTTTTTACTTGTTGCATCACCAATAAAATGAGAATAGATAGTACAAAATAAAGTATTTACCCCATCAAGTTTACTTGTTTGTATTAATTGTGCTCCATGCTGCACTGTAAGTATTTTTCTTGCATTTTTTTTATTTCTTGTCTTGCTTGTTCAATTAAACACCTTTTCCCACCAATTTCTTAACTATCCTATAAGTCCAATTATAATCACTTCTATTATATCTAGATTTGAGTTATCAATGTTTTTTTTTTTTGCATTTATTCCAAACATAATCATATGTTGGATAGTGTTTATGATTTGGTATTCTGATAAACCGTCTATATTCAATTCTCTTATGAAATCTCCTTTATATTCTGCAAAGGCATATAGCTTAGAATAATTATTTAACCTTATAACCACTGCAGAGGTTTTGAACTATAGGGATGGGGTACATTCCAAGTTTTTGATACACCTCTTATTGGACCTTCTTTCCCCCTTCAAAATGAATATGATTTAATTCTAAACTTTCATAGTTTGATTGATGAGAATCATGAAGTTCTTGAATATATACATTTTCTTTAATAACATTTATTTAAAGACCTTTCTATTTTTTTCTTTACAAACACTTTTAAATCTTTAGATCAAATTGTTAATTTAACTATTTGATCGGCAAAATTAGAAATTCTATCATTTGGATTTAATTTAAATTTTGAAAGTTTTTTTTGGCAAAACTTATTGGGGATCTTGAGGTTTTTGGCAAAAATTCTGGCTTAAAGACTGAAGTATTTGTAAGACCAAACTTATGCTTGCCCAAAGATGTTTCAATTTTATTCATTTGTTCACATATGGATTGTAGGTAAAGATTTGTATAATTATTTTGTTTCATGGTGTTCTAGAGATCTTTTTTATCTATAGGCTTCTTGGTAATCTCAGGATTTTGTGCATCAAAAGCTTAAAGGGTGAAGTAGATGTTTTTTGTTTTTTCTTCCATTATGATTGTTGTATTATGTAGATGTTGAGTTGTAATTTCTTTTTCATCTTTGGTCTTGTATATAGATCAAATTTTTTCTAATACTTCTAATGTGGTCTCCTTATCTAAAACTATGACAAGGATAAACCATTCAAAAATTTCAAATTCTTTTTAGTTCTCATAATTCTTTTATACCAAAGGTGTTTAATTTCATTTCTATCATCTTTGGTATATGTATAAAAAAATCATTTTCTTTTAATCTCATTCTTTTTTGACAAAAAAATTTTCATTTAAACTTTGACCATCAAATCTAAATGGTTCTGTTAACACATTCAAATAAAAATCTGAAAAACTAGGATTGAGTGATCCTGTAGATACATATTTTGTTTCCTTTTCTTGCTGTCTAGAATTTTGACCTTTTTCTTACTAGTTTTTCAGGCATGATGTAAAACTTATTCTATAGATTCCTTAACTCTTCTTACTAGTTTTTCATGTTCAGACTCTAGCACATAAGAACATGAGGCTCTCGATGGTTTATAAGAAATTCTTGATAGAAACATTTTTTGTTCTAATTTTGAAAAATCAATTTTTTTACTTCTATCTTTGCTAAATCTTATTTCAATCTCTTCATTTTCATATTCAATAATTCTTTCTAACTCTTAAGGTTTCAAAGATTTCATTGATTTTTCATTTTAAAAGATCCATTTTTTTTTTGGAAGCTTAATGCCTATCCATTTGATTAGCTATGGGATAACAACGTGATTTTTTTTTCTGTATTAGCTTTCAACAACAAAGTCTTTCTTTGTGTATCAAATTCTAAAGCTTTAGGCTTAATTTGTGTTGTCATTACTTTGTAATAAATTTTGTAAACAAGAGCAAAATTCTGAGATCCTTCAAACATATCAAAATTAGATGTCATGATATTTACAGTTAAGACTTTCATCATATGAGGATCTTTCAAAGAAACAGTGAAATTTGGAATGACAATTGAAATAAATTAGCCTATCATACAAACTTAATTTTACTATACCTAATAGAGAATTAGAAAATTTGTTATGTCTACAATCTCTTAAGGTAATAATTATAAAAATATTCAAATCATTTCTTGTCAAAGGTTTCAAAGCAATTTGTACAATACCAACATGCACATGATTATAATGATTTTCTAGATAATCCTTGATCATGTATTTTGAAAAAAATTTAAATTTATGGTCTTCTTTCATTATTAGAATAATTTTTTCTACTGTTTTGATGATATAAGTTATTCTGAGATCAAAAGTTCCTTTCTGATAAACATCTCATTTATCAATCTTAAGAATATTCAAATATTCTAATTTTTTTTCTCAATATCTCTGATCAAAATAGCTTGTTAGTTCTTAACTTTTCTATTCCACATAATTTCTTATTCCTCTTGTCTCTTTGAAGTAGATATAGACAAAGTTCTAAAGATTTTATCCATAAGTAACTATTGATTAGTGTTAATATCTTTATTAGTTATTTGTCAATGTTTTACTCAATCTTATTGCCTTCTCATTTCAACAACGGGTCTTACAGTTGATGTACGACTTGAGTGATAGTCTGAAAAGATATTAACAATAATCTTTAATGATTAAAAGAACAAAAGCTTTTGAAATTTGTTTAACTTTTAAATCAAGAAGATAAGAGAATAAATTTTAGGGACTAGAATGCAAAAATACAAAACAATGAGGGTTTGGTTTGGCTTGAAAATACCTTTTCTCCTTAAAGGGTTTTATGTCCACAATAGAATTTGTGAAATTTAAGTAGTATAAGAATTCTAAAACTTTTACGGATCAAGTTGTAAACTTTGATACAACAATGTCAACAATGTCATTATTTCACAAAAAGAAAGTGGATCCCAAACCATTTGGTTTTAGGATCCCAATTGGGCTCAAAAGCTACTAGTTTTGCAGGAGAGTCTATTCTTACTTGTATTCATAAGAAATCATTGGGCCATTCACGTTGGGTTGGCTCGAGTGCTCAAACAAAAAGGATGAACATCTAGATCCATGAAGTTACCCCATTTAATTTCCATGCCAAATACTATAATTTGAAATAGAAGTGCAACAAATAATAGCACAACCAAAGTATTAAATACTGTTACCGCTATGTATACAATATCTTGTGATTCTAAGGTATACTACATGGTATATCACCCTGCATATTGTTACCATATTAAAAAAAAAATTAGAATATTATTTTAAGATGAAATAAATTAAATAATTTTTTTTCACTTTTTTATATGTATCTGATGATGATTGATTCCAGGATTTTTTGCAAGCTCCAATAGACATCACCAACTCCCCAATTTGGGTATAAGAAATTGAATTAGGAAGAAAGAAAATAAGCTAGAAACAGATTGGATTGAGAAAATAATTGTAGAAATAAAGGTAGAAGAAATTTGAAGAACTATACTAAGAAAACCTTTTTAGCTTCTTTCAAGATAGATACGTTCCAAAGAACTCAAGAGAGGAAATTTCCCATTGGAGAATTAATCCATAACTTGCTATTCTATGCATACAAGAGAAGAATGCCTTCTTTACTAGGCTAAAAAATTTGAACAAGACAAACCAAGACACTAAGTCTAATGTAACTAGGATTCTTAGTTGGACAGAACATATAATAATTAAGAATATTAATTCTAAACACTTAGAAACACTTAGAAATAATAATAAAACTAGAATTCCTACCTAAAATAAAGTAAATACGAAATATGGCTGCTGGACTTAAACCCTAACTTGGCAAACACATTGTTCACACTCATAAGCACATAAAATATGTTGTACACGTGTTCTAAAAGGCAGACATTTCCATGTGAATTCCAGCTGTTCATGGCCATATTCCAAACTTATTCCATCTTGAATAAGGTTGGAAAACATGTTCTTGCATCCTTTAGAGGTAGCAAAAACATTGCTCCTTTGACAAACTTTTCTTTGGGCTTTATGTGAGCATGATGGAACAAATGCTTCATCATGTTGGCTCCTTTCAGTCTTGGGCAGTCCATTAAGCTGAAATATTGCCAATTATCCATAAAATATATTTTTTGACTTAAAAATGATCCATGTGCTTGGCTATGGGTGTAAGAAACAAAGATATGCCACATAAGGTACTCTCAGGTGTGAGCTAGGGGCTCCAAGGTAGTTCTCCAAGGGGGCTTGGGTGTAGGGTGATCTTGGGACTCCATTATTCCCTCATTTTTTGAGAGGATTCATCCTCAAATTTGAGTAGTGGCTAGTTTGACCTTCCATGGATCTTTTTTTTTTTTTTATGAATGGGCGATATAATGCTCATAGTCTCACTTGTACAAGGCTTAGACACATTCTCCTCCACCTTTTTAGTTTTTGTTACTATGTGTTGATGCTCAATCTCTTATATTGGCAACATACTCTTGGGTCCAATAGAAGTCAGGTCATCACTCTTAGGCTTAGATATATTCTCCTTAGATAATTCCATGGTTAAATCTCCTTCATTGTGCTTGGGTTGGATGGACTCCCCCACATTCTCTTCAATTGGAACTTCCTCCTTCTTGGAACTTGAATCAACCTATTTTGGTTTTTCTTTGGACATGAAGGGTTGAATCTTGCTATATTCCAAAAGGCGTAGGTGTATGGGCATGATCTTTGGTGAGTTGTGTGAGGATGTCTTGGGTAAGACAAGTGTGGGTAGGAAGATAAACTTGTCTTGGGCTAGCTTGGGCATTAGGGCTTAGGATGTAGGAAGGCTTAGGGGTTAGGATGGCGAGATCATGGTTTGGGGAATCTTTGGCCATGGGGTTTCGGGTATAAACAGGTTTAGAGGCTTGGGTTGGGCTAGGAATAGAAAGGTTAGGTGTCTTGTAGGGGGTTACTATTGTGAAACACTTCTCTTTAGGTGCTCTCATGTAAGGCCTCTAGTTGTGCTCTTTAATCTCGCCATAATAGTCTCAGCTAGGCCAACTTTCATGGAAGCTTAATTCTCCTCTTGACTTCTTACTTTGCTCATTATGTTGAACCTCCCTTTCTTGGCAAATATCACTCATGAATTGATCAAGCTTATCCATACTTTTACTTTGTCTCTCCACATACTCTTCTAAATATTGTAGCACCTTGTGAAATCCCCTTAAAAATTTTTCCATGATAAGAAATCTACAAACAAAGATCTCTAAAAAATTCTCCCTCTTTCTCTTTTCTTTCAGTTTGTTTGTGAAAAATTTTGAGACAATCAATCCTCTTAAGTCCACTTGAACCAAATCTTTCTTAAACAAAGCCAAATTTGAAAATCTTAGTGAAAACAAAGAATTAGGGCTATTGGAAAAATAAGAAACATGAAATTTTTAGGGTTGGAAACAAAATAAATTTGCACCAAAAATTTGTAAGAGCAAGATGAATGGAACAAGACAAGGGTTACAACTAGACTCAAAACATAGAAGCAAAGCACAATGGAATAAGGGTGAAGAAAGCTGATACTAAAATTAAGAAGACACAAGGAACAAAACTTATGAAGATGAACAAATTAGAATTTTGCTGCACTAAGGAACATGAACCAATTAGGGTGTAAAAAAACCAAATAACGATGACATAAAGTTGAGATAAGAAGAAATCTAGAAAAATCTAAATGAAATAAGACAAGGAAATCAGAACTTGAATGAAAACAAATAAGCAAAGATAGGATATAGGAGGGTTGGAACAAAAACAAGTGAAAGACATGAACAAACTTGGCTGGAAATGCTTTCTTTTTGTACAATAAATCAATGAAACACTTTATTTTTTTCTTCTTTTAATCTAGAAAACAAAATGCAAAACGAGTTAGGAAGGGCTAGGCCAAAATAATCAAAATAGAATTAAAAAGAATAAGATTGAAAAAGATAGATAGATCCTGATTGATGAAGCTTATAGTTCTGATACCAATAACTGATGTGCGGTCGATTCCATGATCTTTTGCATGCTCCAATAGGCATTACCAACTCCCTAAATTGGGTCCAAGAAATTGAATTAGGAAGAAAGAAAAGAAGCTAGAAACATATTGGCTTGAGAAAAGAATTGTAAAAGTGAATATAGAAGAAATTTGAAGAACTACACTAAGAAAATCTTTTTAGCTTCGTTTAAGATAGATACATTCCAAAGAACTCAAGAGAGGAGATTTCTCGTTGGAAAATTAATCCATAATCAGTTGTTCTATGCAGACAAGAGAAGAATGCCTTCTTTATTGGGCCAGAAAATTTGAACAAGGCAAACCAAGACACTAAGTCTAATGTAACTCGGACTCCTAGTTGGACAGAACATAGAGTAACTAGAAATATTAATTCTAGACACTTAGAAACACTTAGAAATAATAATAAAACTAGAATTCCTACCTAAAATAGAGTAAAATACAAAATATGGATCCTGGACTCAAACCATAACTTGGCAAACACATTATTTCACACTCACAAGCACATCAAATGTGCTATGTGTGTGTTCTAGAAAGCAGATTATTTTCATGCATTTTTTAGTGGTTCCTGGCCATATTCCAGACTTATTCCACCTTGAAAAAGGTTGGGAAACATGTCTTTGCATTCTTTGGAGGCAGCACAAACATGGCTCATTTAACTAACTTTTTTTTTTGTTTCATTTGAGCATGTTGAAACAAATGTTTCATCATATTGGCTCCTTTTGGTCTTGGGCCATCCTTTAAGCATAAATATTACCAATTCTCCATGAAAAATATATGTTGGCTAAAAAATGATTCATGTGCTGGTCATGGACACAAAATACAAAGATATGCTCCATAAGGTACTTTTGGGTATGAATTAGGAGCTCCTGGGTCGTGCTCCAAGAGGGCTTAGGTGTAAGGTGATCCTAAGACTCCATCATATTCTAATTTTTCTTATAATTATTTATCAAATATAAATAAAATAATATGAAAGATAATATTTTTGACATAAAAAAAATAAAAAAAACTCTATATATATATAGCAAAATAAATATTTCTCTATAAAAAAATCTAATTTATTGATAGATAAGAAAAAAATAAAAAATACTCTAATAATAATAATATATTTTTTAATACCACAATAAGTTCCTAGGTGGCTCAAAATATAACGATTTCTGTCCTAACTTGTTCTGTAAAAGTTTCATACTCATTCCATGTCATGAAGTTTTGGTTTTGAGTTAAGAAATTCTACAAATAAGAGTAATATTCAGTTAGCGTAGCATGCATTATAAATTCAATCGGGGAATATTGATCAATACCATATTGTAACAGGAAAAAAAGTAATTATCACCAAATGGATTATTGAAAAAGATTTGAACCGATGATGATGAATCTTCAGTCAAAGATGATGGCATTAATTATATTTTACTATTTTACATATTTATGTATGATATTTTGATGTAAAATGACCCAAAAACATATCTCACACATGTCCCATGAAAAACAAAATGCCCTGGTACGTACTTTATGGTATTTTAAAGTATACCACGGTTAGTGGTGGCCGGTGGGCCGACCCAACCTAAGCTCGGCCTAGATCGGCTGTGCTTAGGTTAGGATTCATGGACCTAGGCACGTCTCGAGCTAGGCCGAGTTTTCCCGATTTGTGCAAAAAGTGTTTAAACACGTTTTGAAACATTATTCAAGTGAAATTTGATCAAATATGTTTTCATTTAAAGAAAAACATATTTGCTAGTGTAAATTTTATGAATGAAAAAGCCAAATGGCACATACGTCATTTGAAACATGCCTTACACTTAAAAATGGCCAAACGTTCCAGAAAAAATCAAAAAGTAAAACTTAAGATCTGTGCTTCACAATATAATCAGATCAATTATAATCTAAAATTGCAATAAAAACCTACACTATACTTTTTTTGTCTTGTTATCAGAAGAGACCTCATCATCCGAGCTCTTCTTGTCTTGCTTACTTAGAGCAACAAAGGCCCAATCCAGGTTGTAGACGTAAGCCTTAACGGCCTCTGGAGTAAGCATTGTCCGTTTCTCTGAGATTAGGGATGGTAGTGGATCGGCTAAAACCCGTAAACCACAGATGCTCACCCCGTGGGTCATGGATATTTGGTTGCAAATTCACCCTTCTGGCGGGTATGGATTTAGTGCTATCCGCACCCATGAAGCTATGGCTTACAAGATTTCTTGTTATTTAGGAGTGAGTGACTTGTTAAATTTCATTCTAATTGGCATTTTTTTTTTGTAAAAGCTAATAAAACTAGAGGACTAAAAATACACTTAAACAACTAATATAACCCCAAACCCTAAAATTTCGTCCCCCATGCAGCCACTGCTGCCAATCTTGTTCTTTCATCTTTGTGTCGTCCTTTATCTTTGTGGCATCTTCCTTCATAATGACGATATTCTTGCTTGGCTTCTTAATCTTCACTTTGTTTCCTTAAACTTTCCATTGGGTTTTTCTCTTCAAATCCACTCGTTCATTGCTCCAACAATTCGCCACCCAATCAACCAATGAACCTAATACCAATTTCTCCCCTACCACTGGAAACCCGCCCAGCGATGTACCTCATCGACTCTACTTATCTTAGTCGGTTGGTGTTTCAGCTTCAATCGGTAATGCTTTTTGATTTGTAACTCACTTCTTCAGTGGTTTTGGGAGGCGGGATTTCAACTATTTCCAGCGATTTTCTGAGGAGTAGTGGCAGTTGTTGTCTTCATGGGTTATCTATGGACACCCGTGACCTACAGGTAACAGGTGTGGATGTCATTTTTCTCGCATCAGTTCTAATGGGTGGGTCACATATATGGAGAATCTACGCCCTATCCGTCTGTTTGTAATACTTATCCGAGATTACTTTTTTTCCTCTACTAAAAGCCGCCTTAAAGTTGACGATAGAAACCAAAACTGTCAAGATTTCTTGTGCCAATATAGACAAGATCGAAAATCTTCCTCTCTTGTTCTTCCACCATTCGATGATGTCTTTCTCATTATTTTCAAGTGAAGTGGGGGGGTAATCATTCCATTCCGCCAATCTTGAGTTTGTAGGTCTTATTTGTTTGAGAATATGTGCCACTGGGTAAGTGTTGAATTGGATGACTTAACTTTATCAGAATGCTTAATGGAGTAGAGTTTGTATAACTTTCTGAAATTTTGGTTAGCTTTAGCAAAAATAACAAGTACAGAAACTTGTAACTATCCTAAATATGTATGATAATATACTTCTAACAATTATAAACAACCTGTGATTTTGATATTTTTAAGTTGGAACTCAACATTTTAAATGTTAAATGACGCCCAACCATGAGCAAACTTTTTGACTTAGTTTATGATCTCAAGAATACAAGACAAATGGGCAATCGACGATGTTTGGGAAAAAAATTTTAAGTTAATTGAATTGCTTAGATATTTTTATGAAGCAACAAACATTTTCTCTAATACAAAATATTTTAAAATCATAAGCCAATTTTTTCTCTTGTTTTAACAAAAAGTAAAGCATTCCAAATTTACCCAATTTCATTTTGCAATTTTTGTAAACCATTTTGAACACATAATTTAAAATGTGACACAAGTAACAAATATGGAAAAAAATTTCATCAAACGGTTGTTTTATTTCTTTTATCAATTCTCTCACCGTTGAATCATTATTAAAAGAAATGGACAAAACTTTATCGGCAACAAAAAATTCCCGCAAACTTTCAATAATGCAATTGAAAATGTTCTAAATCATATGATCATATTCCATACATTTAAAAGCAATGATGTGTTTTTTGAACAACCCAATTATCATCTATCCAATGAGCACTGACACAATAGTAATTTTGTTATACTGGAGATGTCCATATATCAGATTTAAATGACAGACAATAATCAAAAGAAGAAAAATATGCCTGTAAATCACTTCTCCTAACTTCATACAATTTAAATCTTTCTCTTCTAGCGGTTTGCCTAGACCTTTTTTTATAAGCAGGATTTAGATTTTCTACAATAAATATTTCTAAGTGTTCATCCTCAACTTGTTTAAATAGTTTTTTTTGTAATCATCATCCAATTAATTAATCATTGTCTAGTAGTTTTTTATTATATTAGAAAATACCTGGATCACCGGAGCTCCTAACGCCCGTCAATTGTATTTATCCAACGGAAGTGCTGACCAAATCTCCATAGACTTTGTTTAAGTGCTGAGTGAGAATGTTAGTCCCGAAATTCAACTTATGGGTGAACTTGCTTCTGTAATGGTTACACTTGGCATACCTTGTGTCGCCTTCCCACACTTACTTACACTTAGCATACCTTGTGTCGCCTTCCCACACTTACTCAAAATGTGCCCAAACGGATGCCTTCAAGTTACTGATTTTCCCTTGGGTCGCCTTAGGTTGTAGGCTTTGTGGCATTGTTTGGGAACACTTGGCATTGACTTGGGTCGATGGAACCTCCTCGATATCATCATCAGAAAGTTGATTGTCTAGACCCAACTCATAGTTCATCATGTTGATATTGGTGTCATCATCGGTAACCTCTTGGATTTGCAAGCCTCGGCTTTTACAAAAAAACATCCACGGAAAAATGAATCAACTCAGTGCCAGATGACGAGCTAGCGGCACCCTTTCCCTTTCCGGAGTTCTTTCCTCATGAAGCCATGAATGACGGAAAAAAATTGTAGATGGAGAGAAGATTAGGAGGAGATTAGAAAATATTAGTGGATGATTAAGAAAATTGAAGAAAGTTAATAGAGAGAATGAAAAAATATTGTAGGAGGAGATTGTAGAAGAGAACTTTGGTGTGAGGAAGTGTGGGAAGAGGGCTACATATTTATAGGAGAAAAAAAATTGTTATTTGCCCAAAAAGTCCTAAAAAACTAGCCGTTAATGACTATTGGGTAGGGTAGAAAATTCTAAGGCAAAAAAAAACTTATCGAGCCATTAGGAGGTAGGCTAGCATTTACCCCTTGTTTTTGAACTTTCTAAAGGTTGGAAAACGACTGGCCTGGCCGAGTCCTTGGGCCGGTCCAATCTAATCTAGGTTAGCCATGTTGATGGGCCAGGCTATGCTATTTTGGGCCTCCCTCCTCCTTCCGGGCCATATTTGCCCCGTGCCTATCTTAGCCTCCTCCATGCCCAACCGAGCATGGGTTTGACTGGACCGGGCCGACTTTGACCTGTGCTAGGTCCAGGTCAACTTGGCCTAATGGCCACCTCTAGTCATGGTATTCTGACAAAATATACATAAAAAATGGACATGTATGAGAAATACCACATACCGCGAAATATCATGGTATATCACAATATCTCGCAAAAAAAAATGACAAAATATGAAAATATTTATACTGCATAATTCTTATCGTTGATAAGTGATTTACCGTGGCATACCGCCATGTTAAAGACCATGAGCACAATTAGTTGAGCTGTGAAACAAATATAAGGCAAGTCATTTACTTTGATTTCACCAAGAAAAGAATGTTGGCAGAGAGTTTCCAGACATTACATACAAGAGCAGATTTCACACAGGCCTGCGTTGGATCACCTGCCAAACAAAGAAAGATGAATTAGTTCGCATTAACTAGTGAACTACTATGTAAATAAACGGTCTCACACCCGGGATCTTATATACATAGGGCACAACACAGGACATTAGATACACACACTTGGTTAATTCTACCAGTGTCTTGTGCAATTACCAAAAATTGTTAAGTTTTGCACAATGGCCAGGCTCTCTTTTGCTGTACTCGTCTTGGTCGCTCTCGTTTCTGCTTTCGCTTCTCAGATATCACATGTAATAATCTATCTTTGGTGTTGTTTTCTTGTTCATACACATGCACGTGCACACAAACTAACACATATGTATTTACATAATTAAAATCTTTTTTCAAGAAAGAACTTAATTAATCTCTCTCTTTTGCAGGCTGGTCCTGAGGGATCTCTTAAACCTGAACGTAAGTAAAATCAAGATCACTAGATTATTACATCGTAATTTTTTTTTTTTTGAAGAAAATATGTGTATGTGTGTGTATGTGTTGATGGGATACTTTTTGGAGATACAGAATGCTCAAGGGCATGCGACTACAGATGCTCGGAGACAAGTCACAAGAAGCCATGCCTCTTCTTCTGCAACTATTGCTGCCAGAAGTGCCTGTGTGTGCCTTCTGGAACTTATGGCCGCAGGGAAGAGTGCCCTTGCTACAACAACATCAAGACCAAGGAAGGCGCCCCCAAGTGCCCTTAAGTGAGCAGGGAAGGGCCTCCTCAAAAATATAACTATATAAGTGCTAGTGCTTATGCCTTGTTCGACTTACCTGCCTCTCCCTTCAATAAGTACATATTTTATATTCATATTATGAAGTAAAACTTATTTGAGGGTGATTAAATAATGAGTTATTTAATGCATTATTTTTAATTTTATTGATTTTTCACTCAACTGTACAACAATGAATCACTATAATTTAAAATGTCCAAAAAGTATTTTTAAAATGCTTTTTAAGAAAATTAAGTATTTTTTTTTATAAAATTTTATTTGTTCAAATTGGGTATGAAAAAGTACATAAAAAAACTAAATATTTTCTTTAAAAAAAATTATTCTAGTTGGGATGAAACGATTCGAGCCGTTTTCTTCAATTATCGGTGATCTCAGGAACAGAGCACAGAAAGGTGATTATTCCGGAAGGAAATGAAGCTGAAGGTTGGTGGCTGTGAGTTCTGCCCTCGTAGATCTTGCTTGTCATTACTGGGGAAGAGAATTGTCTCAATTCGATGGAGATGGTGGGTATAGGAGAGTAATCATGGAGATGGTGGGTATAGGAGAGTAATCGGTGAGTCTGCTTTGGCTTACTTGAGATATCTGTGTCTTCGGTCGGTGATTTAAACGATCATGCCGGAGTTGAAGTTAAGTCAGCCAAAGCGAAGCCGTTGCAGGCGGCAGAGAGGGTTTCGGTGAAGACGATGCTGGCGGCGGCTAAGGCAGTCACAGCGACAGCGAAGGGTTCTGATTTGGAGAAGGAGGCTACAAAACAAAGGTTTTGGGTCAATAGAGTTTGGGCCCCTGTAGGTCCAGTTCGTGACTCTAGGCCAGGTGATGGGCTTTTATTGATTAAGGAGTCAGAAAAGAAGGCTGCGGGCTGGCACAATAAACCCTTTAATTCTGAGAGCCCAGGTGAAAATTTGCGTGGGTGTTGCAAGTCAGCTGATGTTAATGAGCTTGGTGGAGACACTGATAGTTCTTCAGGTGTTGGCAGTGTTAATTCTCCAGGGGTCCCCTTATTTTGTCACCAGATAATTTCTCAGCTAATTCATGTACTTTGTGTCCTAATGGGGTTGTGGAAGAAGCTATCATTTCTCAGTTTTAAAAGAATATTCTCTTGGATTTGGTGCCAGTTTCAGATTTGCAAGTTGATAAGGCGCTGGATCCTTTATGTGTAGTTTTTCCACACGAGGATAATTGTGTTGGTAATGTTGTTGAATTGGGGTAGTTGAGTTTTTCCACTTGGGCTGATATATTTCTGAAAAGGGTTTGTAAGATTGCAGGGTTCACATTTGAAGAGTTTGGGGATTTAGCTATTAAATTTCTAAAGGAAGTAGACAAGAAAAGTGAAATATTTAAGAGGTCATTCTAAATATGCAGGTTGTGCAAAAGAAAGAAGCGGCTGTTGATCGGGAGCTAAAGAGATTTGAGTGCAATATAAATTATGATAAAAATTGGGATCCTGGTAAGGAGAATATTGCATGTTTTGCTGGGTCTGTTCCTTCTTCGCAGAAGAGTTCAATTTCAAAAAAGAAGCAGGAGAGATGACCAGTATTCTATTTCCCTCCGACATAGGGTTATTGTGTAGTTTTGGAGTAGGGGTTTGAATGTGGGGGTGGTTCTCTTTGTGTCTTGGGTTGTATTTTATTGGTTGATTTTGCTATTTTCAAGTTCTTTTTGGGTGGGATCTTGGGGTCATTCTTGTTGTTCCTCTAATGGTGTTAGGTGCTTGGGTTTGAGTTTTCTTCATCTTTCACTCTAAGATATCGAGTCTGTTCTTCTTTTTCATTAATAAATTTCTTTCATTGCCATTCAGAAAAAAAAAAAAAAAAAAAAGTTGATAGAATGTTAGCTTTCAAATTGTATTGGTTGTTTTCCATGAGGTAGTGATGGCTTAGGTAGTCTTGGACCTGGAGGTGGTTCAAGACAAGATTAGCAGTTGGAGAGGGTGGTGAGGCATGGCAGAGTAGAATTAAATGCGTCGAAGATGGCAAGTTGTCTCGGGAATGTGTGGTCTTTCAATGGAGCAGTCAAACCAATGCATGGGATGATGGGAAGGTGAAGGCGTGTTTCTAAGGAAAGAGGAATGTATGGGTGGCAGTGCAAAAAAAGGGGAGCAACATTCAGGAGGCAGCGGGATTTTAGGGAAAAAGGAAAGTAGGGTTGCTAATGGGCCCTTTAATTGTGCTAGTGGGTCTGAGATTGGTAGGCCTTCTAATCTTCATGGACTTGCTAAGAGTGTGGATAACTTAAGAGCGAAGGATCTCTGTGTCAATAATATTAGATATAAAGCGTTCAATCTTAATGAGTAATTAGATGAATGTAAAAAATGTGGACTGAGTAATTTTGAGAATTTTAATAAAGTAAAGGTTTAGAGGAGGAGGCATAAAAAGTTGAACTTCAAGCCAAAAAGTTTTGCTTTGAAATGTGAGCTAAAAAAATCAAAATGGGGGATAATTCGCAAAAAAAAAAAAAAGAATTGTGAGATCCGGCTTGTTTTTCACTTTCCTCCATTATAGGATTTTTTCATTTGGTTCAACGCTTTGGTTTTGAGTTGGTAATCTGATTAGGTTCTTGCTTAATATTGGGCTTAGGTTGTTTTGGTTGTAGGGTTTTGATTTTTGAGATTTTTATGTTGTTTGTCTCATTAGGTATTAGGGTGTTTCGATCATATTTCTCTTTAAGATGACGTATGTTTCTCTTATTTATTCACTTATTTTTAATAATTTTTTTATTGCCAATTAAAAAAATATTGAAAACCAATAATTCTAATCGACGAACAAATATTGTACTTCTATAGTTTGATATCCTACATATATATTTAATCTTTTCGCTTTATTATAATTATCTTGTAGAGAAATAAAACTATAAATAAAACTAGTATGTGTTGTCATCTTCTAAGAAATTTCATGTATTATTACGTGCCATCCACGCCGCTTGTGTCCTGTTGATCGAGTCCATAAACAAATTTCAATTGCATGTCAGGAGCATGCCTTTTTTGGATTCAGCTCCCCCTCCCCACTATTCCTCCACATCACTCTCATTCCTAAAAATTAAAATATCTTATTCAATTTTCAATATTTTAAGAAAAATTATAAATATTAAGGCATATAAGTATATTATATATTATTTTTAAAATTTTCATTAACAGATAATACAATTACTTTTGAATCGTTCTGAAAATTCAGTCACGATCTCATTAATTTCAAATGGAAAGTCCAAACTATGCCTAATAATGCATATTTTAGAAATAATAAGTTTCAATCAACTTGGGAGTTTGAAATCCAATTTAAGTTTTCATGTTTCTTCTCTTTTGATTCTTAACACTTTCACATATATGGGAGACATGGGAAAAGTATTATTTTGAGATAGAGATAATATTACCGTTTTTCTTCTGGTTGGTAAATAAAAAGAATACCAACGACATACTTGGGATTTTCAGACCCCGGGAAATCTATATCAGCCAAGACATTCGCTTCTTCAATCATAAATTCTAGATTTTTTCCCTTCAATTATAAATAATTAAAATGTCAAAAGAGAAAATGAACTTAAATGGGTAAGAGTATTTGTTTTTTTTAAATACTTAAAAATACAAATAAGAAGAAAAAAAAATTAAGGGAGAAAGAAAGTTGCCAATTGCTAAGCTATCATCACTCTGCATCTAGGGACCACAATTATCGAGTATTGCTGAAAGGAATGCAGAAGTCACAAGGTGTGTTGAACAATTGGATGGAGAGTTAAAGCTATATCAAGTCTACCTAATAGAACTTGCAAAACTTGTGAGCATTCTGTCAGTAATGTAATAAAACGAATGTGGTGATTAGCTACTAGAGATAAAGCTTCATAAATAGCTGGAACTTTGGCTTTAATGGTTGAATCACAATGAGGAAGTAAAGTTCCTAGGCGAATCCGATGAGGACCCTCAGATCCCATCCATACCCAAGCAGCAGCGCCTAGGCTTGACGTTTGACACCATGCCTCATCAATAATAAATAAAATCTGGCCAACTAAGGGGGTTTATATTCAAGTTATTATCCCACAAAATACATAACCTGGGAAGTGGATTGTGAAGGTCAATAGTCCATTTTTTGTGGAATTCCTTGAATAGAGAAAGCTGAGCAAGTAAATCCTCCCTCCGAGGAAGTAATGGTAGAACATGAAAAGTCGCATTGTGGAATACGCATCCATTTCGATTGTTCCAAATAATCCAAAGGGTGGAGAGAAGAAAGCAAAACCGGTTAAGCGAATAGTGTTGCTTATGACTTAAGAGGTCAGAAAGCCAAGCTTCAAAATATGGATACAGAGTAGATGAAGGTGGAGAACAAAAATTGCCCCATAGGTCCTTTGATCCAGGACACTCCCAAAAAAGTTGAAACATCATTTCCAGAAAAGATTGACAACAGGAACAAATTGGATCAATAAAGACACCATGGTTAGCAAGATTTGCTATCATTGGTAGAGACCATGATAAACACTTCTAAAGATACATTTTGAACTTCTAAGGAATATTAAAGGCACATAAAGATTTGACAACAATATAGAAATCTTGATGCGAAGGACATTGGAGAGACATACCTGTAACGTTTAGGAGTTGAGCTGACTTTTTTCAGAGCTCAAGGGCATAGCCATGTTCAACTATAAAAAAACCTGTGGAATTGTCAAGCCAATGAATGGAGTCTGAAGCATCCATGTTGTCTAGTATTGAAATATTGCAAATTAATTCAACAATTTGTGACGAGAACAAATTTTGTAGAAAAGGGATGTTCTAGCTCAGCCAATGAGGGTCAAATAAATCTGCAACACCGAGATTGGAATCCTTGTCCCCATAACCCACTAGTAGGTTCAAGTGTGCTGGCGATATTCATGGGATCCAAGCATCTTCCCAAACCTTGATCTTAGACCCCATTGCACACCGTCCACTAGATATGGTCTTAGAGAATGGCCCAACAATGCGGGAGACTACGCCAAATAGGAGATGAGTTACCCCGGCTTTTGCAATCTAGACAAAATGAGATTCGCCATATTTTGCTTAAAGAACCTTATAAACTAAAGAGCCACTACTTGTAGTGAAAATACGCCAAAAGGTTTTAGCGAGCAGAATTTGGTTAGAAAAACCCATATTCTAAATACCAAGTCCCCCAAGTCCTTTTTGAAGTTGTAAAAGTCCTTGGTGTCGAAAGTGAACATTATTTTTTTCTCCAGAACCTGACCACCAAAATTAGAGAAATTGAGCAATTAAATTATCTGCTAAGGTCACACGAACTTTAAATAAAGATACAACATAAATGAGAATATAAGATAAGGTGGATTGAATGAGGGTAAAATGCCTGGCAAGATTTAAAAGATTCCACTTCAAGTTTGAAAGATGACGGCGGACTTTATCCGTTAAAAATTAGAAAGATGAGCATCGAGATAAATCCCGTGAGAATCGAAGACCCAGATAGTTTAGAATTCCTTCGCTAACTAAAAATGGTAGAATTCACACAATATCATCACGCTGAATGACTGAAAAATTACAATTGAAGAACTTTTCTAACGTTTGAAAAATCAATTCTTTGACCAGCCGCATCTTAAAAAATCCATGATAGTTTGATGGAAAGCTTGAACAACTGAGACAGATGGCTTAAAGCCCACAAGATAGCCATCCATAAAAGAACAAATGATTAGTTGGCGATCCATTTCTACTACCATGAAGCCCTTCAATAACCCCAGAAAAATTGAAGCCTTTGGAATCGACCAAAAAAGGCTTCCGCACAGAAAATAAAGATATACGGGGATAACTGGTCACCTTAATGAATTCCTGTTGATGGAGAGAATCATTTAGTAGTACATCCATTAATTAAAATGGAATATGATATTGTCATCACACATTACATAATAAGATAGACCCATTTCTCCAAGAACTTCATGGCACGAAGAACTCGCTCAATAAAAGACCAATCTAGGCTATCATAAGTCTTGTGAATATCTAATTTTAAAAAATCTTTAGAAGCACAAGGACCAATAGACCAAGGAGTATTTGTTGATATAGTTTTCAAATACCATCTTTAAAATACTGAAGAAATGTTCTACACAACTAGCTTAACTGGTAAAGTGCAAGAAACATCCTAGGAAAGGCCAGGGTTCGAGTAGTGGCGAGGTTGCATTCTCATCCAGCTTTGGCTCCCTATAGTGACAAAATGCAGCCAAGGTCCTCCAGCTTTCATGCAGCAACCATTTTCCCCCTAACTTTCCTAATGTACTATCTAGATCCCTATACTTGTAATGCTTATATATATATATATAAGACTGAAGCAATACAAACCCAGAATTTGCATAACAAAAAAAAAGTGAAATTGAACATTTTATATGGCTCCACTAACTTGACAGTTCATCAAATGAATTCGGGACTCATAAAATTTGACAACCCTTAATATTTCTTGGCCACAAGAAACATCGCTTAAGAATTTTCTTCATTTTTAAGTTAGGATGAAATGATGATAGAACATTAAAATAACAATCCAAAAATAAATTAGTAGGGGCATTCATTATTTAAATAAAACTGAATAGTCCTAATGGATTATTTGGATTGAATAAAATAGTTTGATTGTTTAGTTATTTAGTTCGGATTGGACCAAAACCAAATTTCTTATGTGATTATCAGATTGGTTATTGGTTTCTAAACTTAAAATCGAATAACCCAAAAAGTAATACATATTTTGCAAGTATACTCGTCAATTCTACATATATAAGGTCATTTTTGTTGAATTTTAGACTATATATTGTGAATCAACCCTCAGCTTTAGGTATAAAATGGAATATTATTAATTTTTGTCATATCTTTTCAAGTTATATTTTTTTCAATTGCCATGTGTTTGATTCTTAAAAAAATCAAATTAGAAAAATTGGATAAACTAAATTATAAATGGATGGTTTAAATAAAAAACAAAAAATGGAATTATAATTCAGATTGTTCAAATCTATTTTAAAATGTAATTTGGATAGTTTGAATCAAATTTATAAAAAAAAAAAAAAAACAAATTGAATTGTTCAATTCGTATCAATTCCAAATTGATCCAACCAAACAAATGCCCCTATATTTGGCATAAAATAAATGATAACACTATTATCCTTATCAGATTTGTTTTTCATGCGTGGGCATGCGCATACAACTCTAATATAACAAAAGCAAAAGAACAAACTATAGTATATTAAATACTAATTCCCATAAGTTAATAAGCGTTTGATGGAGTTATTTATTTTCTGTGTATTTGCTTGGGATACTTTATAAGATAATATTTAGGGACAGCAAAATTTAACCCGACCTGGAAATCTAGATCGATTCATCCGAATTCAAACTCGATCTAACCTAATTTGACCAGAAAAGTCAATGACTTAAACCTGGTTGTACCAAATCCGACCCAAAACCAAACCCGAAATACCTGAACCCAATTTGGAATAAACCGAATTGACCTGAACCCAAAAATAATCTGAACAAAAAATGACCAAAACCTGAGACTGACCTAACCTAAATCCGAAAAGACCAGAGTTTAAACCCAACAAGACTCAATTTCTAGAATTTGTTGAATTAGCCCATAATTTTATGAGATCATCAAAATTTGCCTTAAAAAATTGCCAGCTTTACCTTAAACTCTCTAGAGTTGACACATTTACTCCAAAATTTTCAATTTTACCTAGAACTTTTTAAAAATCTTCAATTCACACCCAAACTTTTTCATTTCACCTACATTGACCTCAAACGACCTCTAGAGTTCCAAATTAGCACCTAAACTAAATTAATTCCTATTTTTATCCTAAATAATGATTCTAAATTCCTAAAAAATTATAACTCGAAGTAACAACATAATTTAAATGCATCTGATCCTACCAACTTCTTAAGTTCTAAAATGACCAAGTTTATAGTTCCATGAATAGAATTTATAAAGTTTTTAATTAGATATTTTTATTAAAATAATTATATATTAATATGTTTATATCTAGTTAAATTAAATTTTATAGATTAATTTTTATACCTAGTAATTTTTTAGTTATGAGGTACCTAAATTTTGAAATTTTTATTTTAGTCACTCATAAAAATTGCAACATGAGTTTCTAAACTTTCAAATATTTGCATCAAAAATCAAATTCTTTAATTTAAATTTTAGCAAAATTTAAATAAAAAAATTGAATTAATCTAGTATTCTGCACCAATAACCCAATTAGACCTGAATATCAAAATGAAACCAAAATAATCCGAGATTGAAATTGACCTGACTTAAATTAAACTCGAACCCAAACAAGACTAACCTGAACTTAATTCGAATCCAAAATCTACTCAACTTGAAATCAACCCAAACCCAAATAATACGACCTGAACCCGAATTAATATTAACTCGACTAAACCCAAACCTGAATGGCCCAATTTAAACCTAACCCGACGCATTCAATTGTCATCCCTAATAATATTAGAAACTCCCAACCTGTTAATTAGCCAAGCTAGGATTTTTTTTTCTTGTTTTTTCTTATCATTTGGGTTGCGAACTACACAAACTTATTTCGGGACTAATTTCCAGGTCAAGGGATTAATTAATGGGGAGTGCAGGGCTGGTAATACTATTAAGAGAATGATTAATTAAATTAATTAACTTCGATTAAATTAATTAGGTTAATACTAACTGTCATATGAAGAAAATTGGTGGTCAGAAATCATTCACCAGACACATTTCAACACGTGGAAGAACCCTGTTGCATTGTCGGCACAAAACAATTTTACTAATAAGGACTACTACTAATTAATAATAATTTTGGTCTAATCTAATCTTAGCCCAACCCCCCCAATTAACATTGTCTGCTTCCGCAAGATTAAACTAATCAGACAATGATGACAAAGGTGAGGACATTGATCATATGAATTTGTGCAAAATTTATTTGAATTTTAATTATCTATTTCATAACCTAATATACCAATACTTTTAATTTTTTTATACAAAAAAATTGGATTTATATGAATGACCCAAATCGTTCCATTAACATGACAGATTATCTGGGTGTGATTTTCCCAAAAAGTTTTAGTAAGCCTAATTATCACACAAAGTCTTTGGTATATAAGCGTAATTAGAATCCTAATTAAGGGTTCAGAATTTTAAATTAGTATTCATGAATCTTTGGTGGGTGGTAGTCATTATGATGGAATAGGCAAGTACAACATAGTTTTCAGAAGTTAGGATAGGATAGAATAATATTTCCTATTTCAAGAATCATACGCACTTTGCTGTCTATCTAAGATTTACCCAATTCGCACTTGCATGCTTTATTATTCATGCTCAAATCTGTCTTGAAAATGGTAATTTGTTTAACCACGATAAGAAAAAGTTTTTTTTTTGTTTACAACATGTAATTAGGTAAAATAAATTTCCTATAGAATAAATATTGCTATTTGGAAGAACTTTGTGCGCGCTGGAAGCATGAGCATGCAAGAATAAGGGACAACGCACAGATATTCAAATATATTTTCTAATGAACTTTTGTAAATAATGGAGCCTTTTCAAAGTGGCAAGAATGTAGTTGAAGGAGAAAGGGAAGAGTTCAAATGCTTGCATATACACACTTATGTTTTGTTTTTTTTCTCTCTTTTTTTTTTTTAAAACCTTTTTTCTTCCCTTGTGAACAAAGAGAAGGGAGTTCAAGCCAAAAACACAAATTCATTGCATGAAATAAAATAGGGTTAATTACAGTTTGCCCCTTGAGATTTAAGTAAAATTACACTTTGCCTCCTCTTGTTTAAAAATATATACTTTAGCCCTTGCTTTTTTAATACATTCTAAAAGTAATTTTTGAAATCTTGCCATTTTCAAGTATTTTCAATTTATATGGTATTTTTTTATAATTAATTGAAATTTTAAAAAATATATTATTTTAAAAACTAAAAGAAATACAGAAATAAAAAAATTGATAATTTAAAATATCCATTAACTTTAAAAATAATATCATACAGATTGGAATTACAAGAAAATAGCTACCACAATGTCTAAATTAAAATTTTCAGAAGGTGTTTTCAGGCTATACTAAAAAGAAAGAGGCAAAGTGTATATTTCTAAAACATAAGGGGGTAAAGTGTAATTTTACCTAAATCATAGGGACAAATTGTAATTAACCCAATAACATATGAAAACTGGAAAGAGTTGGAATAAATTAGAGCATAAGACCAACTAGTATTTAAAAGAACAAACTAGCCCAAAAGAACAATCAGGAAAGTTTAAAAGAACGGGTATGAAACTATTAAAAAAATCATGGGAAAGAAAGAAAATTCTTGAAAAGAACAGGAAAAAAAGATAAAATAATAGATATTTCATCTTAAAGAATAAATAAGAACATATAACTTTACATTCCAATAAAACAAATAAAACAGGAACTTATTAAAGTAGTGGCGGATCTATGAATTTTATAAAGAATGGTTCATAAACATATACAAATATTAAACTCAACTTTAAATAATAAAGTTTATAAATTTGTATATGTAACATAAAATTTAAACTCATACAACATAATGATGAAATTTTTTTAAGATAAAATTTGAAAAATGCTTGAACTGAGCATCTAATTTTTTTTTTCATTGGTCAAATAACTCCAACACAAATTAAAAATTATATATGAATTGTGGACAAGATGATCGAGAGTTGCATGCTGTATAGAATATAAAAGAAAAATATTTTTTTAGCCCTTAAACTTATACATTTCTTACCACATGGTTCTTAGATTTTAGCTTGTGTTTGAATAGCCCCTTAATTTTTCTATATATTTAAAAAAAATAAGAGTTAAATTTTTTTTAAGGTCTATGTAAGAAAATGTATAAAAGTTTAGAAGCCAATATAGAATTTTTGTATTAAAAAATTGTAAATACATAAAACACACTGATCCCTTTTTTGAGTTTTTAAAGTAAGAGATGCTCATTATTTTATTCCAAAAGATATGAAAATTATGTGGGTCCACTAAAATTTTCAAAGGGGTTTTAATTGTTAAATTATATATCTCTTATTGACATTTTTGTAAAAAAGGAGATCCATGGACCCCATATATATAACATAGATCTGCCTCTCTATCAAAGAACATATACTTAATGGTAAATCAAACTAAAATATATTAAAAAAACAAATAATTCATAAATAAGAAAATATTAACTGATAAAATAACAAAGAGAAATAAACAAGGAACAAATTTAATAAAAAAACAAATAACAATATACAAAAGAACAAAAAGGCACTAAAAAACAGGATAGAAACAAAAGGGCATAAGAACCAGTAATTTAAGAACAAATATAAGAATATTTAATATATTCTTTTGCACTAAGTATGTGTTCTTTTGAACTACACAAATGGTCTTTTACAAAGGAAGGTATGTTGAACAAATAATAGCTAATAATCAGTATAGAACAAAACAACAGATACTATTCAATAACAGAACAATGGAATTGCAAATCAGACATTAAGGAGAACATATAAGAGCTAAAAGAAAACAAACAACAATTTATTAAAAAAAACACTTGAGAACTAAAAAAAAAAGAAACAAAAGAGCATGAGAACCTAGAAGAATCACAGATTTCATTTAGAATTATGGATTTTGTTGCTGTACCAGAAGAATGACAAATGAGAAGCGTATTTTTAGGGGTTGATTATCAAAATCAAATTCAAGACAAACAAATAAGAGTAAATAACAGATAAAAAATGATAAAAGAACGAACATTATTTACAAAATAACAAACATGATAAAACAACATGCCCTTGTTATTTACGTGGGTGGTTTTATTTTTTTCGGCCAGTAGCATCCTCACATGCTTATATATTGAAAGGCGAAAAGAAAAAGGAAAAAAAAAAAGACAAAAGAAGATAGAATCATATTTGAAGAGGATAATTACATCTTGATTTTTTCTCAGCTTTCCTGAAAATGTTATAAAATCATTCGTTAACCAAAGACAAAGACCGTCCAGTTCAAGTTAAATTATCTAACGACTGAACAATCACAACACTTTACTAGAAATATAAACAACTGGTAGAATCTTAAAATTCATGTGAAAAACTGTCCATTTAATTTTATACAAAAATGACTAACACTTCCACAGTTATTTTCCGTATTCAATGAGAATTTAAATAGTCTTTTCTAGATTTTAACTAATTAATGGACTGAGTAATGGGGTTAAAATAGTTAGAGGAATGTGTAGATTTTAAATTTGTACCATCACCCTATGATGGGCGTATTTGTCACAGCACTAACATTAATTAATTACAGGTTAGGCAAAATACCTTTTACCATCAAAAAATTGAAAGGTTTTTCAAATGTTGATTAATTATTCTCTCAAACTTGGACACCAATTACTATAACTATTAATCTTAATTAGAGTTAATTTAATGGGCTCTTAGACAATAACACGAAGGATAAGATCAGTAACTGATGCAAAAACTAAAGGGAAGGCAGGAGGTAGTTCCCATATGTATGTATGTATGTATGTATGTATGTGTATATTAAAGGCTTCTGAACAAAGTTACTAATATATGAATTGTAAAACAAAAGCAGAAGAGGAAGCGGTTGCACCAGACAATTAATGTGAATGTTGCTTTGTATATGTAGCTTGATAAGCAGATATGAGAGCCTAGCAAAGTGACAATATTGAATATGTAGCCAGCTAGCTAGCTAGCTATATATGCCAAGTAGTAGAAAATAGAAATATTAGTTAATTAATGTTGGATAAGTATAAATAATCACCACTTTTTAAGCAAATTAGGGTTTTAAAAGGAGGGGTAGTTGTGACCCGTTGTGAAGGCTGAGGAGCCAACATCTTTTGAGAACTGTTAGAAGGGACAAAAGCCAACCCCTCCCTCTCTCATACATCACACCACATACATAAAATATTCACCACTATAGAAAAACAAAAAGGGCAGACTAGATCTGCTTCCTGTGGAATGTACCACAACTATTATTAGATTAGTTCCTTTCTTCTTCCTCTTTCTTTTTTTGTTTTGTTGTTGCCCTTTTCACTTTCGGGGCCATTTGAAATAAAATCTCCAAAATTACAAAGTCAAGTATTTTTCACAAAAAAGAAAAATCAGTAGGTATATGGAGTATGTAATGAACATTGGGGAGAACAAAATTTTCCTTTTTCTCCTTCATTGATACCTTAACCAAGAAAGAAAATCTTAAAGCTGAAACAATATTTTTGTGAAGGTACTTAAAACTCAAAGCATGATTTGCGAAGAGGGTTTGATGGTTGGCCAAGTCAGTTTCACATGCCTAATCCTTCTTTTCCAACACTAAAGCATAAGTGATGTAGATTGAGCAGATAGAGATGCAACTCATATTCTGTTTTGCTTTCTTGCGTCTGAGACCCAGAATAAAGAACTTTGCTTGATGAGCATGCAAAAGAAGAAAAGGCAAAAAAGCAAAACACTTAGAAACATGGCCTCTCATGCCTCTTGATCATCTCTCTAATCATCAAGCAGACATGTATCACCTGATGTGTTAGCCAAAAACCATGTGCTGCCTCCTTCACAAAACAACAGAAACAGAAACAAGAACTTTGTCATGGTATAGTTTAATCATTAGGTGCCAAAAAGTGATATTAGTAAGGGTTTTATGAGGGAATCTCTCTCTTTTTTCTTCCCTCAATGATACTTATTTTCCAATCATCTTTCCATGGAAGTGGTTCCTCCAAGTGGCAATGACCTAGAGAGGCATCTTAAGATGAGGGCAAAGGAAAGTAACAGATGGGGATTCTAATCATTTGGGGACCCTAATTGTGGGAATTGTGGGGCTGCCTTATTGGTTATGCCCTTCTTGGTCACATTCTTCTTTTGCTGATAAAGGTCACTTTTTAAGTGTCTCAAAACCACTCCAAAATACAGTCAGGATGCTTCAACAAAAGCCAAATAAGGTATTTCTTTCATCACCATAGCTGTGGTGCCCTTTAATTAATTATTCTATATTTGACATTTGAGGTCTAAAGCTAAGGGTGATTTTTAAATAGATTCATTAGCATAATTAAGTATTATTAAGGCCAGGTCTAATCTGGGGGTGCTGATTAGCAGTTCTTATCAAGATTAGGTTGACCAATGTTTAACTAATAATGCTTCTCCTATTAACAGGCTTGATGATATTTATAACTAACTAATGTTCTTGTGTTAAGAAATTGACTTGCAAAAGTAAAAGGGGGGAATAAGTCATGTGAGTGTTTGGGAAAAACACATGATCATTGACAAAAGGCACTAACAAACCAAGCCAGGGAATTTAAGGCTTTTAGATTCTCTGCTGTCATTTTCATGCAAGAATATAAAGGAGTCCTACATGACAGGCAAGCCTAGGGGATCTGAGCTGTCGGGTTTTGATTGGCTACCCACAAGAACATTAGAAAATGGGCAAGCACTAATTTGGTAGCTTGGAAATTTGGAAGGTGGTGGTGACCTTAATCTTTTGAGCAAGCAGATCTGACTCAGATGATAACTTTTGCTTTGTAATTAAGTAGGTTCCTTCTTGCTTTTGGTTCAATATATAAAGCATAAATTGCCATGATTTGCATCATTTCTGCTCTCCACCTGCTTGCTCTCATTTCCACACCTAAAATATTGTGAGCAATGGAAGATCAGTTTCCAAAAATAGAAACCTTTCTGAGCAAGCAAGTACCTCCATACATGTATGGAATAGCAACAACAGGATCAAAGTTTCATGGGGATCCAATCATTTGGGGTGTCCTAACCGATCGAAATGATGGCAGTGAAACTGGAGCAAGATCAACATCAACATCTACTCTACCTGAGAGGTTGCTTTCAACTTCCAACTCCAGTTTTCCAGTAGAAGAGTCTTCATTGCCCAACTTGATCAGCTACATTCCTGCAATTACTAAACAGAAAGCTCTGAGCCATCAGGAACCAATTCCATTCACTTCAGTAGTTAATTCTGCAGATCCTCTCCATCCACATGGATGCTCAGTTTCTAATGTCAACAGCAGCTTTGTGCCTGTGAATTTCTTGGAGTACTTCCCAAAGCTAAACCAATCACAAGGTCCTGAACCAGCTTCTCCTTCAAACTCCCCGAATTTGAATCTTTTCTTGCAGGAACCGGCAACGCTAGATCAACACAGAAGACTTTATGGTTCACCAGGCAAGAGCCAGAAGCCAGAAGCTTCCTCAAATTTGCTTCACCATTCATCTCAGTTTGGCCAGGCTAGGTATCAACAAGCTAGTGAGTGGCTCAGAATGAATCCGAGTCTGATCCATTATCCATCCAGAGGTTTCGATGACTACTGGCTAAGCGCAACCAAGACACAGCGGATGAAGTTCACCGGAAGAAGGCCAGGACAGAATCAGCATCAAAAGGACACGTTCCTACTGCCAGATTTGTCACAGAGAAAGCTGTTCAGAGGAGTCAGGCAGAGACACTGGGGCAAATGGGTGGCAGAGATAAGATTACCAAGGAAGCGAACAAGGGTTTGGTTAGGGACTTTTGATACCGCAGAGGAGGCTGCAACGGCATATGACACAGCTGCCTACATGCTGCGAGGAGACTATGCGCATTTGAACTTCCCTGACCTCAAGCATCAGCTCAAGACCAATGCCTTGAACGGCACGACAGCTGCCCTCCTGGAGGCCAAGTTACAGGCAGTCTCACAGTCGAACAAGAAGCAGGAAAATAATAATGAGCCATCAAAAGAATCAGAAAAACTAGAGGATTTGAATCAAATTGCAGAAGATAGAGATTGGCAGGTGAGGACTGATAATATTGAGAGCAAAAGAAATCATCAGGAGGTTTCCTTGTCAGAAGGGGATGGTGTACAATTGAGTAGGATGCCTTCTTTGGACATGGACATGATCTGGGATGCTCTTTTGGTCTCGGACCAATCATAACTTTTGAACTCATCTTTTTCTTTTCCCTTTTTCCCCATAGTTTTGATTAGAAAAAATTACTGATATTTTGCAGTTCTTGGGATTGAACTGTTTCATCTACGTTTCTAGTTTCAGAACATTTAGCCCAAGTTTTTTGAGTGAGAAGACTTTTGGGTTGGTCATTTCACTATCTTGATATATGTCACAGCATCTGTTTTTTTTTTTAATTATTTTTTTTAGGTGTTTTTTTTTTCCAATTTTATTCTTGACGGAGCAGAGCATCTGTTTAGTCCTCGGTAATTTATGCCTTTTATTTTTCTTCCTTCTCTCCTGTCCCCAGTGTTTTGGGCCCTTTCTAGGCAGTAGTCCAGAATTATGAGAATAGAGGGCATTACAAAGTTAGCCGGCCTTCCTGGGTGACCAGAGTTGTTGAAAATTAGGCTTAACTGCGTTATTTACCATTTTTTCAATTGAAACATTGAAAAGGTATTGCAATAATCAAATCAAGGGGAAACATACACCAACTCTCTCAACAAGTAACCTTAAAAGGAGATTAGAGACAAATTGCCCACTCATAAAATATAATCTCCTTTTTACATCAAGTTGCTAAAACATCTGCACAAACATTTACAGCCCTAGGAACATGAGATATCCTACAATGTGTAAACTTCTTATGAAGCTTGTGAGCATCTGTTACCTCTCCTTTGATCTCCCACGGTTCTTCCTCCTTTGTTGAAAGCAGTGGCGGAACCAGAATTTTTGGTTCGGGGCGGCGAGCCAGGAGGAGAGTTGACCAAACCCGGAGGAGAGGGACAGCATCGAGGCGGGGGCAAAGCTGGAGATTGGGACTAATTCGTACTAATTAAAATATTAGGGTGCAACTCGACAAGGTGAAAAATTTGGAGGACTAATAGTGCATTTAGGCCATGTTAGAATATCTGTTTAAGGCTATAGGGAATAATTACTCATTTGGTCACTGTTTTCTTTAGTGCCTACCTCCCTGCCCTCCATCTTCATATTCTTCCATTATTTCTGGGGGGTCAAAAATGCATTTCAAGTCCCTATTTTCTCTTGAATTAACCAATTAAGTACCTATATTTAAACTTTGCCAAAATTTTCGGGGGGCAGCGGCACCCCCTGCCCCTTAATAGGTCCGCTTCAACTTGAAAGCATCCACAAAGACCAAAGAATCTGACTCTGTATCAACCTTTAGCAGCTTCAAGTGCAATGTTTTCTCCCGGGCTTCATGAATAGCTAAGGCCTCAGCTATTGCAACAGAACTTGAATCAAGATCAAACCATAAAAGCCACCCGCCATAACTAGCCAGCCCTCACTATCCCTCATCACAATGCCAATATCAGCCTTCAATAAACCTATGTCAAATGTAGTGTCAATGTTTATTTTTACCATGCAATTCATCTCTTTTGGCCGAAAAAAAAAACAAGAAACATTGAAAAAGTAAAGGCCTAATTACCCCAGGAGCCCCTTAACTTGGCTGTCTCATACAAGTTAGTCACTTAAATTGAACTCAAGTTTAAATTTATCCTCCAACTTCGCAACTCATCACGAGTTAGTCCAATAACCTAATTTTCCATAACACAATAAATTTTTATTTTTGAATGTTTAGTAGCACTGGTGTCTGAAATGCACAATAATAGAAACAAGATGAATTCCTAGAGCATTTAACAAAATATGTGGCAGGTGACTGGTCACTGGTGTTAGCATGATACACTTGTTTTTTTCTTTTACCATGAGAGGTATTTATTTATTCTTTTTATTTTTTGCCGAATAGGGTTTTCTTGCTTAAAATATGTAATTTTTTTTTATGAAAGCAAAATATGTAATTTTTCATGGGTACTCAACAATTGATTAGTTGCTTGTTAGAAAAAAAAAAACTAGAACATATACTTTAAGCAATTTGTTCCTATTATTATTTTTAAAATTTTTTACAGTAATAATAATAATAATGTTAATTATAATCATAAATACATACATATATATATATATATATCCCAAAACCAATAAATAATTTTTATAGTCCTAAAAAATATAATTATTAAGTAATGATATGAAAGGTGTAAATAATTATATACAACAAATATTACTCTCTCCATCCTAAATGAAAAAGCAAAGAATGCAAGACAGATAATCTTCTTTTCAAGGTAATTATTACGCCTAAATGCACCAACAGTCCGAACCTTCCCAACTCACACGAGTTGCTCCTTAAACTTTAACTTAGCTAGTAGAAGCTCTCCAACTTTACAACTTGGTATGTTTTAGTCCAACTCATTGACTTGACTCTTTTTTTAATGGCTTAAATATATGAAGAGCCCTCAAACTTTTAAAACTCATTTAAGCTGGTCATCATACTAGAATTTGGATTGCACTAGACCTTAAAATTTAGAAGAAACAATAAGTATTATAAAAATTCATTAAAATTAATTCGAATTCATTATAGAAAATTAAAATTGATTTTTTAGGTTGGGTAAAGAAAAAAATCATAAAAATTAATTACTACATAAAAACTATCATCCAAGTGCTTGTTAGGTAGATATAGGATTGGCTATGAAATGATCTTGATCCTAGATTAAAAAAAAGTAGAAATGACAAAATGTATTACCTATAATGAGAAAATAACATAATACCTAGAAAATGTATTGTCATATTAAAGTACCCTACTTCATTTTCCCATCTCAATTAAGCCATTTCCATCATTTTTACCTTTAAATCAGACAAAAATTGATGATGTGGCATTAATTAACATTAAAATAAATATAAAATAACAATTTTAATCCTCAAAATTTTTCAATTAATTATTCTAGACCATGGAATTCTAAAGCTAATGTTTATATCCCAAATCTCTAATCTTCCTCTGTTCTAAAAAGAAACAAAACAACATTGATTAACACGAACCGTTGTGTCTTCCTCGCACATCTCCCACGCTTGAGGCACAAAAAGATGAATCAATGGGATGAAAGCAGTGAATTGATGGGATGAATCGAGGAAGAAAGGGATGAATAGATGGGATGAATCGAGCAAGAACGAGTCCAAGAGGTCACCTTTGAGTTTGGCGATTTGGATGAGGTGAGAGAAGAAACGACGAGAGTGAAGTGAATCTCAAGGAACAATCGCCGGTGAGCGAGGCAAGACAGAGGTTGGCAAAATTGACCCAATAGACAAAGAGAAATTGACCCAATCAACCCAATTGCAAAAAAGAGACAATGAAGCAATGTTGGAAAACGACGCTAGATTCGGCAAAATTGATGGCAACCACTAATGACGTCTCCTAGCTCTGGTGAAATCGACTGCTCCATCGGGTCTCAGCTGCTCCACTTCCCACTGGCGAAACTGATATATTATTTTTGTTTTTACCTTTTTTATTGAAAACCAAGATGATTTTAATAGCTAACTCTATATTTACTAGGTAAGTACTTGAATAATATTTTTTATGAATTAATTAATTTTAAAGACTTTTTTTTTACTTAACCTAAAAAAATCAATTTTAATTAATTTCAATTAATGTTTATAATGTTTGTTGTTTATCGTAAAGTTTAGGGCATAATGCAGACCATATTATAGTTTGATGACCAACTTAAATGAGTTGCCAAAGTTTGAGGGCTTTTAGTATATTTTAGCCATTAAAAATGAGTGCTAAGTTAACAAGTTTGACTAAAACATACTGAGTTGCAAAGTTGAATGGTTGCTGCTGACTGAGTTATAATTCATGGACCAACTCATCGAGTTTTCAAAGTTCAGGGGTTGTTGATGCATTGAAGCCTAATTATTATTACCTTTGTTTCATTTTCTTTGCTACATTGCACCTTTTTTTTTTACTTAACTTTGACTTAAATTTATTTATATTATTATTTGATAGAAATTTATTTTTTAAAAATAGAAATTATAAATGTTCATTCCTCATTTGTATATAAAAATTATGCATTTATATACCAACATGTTAGAGATAAAAAAATAAAAAAAATTTGCTATAAAAAGTGAATGTTGCAAAGCTTTGAAATGGAGAGTATTATTGTCATCATGAATAAAAAAAAATATTAATATTATTATCATAAGCGTAGCGTAAGGTAAAATGGAAAAATCTTTAGTTGGTTGGAAAATGTTAGTTTTGAATTAAAGGTTTTATAAACTCTTTTCGTTACCTAAGTAGGAAAAGGGTTGTTTGAATTAAAGTGAATTATGAAAAAAAAATATATATTTAGCTTTGGATTAAAAACAATAAAGGAAATTACATAATTAACTATAACGGGCCTACATTCAGACACTATTGTAGTTTTCTTTTCTAGCTTGATTTGAAAAAATAAAAATAAAAAAGAACCATCACTATTGGCCTTTTTGTTTTCGCTAAATGTTGTGTTAATTCATATTATTTTCCTTATTTTGTATTAACCCCCAATATTCCTAAACATTCCAAAGGGATAATGACTTTATGACTATATCAGATTGCTGAACTAACTTATGGTAAATTATAAAGTTAAAAGATTAACATGAGCAAAGTTTAGAAGAATAACATAAACTAAGTTCAAGTGAGGTGCTGAGTTCAAACCTTATTAATCAAAACATAGATTTTTTAAAGGCTTTGCCATAATAGGGCCAACGCAGCGTAAGCCGAATTTATGTGAACCCAATATAATTACCGAGTACCAAAGATCTCACATTAAAAAAACAAACTTACAATACCCCTTATCTACATAGTTAAATCACTCTATTTTTTTTTTCCATTTCTCTAAAACATTAAGAAACGAGTGAAATTTATTAGGGATTATGTAGCTTATTTTCATGTCTTAAATAGGTACATGCGTTTTATCTTGTCCTATTGAAGTACCTTTCCTCCTATTGAAATTATTGATATGTTTTAAAAAATATTAAATAAATAATTAAAATAACACTTCTAGTTCTCTGATTTTTCCTATCAATATTTATAAATATTAAACTTCTAAAGTCATTATTTATGCTCCTAATGTAACTAAACCTCCCTCTCTCTGTTCGCCCCTTCCTTGCCAACATTTACCCTGTTTGTATTGTCCCTTCCCCGCCACCCACACCATCACGAATGCCACTGTCTAAACAACTGACATTTGTCCAACCTTCCCCTGGGAGACGACCCAAACTCTTTCATCTCGTCTGCTCCTTGTCCGATCCTTTCCCATCATCATCCACACATGCAATTTCCCCACCCTTCCAAGCGAACTTCAACTAGAAATTCAGTATGACATTTGCAGCGAATTCAACCAACAGTTAACCAACCATAAAATCGAACAAATCTATTAACAAAAAATCAACAACCAACCACACTTTCAGCTCACTCCCTCACCGTCGCAATCCTCACCAACAACTATTCCGTAATCTCCGTTCTCCCAATCAACGGCTCCACCATCACCATTCCCCTCCCAAAAAGCCACAGATTTTGCTAAAAACAATAAGCAAATCCAAATAATAATAATAATAATAATAAAGAATCCTCTGCCTTTTTCTATCTTCCTCGCTTGCGCAAACTACAACAGATCCCCCTTTGCAGCAGTACCCCTGACCAATTGGCCAAATCTGACACAAAATTCACCCCTAATGAGACCCTCCTCCCTACCCAGCAACCCCAATTTGAAGATTTTGAAACCGTGAGATTGGCTGATTTCAATCCTGATGACGCCACGAAGATTTGAACCCGTGGATAGCCTCACAGATGATAATGTTGAACTATGAAGGCCAACGGGCAATGACGTGCTCTCTTTTGCCCAAATCCCCATACTCGAAGATGCGACCCCAAATCCCCTTACCCAAAGGCCCGCTGCCACTCCTCTCCGCTGTTTCTCCACCAATTGGGACGTGTCGCCACTGTCATTCACCACCACTACCTCCTTTACCATCGAGCATCCGAAGAACTAGCAATTGTGCCATTGATCTTCAGGCGGTTGTTAAAGAGAGAGAAATATTGGATTTCAAGGGTAGACAGAATTAGAAATTTAGAAATCTTGAATTTGAAGAGATGGCTGGAATTCGTCTAAATTGTAAATTTAGAAATTCAAGTCTTAGAATTGTTGATGGAAAAGTTTTAGGTCAAAACTTGTTATTTAAGATTTATTTTAATGTTAATTAATATCACATCAACAATTTCTATCTGCATAATAAGAGAAAAGATACCTCATTAAGACAAAATAAAGAACAAGTACCTATTTTGGACACAAAAATAAGCTAAGTGACCCTAGTAAGTTTTACCCATTAGAAAACCCTCCAAGACACAATTGGGACACAGAATTTCATTTACAAATAGAATTTAGAAGAGAAACTGAATAATCAACAAAGAAATATAACTCTACTTTCTAGCTCATTTCACCTGTAACAGGTTGCTGTTCTACCCCTGCCCAAGTTAACAATCCCTTTTCACCCTCAACTCCACCCTTCTCAACAACTTCATCACTGACCTGTTCCAAATTCAGCTGTTCCGGTGCAGCCCCTACATCAGCAGCACCAGTAGATCTGCGATTTACTCCCACCCCAAGCGACATCTCCGTATCTAAATCCATCTCTGCAGGTATCTTTATACCCACTCTAAGAGGATCTTTTGTGCCTATATCATTTTCTGAAGTTTTAACCTCAACTGGTCTCGTAGATTCCTGAATGCCTGTATCCCTCTCAGCAGTTTTGTCGTCTTCGAAACCACTTTCGCTCGAGCAGCTTTCGATTTCTGGAGTTTCAGGAGAATAGCCACCTTCATTTTCTTCAAACTTCACTTTTGCTTCCACTATATCCACATCAGGTGCAGGAAGCCTCTGTTGTAGTGGGACAGCATCACTTATAACTTGACCAGTCCTTAACCTTTCCCTGTAGTCTTCCATCTCTAATCTGTATCTTTCCTTATCTTTGCGAGCTTTCTCTTGGTATATCTGAACATAACAAACTAATGCAAGTCAGTGCAATATGCCATGTGAGATAAGCCTAAGTTGTTTGAACAAAGACATAAGATTAGCCCATACCGCTCTTTCTGGTTCGGTCAGCTTGTTCCACCGTTCACCAATCATCCTACTAATTTCTCTGTCCTTTCCGGGGTGAAGTGGTTTCAGCCTTGCGTGTTGCTCAGCAAAAAAGAAGTTGTACCCACTTCTGTTGGGCTTTGGATGAGCAGGATCTCTCCTTTTTATCTCACATTTCTTTCTGCGTCGCCTGCGTTGGATGCCAGTGCCTGGGCGGACATTGTCATCCTTGGCAGTGAACACACTATACTGCTGTTGCATCTGTTGTCCAAAACCTTGTGGAGCTTCATACAAAACACCTTTTAGCTTCTCCGAGCCTATCGTGACAGTAACTAAATAGCCACTCTCAAATTTCCCATCAATTACCCCAATCACAGGTGAACCAGTTGATGAGGTATGTCTCACTGCTAAAGGATAAAATATAAACAGAAAAACTTCAGTGACCAAATGGAAAACAAGAAACTGATTCAGAAGAGTTAGTAAAATCTAAAGAACATCAAACAAAGCAACTAAAGAACACTGCCCAATAGTTACAGACATATTCATGTGCCTTAACTAAACCAAACACTAAATTTAAGTCTTGAAGACAATCATATGGTGAATAAGAATGCACCTCCATGGGACTCAGCAGCATTGACTGTGGGCCGCTGGCTTGGAGCCGCATGAATTCCAGGCTGAGGCAGCACTGCTCCACGCGCAGCAGGTAAAGAAATGGATGGTCGATGCAAGGAATCTGCAACAGAAATCCTGCAACAATTAGGAACATTGCCTTGGTATTGCAAGAAGTTGGGTTCGGGTAATGTGAGTACCAGCAGTTGGGGTCCAACCCCTTGCTTTAAAGAAATAAATCTGCTCATAGTGATGAAGCAGAGATCCATAGTACTTGCGCAGCACGAAAGAAGCATTTGTTGCAGTTGATGGGAAGTTGAAAACAGCAGTAACTTCTTTCCATCTTCGGTCTCTCATGATCTGAGAACTCAGTTTGGAAAATAATAAGGGACTACCCAAGAAGGGTGGCTGCTCATTATGTTCTAACCAAAACTACCAAATTATGAGACAGCAAGTGACTGCCATGCATTTGAAATGTTGACAGGAAAGTATTTTGGAAACCAACTAATATCAGGCAACCATTTTAGACAAAATATACAAAATCTGCAGAAAGCCACAAACTGTTTTTCATGTTCACTAGAAATAAAGTTAAAAAAGTCAAGGACTTGTAAATCCAACCAACCTTCTCAATGCCACCCCGAGATGTTACCTCTATAAAAAGGCGATGCAAATCCAATTCCCGGCCACCAATAATCGGGATCCTAAAAAGAAAGCACCAATCCATAACAATAAGTTGACCTGAGAAGGCAAAGGTGTAAACAACACTGCTGGGACTAAGAAAAAAAAATGCACAACATCACAAATCTCTGCATTTAGCATAAACATGTAACACAAATACCTGCTTCCTAAACGAGAGCAAACTTTTTTCTCTTCACAGTTAAGAAACGGCAACATAAAAAAAGGTTGTTTGTTTCCCTTCATGGAGAAACTTGAAGAATAAATACAAATAGAAGACCTACATGAACTTAGTACCCATAGTAGCATGGAGGGTCTCGAGAGAATCCATAAAAAGCTTTGGACTTGCTACAACATCTTCATATGTGGCAATAGGTGCTGGATATGGATAATAGCTAGATGGTGCTTCCTTCATGGCCACTGGACCCTGCTTGGCACAAGAGGTAGAAGCCATGGCCAATTCCTCTCCACTGTGGAAACCAAAATCAAATGAAAGATATTAATATCTCGCTGGCTGGCTACCAGTAAACATTACAGACAATTTGAAGCAAAACAAAGAACAGGAAACAGAGCTATGATTCTAGGTAGCACCATAGCTGATGCCTAGGGACTGGGTCTACTTATTCCCCAGAAGGAAGTGTAATTAAAATCACCTAGCATATCGGTATCAGGAGATTCAGAACCGAAATTACAACACAGACAAGTCCAGGATGTTGATTTAAAGAGTCGATGTAATAACTCCCAGTAACTAGAGAGAGCCAGTGCAGCTGTCACAGCCATGAATTCTCTGAGAGGAAAGTGAATTGACCAACAAGAGCCTATCAAAGAGAAACCCTTCTAGCCCCTCTATCTTTACGCAAGGTTCAAGCTTCGAGAGCCAGAATTCCTGTCACAGGACTACAATTACATACTGATAAGATACGGCGATGTGGAATAAAAAAAGGGTTCTTTTTTCTCAGCGTCTCCTTTGCTCCGTTCTCTTCTCTGACACTGTCTGGAGAAAAAGGTTAAGGCTTGGAAGATACAATACCATTGACACTGTGCAGTGGCGGGGGTGGGGTTATTGTGGGGCAGCACCAAAAGAAAGGGGGTGGCTTTAAACCCCCATACCCAAAAATAAAATGAAGCAAAAATCTCACCATTGTTCAAAAGTCCCATTGTCCATGAATAATCAAATAGAGACGTTGGACTTGCCCTTGCTTTCTTTCTCATGGAGAACAATGAAATATATTTAACGAAATTTGCAGGAGACGAATCATCCAGAAAAGAACACAAGATCCCATTATTTTATCCATCATTTTTGTATACACTTTATTGATGCTTGTTAACCAAATGGAAAATAAAATAGAAACCCAGATGAAGAAATGACAGATGAAAGAGGTTAAAAAATAAGCCAAACTAAAACTTACCAAAAAAAATGTAAGAGATGGGGAGAATTGGAGCTTGCAAAATGAAATGAAATGATTATTGATATTACCAGATAAAAGGCTTAAACGGGGTGAACCTTTGAGTTATATCTAAAATGAGGCATGCCATTTATTTACCTTTTCTTTTTGTTTCTATTTATTTTGGATAATGACGCTTAATTATCCCTATCTCTAGATTTCATTTTTTCTTTTCTGAACCTTGACGATAATTGGCGAGGGAAAAGAAAAACTAACCCTATAAATATTCACCAAGTGAAAAGACAAATCAGGCACCCTCAGTTTGTCCTTCCCTCACAACCAACGATGGGCACTTTGGGTTTTCGGCACCATCCCTATATTGGCTGTTTATACATCAATGGAACAGCATATTTTTTTCTGTTTATTTATTTCACCTGACAGTAATTAATATGAGGAAAAAAAATTACTACTACTTTTATTACGTTTTTTACCAGAGAAAATTAGCATTAATGGAAAGTGGGTTAAAAGATGGAGGTAGAAATGTTGGAGGCAGCAAAACGTGTCCCATTGACCTTGCCCGTTTGAAACGGCACATCTGAAAAACGAAGAGGGAGAAGGGGAAAGAGAACCACAGGAGAGGGAGAGAGAGAGAGAGAGATGTGGGTGCCGTAGAAAGGCAACTTTAGTTACCTATTTAATTTACCCGTTTTAACACACTTTAGAATAAGTCCTCTCATAACAAAAAAGACAAATACTAGTATTCTTTTCATCTTTATTTAAATTTTCTTTTAATATCTATATATGTTTTATGCTAAAAGCCAGAATTTTTTTCTATGGTTGCTATTATACTTTGACATGTGGGTATTATTCTGTTGGGGAGGTTGAAGCTAGGTCCATAAACTAACATATTCTTTTTATACTCGTAGCTGTATTAGAAGGCTCTTTAGAAAAGGAAGAAAGAATGATTATTTTTAAGGAAAAACTTGATGAAGAATGTTTCTATCAGCCATTGAATTTATTTCTTTTAAGTCTTTTTCATGTCGCATTTGTTATTGAAATAAAACTTCAAACGCATTAAAATACATATTTAAAGTATGATTAGGGTTATTAATTATTTGTGGTGAATAGCAATCACACATGGCCATTCACTTTGCTGCAGATTTCCTAAATCTTGTGAAGGGTGTGGTTAAGAACGTGAATTTGGCTGGTCACTGTTTAATATGCGTGTACTGAAGTTGGTGGTTGGTAATTAATGATCAGTTTAAGATTGATATTATCGTACATATTATATCACTTCCACAGAAGTTCTGTCAGCGTTTTTTTCCCATTTATAATACGTCTCAGTTCAATTTAACTTAAATTAGATTAATTTAAAATATTTTTGTATCTTTTTTGCTTAGAATAAATATCATTTAAAAGCTAATAGTCTAATACTATATAGATATAATAATTCATTGAAATATATTTTTTAATGTAATTAAATTTTTATTTTTTAGGTTGGGTAAGTTATCATAAAATTTAATTAGATCATGATAAGAAAATATATTTTTTTGAATTATTTTATCTATATAATATTAGCTTTTAGGTGATATTAATTCTGGATGAAATTATAAACTAATCATAAGTCATTTTAAATTAATATAACTTAAACTAAAATAAATTGACCATTATTTTTTATGAAGTTCTTTTATAATTATAAATTTTGTTGGACAATATTCCTCCCCACAATAAAAAAAAAAAAAACATCACATATACAGGTAGGATCTTACGCTTACCTCTGCGAAAAAATATATTATCCGTCTTCCTGCGTTACCACCCAGATGTCCCCAAACCTTGGCTCCATTTTGATATTTTACATCCATAATTGCATCTCTGTGATTTGTACATTTTTTTTTAGAAATACTCACATTTTTTCAAACTTTTGAATTGACATGGAGATAAAGAACGAGAAAAAATATATACAATATTTTTATTTTTTGTTTTTATTTTTTCCGTAAATCAAAAAAATTGAAAAATAAATATTAAAATAATAATTTAAACAGAAATATAGTAAAATAATTTATTAGATATGAAAACACTCAAAAAAATTTTAGGCTACTCAAAATAATAAATATTGAAAATAATATGAAAGGGAACTAATCATATTTGAAAAACGATAACAAAGACAACTTGTTATGTGTTTTTTTGGAGGTGTCTTGAGCTTTTACAAATTCGACAACTCACAATCATAACGCATGCATAATAAGCATGCATGATATGAGTAAATAATTGATTGCCTCACTTTATATGTTTTAAAAAAATATAATTATGATAACCATTTGTTTCAAGAGTGTCTATTCCTCCCTCGTATTTATATTTTTTGTATTTTGTTCAACGAAATTCCTTTTGTTTTCTTTTATTATTGTGATAACATAAGTGTTCGTCATTTTTTTTGAAATTATAAAGCCAGCGGCTGTTCAATAATCAATACTACTTCTGGATACCCTCCCCCCCCAAGGGAAACAATTCAATGAGTGGTTTTTCTTTTTCTTTTTTAAGGACTACAATGCATTTGTTAACATTGTTATTTGGAATGAATATAGGAGTTAGGGTAAGTGTAGGTTTTGGTTAAGTTAAGTTTTTTTGTGGAATTAAATTAATTCCAAATAATATTGGTTTCAAAAAAAGTTTAACTCAACCTAAGAATCGAAAACCGAAAGGAACAAAAATTATGAGTCTAATTTTGTTTGTTATTGTTTTTTTTTTTTGGGGTTTGCATAATATACTTGTAATAACTACAAAGTCCAATAAAATTATATCGGAAACAACAATTAAAGAGGAGAAAATAAATACATCCATCAACATTCTCTATATTATGAAATATTTAGCACAAATCACCACCACGTCCAAATTTAAATACAAATTTAATTAGTATAATTTAGAAGAGTAGCACATTAAGTGACAAATTTCATTAAAGAGATAATTGTCATATGTTTTAATTTACAAAAACACTATCATAATATAGTTTTGAATAAATGAATTTATGGGAAAATATGTAATTAATAAATACTATAATATATATTTAAACATATACTTTCGGTTTGGTTTCATCATGAATTAATTCCATGTGAAACCAAAACGAAGCCAAAAATGAGTTTTTTAGCAGCGGAAACAACCTGCTACCCATCATCAAATTTTATCCACACAAATCAATTTAACATGGGTGATTTGAGTTGAGTTTCAGTTCTACCAAACTTATGCTCACCTAAAGGTAGGCAATCCCGGCCCAGGCTAGGCCAAGTTGGCTAGGGATCAAACTTGGCCCAACCTGGTCAAGGCCCAACTCTGCCCAGCCCGAGGAGAGCACATGTGGAGGTGGGCTAGTAATGGCCTTGGGGAAGGAAGAGGTGTTGTGTAGGCCCGGCACGGCGGGCTCGGCCAAGTTTGCCTAAACAATACAATTAAAATTTTGTAAAAAGTGAGCAAATTACATTTTATAGTCTTCTAACAGCTCCAACTTACTTTTTTTTTTTTATCTCAAATTATCATTTTATCTACTTCAACGACTACTAACAACTAGAGAGATAAATAACAAAATCTTTTTTTTAGTCATACCAAGAAGTAGGAGAGACCCAGCAAATTTAGATGAAAAAAAATAATAAGAAGAAAACTATTAAGAACTAAGTAATTGGTCTTAAAGATTTGCTAAACATGACCCAGTACTTCATATAATGTGTTAGTTTTTACCAACTTTGTCATTCTCTTGTTTTTAGTGTTTCTGTTAGTACCAAGTTCATAGTTAAAAGTACAACTCTTTCCTCTGGTATATAGTTCAACTTTTAGGAATGTTTCAATATATATGAGAGGTTCATATTTTGAATTCTGGCCACTTCACCCTTTACATCATATCATAATAATAATTTAGTAAAACTCCTTCTTGTAAGTAATAATAATAATTTAGTAAATCACTTCATCATTTTCTCCTGTAAGCCATGTTCCAGTTAATTGTCAATGTTATTTGACTTTTTAGTTAATAAAAGTTTCACCAGTGATAGTGTTTTCGTTTCAAGAAAAAAAAAAAAGTAAGTCAAACTTATTTTTAAAACAAAATACTGTAAAAAAAAACACTCGTCCTTACGCCAGGCCCGACACGACCTCGGCCTAACATGGCCCAGGCTTGCCTAAACCCTGGCTGTGCCTGGGACTTGCCAACCCAGAACCAAGCCAAGCCAGGCTGGGCCGGCCCCAGACCTTGTCTGCCGGTTGCCCACCACTGTGCTCACCCTCATAAGAGTAATTTACTTAAGTACGGTAAAAGTCCTCAATTTTTGCCATTTTGGTTGAGTTGATCCTCCAACTTAACCTCGAAGGCCGGCAGACATCAAATATTCTGGCTGACTTAGTAATGGATTATGATTCATCATTTCATCAATGATAGTTTAACTATATCCGAAGAATATGACATAAAGTTTGTTAGTGGCATTGAGCAATCTCTGAATAATAGACCAAGGGTTTTGTGTTTTGTTTTTATTTTTATTTTTAGTTTTATGTTTTTGTTTTCTGTAGCACTCAGTCGAGAGTTATATTTGGAGCGTGGTGTGTTCATTCAACCATATGTTGGTTTCTGCCAGTGTGTTGGTGTATCTAATTAGTTTGACAGTTTGTTTGTCTTTTTGTTCTTTCAATCTATCTATTCAAATATGTAGGTATGAGTACTAGAATTAGGCAAATAATTCATGGAAGTTTTCTTCACCATATGGTATCTTCATGGTGCATTATAAAACCTATAAGTTAGCCTACTGTCATCTATATCTTAGTGTTTTATTTATATTATAGATGCCTTATAGCCTACAAGTAGTGAGATGTATGACATTCCATAAAAAATTTAAATTAATCGAAAATGAGTTGTTTTCATTTCTACAATGTTTTATACCTAAAACCTATGTTATTTGAAATTCAATACCAAACTAGTACAATAATCCATTAAATAAGATTTTTCATAACATAATTAAAATTTTATGAACTGTTTACTTACTCAACTTGAAAAAATTAATTACATTATTTCCATTGGTTTTAGTGTTAACTCTAATGAAAAATACTTATGTGGCAAAAAATAACACTAAAATAAATCTTAAAGTAACAGCTTTAGTACCTCAAATATTTCCCTTTAATAGTTCTAAATTTTAAACTTTAAAATCTACCAATTTCACCCCCTAATAATTTTATTCCAAAATCATTGCCTCAAACAAAATTCTTCTTGATCTTCATTCTTTATCAGTACTAGTGTGCAGGTACAATTTCACATTTTCTCTTCACATTATTCAAATGTTGCTATAGATTATGGTTTCCACTTGAAAAAGTGAACTGTACATCATTCTTTCTTTTTTTTTTTTTTCCTTTTTTTGGATTTTCAGGTTTCGAAGATACCCCAATTCTCTATAATGCATCAAGCCCTCGAAAGCTGATTAAGTATTTAGGAAATCACCAAAAAACCCCTAAAGTTTGGTCGAACCTACATTTATGCCACCTATTTAAACGATCTACACTTACACCCCCATACTTAAAAGATCTACACTTGCCCCTACAAAATTAGCACCATAATTTACCGTTAGACTGAAAATGGGAAAAATCTGATTTTACCCCCCTAACCTTCTTTACTTCTGCATCTAATAACCTAAGCCTTATCCTCAAATAATCTCATCCAAAACTTTCTCCCCGTCTCTGCAACTCCCAGTCCCAGTTCAATCCATCAACCACAGATTTGTCTTCCATTCTACAGCCGTAAATCGATGCTCGATTCCATTGCTCGATTCAATATGCCCAGATCCGCTGCTCGATTCCGATTCCTCTTCTCCGCTTCTTTTCCATTTCTTCTTCCTTTTGCTCTCTCTCCCCTTTCTCCTTTTTCCCCATCAATCTATTTGCCCTATCTTGTCGACTTGTCGTGACTCAAGTCGAACGAGATGCCAGCTCTGCCTTATCGCAATGGACTTCAGAGGCTTTTCCGGCAGCAAATGCGAATAGAGAGATAAAGAGAGGATGACATGCATGCAGATCGGCCCTCGTTTCCCTCTTCTTCAAGTCGGCGACGGATTCCAATGGCATGCTCCGGTGACGTGCGTGGATGGCAGAATTCGCTACTAGATCTTGATCAGAAAACCATCTTGGACGTCGGCTCGATGATCGAAGCTGACAAAGTGTTGACGTTCCGGCTTAATAGCCGTTGAGGACTTCAATTCAGCCAAGACCTGTCGTTTTCCGGCTTGGGTTCCCGGCCCGAACCCATTGTTTTCTGATGCTGTTGCATAATTTTAGCGTCGCACATCACTCACAAAATCGAATACCAAGGATGGGATTTTTAGTAGAGAGCAAAGCATTTAACTTGGTTGAGAAAATAGAATTGCAAAGTTTGGAGCCAAAGTTTCTAATAAAGAAGGATATGATGGCAAGTTCGGGCATTTTTTCCTTTTTTTTTTTTTTTTTATATAATGGTCATTAACAGAGTTACCTTTAGAGAGGTAATTATAGGTATTTGAAACATGGGTGTACAAATGTATGTTAGGGTATACCTAAGAGGGGTCTAGGTAATTTTTCATAAGTTTTTCTTCCAGTGGTGTGATTTCTAGGTTTTTCTCCACAAGGAAGCCAATTCTCCTTTACTTTATAATCTCATTCTTCCTTAAGCCTCATTTATTTTCTAGGTTGTTGTTCAATAACAAGCTTTTTCTTTTGCATTGGGTCTTCGCCATTGCCACCACTGGAATTACTAGCAGTTCAATCGCTAGGAAAACTCAATCTAACACATTTTGGAGTTTATTTTAGCTACTACAAATGGGTCAAATTCTTTCTTCTTTGAAACTTTATATCTAGTAGATTTGGGACATTTTAAGGATGAATTGATTTTAGCCCAATGGTGGTTTGAGGGGCTAAAATTGCCACTATCCAAGAGCTCTTTTGCTGACAACGACGCTCTTTCAACTAGCTACTGAAATTGAACTCAAAATCATCATCATCATCTTTTCCTTCACCATGATCATTATTTCTTGCTTGTTTTAGGATTTCCATCTCAATCAAAGGGAACCTAAGAAGACAAATTGTTGTCGTTGGCGGTGGCAGTAGATGGGCCAAAAAGCATGTGAATCTTAGTGGACATAGTAGCACTTAGGTTAGTGAGTTCTCCAAATTCACCTTCAATTGGTTCAAACTCCGCCAAGCCCAAGCCTTGCAACCATTCAACGACCATAAAAATTTGTGAATCATAGAGGAGAGGATAGGAGAATTATGACCAACCATAGCTTGTATTAGTAGTTTTAAGGTTTAGAATTGTTAATGGAAAATGTTTGGGCATTAATGTTGTTATTTTAAGATCAACTTTAGCATTGTTTTTCATCACATCAACATTTTCATCCGAGTTAAACATTGAAACTAGTGGGAGAGAACAATTAGCATGCGCTTAATAAGGTAAGAAACTTCACGAGGACAAATTAAAAAACAAGAATAATATGTATGAGAGTCGACTCTTGTATCTCCAAGAATAATTTTAGCTCTTAGTCTTAGCTAGAGTCGTTAATTATACATATGGCTAACAAGCAATTTTGGCTATTGAACTCAAGTAACTCAAACAATTAAACCCCCTAACATCAACTTAATTCAACTCATCCCCTGAGCTCAATAAAATAATATTTTAAATCCTTTTCCTTGATTATTGTACCAATCACATGCCTCTTAAAACCATTAACTCACTTGTACTATATTGGGTAAAATGTGTTGGAAGTCCCCTAAATTTATTTTTCATTCATTTTCATCTCTACCCTAATAAGTGTTAGGGTTCTTTCACTAGCCTTTTCAAAAAAGTCCAAATTTTTTTGTCCTAACTTAAACTTAGCCCCAAATGTATGTATCCCAACCTATTCAACTTTTATATTTTGCCAATTTTGAGCCTAAAAAAGTGTGGGGAACAATGGAAAGGTGTAGTATTGTATATGTCACCATTTATGGCTCCCGTTGCGGGAACTAAAATAAAAAATAAAATAATTAATTTTTGCACATTATACATGTTTTTTTAGACTCCATATCATTTCAAATTTAATACTTTATTTACTTAATAATCGTTTATTTATATATAATTAATTTTTGCACATTATACATGTTTTTTTAGACTCCATATCATTTCAAATTTAATACTTTATTTACTTAATAATCGTTTATTTATATTTTTTACACAATTGTTAGTTTTTTTAAATTTTTTCCTTGAACTAAAAAATAATAAAAATGCTTATCTTTTAAAAAAAATTGTTTAGATTAATTTTTTGGTATTTTTTTATATTATCTTTCCCTTCTTCTCTTAAAACAAGACTAGCTTTGCTGCGCCTCTACTACCCATTGTCACCACCAGAAACCCATCGAGCAAAGAGTCCAAGCTCCATCGCCTCTTTCAATCCGGTGTTCTTCTCCCTACAATTCATCACTCCCAACTCCATAGACGCCTTCACTGAGTTCTCCATCAAATCCATTGTATACGCTCTGTTTTTGCAAACATGCACCAATGTCCAATCTTTCGGCCTTGGGCTCCAAATCCATGCCCACGCAGGAAAAATATGGTCTTAAGATAGATCGTTGGGTGGTAACCATTTGCTGGCACTATATTTCAAATTGGGCTCTGAATTTAGAGAGACCTGATGGGTTTTCTATGATTTGTTTGTGAAAGATTTAATCTCATGGACATCAATGAGTTCAGGGTATCTTCACTTGGGGAAGCCCAGACGCTCACTCAAAATGTTCCTAGAAATGCTGGATGTTGTTTGTGATTTGAAGCTTCTAAAAGTTTGATCTAACCTGGTCGGCATGGATTCTAACAATTTGAAGCCCATGAGCATTATATACTTCCAACAATGCAAAGAAAAATCAACGGAACCCATGCCTACTTGGGTAATTGTTGAGGATTCTAAAAGTTTGGTTCTTTCTTTTGTTTGTTTGGTGAGTGGTAAGAAAAAGGCTTAACACGGCCCGAAGCAAACAAATATCTATCGGATGGATTACCAAAAGCAAACCCAATGAGCTAATAAGGAACCCTCATTTCAAATCCTTAAATTACGGGATTAGTTAGAGAATTTCTATTCATGAGTTATTTACTTATACCTCCCTCAGCTACATAAACTCATCCAATCGGCAGTCCCAATATATGACATTCTGACTTTTCATCAACATTTTAACTTTTCACCTCCTTATTTCTCTCCATTCACTAGAATTATAACTTGATCGTCGGAGGGTTTTTCTCGCGAAAACATTTTGAGGCTCTGACATTATTTTTGTACGCAATATCCCCTTTTCGGAGTTCACCACACCTCTGAGTCAAGCCCATATGATCCCTTCAACTATCAACTTGGTACCGTTTGTGGGAAATATGATGAACACTCGAATGTCATGCATGGAAAACCAAGACCAACCGGATAATGATTTTGTTTAGAATAAATTTCATTTAAAATTTAATGGTCTAATACTATATAGATATAATAATCCATTGAAATACATTTTTTAATGTAATTAAATTTTTATTTTTTAGGTTTGGTAAGTTATCATAAAAATTTAATTAGATCATGATAAAAAACATTTTTTTTGAATTATTATATCAATATAATATTAGCTTTTAGGTGATATTAGTTTTGGATGAAATTATAAAGTAATCATAAGTCACTTTAAATTAATATAACTTAAACTAAAATGAATTCACCATTATTTTCTATGAAGTTCTTTTATAATTATAAATTTTGTTGGACAATATTCCTCCCCACAACATAAAAAAAAAATACTAAAAAACTCCATCACAGATACAGTGAGGATCTTACGCTTACCTCTGCGAAAAAATATATCATCCATCTTCCTGCGTTACCACCCAGATGTCCCCAATCCCAAATGGCTCCATTTCGATATTTTACATCCATGATAGCATCTCTGTGATTTGTATACTTTTTTTAGAAATACTCACATTTTTTATAACATTTGAATTGACACGGAAATAAAGAACGAGAAAGAATATATACAATATTTTTTATTTTTTGCTTTTTTTTTACGTAAATAAAAAATAGAAAAAATTAAAATTTAAAATAATAATTTAAACAGAAATATAGTAAAATAATTTATTAGATACGAAAACACTAAAAAAAAATTTAGACTACTCAAAATAATAAATATTGAAAATAATATGAAAGGGAACTAATCATATTTGAAAAACGATAACAAAGACAACTTGTTATGTGTTTTTTTTTAGGTGTTTAATAGTCAATTCATTTTAATTTAAGTCAATTGATTTATTTTTATTTTTATATCTATTTTGCATGAAACCAATATCATTTGAAAGTTAATATTATGTAGATCCAATAATCCATTTGAAATTGAATTTTCATTATGTTGTTAAATTTTTATAATTTTTTTCTTTTTTAATGTCTTAAATTAGAAAAAATTATGAAAATTTAGTAAGATAATAAAAATTATATTTTCAATAGATTATTATAGCTACATAATATTGACTTTTAATTAAAATTAATTTTAAGTTATAAGAATAAAAAAAATTATTTTAAAGTTAATTGACTTAAATTAAAACCAGGGGCGTGTCCAGAAATTCAACCTAGGGGCAAGGGTGCGGATCATGGTGTGAGCTGGGTTATTAGCATGTATAAATTTATAATCAATAATAGAAAACACTAAATAATATTATATATAGGCACAAGAAATTTGAAAGTTTATAATAATAAGTTCATTTCAAAAGTTTACAACTCAAAATTCAATAAACAGTTTATATATATAAAAAAACATGAAATTCGAAAGTTTACAATAATTAAGTTCAATTGAAAATTTTAATTAAAATTTGGTGGTTTTTTGTGTGAATGAAATAAGTTCAATTTATAGAGTAAAAATGGTTATTTGAATTTTCTATTAATTATAAAAAAATTATTATACAAATTAAATTTATTATACAACACTTACTAAATAGTTCAAATTATGATCTAACAAATTGTTATCAGACAAATACTTTGAGTTAACAAATTTCAAGCAATAGAACTAAAATGAAACAGTTTTAATAGATTTAGGGCCAAAATGAAATATTTTAATACATTTGGAGCCGAAACAGAATGTTTAATAGGACAGGGGTAAAACAAAATACTAATTAAATATTAGGGACTACCACTCAATTTGCTCCTTTAAAGGATTAAATATACTAAAGCCCCTTATTAATTACAAAACTTACAGATAAATACCTAATTTTAGTTTTTCTATAATTTTATCACATATCTAACAAGTTAATAAGATTTTTTAAAATTCTAGGGGGCCTGCCCCTCCCGCTCCTAAGAAGCTACGCCACTGGTTGAAACGAACTGGATGTGAGTATTAAGAACTTTTACAAATTAGACAACTCATAACGCATGCATGATACTAGTAAATTATTGATTGTCTCACTTTGCCATTGTTTCAAGAAGTGTCTATTCCTCCCTCGTATTTATATTTTTTGTATTTTGTTCAACAAATTTCCTTTTGTTTTCTTTTATTATTGTGATAACATGGGTGTACGTCATTTTTGTTGAAATTATAAAGCCAGCGGCTGTTCAATAATCAATACTACTTCTGGATACCCCCCCCCAAAAAAAAGGAAACAATTCAATGAGTGGTTTTTCTTTTTCTTTTTTAAGGACTCTAATGCATTTGTTAACATTGTTATTTGGAATGAAAATACGAGTTAGGGTGAGTGTAGGTTTTGGTTGAGTCAAGTTTTTTGTGGAATTAAATTAATTCCAAATAACATTGGTTTTAGAAAAAGTTCAACTCAACCTAAGAATCGAAAACTGAAATGAGCAAAAACTATGGGTCTGATTTTGTTTGTTATAGTTCTTGGTTTTTTTGGGGTTTGCATAATATACTTGTAATAACTATAAAGTCTAATAAAATTTTATCCGAAACAACAATTAAAGAGGAAAAAATAAATACATCCATCAACATTCTCTATATTTTGAAATATTTAGCACAACTCACCACAATATCCAAATTTAAATACACATTTAATTGGTACAAATTATAAGAGTAGCACATTAAGTTACAAATTTCATTAAAGAAGCAATCATCATATGTTTTAATTTACAAAAACACTAACATAATATAGTTTTGAATAAATGAATGTATGGGTAAATATGTAATTAATTAATATTATAATCTATTTAAGCATATTCTTTCGGTTTGGTTCTATCTTGAATTAATTTCATGTGAAACCATAACCAATCCAAGAATGAGTTTTTTAGAAGTGGAAACAACCTGCTACCGATCATTAAATTTTATCCACACAAATTAATCTAATATGGGTGGTTTGGGTTAAGTTTCAGTTCTACCCAACTCATGCTCACCTAAAAGTGGGCAATGGGCTGGGTCGGCCTAGCCTAGACCGGGCCTAGCTCAGGGTCAAACTCGGCCTAACCCGGTCAAGGCCTTACTAGCCTAAGCCCAGGGGAGAGCATGGGTGGAAGTGGGCTAGTTATGGGCTTGAAGGAAAAAGAGGTGTTGCATAGGCCTAGCCTAGGCGGGTTTACCTAAATAATATATTTAAAATTTTGTAAAAAGTGGGAAAATCACATTTTATGACCCTCAAACAGCTCAAGCTTACTTTTTGACCTAAAATTACCATTTTACCCACTTCAACGACTAATAACAACGAGACAAAGAAGTAACAAATTTTTTTTCTAGCTATACTAAGAAGTAGGAGAGACCTAACGAATCTTGATGAAAAACAATAATGGGAAAAAAACTATTAAGAACTAAGTACTTGGTCTTAAGAATTTGCTAAATGTGGCACAGTACTTTGCGTAACATGTTAGTTTTTATCAACTTTGCCCTTCTCTTATTTTTATTTCATGGTTGAAAGTAAAACTCTTTCCTCTGGGATATGGTTCAACTTTTAACTCTTTCAACAATAGCAAGCCCAATGAGCTAGTAAGGGAAACCTTATTTCAGATCCTAAAATTATGAGATTACATGGGGGATTTCAATCCATGAGCTATTTACTCGAACTATCCTTAGCTATACAAACTCATCCAATCGCCAATCCCTGAATATGACATTCTGACTCTTCACCTCCTTTGTTCCACTCTGTTTACCATAAATCTAACTTGTTCATTTGAGTGTTTCTCCCAGGAAAATATCCCAGGCTTTTAATGTTGTCTTTATGCATAGAACTCCTTTTTTGGAGTTCCCCACACCTTTATGTTAGGCCCATATGATCCTTTCAACAAGCAGTGAGAAAATTTAGCTATAATATAAATAAGGAAAGAACTTTTGGGCTTTCTCGAAAGATTAGGGAAAGAATCATGAAAGAATCATGAAGCTTGTTACGTTAGGGATAAAAATGAACAAAAAAAAAAATAAATCTAGGGGACTTTCAACACATTTTACCCAACATAATAGAAACGACATTAATAGTTTTAAGAGTAAAGTGATTGATATGGGGAAGGAAATTAAAGAGCTTAAGTGCACCATTTTACTAAGTTGATAAGGCGAGTTCAATTAAGTTAATATTCATGGGGTTAAATTTCCATGTCATCTGACTTCAAGAGCTAAAAATGACTTTAAGCCTTTACATAATAAGATTTTGTCTTTGTTCCTTTCTTCCCTCTTATGTCCAAAGCAAGGCTATTAAGAACACTATCCGAATCATAAAATCTGCAATTCTACAATTTAGATCTAGAAAATCTTGTCAAAGCATGGTAAGATTGATGATATGGTAAGTAACTAATATTGGAGTAGGATTGTGACTGGGATCATAAGATTGATAGTATGATTGCAAGATCCTAATTAATATAGATTTCTATTGGGTATATTTCTATTTTAGCCCAAATTAAGTGAGTGGCCCAACTTTAGCAGCCTAATAACTGGTATTGCCCAATTATCTAATTACCCAATTCATGACTAATTTCAATTCACCTATGAGAGACGGAAGAAAGCAAAAACAAACAACAAGCTCCAAGAGATTAAGTAAACAAAAAAACAAAGCTTCACATCTTGTTCATTTTAATGTGTTTATTTATGAATGAAACTTTCAGACTTGTACTGGTTATGTGTATTCTCTATTGAAGCTTAAAGTAAACTTCTGTTGTTACAATATTTTTGAGCTTTTAGTTAGATCTTACAATTTATGATCCAATACTATGTTCCTAATCTTACATTGATTAAAAAAAAAGTGGAGTTGCTATACAATGAACTTGATTTATGTGCTACACCCATATTTTTGTGGTATTTACAAAACTACTACCGTGTCTTGAATAACACAAATAAAGAAACAAATACAACCCATATGAGACGATCATTACATCTTGGACAGCATATCTTATAAAAGGGTAAATAACACCAGTTATCCTTCAACTATACAAATGTTACTTAATTGTTCCAAAACTATCAGGCATTACATCAATTGTCTTCAAACTATTTAATTGTTGTTATTTCGTCATGCAGTCAAGTAAATCATTAATGATGGATAGAAAAATGGTGTCACATCAGCAGTCATATCATTTTTTTATGCAATATCAGCAGTTACATCATTTTTCTATCAATCTTTAACGATTTAGTTGACAACAGGACGTTTAAGCAATATTGGATATAGTGTAGGGACCATTAAGCAACATTTGATAATTTCATGACGATTAAGTAACATGGGATATAGTTTAGGGATAGCTGGTGGCATTTACCCTTTATAAAATGAATACCACTACATCAAATAGAACATTCCTGTACAAAAGAACACCACATTATACTAACCTGAATACTAATTTATACCTTCATATTTTCAAACCGCAAATGCCCTATTACTATCAAATTATCTACAACATATTACAAAACAACACATTTTACTGAATGAGCAACATATTAAAAAACATCACATTTTTATGAATATAATAACTCTTTTTATTGAATGGAATATTATAAGAAGTATTGTAGTATATTGTTCCATTCAATAAGAAATATTGTTCATTTTTTTATGATGTGCTGTTCAAATGTGATGACATTTTATGAATAATATGAAAGTGGGATGTACGTAAATAATGTAAATATTTTCATAAATAATATTGTTCAATTCAGACAAATATGTTGTTCAGTAGTATGCTGTTCATTTTGTAAAATGTGCTGTTCATAAACAATATTCTATTCAGTAAAAAGTGTTGTTTCATTCTTACAACTGTGATATTATGTAAAATATTGTTAATTGCGGAAGAAATACAGTTCATAAATAATATTGTTTAATTCATTAATAAATATTGTTCCCTTTAAACAAATGTGTTATTTTGCGAGGTGTTATTCCCGCCATATAAATATGCTATTCAAATTGCGACAACAGTTTTATAAATAATATTGCTTGATTCATAAAAGAATGTTATTCCCTCCAAGCAAATATGTTGATCTGTGAGGTATTATTCCCTCCAGGTAAATGTGTTGTTTAAGATACGATGACAGGTTCGTAAATATAGTAAAAATCTGAGTGTAGTATATAGTCTGGGAATAAGTTTTTTTTCGTACTCAAATCTCTAAATTAAACCTATAATCCCTTCCTAAATGTACTTAAGCGGTTTCGACTTGAGCTAACATGTATTATTGATATATATCAAGATTTTCAAGTTTGAGAAAACCTTCGAATACAACGTAAGCCTGGCTCCGCCCCTGCTCAACTTATTCACAAGTTTTACTACGAGATTTTTGCATGAATTGGTTGGATTCTTAAAAAACATCCTTCTTCCAAGACTTAAAACACAGCTCTAGCAGTCAAAATGATCAAGGAACCGAAGGTTGAAAATTTCATACATACACTGCTCCGTACAACATAGTTTTATGAATACAGGATTAAGCGACAAAGCCACTGGCTCTTTACAACATTATCCAATAATGGAAGATAACCCAAATAAGAAGATGATAATCAGCAAAAGCTCAATACAGATTAACCAAGAACTCTCCTGTGATACTAGGATATTTAATTCGTTATGTCTATAGCTTCTCTATGTACCATAAGACTGCTGAATTGGGAACTGAACTTTGCATGGAAACACTAGTCAGCTTTGTTGCACAAAGGCTTACAAGAGATCCCATGTTCGAAAACCTTCAAAGCAGCATCCAGGAAAATACAACTTCATGTGAAATACCGCCAGTATAGGTAAATGAACTTATAGGATCTTCCCCACTTCTAATGAAGTGCTTCTGTTTGGTCTTCTCTTTTGCATAGCCTAAAACAGAAAAAGTTTGGCTAATTAACAAGGTCTGTTGGTTTTGTTCTTTCTCCATGAAATGCAATAAAATTTAAAATGGCATGCACTCAGTGTAATTGGAACTAGATATTGTAGTATGTGAAAGTGTAGAAGTGAAAGATAGACTCGTTGATGTACCTTGGATGACAAAGGGGGCAAAGCAGCCTTCTTCAAGACCTTGCCAGGCTCCGTTAAGTGACGAATCTCCCGAAGTTGGCTTGCAATATCATCAAGAATTTGCATCTGAGATTTCTCCCTTCCCTTTAGTCCCCCAGAGAGCTTTAGCTTACCTCTCCCCTGTTGAACATGCTTTAGCCTTTCCCTAAGCCACCCAACTTCACTGTCAATTTTTGACCTCTCATTATCAAATGCAGACATGGACTTCCCCTGAAAATCCATAGCAGCACTCCCAGGAGAGGAACACAATGGTCGTGGTACAACAATTCTTTCTGAATCACTTGTCTGCCTGTGTAAAACTGGACTATTTCTTTGCATGCTTTGATTTTTATTTCCATTTCCTCTGGTAGCCACACTCTTTAGCCCTTCCCTAAGCCACCCTACTTCATTGTCAATTTTTGACCTTTCATAATCAAAAGCAGACATGGATTTTCTCTGTTTTACAACAGTATGATTGTCATATGCCAAAATGATCTTAGGTTCATCAGAAGCCTTAGTGTCCTTTGATGGAAAGTTGTCACATTGTTCCCCTTCTTTCACAACCAGGAGATGGTCTTCAGGCACTTCCACTCCCTGAGGACCAGTTGCCTGAATAGGTATAGGGAAATGCCCCTCCTTACCCAACACATCTTGTTCTGTGGATGTCCTTCCCTTCTCTTGAAGTCCTTGATTAATATAGTCATCCACATTTGCTTCTTTCTCCTTCTGATCACCAACTAATTCACTAATCTTTGGTGACATTAGCCCAAAATCCTCACTGGAATAGACTGATGAAGCCCCTTGTCCGTAACCATCAACATCCCATTGTTCTCTTTCAAGAAGCATTTGCCGATAACCTTCAACCTCCTCCTCCAAAAAATGCTTCTCCCTCTCCCGCCTTATCAGTATTTCCTTAAGAATATTCATTTCTTCGATGTCGTATGCAGATTTTTCCTCAATGATCCTTTGGTATTGCCTTGCGTCCATCTCTATCTCAGCCTTTTCCTCTTGCAAACGTAAAATCATGGCCATGGCCTCATCAGCGGCAGTAGCTGCAGCACTTCTTTCATTCTCAAGTTCCAGATACAAAGCAGCCCGAGCATTGTACTCCTTCTCCAGTGCCTACTCCAAGATTTGAATAAAACTTTCTTGGTTGCCATGACAACAAGCCAGGTCTGGCAGTGAGGAACTTTTGAACATACCAGCGGCTGGATCCTTTACAGTAGGCATGTTCTCAGTCAAAGGTTCAACCTTTTCCTCACAATGAGAAGTGCTTTTAGGCAAATCAAAGTCCTCTGAACTTGGCTTTGCATCTGTAATCAACAATAACTTGTTCATCAACCATATCCATCCAAATGAAGAGAGATACTAAAACGGGGAAAAGTACTTCAATATCATGAGCATTTACCTCTTGGTTTAACAGAAAGTTTGGTGCTTTCTAAGCCATCATTCTCTCCATTACCATCATCATTTGGAGAAGGTGGAGCAGCTGATGCAAGTGATTTCAAAGGATCATCCAGTGCAATCTTTTTAAGATGAACTGCTCCATTTCTGCACAACTTGAGATAACTGTCCCTCGGACTTGCTGCTTTTGATTTAAGCCCAAATGCTGCTTCTTCTACACCTACCAGGTTAGTCCTACCACCTATCTCTTCGTTCCATGATCTATGAGACACTTCACTTTTCAATCCCACATCACATTTGTCACCTATGTATATCCGCTTGAGTGACTTTGCATTCGGTCGGCAATCAAGGTCATGATCACTCCATATAGAATCGAAAGGGAACTTGTTCTTAACAGACAATTGAACACCAGATATTTTGTCTAAGGGGCCACTGACTAAAGTCCCTTTCCAGCATCTGTCTAGAGCAGGATACCCAAAAAATTGATGGCAAGGGCATGGGAAGCCCAACCCAAAAATTCTCAAAAAAATTGAAGCAAAATATGCAAGAGCTGCCCCAGAAAGCAGGAAATAAGCTAATGCAAGATCAAAAAAGGCACTCACAAGCCCCCTTAATGTCCACAAACATATTGCTCTGCCAGGCATTTCCTGCTGCAATCAAATAGACTCTTCGGGAATCAATTTTAAATTCCTCTTCAAATGTTCACAGTAGTAAAAAGATGACAAAAAAAAAAGTCCCAATAATTCCATGAACACTAGTAGTTCTTAATCGAAGGGTTGAAGCGATGCTACCACCATATCAAAGCCCATAAATCATTTTCTTTATCTTTCTTTTTCACTCGTTCTCGTTTGATTGCGATCTCCTTGTTTGCAGACATCAAACACACGAACCAACAATTATAAACGAAAATCTGATAAACAACAAGATGGGAAAAGAAGAAGCGGCTCACCGTATCGTCACCGAGCCCACTCCAACACCCATCAAATGATTGATTGGGAAAACCCAAAATTTCCATTTGGGCATTCAAGGGTTGGCCAAGTTTCAAGGAGGAAGCAAACCGAAGTTACCAAACACACGAATCTTCCTATTCTTGTTCCCGCTTTTGGTTTAGGGGGACGCCTAATTGGCCAATGGTCCTCAAGCTTTTGTGACTGAAACGAGTTCATCCTTTGAGTTTCTTTTCCTTTTGAACTTTGCTATTGTTACTTTTCTTCTTGTCTTTATATCGGACTTAATTTGGGAGATGATTTGATTCATGGTGTTGTTGCCAGGTGAACTGGGTAAGAAACTAAGATTGTTCTTTTGTTTTTCTTCGCATCAGGACTCGATTTTGGAGATTCTGGATTTGGCTTCACGATGTGTCGCGAGATGGCCGGGGGAGGAAACCGAGACAGTTCGGAGTCTCGAAGAGTTCATGCAGAAACAGGGATAAGTCAGCGGCAGCGAGGAGTCGAGGAAGAAATAGGGACAACGGTGACATAGTTGTGCTCGTTGTTGCCGGTTTCGGCCATTACTGGCATTGGATGATGGCGGCGACGGTGAAGCAGGACGGATCTCATCGAAAGAAGTGGACATGGACAGAAGCCGGGTCGTGCGACGACTGTTTTGGTTAATGAAGAACAGCCACCAGCAACCTCCATGGAAGCCAGAGTTGGTCAATTTGACGCGCGCACGACAGAGAGAGTACTTGTGTATGAGAGTGGGTTAGTGACAGTAGAAAGGGGGCCGGAAGCAGCCCAGATGGCAATGGTGGTGGTGGCTAGGAAATGGCAAGGGAGGGTCAAAAGAGCTAACCTTCCGATTGGTTTCGTGACTAAGTTGCACGTATAAAATATCTTGACACAAATTTAAACAACTAAATAAAAGCTCAGTATCTAATAACATGATTTTACCACTACAAGCTAGTAACGATATAACTAGGGATGTCCTCAGTTGATTTTGAGGAGAGTAGAGTCATTCCCAAACTCTCCCCCTAACCCGCAGTGGATAAGGTTTATTTGCCTCAACACTTTATGTATTAGGTTGGATAGGTCGAGTATTATATCCACAATACCTGAACAAATGATTCACATAATAAAGAATTCACTCAGCACATGATTATACAAACATAGTTAATCTAAAATATTAATTAGGCTGCATTAAACAGTAAATATAGAAACTAAAAACATTTCATTATACTACATTAAACAATAAACATAGAAACCAAACCAAAAACATATTTGTATTGTATAGGATTAGAATTAGGTATGTATATAATATATATGTAATATTTTAGATATTTAAATACTATATATATTATGCTGATAGGGTACAAGTTGAGTTCAAGGAGGATAGACCCTTAAACATGTACCCTTCCTATGCAAGATAGAAACAAAAATAAAAATTACCCGAATTCAGCTCAAACCTGCACAATTAGGAGGGGAAAAAAACCTCTACCCATTGAGTAAGGTAGGGTAAAGTACTCGTGGGTATAAGTATAAATTTACATCCCTGGTTGTAACTTAATCCATTATCCAAAGAACCATAGCTCGTTGTTTCTTAAAATTGGAGGACTAAGTTAAGTTAAAGTGGAGCAAAGTTGACAAGGTTGATGACAGGGTAAATAAGGCCAAGGTCCCAAACTTTTACTTTTCATTGCGAATTCATCTCTAACCTCTCAACTATTGCAAATCCATCCCAAACCTTTGCCTGATATTGCAAATTCATCTATTGACCAACAATCAACATAGTCAATGATGAAATTGGGATAGATATGCAATATTTGAGAGGTTAGGGTCAGATTTACAACAAAAGAAAAAAGGTTTGGTGACTCTTGAAGCTATTTACCTAATTTTTTACTTTTTTCACCGGGGAGAACAAAAATGACAAAACAAACTCCTACAGCAACTAGGCCTAAAAAAAAAAGAAAGAAAAAAAAAACTCCTACAGCAGCTAGCGGATATTTTTCTTTTTATTTTTTGAGCCAATCAACATTTTTTTATTTTCTTTTTAATACATATAAGTAAGACAACAGCCTATAGGGTAAATAATTAGGAGTATTGGTAGCTTACTCAAAACTCAAAAAATTTCGGTAAATGTAAAATAATCATATATAAAATTTTTTACAAAATCTAGTTATGTGAGAAAAATTGATTAATTGTAGAAAAATTAATAATACTACTTAATTTTTTAATTATCAACCGAATTGTATCATGTAAAATTTTTTATGACCTTATACACAATTTTAAGTATATGTGATTCTACTCAAATTCAATAGGATCCATACTTCCACAATCAATTAGTATAACATTTCAAATGTTGGCACTTCGTATAAATTTTATTATTTTTTCTAAAATCGGCACTAAGTAGAAATTGTACTTTCATTTACACATACGACATTATTTGAGAGTAAATATATATATTACATCCTTCCAAGGCATTTGCAGTATATCATGTCAAAAGTTTTTTTCTTTTGGAAAAAAATTCAATTTATTTTGGTAAATATTTTTTGAGTTGAAAGAACTAAGTTACAATCAGACTGTTATATGACGTTGAGAAGAAAAAAAATAAAGTAAATTACGTTGATTAATGTTATCGTATGCCTTTTGCTAGCATTGCAACGTTATTAAATAGTTCTGAGTTCTAAGTAATTATCATACAAACACAGGATAAATTTGTGTGAAAAAATAAAATAAAATGTGACAAAATTTGAAATTATTACAAAAAGAGTTATATTAGATGTACTACAAATTTTTTTATTGAAACCTAGATTACCTAGCAATGAATTTTGTAGTCAGTACCTAAAATATGGTAAATTGATTTATTAAATATTAAACTGTTTTGAAGATTTATGACTACCAAACATAAATTATGTTGTAAAGATTTTGAGAAGGATGTTGTATTATTTTATTTTATTTTTCAAAGAAACTCAAAATGTATTCTGAAATATTTTTCAAAGAAAAGTAAATATTTTTGTTGATTTTTCTTTTCATAGACATAAGTAGGAGAAAAAATAAATAAATAAATAATTATTTTTAAAAAAACTATTTAAATAAAAGGAAAAAGGTAAAAGTGAGAGATGGTGAGATGTAAAAGAGAAGCGACATTAAAACCCTAGGAGAGAGAAAAAGAGGAAAAATAAAAGAAATAAGTAGCTTCAGGGGTTCCCAAACTTTTTCTTTTTATTATAAATTCACACCTAGCCTCTCAAATATTGCATATCCATCCCAATTTTGTCATTGACTATGTTCACCGTTGGTCAAGGGACGAATTTGCAACGCCATGCAAAGAGGTTTGGAAAAAATTTGCAACAAAAAGTAAAGGTTTGGGACCCTAGGCGCTATTTACCTGTTGATGATGAATGGTGCATTTAAGCTTATTAAAACTCTGTAGGTCCAATTGGCCACTTGGTAAATGTCCGGGAACTGGGGTTAAATGCATATATGGTCTCCAACCAATAAATGTTATTCCACTTGCATTCCCAACATCCACTTTGTTTCACTATTGCATCTAACATCATTAAAACGTTTCATTTTTCCTCTTTTTAGATGAAAAAAATGCGACATCGGCCTAAAATTCAAAGAAAATCACAATTTTAACCCTTGAAAAATTCTATCTCTATCCCATAAATGCTAAAACTTTATTATATGTTATTTTGACCACCATCTCCCCCTATCTGATTTTGAAACAAGTAAGCTGTAGATCTCTCCTCCGACTCACTGAATTTAAAACCCCATTGAATCAATCAAAATTCACAGTTTCCCCAAATGAATTTGCATAGTAGGTTTAAGCGAAATGCTAGTCTGCAGCATCTGCTCCAGCAATCTCTGCTCGAAATCCCACAAATGAAAAGAAACCCATTTCATTTTCCCAATCATAAACAAGTGATTTCAGGCGATTGGTGTTATTAGTTTGTTTGATTAATTTGTACTCTTTATGGGTTAAATGAGATTTCATCTGGCTTTGACATTGTCGAGCAGTCACCAACCGGTGAAAATTTTCAAGCTCAAATCGAGGCTTTCAGACTAATCACGTGGCCGATTTCAGGTCTGAGTTGGCCAGAAATTCCATCACTAGAGAGGGTGAGAGAGACGACGACTTGGAAGGCATTGCAATGGACACCAATCCATTTACAGGGGATGTCGTCAGCGGGTCCCTAGCCGGAGGAAGTGAGGACTAGCGTCACGGGAGATAGAGAAAAGTGATGCCGTGGGGATGGTAAGGGGCGGAACTAGAAGTGGAATCAGAGCGGCGGAATTTGGACGAGTTCACTTCCGGTGTCGAAGTAGAGGGAAACAACGGGAAAGGAGCCACCCAGGGGAGAGGAGGAGGGGGAGTTGGCTGTGACGGCCATGGCCGGGGTGCAAATGAGTGGCAAATGAGGAGGAACTCCGCTTGAGGAGGTGGTGGGGTGTGGGACTGTTTTGTTTCGGAGAGGGCATGGGGTAAGAGGGAGGACAAGAGATTAATGGTTGCTATACTGTTATATGGGTAAATTTTAAGATTTTTTGGTGAGAGGATAAGTTTTTCAGGGTCAAAATTGAGATTTTTCTACAATCTTGTAGTGAGGTGATATCCTCTTGTCCAAAGCAGGGCAGAAATGAAGAAACATTTTAAAGATGTTAAGGAAGAGAGGAGATCATTTTAATAGCATTAGAGATGAGATTGAAATAAAGTGAATGTTAGTGCTGCAAGTGGAACAACATTTATAGATTGGAACCATAAATGTGTCTTTATATTCTGAATTCTCTATGATAGCTCCCCCCCCCCCCCCCCCCCAATTTGCTTCTAGCTTTTTGTTTTCTTGATTTATGTAATTTGCTTCTGGTAAAAGTAATAATAATCAATGCAGTGTGATTCTAATTAGAATTTAACGAGATATTCTACTTGACTTTTTTATAGTCCATAAAATCAAATATTTATTAATTATAATCAAATGGCTAAAACTCCGTTTTAGTATGTGAAATTTAAAGATCTAGCCAACATCTCCCAAAAACAAAAGTTAATTCATAACCCTATCTCAACTTATAACAGCGTGCTCCTAGACTCCTAAGTGGCCACCCCTAGCAAGGAGGGGCTTTCACCCTAAAACCTTGAATGATCCTACCCCTCATTATATTCAATTTTCAACTATTTTATAACACGTCAAATGGATGGGTAACTATTGTAAAATGAAGTTACTTTACATTATATACGACTAAATGATATTGTATAGTAAAATGGTAACTGATATTTGGGAATTCTGCTACAACTTCACAATCTTCAAAAATCTATAGCCTGTTAAAATGGAAAAAAAAATTAAAAAAATTTACAATGAGTCACCATAGACTTGTAAAAAAATATTGAAAATAAATTTTATTATTAATTATAGAGAAAACAAAAACAGGTCACACTTTGAAGCCCAGGATACACATACAAGACTAACACATAGAGTCCAGTCCACGACGCAAGGTGGGAAAAAGGAAATCTAGCCTAATATAGTTAAAGAGATGTGACCAGTTTTATATGGATATGGCCCAAAGGAATTTGACCCAATATAATTGAAAAAGAGAGTTAATGAAGAAAATAACAGTTGCCCAAAGAATATCTGACCCAATTTGGAAGCACGATGGCTCAATGCCCGAAAAAGGTAATGAATTAAAAAAATGGAACTATGGCCAAGTGCACAATGGGCAGTTAGATGGAAGAGAATAGTAAATGATTACGATAAATGTGAGTTTTTTAATGTCAGGGTGCTTAATGCAATCAGGGTGAGAAAGGAGGGACAGGACTGCCTAATTATAATCAGTATAAATATACCATTTGACTCCTCTCTCTCTCTCTCTCTCTCTCTCTCTCTCTCTCTTCTTGCGTGCTCTCCTCTCTCTGAACACATGTGGCCAGTTTCCAGTTTTAGCGGCGGAGCCGCCTGCAGCGATGAATTTTCTGGCGGCGACGTTGCCACAACCATGAAATTTCCAACTATGGCTCACTGTGCCAAAAAAGAATTTTTAAATTTTAAAAATTCTTACGTAACTGGACTCCTCTTTCCCTCCTCTTTATTTTTGTTTAAGGTCATTTTTTCAAAAACTCTTAATTGTTTTTTAGATCAGGCTTCAAATATTTGGATAGTTTATTTTTTGTCAGAAATTTAATTTTGTTACACTATCTTGTTCCTCTCGTTGTCCTCTCTAAGTCATTGTAAATGTATGTCTTAAAAATCCCAGCCGATTCTCCTTAATTGAAGTTTAAAAACTTTGAAAACCCTACTTTTTTTTTTTTTTTGGTTTCTAGGTTCTTTCAGTTGCTTTTCTGAGTTGGTCCGTGTGAAATGTTTTATTCCTAATTGGAGAGCAGGCAGACTACTCCGTTGGTTAAAGGTTTCCCCTTCTGTGGCTACGTGTGAGAGCCACACGTCTTTGTCAGCAAAGGCGAATAGATTAAAGTACTTTTCGGATGTTTTGATTCTCTTTATTGTCGTCTATGTCATCCTTATTTTATTTGTTAAAGGTTTGCATGCTTGTGTTAAATCACTAACAGTCGTTTTTTTTTTGTTACACAAAAAAATCAGGTATTATAGGTTTATGGGTTAAGGGAAAACGAGTATGAGAGACTAGGACTAGGGTTAGAGGGATAAAGAGCTGGTAAGTTAGATAATGGCACAAAAAATAGGCAAATGACAGTTTAGTACTCAATTAACAAAGAAGCTCAGATGAGTCACAAAACATGATATGTGTGCGATTAAGTCAAATTGGACAAAAAAATATAAATCTTAATTGTTTAAAGTGAAGCTACGAAAAAATTGTAAACCTTACTTCTTCATAGTAAAAATTGAAGGGAATTATTTACCAATTAAAAGGAAATGGTAAAGTAACAATGTAGCATAATAGGAAAATGGTATAAAAAAGTGGACAAAATTGTATAATATAAGTAAATAGTGAATTAGAAATGCTAAGAAGGGTAATAAATATGAGAATTAGTAATAAATCAATTAGTTGCATGCAAAAAGAATTTAAGGATGAACTATTAAAAGAGAATGGCAAGAGTTGGTGTTGTTGAAGTAATGAACTTGCCCAATATGGGTAAGGGGTGGTGGGAGTTAATTGAGAAATTGTTGTTATAATTAATGTGAGTAGTCAATGAAAGAGAGGTTTGGGAGATGTAAGAAACAAATTGAGAAACATTCTATGTTCAATTAGAAACAAATTCAAAAACATGGTACATGTTTGGTTCTTGTGGATGTGAAGAAGACAATATTAGAGTTGTGTTGTGAGATGTGATTGCAAGAAGGCATTCGCAAGCAAGAGCAAAGAAAGAATTGTAGAGTTCAATGATTTGATGATTTGTTTATAAGTGTTTAAAAGTTTTTGGTTAAAAGAAAGAAACACTTTGAAAACATTTTTCATTGCTAATTTGGGGGCAAACATGCTTTTATTAACAAACAAACACTTTTGGATTGTACTAAAATGCTTTTCGTTTGTACAAAATTGTTTTTGTAGGATAGAGTTTTGAAATAAAATGTGTATGGGAAAAGCACTAGCGATAAAGTGATGAACAACAAAAAAAAAAAGATGAATGGATCCAAAATAGCGATAAATTTATGAACAAAAGCATTAGATAAAAAAACATAGAAGTTAAACTTTGAACGCTACACAGGTTAAAAAAATGATTCACATTCTATGCTATTCTGTTAAAGTGATTGTACATTCTAGAAAGGTGATATGTTGTAGCGTTGTTTAAGAAAGACATTATGTTTGTCATTTCTAAAATTTTTTTGATAACGTAATTTGGTTATATTGTTGTTAATGTGGAATTACATTGTTGTTAATACAGTGATGGAAGCAAATATACTATTTCCATAATTTGAAACTACTTTTTATGTAAAAGCAATCACCTTTGTATATGGCCATTAGCTTTTTTAGAGAAGTCAAGATACTATTTCCATAATTTGTATAAAGAACTACTGTATTGATGAAAAAAAATACAAAAGTCACTTGATGGTGTCAAATTGACACCAAATGACGTAATTTCATGAATTTGTGCTCAACCAGTACCAAAATGGTATCTTGAAGGCCCTCAATAATACCAGTTGATACAAATAGGGGCCTATGAAGTACCATACCATAAAGGTCTTTAAAAGTACCAAATGGACCATGAAACCCCTTAAAAGTACAAATTGTTACCGATAAGATCCTTAAAAGTACCAAAATGGTACAATGAAGACCCTTAAATAGTACAAATTGGTACCAGTAAGACTAAAAAAGGTATCAAAATGGTACCATGAAAGCCCTCAAAAGCATCATTGGCATCATGAAAGCCCTAAAAAGTACCAAAATGGTACCATTAAAGACCTTAAAAGTGCCAATTTGTACCATGAAAGCATTCAAAATTATTAATTGGTACCATGACGGCCCTAAAAAGTACCAAATAACACAAATAAAGCCCTTAAAAATACTAAAATGGTACCATAGAGGCCCTCAAAATACCAATTGGTGCCATGAAGGCCATTAAAAGTACCAATTGGTATCATGAACGCCTTTAAAAGTATCAATTGGTACTAATAGGGCCTTTAAAAATACAAAAATGGTACCTTGAAACCCTCAATAGTACCATTTGGTACGAGTAAGGTCTTAAAAAGTACAAAAATAATACCATGAAGGCCTTTAAAAGTACCAATTGATACCATGAATGCCATTAAAAGTACCAATTTGTACCATAAATACCCTAAAAAGTACCAAATGATACGAATAAGGCCCTTAAAAGTACCAAAATGGTACCTTGAAAGCCCTTAAAATACCAATTGGTACTATGAAGGCCCTTTAAAATACCAATTGGTACTATGAATGACATTAGAAATATGAATCGATACTAATGAAGCCCTTAAAAGTACCAAAATTATGCCTTGAACTCTTTTAATAGCACTACCTAGTACTAGTAAAGCTTTGTAGTAGCAAAATCGTAAGAAGCAAGCCTTCAAAAGTACCAATTAATACCATGAAGGCCCTTAAAAATACCAGTTAGCACCATGAAGGCCTTAAAAAAGTAACACATGGCACCATAAAGGCCCCAAAAAAATACCAACTAGTACCGTGAAAGCCCTAATTGATACTAATTTGGTAATATTAAGGCCTTAAAGTGATACAATTGAAAATTTGTGTTTTCTAATAGTCTTTTCCAACAACTTCATGTTGGAAAATTGGTGTTTTACATAAAAGTGAAAAACAACGAAGAAAAGCGTTCATCTTTCTACAGAAGCAATGAGGATGGTAGAAATGAATTCATTTTTATTAAAGCCTAATCAGTTTTATTGAAGTCTAATTGCTTTTTCTTATAAAGGTAATGTTTTTCTAAGTGAAGGATATGCTTATCTAGATTACTAAGCTCAATCGTATAAACTTCAAACTTCAAACTCACACTTCTAATTAAATGTCAATAATCTTTCATCGATGATGTCGGTATTACTAAAAAGGATGTTGAGCTTGCCATGCTTTTTGACGACCAAGTTTACCATCTTTTCCACTTGTTTCTCATCACAGACATCACAGTGCTAGTAGGTGGTGATGTCGTGGCCAACTAAGCGGCAATTTGGCTCCCAAGTTCATCCTGAACATCAGCAATGATGATTAAAGAACCATGATCGATAAATAATCTAGCTGTCTACTACCCGATTCTGTTGGCAGCACTGGTGATGAAAGTAACTTTTCCTTCCAACCCGGTGGATATTAATCAACTTACAAATTCAAGTATAATATCAATGATCAGCTGGTACGAGTTGAAAGAAAAATGAAAGGAGATAAGGTTACAGTTACAGTACCTTGGCTTAGGCGACATGATTGGATTTGGCTGGTGAGTTTTATGAAAGCAATTAGGTGTGGTCAAACTTCAAACTCAGAGGTGGGGCCCACCTTCACATTTATTATTATTTTTTTGTCGTTTGTGGTAACTATAAGTTGTGGTAGTTTGGTACTACTGTAATAAAGCAAGCCTCAACTAATTGTCTAAAGTGAAGTGACCCAAATCAGCAAGGGAAAATGATTTAGATGTTCGGTCATTTATTTTCAATAGGTATTAATTTTTCTGACCTCCATGTAAATACTAATGCATAATACATGTAGGACTCCTACTCTTTATTAGTGTTAATGTCAGACGAATAATGGAAATGAAAACATATGTTACCTTGTTAGACAAATAAGAACAATTAAAATGCTTAAGTCACAATTTGTAAAAAAACAGCTAGTAACATTTTTAAAATACATATTTAATAAAACATGCACAATATGTGTGCAACTAGTACTAAGAATATAACACTATGTTTTCACCAATGTAAAAATAGTATATGACTATATGTGTTAGACAAATAGAAACATCTAAAACATATTTGTCACAATAAAAACAATTACTAATATTTTTTCAAATACATAATAAAAACATGAATAACTTGTGTACCCGTAGTACTAAGAATGTAAAAGTATATTTACAGCAATCCAAAAATAGTACATAACCATATATATACAAAAGAATTGATCCAAACAAACATTCAAGTACATTGCACTTTTGACAGAAAAGCAATGATATTTTTTACAGATTAGTTCTGAATGACCTAGATGGAGTTGTTATGGTTGTGATCTGTCATGTAATCACGACTCAAGCTAATACTGGTAGTATAGGTTTGAAATGCTGATGTTGGTGAATGAAAGCATTGCACTATATACAAATGAAATAGATAGTTATAGGAATAATTTTCATGTTGTGAGTGATTCACTACACCTTTGTCCTTTTTAGCGTGTTTTCTAGTGTTTTTCCTTTCCACAACTTCAACAGTGAGACTTCCATTGGTTGATGGTAGGATTTTTAGCACTTGATGCAAACCATTTTAAAGGTGAATAACATAAAGAACGTGAGGGGACTCTTTCAAAAGAATGTTTTTGTAATAAATCTCAAACAAGAAAAGTAAATTATGCCTTGTGGGTTCGTCGATTTTATAATTAAATTAGAATAGGTGAGTGGAGTTGTGGAAAATCAAGGACAATTATGCCACTAATTTGAAAATCTAGGGAATATGGTGAATATTATGGGTGAACATGGGTTGTGTAACTGAGTTTCAGATTTTAAGATTATTAGGGGGAAAATTCTAGTATTGATTAAATTTTAAAAGTCAAAATTATACGAAATGAAATATTGACACATGTTTAAAACTGTGCAAGCATAAAATAATGTACCAAATAGCAACTATTTAGCTAAGTAAGATTCATTCCCCAAAAATAAAAATTTGAACTGTTCAACTTTACAAGCAACTAATGTATAAAACATAGTAGAACATCCTAATATTTTTGTTTTCTAATAATAAATGCCAAATAACTTGAAACTCGAGAAACTTCTAAACTTTTTTTATTTTCTAATAAGTTTCTAACACTGTTACCATAGTTTTGCACGCAAGTTCTAAAGAATCTTTTGAAATAGATAATTGCACCACTAGTCCTAGAACTATACGTGAAATTGTATTTCATCCATGAATAGAGAGAAATTGTGTGATAACATCATTGAAAGTATGGATATGTTGCACGCATGAACGAGGAGCAACAATATACCGATCGTCTTACGAGTAGTTTCAAGTTGAGCATGGTTCAAGCCATATCGAATTGAACGTTGTTGAGTTTGGACTTGAGTTCTAGCTAGAATATAGGTTTGAATTATAATCAAGCTGAGCCTTGGGTTCGGGGTAAAGGGGAGTCCTAGCTTGGTCCCTATTGAATTTCTCATACTTTTGTCAATTTTGGAATTGTACTTACACCTCTAGTTTGTTCATAATAGCACTTACCCTTCAAATATTATCAAAACTCACCATTACCCCTGGCTGAAATGGTACCAATATGTATAGGATTAATTCATTCCATTTACTTCTTAAAGTTTTAGTATCATAACTACCTAAAACACCTATAAAATTAAAAGGCTAACCCACCCATCTACTAGGTGCACTTCTGCACCAGGACAAATGCCTAATATATATTTTGACTGCAGTCGTTTAGCACACATAGTTTAGACTTTAGAGGTTGTCAAACAGTTAAAGGGTAAAATCCAAATTTAGTCCCCTAACTTTAAGGGTCGTCCTAATTTGGTCCCTTAACTCAAAAAGTGACTATTAAAGTCCCCTAACTCAACTCGCGTGTCCTATTCTGGTCCCTACCGTTAGTTAAGGCGTTAATTCGGATGAAAATTGCCTACGTGACACCCCAACTACCACTTGGCATCCTATTTTTATAACAATAAGTGACAAGACTGAAAGGATAATAAAGCTATAGGTAGAATAAACACAGATGAATAATCCTAAGGACCCAAAACATAATTTAACCCAATCTTCTTCTTCTTCCCCAACCTTCTTCGTCGATGAGCAAGACTACACTCCAGGTCAATCTGGGTCAATCTCCGGCCACAACGGCACCCACTCAGTAGCCATAGGGCAGTGGTCTTGCTTAAACATGACCGAGAAAATGAGATGCTCGACGAGCATGCGGACTTCAATTTCCTGTCAAAGCTAACGTCTTCAGTCGCTCCCATGGAGCAAATCTTCACCTTTTTGGCGTTGCTGTTGAAAATGGAGTTCAGGAAGGTAGAGATTCCGCCATGCGGGAGTGATAGGTTGCTTTACCTTCTTCAGCTCGCCATAAATCTTGAGAGCTTTGAGTTTTGTCTTGGTGAAGTTCAAATCGGTGTCTCTTCTCGGCTTCTGACAGTCGTTCTTGTACAAATCTTTTTGCTCGAATGGGAAACAGAGATCCCCTTTGTGAGTTCTCACGTGCTTCGGCCTTTGAACAAAAAAACCAAAAAGAAGATCTCATCGATTTGTCTCTGCAACTCAACTCCGCCTCCAACGAGGAGAAGATTCCACTGAAGCTGGAATCCAAGGAACTGGAAGCCGAATTCAAGTGCGTCGTGCCGAACCCATGAACACTCTATTTTTCGAGCCACTTGTCAACCACCATCTCTCTTCGGAAATTCAACGAACCGTTCCTTCAACGATTCTAATGCCGCCAACCACCCTAATTTCCGCTGATTCAAGGATAATATCTTGGCCAAGAGGCCGAGCAATGCTGGGCAAGAGGCGTCAGGGGGGTTGCTGGGCAAACTGAACAACACACAAATAACTAAAGCCCAGTCGCCGTCGACGGTTCCCAGGCCACCATCCTTGCTCTGCCTCAAGCTGCTTCCATTAAATCGCTACCATCTTGCCACCGCCCATTGCACAATGTCCATCACCGCCATCTCGCGGCCATCTCGCCACTTTCCAACGCCTACCGCCAACAACTCCTCATCCTTCTCCCGACTGCCTCCCCCCACCCGTCATCGATTTCTCCCCTTTCCCTTTGTATCTCTTCAATTTCTCCATTTTCCCATCTATTCCTCTTCTCGTCTCTGTTTCTCCCTTTTCACCGTCCCCGATTTCCCCCTCTTCCTTGTCCCGATTTCCCCGTCTTCCCCGTACCAATTTCCCGCTCTTCCCCATCCCGATTTCCTCTTCTCCCTATTCCCTATCCCGATTTCCCCGTCCCTATTTCCCCTTCTTCTCCCTCTTGATTTCGGGTCGTCAATGTCTGCCTTGCCCAGCAAATTTAAACACCGCCGTCGTCGAATTGCAGGACCACCATTTGTTGTTGGAGTTGCGTAGGATGGCCTGGGTTAATGTTGTTTTAGGTCCTTAGAATTATTTGCTTGTGTCAATTCTACCATGATATCTATTATTCTTTCAGTTTTGTCACTTGTGTTTCATAAAAGAGGATGTCACGTGGCAGTTGGCGTGCCACATAAGCATTTTTCATCTAAACTAACGATTAAACTAACAGTAGGGACCAAAATGGGACACACTAGTTAAGTTAAGGGACTTTAATAGTAGATTTTTGAGCTAAGGGACTACATTAGGAAGACCCTTAAAATTAGGGGACTAAATTTGAATTTTACCCGACGGTTAAATGTGTAACTTAATTTTCATGAGGATTGGAGTTCGAGACATACCAACAACAATTTCCGCACGTCCTTCCCAACTAGCATTTCTTTTACCCAGTTTTTCTTTCTTTATCTTTTTTTACTTTCCTATTTTCATTTTGCCATGCCATTTTTTTTTAATTTTAGCTCGTTATATTATTTTTCTTTTCTCTAACGTCATTTTAATTAAACATATTAATTATTGCAACTCTCCAAGAAACTTGCGGAGAGACTATTTTTTCCTTATTTTTTTTGTATTATCCTTATTTCTTCTTTTTCTCCTTAACTTTTTTTTACCATTTTCCATGGTTCTTTTTAGCCCAGCCAAAATGTTCTTTCGTTTTCTTTTTCCAGCCCACTATAGCTTTTACTTTATTTTGTTTTTGTTCTTGCCATGTTTTCATGGTACTTTTTAATTATTCTTTCAATGATAATATTTTTCTTAGCACAAAAATGTGCTAGTAAAAAAAATAAATAACTATTAGTAAAATAATAAATAGCTCGTTTATCTTAAAGAATAAGCACAAACTGATAAAAGAACAAATAGTTGCTAATAAAAGAATAAATACCTACTAATAAAAAAATTACTGACAAAAGAATAAACAAATACTAATAAAAAAATAACTAATAATAATAAATAAATAGACAGCTAATTTATCTAAAAAAACATAAATTAATAAAATAATAAATAAATATTGATAAAAGAACAAATAATCATTAATAAAAGAACAAACAGCTAGTTTATTTAAAAAATAAACAAGAATGAATGAAAGAACAAACAACTGTTGATAAAAGAATAAAAAAACTACTAATAAAGTAACAGACAACTAATTTATCTAAAAAATAAACATAAACTGATAAAAAATAAATAACTACAGTTAAAAGAATGAATAATTACTGATAACAAAACAGACAACTAGTTTATCTAGAAAACATATAGGAATTGATAAAAGAATATACAACTATTAGTAAAAGAACAAACAGCCACTGATAAAAAAAATAAATAACTACCAATAAAAGAACAAACAACTAGTTTATTTGAAGAATAAGCATGAACTGATAAAAGAACAAACAACTACCCATAAAAAAATAAATAACTATTAGTAAATGAACATGCAACTAGTTTACTTAAAGAACAATTAGAAATTAATGAAAGAATAAACAACTACTTGTAAAAGAATAAAAAATTACTTATAAAAGAACAAAAACTACTAATAAAAAAATAAATAGAAACTGATAAAAGAACAAATAAGGTCTCAACTTTTTAGTGTTGGCTGCTTAATTTCTTCTTCTTTTAGACTTTCTTTGTTAAATTTCAATTTTTTTTAGGACATATTAGAGGAAAGAACAAACTAGAGCAAAGAATAAAATCAGAGAAAAATCTAAATCAAACCAAAAAATAAAATTATAATAAAATTCTAAATCAATACAAACAATTGAAACCGGTGCAAAACTAAAATCTAAGTGAACAACTTAAATAATAGCAAACTAACAAAACAAGAGAATGCATAACTAAATGTAAGCAATAGAAGAAATGGGAAAAAGAGCGATAGAAAAATGCCAAAAGGGGTTGTTGCTTGATGAAAAGTAAAACAAAAGAAAATAAACGACAGATACAAAAGTTAAAAAAGCCAAAAAAACTCTTAGGATTTTTATGGATTGTGTTGCAATTGACTGATTTATAAAAATATGGGCCAAATTATCAATTTCTATAGCGTAGAAGGATGACATATCGCATAAGCCAGACCCACGTAAAACTTAATCAAATTAAAAAGCTATTAGCCTTATAATCTAACGAGCCTATGAAGCTAATTTCAAGCCTAGATTCCAAGGCTCATTGAGCCAACCCCAAAATGAAACAAGTCGAGTTTGAGCTCTAAGGGTTCAAACTCGGGTTAACTTGATAACACAGCTACTAGTGTGAATGTTGTCCTTCCATATTCATCAATAATTGGCAAAAAAATCTTATGTAGCATAATTAAATTGGTTATTTGATGGTGATCTTGTCGACACAACGATTTTTTAGTAGGATAAATAGTGTCGAAATTTATCACTGTCTTATTATTATTATTATTAAGAAGGCTAGAGAACGGGAATACAATCATAAGGTCAAATAGCAATGGAAAAATTTGCCACCATTTATCTGCCATAAGAAGATTTTTACATTGAGAATGATATCCTTAGACGCCACATCATTACTCCCTTCGTTCAAAATCTTTGCACCAATTGTATATTTAATAAGTTGTTACACTATATTATTCTTAAAACCATCATTTTAATTTTAATTTTTTTATTTTTTTATTTATATGAAAGTAAAATGGTAAAACTTAATTAAAAAAAAAGCAAATTTATCTTTCTTTTTCATTCTTAGTGCAGAACTTGGATATATTCATGGAGTTAAATACAGCAGTATATCGCCTACGGCGGATAAGTAGTACGCGGTACAAATATTTTTGTATTTTATCATTTTATCACACAGTATATCGCGGTATTTAATATAACGGTCATTTTTTATGTATACATTTTTTTAGGAAACCGCGGTATACCGCAAATACCGTGAGGTATGTCTCACGTTATTTTATTTTTCACAGATACGTGTGAGATATTTTTTTTTTGTCATTTTATAACAAAATATCATAAATATATAAAACATTAAAATATAATTAATACACATATCATAAAATAAATATTTATTTTTATTCTTTTGGTTATTTTTCTTAGTTAACATAAAAATTTAATGGTTACCTTGAGCCACCTAAGAACTCAATGTGATATTAGAAAATATATTGTTATTATTAAAGTATTATTTTTTCTCTTATATCAATAAATTAGTTTCTTTCTGAGTATTATTTATTTTTCTCTATATATATAACATTTTTTTTATATTTTTTGTATTAAAAAATATCTTCTATCATATATATTTTATTTATATTTGAAAAATTATGATGAGAAAAATTAGAATACATATAAAATGTGTAAAAAAAAATTATTGAATTTATGTCATCTTAAAATAATATTAAATAATATTTTAATATTTATTTTTTTATAAAAATAGTAATAATATGTAGCGTTATATGTCATATGATATACCTTAAAAATTTAGAATATAGTATATTTAATGGTAACAATATTTAACACCTTAAATATATTAAACAATACAGAGTAAAGGGAGCATGATATAAGATCTCATTCTACTCTTGGAGGATGAAACTGCAGCAGTTTTTTTCTTTTTTGTGTGTTTGAAGATGACATTGAAATTGGTGGTGCAATTTACTTTTTGGAAGAACTTTGGATGTTCAAAATCTTTTAAAGTACTCCAATTTTCAACAGAAAAGACGGCGCGCACCAACCCTGCAGCAGGATTGGTTTGCCGGTGTTGTTGGTGAGGAAATGATAAAGTCTCTTTCCGTCATTTTAGTAGGTGATGGTGATGATGCCTGACAAATTTTTAAAGAGCCAACAGAAATTCAAGTCAAGCTTTACCATGAGTTTAAGATTGTCAATGTTTCTTCTTTTATTACCATGAGCTGTTGTATATAAGTTTCATGGATCAGAATAATATAAAGGGTTAATTATAATTTGTTCTAAAATTCAGGTGAAATTATATTTTACCCATTCTATTTTAGGAATGCATATTTATCTCTATATTTTTAATATAATCCAATAACAACTTTTGAAATCGTAAATTAGATATTGTGGTAACTATCTTCCAGTAATCTCAATATATATGGTATTTTTTTTATTATTAATGGTCATTTTAAATTACCTATTTTTTCTGTAAATATAAAATCATATTTTTTAAGTGTCAATTAAGTATAAAAAAAGTACCATACAGATTGAAATTATTTGAAGATGACTACTGTATAATCTAAATTACGACTTCAGAAGTTACTGTTGCACTATATTAAAAAAAATGGGCAAAGTGTATATTTCTGAAATAGCGGGGTAAACTATAATTTTAGTTAAACCTCAGGAGACAAATTGTAATTAACCCACATGAGGATTAAATTGCATCCATTGCCCCTAATCTTTTATTATTTTACCCTTTTGGACCTTAACCTCAAAATCTTGCATAAGATGTCTTTAATCTCAATTTATTATTCCATTTTAGACCTTTGGATGATGAAAAACATTAAAATTGACATAATTGACCACATGACATGCTAACGTGGAGCTATTTGCCACTGTGGCACAATGAATCAACTATAGCAATAATGTGGAAAATGAAAGGAAAAAAAAAAGAACAAATGGAAAAACAACAGCCTAGGTCTCTGATTTTTTGCTTCATTCCCCCAAAACCCTAATTTTTCCTCAATTGCCGCCACTACCCTCGGACTATCGCTTCCCTTGAATGATGTCATTCTAGCTACCAGCCCTGACGTTGCCGACGGTCCTAGCCCACCATCTCTGCTTCGCCGCAAGTCAAGCCACCTTTCTTATGCGACCCTTACCGTCATTGACAACGCTAGACAGGAGAGAGAGACGAAGTTGAACCCATTGGAATGAGGTGGTGACAAGTTGCGATGAAGTACCTGGATCTTTGGGCAGCAATGCTTTCAAGGTGACCAAGGGGCTGAGCTCGAGCGGTGATGGAAAGGGCGTCCTCTAGAGAAGCAGACGGTGATCAAAGGGAGCAGATGGTGGCAGATTCGACAAGGGACGATTTTGGAAATCGATTGGCCATTCCCTAGAAATCGTGAAGGTCAAAGGTCAGATGCTTTAAGAAATCAATTAATAACACTAATCAGATTTAATTTGACAACGCTCAAATCAAGTGATAAATGCATAAATCTCATAATGGCAATGCCGATTGGAACCTTAGGTGACAATGATGGTCGATAGAAGGAACGACAACTATTGAGGTTGGACAATCTGAGGGAGAGTGAAGGGGCATGTGTGGTTTTGAGCTAACCCCATATAGGCCCTGAATTTCTTCAATTTTTTCAATTATTGTGCAACTAGCTAATTGTAGGCTAGTTTTTACGTGGCAAAGGTGTTATTGTGGCAAATTGCCCATGGTGGCATGCCACATAGCATTTTCCGTCCATACTAACATTTTTCATCGTAAAAAAGATCTTAAATATAACACTTAGAAAAGGTTAAGGATGTTTTATATAAAAAAGATATAGATTAGAGTTCAAAATAATAAAATAATAAGAGTCGCAGGTGCAATTTTACTCTACACATGAGTCGTAGTTGTTATTGATCTTGAAGTATTTTTTATACTACTAAAAAACTGTAGAGAATTTTGAACTCCAACCCCCCGCTCCCAATTTTGTTTGTGAGTTTCAAACGCTTGAAGTTTGAACTGATCCCGCCATCAATTGGGGGTGTTTCGCTATGAAAAAAGAGAAAAATTGAAAATTACAAGGGCAGCATACGTTGGACAAGAGGAGAAATAAATCAGGTGGACCACCAAATTCTTGGGAAAAGTCAAAATGAAACCCCACCAATTAATTTGTTGTGGATGGATTCACCTGGTGCTGGTTGGGACGTGACACTGACACGGAGTCGACGCAGGTGGCCAAACCATGTCACCGAACCGAACGCAGAGTTTAAGGTGTGTGCGACTATACTTTGTCTATACCTGCCTTTATAATCTTTTTCTCGGCGTTATCGTCCCAGCTAGATACTTGCGCAAGAAAAGTCTCCGACCTACGTATCGCAATTTGCAACTTCCATTACGCTCCTAAATCCTGACAAATCCTAACTTTTAGTGCGAGACTCTCGTCCAACTTCTAGAAAAAATGAGTTTAGAACTCGTATCTCTCAAGTTGTTCCAACTTTCGAATTTCAACCTTGTTATTGTTCCACTTTTTTTGCTTTTTGACTGCCCCTAAATTCATTTTTTAAAATTGAAATATCTTTTCAATTATGCTCGGGCTTTTTTTTTTTTTTTGGTTCTTCAAATTCGCGCAACAACTTTTTTTAGGACAGTTCCAGAAAAAAAAAAAGTAACACTAAAAGACAAACAACTTTCTTAAACTTTATGCACATTAAAATGGAACAATATAATAATTGAACGAAGGGAGTACTACGATTCTGGGAGGATTGGTGAAGCTATTATTTTGAAAACTAGTATTTAATGCATTCTTCGAATGTAAATAAAGTGTATGTAAAATTATCTAAAATAATCTAATATTAAAAGCATATTAAAAAATTTATTAATTAAATAAACAACTTTTAATAATATATTTGAAATTTTAAATATTTTAACAAATTTATGAAAAACACAATAAGCATAAACAGAAGAAAAATTAAAAAAAAAACACATACTATAAATATAAAAAGCCCAACTTAATGTTAAATATACCATTAGTTTTTATTTGAAATAAAATATTTAGTACTATTATATATTATATTATATTCTAAAAGAGGAAAAGATTTCACTGTTCATCAACAGCAATTACTGTAGATGAACAGCTCAACATCTTTATTTATTTTTGTGTGTGTGTGGCTTTTTTAGGGTGCAATTTGTCTTTTTAAAGTTCAATTCTCTTTTTGCAAGGCACTCACATTTCTAAAGGCTCAGTTTTAGTTTGTCTCACTTTTGTTTCTATTAAAACAAGACTTCAGTCTTTAACTTTCTAATTTTTTTTTATTTTAGGTTCTTAGTTATGTCCATGTTACATTTTGATTACCAAATTTTATAACTATTTACTTAGATCTTCTATTTACTCTCTTGGCCCCCAAGATTTTTTTTTAATCTTTTATGTGCTATTTTTTAAAGTAAGACATTGGTAAGCATAATTTGTTTATTTTTTAGATAAACCATTTTTTATCTTTATTGAGTCAATTGTTAAATCTTTAATGCCTAAAATTTTCATTTTTTTTGTCTTGATCCTAACTTTTTTTTATTAATTTTATTTATTTTTATTTTCTAAAATGTAACTTTAATCATTATAATTTGCCTACTTTTGGTCTGGTTCGAGTTGATTTGGCTTTAGTTAATTTTTTTTTACTATATTTTCTTTTTATCTTTATTAAGTTAATGGTTAGACTGTTAATTGATTAACATATATTAAACATAGTTTTGTATTTCGATCATTTTTTATTGTTATTAATTATTAAGTTTAGTAGCATCAATTATTTACTTCAAGCTCTATAGTTTAATAAAATAATTTGGTCCATAATTGTTAAACTTTAAAGTGAATTTTTTTAGATAAGTTTTTTATCGATAATAAAAAATAAATTTTGAGTTAATAAGAGATAAAAAATTTTAGTGAATTGCTTTTTAATTAACAAAAAAAAATATATTGTTTCGAAGCATGTACTATGTTTTGTTTTGCACTGTTATTATTAAAATTTATTACAAATAATACCTACTTTGATATGCGAGTCATCAAACTTCTCCATTTATTCTCTTGGTCTCTAATTTTTTTTTGATTTATTATCTTCTAAAGCAAAATCTTGGTAGCTATGTTTTGTTTTGTTTTTTTAATCAATCATAGTGACTCCGTTTAACCTTATTTTATTTTATTATTATTATTATTTAAAACAAAACTTTAGTCACTTTAAGTTGTCTATTTTTTTGTATGGTTCAAGTTGATTCGTCTTAGCTAAAGTTTTCATTTATTTATTTTTTCTTTGTTAAGTTGATGGTTAAGCATTTAATTCCTAAAATCTTTACATTTACTCTCTTGGCCTGAAGACCATTTTTTGTTGTTTTTATTTATTAATCATTAAGCCCCACTTTTTATCACCAAAATTTCACTCTTTATCTTATATTATTAACTTTTTCATATTATTTCTCTTAAAAAAAATAGTCTCCACGGTTTATCTCTTGAAACTTAGAATTTTTTTTTTTCACTTTCTTAGTCCTAAAACTTTACCTTGACTTTTTATCCTAGTTCTTGCTGTTCTTTTTTCATTTTTATGAAACTCTTTTCTTTGTCAATGATAATTATTGTTTATATTCATATTTAATGTACGGATTAAACTGCCGTAACACGCGGGCACCATAAACATCGTATATACTAAATGCATAAGGCTATTCACTATTTCATTGAATAGTGCATCAAAATTTACATTTTATTTCATCTTAGGTCCTTCAAGTTTTGTGCAACAAACCCCTTCACCTCCTATGTTTAAGATATTTCACTCTCATCCTTACCACTGTAATAAATTGTAATAAATTCTGACTACAAAAAAACAAAGCCACATTTTTTTGGTGTTTTTGGTCAACGTTGATACTTTTTACCTGCCTGAGTTTTTTGTTTGATTCAACAGTGTTTTTCCTTCTTTTCCCCTCATATATACTAAATGTGTAAGGATTATCCAATGTTTAATAAGTAGTGAATAAAACAATGTAATTTTACTTCTTTTTTTTGTTTTTCTCGATTCCTTTTTCTCTAGGCAACCCCTTTCCTAAGAGGTAATCACTTTTATTTTTTTAAGCATTGATCGCTTTTTTGATGAAATGATCACTTTATTGGGGCCTATATTGTTATTTTTCGTATTTGGGCTGTTTCACATTATCCTTTGGTTCAAATTCATCTTAACCCTTGATTTATCGATTTTTTTTCATTTGAAACCCTAAATGTTATCTATTTTCCATTTTGGTCTCCAAGCTTTCCTATATTATTTCTAGAGTAAATTGCATTAATGATCCCACCCTTAGTAATCATTTCATTTTAGTCTCTAACCTATTGAATGTTCTGTTTTAGTCATAAACCTATTAAAATTGTTTCATTTTGATCCCTCACTAAATAAAAATCGTTAACTTAGAATAATTGTTTGACAGAAATTTTTGAAATTCTAATTTAAATATTTAGTAACTGTCTTCCTATAAATTTAAAAAGTTTAATATTTTTTTTACAGTAAATAGACAATTTAAATTAATAGCTTTTTCTTTTTGAATACAATAAGTTTAATTTACAGAAAGAGAAAAAAGGTGATTTAAAATTTTCATTAATTATAAAAAATTATTATACAAATTAAATTTATTATAAGACAGTTGCTAGATAGTTTAAATTATGATCTAAAAAGTTATCATCAGATAAATACTTTGAGTTAAGAAATGTCGTCAAATTAAGATCAAAATGAAACATTTTCAATAGATTTAGGACAAAAACAAAACATTTTAATAAGTTTAGGACTGAAATAGAATATTTAATAGGTTAGGGACTAAAAGGAAATAATGACTAAAGGTTAAAGACCATTCATGAAATTTACTGATTATTTCTATATTCTAAAATAAAATTTTATTACTATAGTTTGTCTGGTTTTAGGCATGACCTTGGCAATCCCCAAACTTTATTTTTATTTTTAAGTCATTCCTACATTTCTTAAGATTATGGTTCTTTTTTCCACTGCAGCATGCGGGCTAAAAAACCTAGTATTTTATCCAAATTGCTAACATAAAGAATAGGGTAAAGTTTATAGATAGTCCATAACTTTTAATTTATGCTTCATTTTATCCTTAACCTATTAGCATTCTCTTTTAGTTATAAACTTTTTAAAATATTTTGTACTAGTCCCTAATTGGATAAAATTTATTAACTCAGAGTAGTTGTATCTATATAACATTAATTTTTTTGAAAATATTTTTAAACTATTTGATATTTTCTCTTTTAAAAATTTAAACTGGGAAATGATTTTTTGGTAGTTAAATTAACTTTTACGTCATCAATTTTTTTCATATATGAAATAGTTATTATGTACAATGTATGCACTTATTATTTAACAACTTTTGGTTGGGTTAACAAATTGAACATACTATGATAAATTAAAATATTTTATTAATTTTAGAATGAAAGAATAGCAGAAAAAATTTTAGGATAAAATTTAGCTCATATAAATCATAGATTGAAAGAGATTAATTTTTCAAGAAATTTGATTGTATATTTTAATGGTATATTTTATCTAAGTTAAAAAGAAAACAAATTAAAGATTATATTTAGGGTAATTCTCATGGGGGCACCTTGCATCTAATTCCCTTTTTGGTCTCATATTATTTAATAATAATATGAAATAAAGGAAAAGTTTGTTATAAAATTAAACATTAACACCTCAATAATGGATAAAAATGTAATTTGATAGTTTAATGGAAAATTTTAAACCTTAAAAAAGGCTAGTATGTGATATATATATATATATATATTCCAACTGGCAAACGTGTTGGGTTATTGGCTAGTGTAGACAAACTTTTTCATGGTCTAGTATTGTAAAGTCCAATAGTTTAAAATATGAGGTCTTAAATGAAAAAAAAAATTGAAAGGTAGAGGTGTTCTAAAGAATTTAGCAATTTTTCTAAAAGATTTAAATTATAATAATAGGTTTATTTAAAGTATTATAATATATTAAACTTTAAGGGTAAAAGGGTCATTCAATATTTTTGCAGCTGCATACTTTTTATAATATAAGGTAAAATATAATTGTTCACAATTATTAAAGTTCTATTGATTGCTTAAGATCTTGTTCTTAGGAAGTTGAAGGAGATTGGGTAGGGCTTGTACCTTATGGCTATCATCAGGGGTGCACCCAGGTTCTTTTTATAAATGAGGGGTCAAAACAAATATTTTTCTAAATACAATCCTTAGAAGAAAATTTGATGAATTTTAGTGATGGACCAAAATGCATTTACTTTTAAATTCTAAAAACATTACAGGTATTGTACAATTTTAAGGGGTCCAGGCTAGCCACCTTTAGTTCTTCCCAGGCTGTCATGAAGTCTTCCTCAATTTGTTCTTTAAATCAAGTTGTGCAAACAATTGCTAAGCAGAGATTGGAAGTGTTATCTCCTCCTTTTAGACACTCATCTGCCAAGTTGGTTAGTTCTACCATTAAGAGCAATCAAGCAAGGGTCACCCATTCCAGTGCTGTTGTTTAGCAGGTTTTATTATTCTTTTTCTTCATTTTCCATTCCTAAAAATGGAGGCCTAAATTTACATGTCACCCCTAAATTTTTTAGGCTTAAAAACATAACCTCTCTAACTATGACTCAGTATGACTTAGCCCTCAAACTTTACAAATTGAGACACATAAGCCCCCTCAAATGACGGAAATGTTACGTTTACTTATTTTAGGACCCAAATAGAAATGAGAGTGAAAATGAAGAACCTATTGATATTCTACTATAAAATGCATAAGAAAGTCGAAAGTTCTACCCACGGTAGAAACAAGTCTGATTCTCCATTTCCCTTTGCAACGCAGTAATGGCCTTTGGAGATTATATTGAGACCTGATGCCCTTGATGATTTCTCCGGTACTAGCTCCATCTCTTATGGAGATTTTTATGTTGACACTTATGTTGAATTTTGTATTGAATAATATAAATATTTACGTAAACATTTACCAATTAGTAAATCGAATTTTTTTTCTTAAAATAAAGAAAATGAAACAACATCAATATTTATATTAAAATATATGTACCAATTTTCTTTTTTTCATTTTATACGTGAGCATATGGTACATTAATATATAGGGTTTACAATATGCCCCCAAGGTTTAGATAATATTACATTTTATCCCCTCCGATTTCAGAAATATATATATTTTACCTTTGCATTACTCTTTGCACTCTAAAAAAAACTGTTTTTCGTTTACAGAAAGAAAAAACTTATAATTTTAAATATCTATTAAGTGTAAAAGAGGTATAATAGAGACTGAAATTACTCAGAAATGACTATCATATAGTTTAAATTAAGATTCAAAAGTTGTTATTGGACAATGTAAAAATACAAGAGTAAAATATATATTTCTAAAACATGAATGGACAAAATGCAATATCAACTAAACCTTGAAGGGAAAAATGTAATTTTAACCCTTGACATATATGATCTAAAATGAAATAAAAGGAAAATTTTCTTCATCCATAGTGATTAATCTCCATAAGAGGTGAAGCTCAAATTAGAGAAATTATGAAGGGTATATCATTCAATATCATCTCCAATGGCAATTAATGGGTTGCAGGAAAAGGAGAATCAGACACATTTTAGGTATGCGCAGAATCCTCGACCCTCTCTTAGGCATCATTACAATAGAATTCATACAAGGTACTTCATGTTCACTCTCATTTCTATTTGAGTAAAAAAAAATTAAGTAAAAGTAACATTTCTATCAATCAAGGTGCTTGTGTATCTCAATTTGCAAAGTTTGAGGGCTCAGTGGTACCGAGTAATAATTGAAGGGGTTGCATGTCTAAGTCACCAAAGTTTGAGGATGAAATGTTAATTTAGGCCCAAAAACAAAAGCAAAAACAAAAATGATGCGTCCCACTCTATAGTTTAAGTTGACTAAAGGAGCCTGTAGTTGAACAAATCAAACACCAATTATATTAATATAGTAGTAATTAGGTATGTATACGCCAGTTTGGTGTGCACAGATCCACCACCGCCCAGCATGGGCAGCAATTTCAAAATTCTCGACCTGTTCCTCTCATGTTCAAAGATCGGAATTCAGAGGGAAAAAGGAGAGTGGCGCCGCTTGACCAAGAAGAATTTCGAAGTTGGATTTCACCATTCAAACTGCTAATCTTTCCCTTCTAGATTGGATTGGAACACTCCATTCTGAAGCTTCACTTAGCCCCGTTTTGCCGGGTAAAAGTCGAAAACCTGGTCCCGGTCATGTTTGGCCACTTTCTGGTTACGGAGATTCTTCTTTAAAACTAGAAGATATGATTCTTTCTACTTAGGAGTCACTGCTTCCCTCTTATTCTTAACTTTTACTTATTTTTATGAAAATTTATTTTTCAGGCATTAAAAAATAAAAATTTCATACAAATTTGTTAATTTTATTCAAATCTTAGTTTAAATTGATTAATACATCTACAAAACATCAGCTTTAAAATGAAATTGGCCACAAATAAAAAAGATATAATAATGAAAATGAACCATTTTAGACTATAAAGAATTGTGTGTTGAGTTTTAATATTTGATATTTTCCTCTAACTCGCCCTGCCCCCTGTGCACAAGGCTTATAACTTATGAAATTAATTATTGAAATTAGTTTTCACAAAAAAAAAAAAGCCATTAAACTAATTATTGAAACAATGCTAAGTTAAATCAAAACATATTTCGATGGGAAGAGGAAATTCTGTGATGTATGAGTTTAGGTTGGCCTACCCAAATTTCCAATGTCAACAGATCAGGTAGCAGTTGCTACTTAACAGCGACAAGCAACCGTACCACAACTGTCTCCAGAAACAACAAATAGACGACGCGCTTCAATCAGGAACGCCGCCACGCGTTATGGACCAGCTACTTCCTCATGGGAACACCAATCACCTAGAGAATGATGAGTTTTAAAACATTCCAGAAACATTTTAGAATTTGAAAAAATCAAAATCATAAGCATAATAAACTGAAAAGAAGACAGAATCTTCCCCTTTATATGATATCTCCAAGATAGGTAGGTTCCATGTTGGGAAGTTCTCGGCAAATCCAATTCAAACCATGCAACCTACCACTGTTGAAATATGAGGCACAGACCCAAAAGTACCTACCTTTTATCTGAGTTTCGATTGTAGTATCCATCACCACCCAGAAAAGTTCCATTCTTTCCATCACCACCCAGAAAAGCTCCATTCTTTCTCCTCCCAATGCCTTAATTCTACTGCTGCTCATTCTCACCATGAAGCTCAGCCGGATTTGCTACGTTTTACCCACGGAAACCGATGAGATCCTTCCGTCGGGCTATTTGAGAGATGGAAAGCCTGCAAGGAATAAGAGCAACAAGCAGCCACATGGGGGCTGTGGGAGGCAGGTTTTGGCTTTCTTGGGCAGTTCATTTCGCCGGTTATATGCCTCGAGATGGTCATTTTTCTGCCACTATGGTGCAGCAAGAAGACAGGGGTCTACCCTATTTCATGACCTGGCAGGGGTGCAGATGTTGGACAAGGTTGGAGGGGACAACCCGAGGATTTTCAGTTATTCTGAGCTTTATATTGGGTCTAAAGGGTTTAGTGAGGATGAGGTTCTTGGGAGTGGGGGTTTCGGGAAAGTGTACAGAGCAGTTTTACCTAGCGATGGTACCGTTGTCGCTGTGAAATGCCTGGCAGAGAAAGGGGAGAGGTTCGAGAAGACCTTCGCAGCGGAGCTGGTGGCGGTAGCCCATCTGCGCCACAGAAATCTCGTCCGGTTAAGGGGGTGGTGTGTGCATGAAGACCAGCTGCTCCTGGTTTACGACTACATGCCCAACCGCAGCCTCGACAGGGTGCTCTTTAGAAGGCCTGAAAACCCAGGGGCAGCAACTCTTGGTTGGGACACGCGCAGAAACATAGTTCGAGGTTTGGCAGCTGCTCTGTTCTACCTCCATGAACAACTGGAGACGCAGATTATACACAGGGACGTGAAGACCAGCAATGTGATGCTCGATTCCCAATACAATGCAAGACTCGGTGACTTTGGCCTAGCTCGGTGGCTTGAGCACGAACTTGAGTACCAATACAAGTCACCACCAACAATAAAGAACCAGTTTCGATTGGCTGATACAACCAAAATTGGTGGCACAATTGGGTATCTCCCACCAGAGAGCTTCCAGAAACGCGGTGTGGCTACGGCTAAATCAGATGTTTTCAGTTTTGGTATAGTAGTGCTTGAGGTGGTGTCTGGCAGGCGCACTGTGGATCTGACCTTCCCAGATGATCAGATCATTTTGCTTGACTGGATCCGCAGGCTGTCAGATGAAGGAAGGCTTTTGCAAGCAGGGGATACACGGCTCACAGATGGGACTTACAGTCTTGCTGATATGAAGCGCTTGCTCCATGTTGGACTCCTCTGCACGGTCCATAATCCACAGCTGCGGCCAAGTATGAAATGGGTCTTGGAAGTGCTCTGTGAAAAGGATGCTGGAGCATTGCCAGATTTGCCTTCATTTCAGTCACATCCTCTGTATATCTCTCTGTCTTCTTCCCAATCAAGCACTAGTGCAAACAGCACCGCAACAAGATCCAACGTCAGTACCATCACCAATACCACAGTTTCATCTGCCGCATCAGACTATGTAACAGCCATTGGAGAAAGCATCTACGCAACTGCTGAAGTTGAAAGCGGTGATAAGAGCTTCTCTAGTAAAAGCGCTCGGAGACCAACTGGTTTCTATGGGGTTGAAACTCCACGGGAAATATCATTTAAAGAAATCATTTCTGCCACCAACAATTTCTCAGATTCGCACAGAATAGCAGAGGTCGACTTCGGAACTGCCTATTATGGATTCCTTGAGAACCAGCATCATGTTGTCATCAAGAGACTTGGCATGACCAAATGCCCTGCACTCGTAACAAGATTCTCAAATGAGCTTCAAAACCTGGCAAAGCTCCGCCACCGCAATCTGGTTCAGCTCCGTGGATGGTGCACTGAACAAGGAGAGATGCTGGTGGTTTATGACTACTCAGCAAATAGGGTATTAAGTCATCTTCTTTTCCATCATGATAACAGGATCGGTCATTCTATCCTGCCATGGCATTACAGGTATAGCATCATCAAATCTCTTGCTTCTGCCATCCTATATCTTCATGAGGAATGGGATGAACAAGTTATCCACAGAAACATTACCTCCTCAGCAGTTGTTCTCGATCCAGGAATGAATCCCCGGCTAGGCAGTTTTGCACTTGCTGAATTCTTGGCAAGAAATGACCAAGCCCATCAAGCAGCTAGAAAGAAGAGCAAATCAGTTTGTGGCATTTTTGGTTACATGGCACCTGAATATATAGAATCTGGTGAAGCAACTCCAATGACTGATGTTTATAGCTTTGGAGTGGTAGTGCTTGAAGTGCTCACAGGTCAAATGGCAGTTGACTTCCGGCATCCTGATGCACTACTGGTGAAGAGAGCCCATAAATTTGAAGCAAATAGAAGGCCACTTAAGGAATTAGTTGATATGAGGTTGAACGGGGAGTACAATAACAGGGAGCTGTTGAGGCTGATTAAACTGGGAATTGTTTGCACACGCTCTAATCCAGAGTTAAGGCCATCCATGGGACAGATTGTGAGAATACTCGATGGGCATGATGATTATCTCACAGATGAAGGGAAACAGAAGGAGAATAGGGAAGATTGGGTTAAAAGAAATGCATCTTCTCTATCACTAGTTGCGAGAATGCATGCACTAGGAATACATTAAAACTGATGTAAGCAGCACAAGGACAAACATGCCATGTCAGTTCAAGTAACATCTGGTTGAAGTAATTTTTCTAGTAGTCTTTATTTGGCCATGTACCCTTGTAATATCTTGTACAATATTCAGAGTGATATGTGTAATGAGTGGAGAACATCCTAGGATGTACCAGTTCTCACTATGTACAAATGAAAACATTTTGTAGCTCTAGTCTTAGCAACTTTTTGCCACACTAACTTCTCTGAACTCTTATGCGCGCGCATACACACACAAATAATAAGCAGGTGACATTCATCACAACTAAATGATAGAGAAGCAACACTTATGCATATGGATTACTTGACGCTTTATCAAATTTCACTTATCTGAACTCAACTTGCACCATTATTGAGCTCACTTCCTGATATTGGTATTTCTTCTTCACTCTCAATTCCAACCCAGCTAACAAAAGCAAAGACGAACTCCCTGAAGCTGACATTTCCTTTCCTATTCCAGTCAATTTCTTCTGCATTATACAAAGGGGGAAATAAAGAAAAAAGGAAAGGAAAAAAAAATAAAAGCAAACAGTGAGTGAACTCATAAGAGATATGACTTAAAACTCAGGATATACGATAGTAGGTGAAGTAGGTCATACTGAATCTACTTCTGATTACGTGTGCAGGGGATCTTTCCCAGGTAAACGACTCGTTTAATGCCTTAACAACATCCTTTTTGTTCAATTTGCCGTCGCCATTCTTATCAAGAAACAAGAATGCTTCAATAATAGTGTCAAAAGTGGCTGCAATCTCATGTGAGCCCAGCTGTGTGAAACAATAACCAGGTCAAGTACACCGACTAGCATTTATTGCCTAAGAGATCACAATAAAGAAAAACAAAGAAACTGAAATGATTACTGCAGATGCAATTCTGGCTGAGGAGGAAGGTTGCATCAGAAGATAGACGAGGCAAAGAAGAACAATAAACTCTCTAAATTGTATTCCTCGGCTCCCATCAATATCACAAGAATGGAACAAATCCTCAACCTCCTCTCCAGTTAGATGGAGTTGCAGATCCTCCAGACACTTTTTGACTTCTTCACGATCAATGATTCCATTGGAGTCTTCATCTGAGAGGGAAAGAGGGAGCGAAGTTGGTCTAAATATCATACTCTAATTTAGAGAGCTAACCACTTATCCTACCCACCAAACTGTTCAAATACAGCTCTGAGATGCCCCAGTCCTTCTCTGTATTGAGGGAACCTTAGAACTATGCTGTCAATTGATTTAAAATTCATTCGTCGTCTTGCACTTCTCTGAAGTTCGATTATTTTGCTACGAAGCTTTGAGTCCAACCTCTCATACTTGTTTGTTGAACCACAACGGCATAGCATACTTCCCACTTTGTAAGATAAAGGGTTAAGAGAAGGACAAGAACAAACTTTGCCTTAGAAGTTGACAGTAGAGAGGCAAGAAAGAAGCTAATCAGTCAGTCCACATTAATACTCCCATATAATCTTTTCAATTCATCAATCTAAATGCTAGAACATTAAACAACCAACTTTAATATAACGGATAAAACATTACTCGTTGAAGCTGAGCCAGACTAAACAACTCTAATTTGCAAGAACACAAGTCCAAAGCTCATTCACAAGAATTCCCTGTCCATGAATGGCCAAAAACACAAAGGAAAACAGAGGAATGAGATACCCAAAAGCTAAAGACAGAACAGTAGCAACAACCATTACCACAGTGACACCAGTTGCATCAGTTAATAGACACCCACAAACAGAGAAACAACAAACGATCGGAAAAGAAGCAAAGCCAGGCCATACCCATGGAATTGAATCTTTGGACAGGAAAATAAATGGATGTGTAAAGTGGGTATAGCGCAAAGAGTGAAAATAAGGCACAGCGATCAGTCTTGTGATCAGAGGTCTTAGAAGCTTAATATAGACGGAGGGGGAAGGGAGGATACCAAAATCACGATGGCCGCACCGAACAAACAGTCGATGCCGATACCTTTCTCCATTCTCTTTCCCTCCCCAGAGATTCTTAACGCCAAGAATCGATTTGGGTTTCTTCCTGCTTCACATCTCACTGCGATTCGACGAATGACGGATGCCTTGTCACATCAAGTGAAAGGAAACATTTCAGGTTCTTCCCGCTCAAGTTCAAGGAGTGTTTGATACTGGGAGAGCCTTCGTCGCGACAAGCTTGAACATGATGGGAAACCAACTTTAGAAAGAAATGAAATCATCAGGAATCCTCAAACTTTGTTGAATTGGTAGACTTAGTCTTTTAACTTGAACCAAGTTCAATATTACTACTTCTGTTCAATAATTGACACTTTTCAATATGCGTTAATTACAATTCCCCCCGGAGGTTTAGGTAAAATTACACTTTGCCCCTCTCATTTTAGAAATATACACTTGATCCACTGCCCTTTTAATACAGTCCAATAATAACTTCTGAAATCTTAATTTAGACCATATGGTTGTCATAAAGTAATTCCAACCGGTATAGTATTTTTTTGTACAATTAATTGACATTTAAAAATACTATTTTAAAAACTAAAAGAAATACCAAAAGAAAAAATTAATAATTTAAAATATCCATTAATTGTAAAAAAATACTATATAGATTAAAATTACTAGAAGATAGATACTATAATGTCTATATTAAGATTTTAAAAGATGCTATTGGACTATATTAAAAAGGTGGGAACAAAGTGTATATTTCTGAAATAGGAGGGGTAAAGTGTAATTTTACTTAAATCTCAGGGGGCAAATTGTAATTATCTCTTTCAAAATCATTGCTTTACATAATGGGTAAATTGCACCCGTGCCCCTGACATTTTATTATTATCCTATTTTGGACCATAACCTTAAAACTTCGTATGAGACATCCTCAATCTCAATTTTTTGTTTCATTTAATACCTTTAGAAGACAGAAAGTGTTAAAAATAATAGAAATGACAGCGTGGCATGCCAACTTGGGGCAGATGCCCAAAATTAGCTAAATCAGACATTCTGTGCCTATGTTTAAAAAAAACCAAGAAATTTAAAGCCTTTATAGAGTTAGCCAACATTTATCCTTCATCTTCCCTCCTCTGCCACCTTTAGCCCTCCTTCGCCTCCTCCAGCTTTGGCTGATTGCTGCCCGATTTTCTCTGATTCCAATCTCCGATTTCGTCTGATTCCAACCCTTGATTTCAACCACGAATGCAATTTACCCAAATACTTCGCTGGGTCGATGATGGGAGACGGGTTAGGTTGTGGATCTGACTTCAATTTGCTGGCCGGACGACGGTTACTCGGGCTTCAGTGGCGACATCGCAAAATGGATATGACCGGGAGTAGTGGAGGTAGTCGGTGAACTGGAAATAGCCAAAATGGACGCGAATCGTCCTTTCCCTCTTCTCCCTCGGCTTGGCACGGACGGCGGAGGGGCAACATGTTTGATGTGTGGTGCAGCATTGGGTGGACCGAGGGCGGCTAGCTAAGAAGGCTGATGGTGGCGGATGGAAGCTGAAATGCATCGGAACGTTGTGCAACAGGAAGAGGCAAGGAAAGGCTAGAGCAGTGGAGGAAGGATGTGGGCTAACCCTGTATAGGCCCTAAGTTTCTTCATTTTTTATAACATAAGCCCTACATGTATGATGTGGCTAATTATGGGCATTTATAGCTGGTGATTCATTGTGCCACGTGGGCAATTACCCCAAGTTGGCATGCCACGTAGCCATTTTTGTTATTTTTAACACTTTCTGTCATTTAAAGATCTAAAATAAAACAAAAACTTGAGATTAAGGATGTCTCATTTGAAGTTTTAAGGTTACGGTCCAAAATAGGACAATAATAAAAGTTAGGGGCCATGGGTGCAATTTACCCTTTATATAATGAATGATGCTCTCTCATATAGTCATATTTATACAATTTTATTTTCAAGTTTACCCATGCTACTAAGTTATATGCCCATTTAGAATAATATTTCATTGTATTGTACTGTGAATTAGTTAAGGGAAATCATAGCATCGCATACAGACTCGAAATCATAAAATGGTATACCGACTATGTTTATGTAATACAACATCATTAATGTTTACTTGCTTTGTCTCATATCTGTTAACCCCTTTGACTTTATATGAAAATGAAGAAAGTTTTTTTTTTTTTAGTGCTTTTCAGAAAAGTCAAGTAAACAATAGTAATTCTTTGTTTAAGAGAAATGAATAAGTAATTTGAGATATATAAAAAAAATAATGTTCAGATAATACAAGGCATGGTTGCAAAAAATGAAATGGGTTAATCTTTGCAGCGTAGAAATTGAAAAGTCGATCTCAGATTAGAAGGTTTTGAAAGTGTCAATCAATATTGCGAGGCAAAAGGAGTAAATTCTTCTAAAATTATCACCGCATCTTGCTTAGGCCCATCTTCGGGACACCACTTCTCGCAATTCTTAAAACCCTCAACTTTAATAATACATAGACACTTGTGAGTAGCAAGAAAAAAAAAAAACAAACATTTCTTCCAAACATCCTACAATGGAGAGGTACATTAATGGCCACAACCGAACTTGTAATTCACATATTGTTTAATTGACCGAACAGGAATAACCCTGATCGTGATATGCCAAACGTAATACCAAGTTGCGAAGTCAAAGAAACCAGGCATTTATAGACTCTAAAATATACAGGACACTGCTAGTATACTCACTCCTTAAGAACCCTAGATCAACAAGAAAAATGACTAAAAACAGTAAGCGAAAAACAAACTCTCCCTTCCATGTACATGTACATGGTGGAAGAAGCTTCCTACTGTTCATCCAATATTCGACATAACCCATTCTACTTCTTGCCTCATGTTGTCATCCAGCGGCAAAGAGTCTCCGTTGCTGAAAAATGGCGCCCTTGCCCTCTTCTTCATCGTGGTGACTTGTGAGCCCATGCCCATGGGAGAGGCAGGACTTCCAGCCGAAGTCAAACAGCTTTCAACCGAATCTGTGACCCGAGTCGGGATATTGGTACCGGAAGTATTTCGGTTTTCCAGAGCAACAGCAAGCTCGGAAAGAGGAGGTAGTCTTATGGTTCCGCGTGGAACCATGAATTGAGAGTCATTGGAAACCTTGATAGCCAGCTCAGAGAGCTCTTCCCTAGCAGCTTCAAGGCCAGCAGTAGCAGCTGCCTGGTCACTGAGGGCTTTACATGCTCTCTCAAGTATTGTTTGTAAGTACTTGCTTTGTGCTTCAATCCGCAGTTGAAGACGGCGCTGTATCTGCATGGTGTACATAATAGTGAGCACAACTCTAAAAAACCAAAGAATTAGAACATCATAAACTGCCAAGATTGAAGAGCCCTTGAGGACACTCTTCATATGACCAGCTACTGGGTTCTCGAGGATATTCTTTATATAAGCAGCTAGTGGGTTATGCAATATCAACTTTTTGTATGGTAGTTCAGATTTTAACAGGTAGAAAACCAACTTGAACAGGCACCAGTCAGAAGCTAAAGCAGCATTAGCATGGGAAACCAACCTCCAATTGCTCATGCAGTCTCCGTTGCACTTCCATCTGCGCTCGCAGAGCCTCGGTAACCTGGTAACCACTGTCAGGAAGACAAAACTCAGTGAGCCTGCAAAGCCGGGGATGTTGAACTTTTTATAGGCTTTAGCTTATCGGAAATAACATACTCATTCACATCCTGTGCAAGCATTATTGATGACGAAGTAGTAGATGAACCCGTATCCTGACTCTCTGCAGCACAAGGGGCTGAAAAGACAACCAAGGCAGAGTCATAACCAGCAAGTCTGAAGTTTGTTGAGGTTTTACTTGGGTTACTATCAGTCGACTGAAGCTAATAGTCATTATAATCAGCACATATAATGCAGAGATTTAACGAATGAGAACAACTAGTAATACATAAGCGTATTGAGATAGGTCAACCTTTAAACAAGGGCAACTACTCTTTTCTTATTTGAACCATAGAATAGAAGAAATAACTGAAAGAAATCTTTTTTCTCAACAGGTTATAGAACTATTAATTTGGGTATTTTAGCATGTCGCTTTTCTTCTACATTACTGTGAGATATTGCTGGATTTAAAGGAGATTGGAAAAGAGCAAGATCAAGATCATAAATAGGAAGGGCGTCCAGATGGACAACTGAAAGCTGAAAACTTTATAGAATTAAGACACCTAGAAGTTACCATCCTTTGAATTATCAATTGAGTCCTTGCAGGATTGCCTTCCCAGCCGGTATTTCTGCAAACAAAAAGGAGTGCAATGAATAAATAGAAAACACGGATGTGCGAAACATCGACCATCAGAGTTTAAGGTGAAATGCTGAGAAATTTAAAATATGAACTTCAACCTATTAGAGACCATATCACGGAACCATGTGAAACTTGATAGGGCATTTTTTAGCTTAAATTCAACATAAGGAATGTGTCTAAACAACTATTATAATGTGTAACATGCACATATCTCGATAGTTGTTTAATCTCTTTCAGACCAGTTTTTGGCATCAGGTGGAAACCAAGGAAGACCACATCCAAGACTTAACAACTATTAAAAAGTGCAAACTACATATATTTGCATATTCATTTAATCTCATAAAAGATGCCATGTTACATGATTAACTTTTTCCTCAGCAATTGTATTTCACTAGTTCGCGAATAAAAGAAGAATGGGATATTTACAATAGCATTCATCTAGAGAAAGCTGGCAAACACACCTGAAGATGTGATTTCAAGTGATAAAGTGTAAGTCCCTTCACTCCCATTGTTCTCATAATGGTCTTGGGGGTGGCTTCTACAATACACAAAGCAGAAAAGAAATGAAGTTAGGTATGACCTTCAGAATAAGAACATTTTGTGGTTTTCGGTGTCCACATTCAGCCAAAAGCATATGGTCGCAGAAGTTTTATGACAAGTTTGATAGGGCTGGCTCCAAGAAGCACAAGAAATTTGGTGCTGGGTTGTCAAGCAGAAAAGAGAAGCTAGGCGAAGTGATTCATATATAACTACAAGTAACCAAGTTTAGTTGGATCAGCCATATCCCTAGTTTGCCTAAGTCAAGCAAAGACTAGGACAATGTTCAGGCAACAGACATTACTAAACCTGTTCAAGTCAAAAGTAAGTACAAGAAAAGTCTATCCACAGAACTAAATTATTACAGTTCCTAGCAGAGCCAATTTCAGTCAGTTAAAATCATCTCAAAAAACGCTACTTCTAGCAATATACAGCGACAAGACAGCAAATATTTTTCCAGCACATGTCCAAAGTGGAAATCACCTAGTTAGCCACTGCTGAACGTGTATGGGAAAACCATATTTGGTGCAATCAAGTGAAAATTCATAGCATAGCTCAAAGATGCACGATGGAATTCTCAAACTTAATTCAAAATAGCTGTTTTTATTTTTACATATTTTTTAACTAAAACTAATTTCATTTGAAAGCCAATATTATGTAGATATAATAATACATTTGAAAGTATATTTTTATGATAATATGAAATTTTTATGAATTTTTCATTTTTAATGCCTAAAACTAGAAAATTCATAAAAAAAAAATAAGATTATAAAAACTATATTTTCAATGGATTATTACATTTATATAATATTGGCTTTTAAATAAAACTAGTACCGGGTAAAAAAGAAGTAAGAATAAAAATAAGTCATTTCAGATTAAGTTGACTTAAGTTTAAAACGAATTGGTTGTTAGATTTCATAAAGTGCATCATCATCATACTGCACCTTAATCCTGATTATGTTGTGGTCCATGAAATTTGCAGTGCCATTAACTATTTTTAGTTGATATTACAAGTTCATGCAAAAGTAAAGTGGAGACACTTTACAGCAGGTTCTATGGAGTGCATTAGTTAAAACTGAGTATGGCTTATGCAGATCGCAGGAACACATAAACAGTTTCGAAATGGTAGTATAAGCCCATCCACTCCTTAATTTCACTAGGTCAACAACTGTGAACAGAAAATCTTATTGAAATCCCAACACAATGACATATCCTCATGAACAAACACTACCACTAAGAATATTCCCTTAGAGACTGAAACAAGGTATCACGATTTCAACAATTTGTCTTGCAGCTGAAGTGTTAAACTATGATTATAGAACATCATTGAGCACAATGGTTCCAAAGCAATAATTTGTCCTTATCAATAATGTCCATGGTTGAATGTTGACCTGAAAGAACAACAATAAGAAACAGACAAGACTGGTCCATGAAAGCGTTGGTCAAGCGCTCTGCAAGCGTGCACCAGCATATATCAAACAGAAGGGTGCATACAATATAATGGTATGTATACAAACATCAAATCAAATTGCAAGCTGGCAAAAACATGGACTACTAAATACTAAGGAAACAAAAGAAGAGACTGGAATTTTAAACCATTTGCAAAGTAAACCGGCTCGCACATATATACTATGCAAAGTAAATGACATTTGCAGCCTATTAAGTATTAACTCTTATGCTGTCTTGTCTATTAGCACCATCAACCAGATCCATAGCAGGAGTCACATCAAAATTGGTCCTCCATATCCAGAGAGTAATATTTGTTTAACTTCAAAATTAACATTTAGAGAAACAAAGACCGGTGTTTACTTAATTGCTTCAAATAGCAACTCCTAGATGGTTCATTTAAGCTCCATAACAAACTACCAAGGAATTGATTACGATGCAGTGCGATCAAATAAATTGACCTGTTAAAGACAATACAGAGAGAGCATATGAGAAACTAGTGGAAGAGAATGGCCGGTGAAAGTGACAAGGGAGGATAAGAAAATAGGAATTTCTTTTTTGTCAACCATAGTTGGTCATTGGCCACTAAATAGCAGTTTCAACTTTTGAGCCACACAAAAAGGCTAGAACCAATAACCACAAAATCCTTTGTTTTTTTTTTTTCTTTTTACAGAAGAACCACAGAGTTCTGAATAGAATGAGGACGAGAATTGCCATGACTGAAGGCTTAAAGGAAGTTAAAAAGGAAAAAAAAAAATATAAAACCAGAACAGAGGAAACTAAAGACGTTGAAAAACCAAAAAAGAAAAAGAAAAAGGGTTGTTAGACCATTGATTATGATTTCTGTGATCAGTACTAAATTTATCAAAACTCATATCCCATCACATAATTAAACAGATTGACATACAAATAAATGCCTTGACAATAAGAACAAATGTAATAAATGAATCCAAACAAATGACGAAGTTTGGTGCTTGAGATAAAAACAAAATAAACCCAAACGAACACCAAATACGCAAATGAACAAAATGAAAGAAGAAAAAAAAGAACCCAAAAAGTACAGAAATAAGCAAATACCCCCGGGGGGGGGGGGAGGAAGGAAGAGGAGTTGGCAAAAGGAAGAAGAGACTACAAAAGGAAGAAGAGACTAACTGTCAGGTCCTCCGAGCTGGGTGACAGCGTCTACGAAGCGCTCGTGGAGCTCAGCCGTCCACCGGAGGCGGGGCTTCGGATCCGTGGTGAGAACCAAGCAGGCGTCGCCGGGCAGATTGGTGCCGTCCAGTGAGGCCTGATAGTCGCCGCCGCGGGCGACGCTCAAGCTGCCGTCCAAGGGCAGGGAGCGTATGGCGGAGTACATACTGGGAGGAAATGCTGCAGATCCGAACTGGGTGTCCGAGTTCGGGGGACGGAGCCCCGAATCAGACAGTTGGAAGGAAACTAGACGGCTGGAGCAGGCAGAGGAGGATGAGAATTATCCGAGCAAGCAAGAGAGAGAGAGAGAGAGAGAGAGAGAGAGAGAGAAGTATAAAGCGAGAAAGCGAGTGGAAAATCGAGGCATGCAGCTCTCTGGACAGCGATGTGTCGCTGTGCTCTCTCTCTCTCTCTAGGTACAGGGCAAGTGTATGTGCGTTGTATATTTTTAACCGTGGCCGGAAAATGGCCCACCTGGACTGGTCTCCCAGTCTGTACTCTATGAGTGAAACAAATATTTTCAACCGTTTATTTTCAACTTTTGAGATATAGAGAAGGTTAAAATATCAAATTTACCACTAATGTTTTGGGTATGGAGTGAATATATTATTATAGTTTTTTTTTTACTTAATCTCTCAATAATGTTTTAGGGCGAGTTCGGTATAAATTAGTGTAGATTAAAGAGTCAAAATTATTTGCTGTAGTCAGAAGGCTATAAGTAGAGTAGGGATGGATTTAAAATAGGGATGTTAACAAAATTACTAAACTAACCCGCATTATTTATTTTCCTTTCTGTTAGCTTCTCTTTTCCCATTCGGACAGAAGCCGCTGGTACCAAGCTCATCGCCGTTCGCCATGTCCTGCCCACCTCCCCACGGTCTTTGGGTCCTCCAGCCAGCCTGTCCATCGGATCTAGTTCATTTTAGCTCCGTGAATCTATTTCCAACTCCAATCGACGATAGCCCAAACTGTTTACCCCCCTACAGAGTCTTCTCCGACTCACTCTCCGCCGCTACCATCGTCCAGCTACAGCTTCCTCTTCAAACTCCCTTCAGCCCTCGGACGTCTTAAACCACCCTTCGATAAGTTATTTATATTTTTCCAATCACGTACATACGCCATTGCATAATATATAGCCTGTTTTACTGACGATTCATTTTATATGTGTTGTATATTTGTTCACTTTAGTTTCGACTTCATCGTTATACAAATGTAGTTTACTTCCCTATATAAGGCGTGTTTAGACGGACAACTACAAGGCTATGGTTGTTAATTTGAAAATGTGATCTATGTTTTAGCTTGGGTAATAGGAAATTGCCAATTGGAGGCTTAGTTATTATTGTAAGAAAATCATTTTTCTCATCATCTCTTGGACGTGATGTGGGTGAGGTATGAATTTGTTTTTCTAACCTCTGTATATGGTGTTAGCATTCATTCTAGCTGTATTTTCACTATAAAGCATTACAGTACATACAATTGTAGGTATGCATTGCTTCAAAATTGATAAATCATTCTATTACTTGATTGGCTTTTTATGGTGTCTGAAATGATTGTCAGTGTAATGCTTTATTGTACTTCAATGAGAGGATTTCTGCCCATATAATGTGATATGGCTATTTTTTTGTTCCAATAGTTATGAGTAGGCAGGGATATTCACATATGTCAAGTGAGTTCTCCATGGCTAGTGATGCAGCCAAACGGGATTGCGCTTTGTGGGATCACGCGACCACTGCTGTCTTTTGCCGGATAGCTGCTGATGTTGTCCAATGCAGCCTTGTTAAAGGCAGACATCCAACAAGGATAGGTTGGAGCATAATTGAAGACCTATTTCATTGAGAGGCCGATCGGTCATACACTGTGGGTCAATTCAAGAACAAGTGGTTACATTTAAAACGACAGTACAGTACATGGAAGTGGCTATTGGGTTCAACGACAAGGCTTGGATGGGACCCAGGCACTGGTACAATTGTTACAGATAATGAGTGGTGGGAAAGTCGTATACAGGTAATCGTTGGTAGATTCAAATACATGCTCACTTTTTTTGTGACTCTAACCATGCATGTGTTAATAAAATGTTTTTTGTTTCTATTCTAGTAGAGCAAATCTTGAGGTTGCTGCAATTAGGTTTAAGAGGACGACAAATTGGCAAGATTTGGAGAGCATGTTTGGTCTAATCAAAGATTTCTCATGACGTTCGTTGTCTTCACAGCCACTTGCTGATATTTCATAGTCATATTTTGCTAGTGGTGGGCAACATCCATTGTCGACATTCACTCCACCTAGACGTTCCCATCGTGTCAGATCTTCTAGTCCACCCATGTCGCAGCAAGTACATGTGAGTCATCGGTCATTGCACGCTGCTAGAATGGCAGCTCAAGTAGATGGTCATGCGCCGAACCTGAACAACTCACCTCCGGCTTCACCTCATATTGGATCGCAATATACAACACTGTGTCAATCTGTGGGCTGATTTGCACAGCTTAAGGGGTAGGCTTTTACCAAGCAGCACGGGCACAGTTCGTCGGGGAAACGGCCACGAAGAAGCTCCCCCAGCCATACAGCGGCTATTATTGAGTCGATATTTATGTTACGGGATAGTTAAAAGTGACTGGATTCTGCATCTGCCACCTCCAAATAATACACACATGACACCAACATAACTAAATGCTTGGAGGTAGTGACTTCGCTACCAGGCATAACTGAAGGTGATTAAACCTAGCTTAATGCATCATCCATGTTTGTTTCAAAAGAGGGTCTTCAAGAGTGTTTCATCAATGGTTGTCGGATACTAGAGATCAAGGTTAATTGGCTGCGGACAGAGATTATGCATAGGAAGTGACTTAGGAAGCTTTGAACTATCTGCCCTATGAATAGCCAGTGTGTCATGACTTTGTGTTGTCATTATTTAATGTTAGCTTGTCCGTATGTCATGTGTACTGTTATTCTGCTTATGTGGAGGTGTATACTCCACATACCTATTTGTTTAAGTATTAAGAGGTGAATGATTTTATTTAGGTTGGCAATACATACTGACAGTTGTAGAGTGAATGATCAAAATGCATAGTGCATTGTTCCTCCATGATATTACTTTAGTATGTCATAGATTTAATTCCAACTTATGGATTCACATATGAATAGGGTATGGATGGTGAAGTAGGTGATAGAGATACCAAGACACAGTTAAGCCCAAATGCAGTCAAAATTGATGTCAATATACCGTGGGACTCCCTGCCAGACATACCCCCCACCATACCGCCAAGGTCACAACTGATACCACTAGTTGTGCTTCAGATGCAACACCCACATCATCATTTGGTTATGATGTCTAGAGTTCCAACTTTGCTTGCATGGGCACAATCATCACAGAATCCAGCATTCCACCATCGGGCACTAGTTCAGCGTAAGAAGCTAATCACTGGTACTCAATATTTTTTGCATTTGATGGAGAGTGAAAATGAATTTTACTCTTGCATGCTTATAACCTAGGAATATTTTTGGGACCTGCATACTTACTTGTGGGATAACCACAATCTCCGTGGCTCTCGTAGGATAACTGTGTATGAAGGCCTTGCCTTATTTCTTACTGTGTTGGCATAAGGATGGAAATACCATGATGTTCGGCAAGTATTTGAGCATTCGATGGATATGATATACAGATGGTTTGGAAAGGTCTTGAGGTCGGTTGTGTCATTAGCAGAGAAAATTGTTTTACCAGATTTCCGGATTTTAGAAGCCCACACTCGACTGTTTTAAGGCGTTGGAATCGGGCATTCTCAGGTGCAATAGGTGCAGTTGACCGTACACATGTATATGGGATATATGCAGGCCCAGATAAAGAGCATTATTGGGGCAAGTCAGGTCACACATCATAGAACGTACCAGTTACAGTTGACTTTGATATGTATTTCACACATGTATTTACCAGGATGTCCAGGAGTTCTTATGATAGTTTAGTGCTGTGTACTTGCGTTGGCCAGCCAAGTTCTAATTTCCCAAAAGCTCCACCCGATAAGATTCCAAATGTGATTATGAAATTCTTTCACTAAACTAGTTGGTGTCATGAAAAATTTATTGATAGGCTTTTTGCATTTAGGACATTACTATTTGGTGGACTTAGGGCACCCGAATATGGAAGGGTTTCTCGCCCCGTATGGAGGTGAACGGTACCACCATAATGACTTTCGTGGATTGAGGCCAAGTGGTGCACGTGAAATTTTCAACTGGGCACATGCATTGTTGCGCAATGTTGTTGAACGTGTTATTGAGGGTATGAAAGGAAATTTCCCAATTCTACTACGATTATGACGGTTTGACCTAGACATATAAAAAAAATATAGTTATCGCATGCTGTGCATTGTACAACTACATAAGATGTCATGAAAGTGAGGACCTAGATCAAGTTATGTATGACCACATAGTTCTTATGTTACCAACAGTGAGTTTTCGGGAGCAGACACAGTTGCAAAAGGAAGACTTGCAAGCTGAGACAGTGTCGATGGTACACACACGTGATGAAATAACTATAGCACTTTGCTCGCCATGAGGTTCTCAACCGTGACGCATAATTTGGGGCCAACACCTAATGTTATATTTTGGATCTGATATCCAAATCAATTTGATGAACTATTATTGTTTTATTGTTATGATAAAACTTGCATGCATATGGTTGATATGTACCCGAATGTTTCCATTTTTTTTCACAATTTTTGAATTTTAGTTGTCCTTTCCATAATTTGATACTATGCTCAGTTTTTTATTGTTGATTTTTTTTTTCTTTTCAATTGTGCCTTCTCCCTATTAATTTCCGTTTCACCTTTTTTTTTCCCGAGTCCCTAAATTTTTCCTTTACTTTTAATCATCATTTTTTAATTTTCCTAAATTTTATGTCTCAAATCTTTTTTGATTATGGGAATCTCTTTTTTTTTTTTGTTTGTAACTTTCTCTGTTTTCTGTCCTATCTTCCTTTCTCAATATTGCTAAACCATCTATCAAACTTTTTCAATTTGTTTTCTAAATTTTTTTCATAATTACATGAATTCATGATACATACGCTAATGTAATTTTAATTTAAAGTGCAAAGTACGTACTATTTTAATTTTTATCTATGTACGGAGTAAAATAATCAACCTACAAAATTTTGACATATTGCTACGGAGATGAATAACAATTAATATTAATAAAATTGTACTAATACAAATAGAATGAGCTACCTATGAAAAAGAAACGACAATTCAAGAACAGTTACTGTAAAAGTGCAAAGTGCTCCTACTACAAATAAAAAATTATACTAAAAAATAAATAACAACTAGTTCATATAGAAAACAAACATGCAGAAATAAAAGACAAAACACATGTTGATAAAAAAATGAATACCTACGTTGAAAGAATGAGTTACAGTGAAAATAATATATTAACATGGAACAACAACAAAATGAAAGGGCTAATTTCAACATCTTTAAATTTGGTTTTGGTTAAATATAAAACAACAACCATCAAAGAACAACATAGTATATCTAAATGAACAATTATGAACTGGTAAAAGAACAAATACTTATTAACAAAAAAACATACAACACATTGCAAGCAAGTCCTATAAAATGAAGGAGCAAACAGGAAAACAAATTGTTGAAGTTTTTTGAACTATTATTAGTGATTAGTTACCAGGAAGAAAAAGAAGGAAACTTAAATGGCGGGACAAAAAAAGAAGCAAAAAAAAAAAGTAAAAAAAAAACCCGACAATGTTGACAAACAAAAAGAAAAGGAAAAGGAAAATATGCGAAAACAAAAGGAACAAAAAAACAATTGAGATTTGAAAAAACACATCTAAAATGACACGAAGTAATGTAAACAAAGAAAAACTTACAAAAATGAATAAAAAAACTGAGAAAAACCTAATAAAAAAATAGGGAAAATGAATAGTTGTGATAACTAGGCCTAATTGGAGGATAGGTGCATGTACTAATTACTCTTATTGTTAATAGTAATCGAGCTAAAAATTTGTTAACATTGCTAGGTCTGTATAGAACAATTGCCTATGAATGTAGAATTTGTATATACAAATGTAGGAATACACTAGTAACAATTATGGCAGAACAAGTATTGAACTCAAGCAACAACACTTCAAAAAAGTTATAACAATTAACAGCCAACCATATGAGTTCCAAAAATACATAACTGCCTCTGCAAACACAATATTGACAATATAACAACATTGCATAAGTACATTGCCACTTGAAACCAAACTGGGTGGCTAATGATAGACAAGGACATACATTGCGGGCAATGCAAAAAAGACACATCATTCCATCAATTGTTCAACTAATACACAAACATAATGTGTACACAGACATATCCAAACTGGATGAGTAACCACGATTATCGTAATGGCAGGCCTAACTCCATCTGAAGCCATACCAAGCGTACCTTCAAATCCTTGGTACCATTAATAAACATCTTGCATGCTTTGTCATTTCGAATCAGGAAAGCAACTACACACAACCAGAATGAATCACTCTCTCTAACCCCAGGCAACTAACCAACAACTTGCATCACATGACCTATGCTTGTCGACTCAACACCAACAGAAGTAGCAGATGATGTTGTTGCACTAGACTTCTCACTTCCATAAACACATACATGCTAATGAGGGAACTGCATGGTGGAGTCGTCTGACAAGATCTAGATAACATTGTCATCGGCCGGCACGAGGTCCGTTATTGGAAAAAAGTCAATCCTGTTATTCTGGGATGCATGCGGGGATTCCACAAATAGAGTTCAATTTCGCGAAGGTCAGGAAACCATTTTGTCCACAGTTTAGCTGCTTCCGGGTTATCCTAAAATGAATGACTTACATAAACCATTATATAGTAACACATGTTACCCTTCTAATAATGAATTACAATATCCAACCTGCTGCATAGTAATACAAACATTGACCATAATAGACTATTATAATACCTTGATATGATGAACCCACCAATCATTGTCGGCGATTATATACCCAGTCTCTACATCCTATTTTTATTCATCAGGTGGCCTAAGCACAGTGATCCAGTCATCGTACTTTCATTGCAAAGTGTTCTACTTATGTTGCAGGTAGTTGACATTCCACAGGTACCCTATCCTGTTTCTCATTTTTCTCAGCAACAAGTTTTCATCCAGCTTTGGTCAAGTAACGCCCGTCATTCAGTCCGTTCGCGAACACCTCCATCACGAAAAAAAGAAAAGTGGGTGTGTAGGTTTAAACCCATCCCGGATAACCGTATATGGGGTCATCATGCCATTCACTTTTCTTTCCCCTATCCATTCCTATACGTGAACCAGACATTCAGAATCATGATACCACATAATTAAAGAGCACTAATTTGGGTAAAACTATTTACCCAGAGTTCAGGTTTAGTTTTCTTGGATATGCATTTGTCATTGTAGCTACATGTCAACAATTGTGTTTCTAACCTTTTACATCACATTAACATCAACCAATCATTTGCTATCATATGAATTTAAACTCCCCTCAAATGGATCAATGCCCATGACATAAGGTTTACAAAACACAAAAAACAAAAATACTAAACAACAACAAGTAATTGACCGTAACATAAGGATAAATTATAATGGAAAATAATGGGTCGATAGGAAAACAAACTTGAAATTTTATGAAATGGCATTCTGCTGTGTTCGGAAAAAATATGGAGAACTTACTAGCGGGTGGTTAAAGATGGCCGAAGGCAAATGGGAGATTGAAGAATAAGCTGTAGGTGGAAGATGGCAGTGGTGGGCGTCATTACAGCTACATGTCAACAATTGTGTTTCGAACCTTTTACATCACATTAACATCAACCAATCATTTGCTATCATAGGAATTAAAACTCCCCTCAAATGGATCAATGCCCATGACACAAGGTTTACAAAACACGAAAAATAAAAATACTAAACAACAACAAGTAATTGGCCGTAACATAAGGATAAATTATAATGGAAAATAATGGGTCGATAGGAAAACAAACTTGAAATTTTATGAAATGGCATTCGGCTGTGTTCGGAAAAAATATGAAGAACTTACCGGCGGGTGGTTGAAGATGGCCGACGGCAAATGGGAGATTGAAGAAGAAGCTGTAGGTGGAAGATGACCGTGGTGGGCGTCAAATGGAGCTTGGGAAAGATTCACGAAGCTAAGGGGAACCAGATTGTTCTGTCCAATGCCAAGGAGAAAAAAAAATGGAGAGGAAAACAAATTATTCTTCTTTCACAATTTTAAATCAAAGCAATAGGGGTAGATTAAAAAAGGTTATCGACTGAACCCATATTTGCCGCAAATATATATATCAAACAAAAATCGAGAAAAACATCAACTCTATAAGGAGTAGAAAAAAAAATTCCTTTTCGAAAAGAAAGCATAGATGGCTCTAGGAGGCACTTACATTTATCATTTAAGTAAGCGACAATTCATGCTGAACTAGAGACTCTAGATAAAGAAAAAGGAGAAGAGAGAGAGATGCACACCTACAACTAGAGGTGGGACCTGGGCCGGGTCGATCGGGACCAGACTAGAAGTCAAACTCTGCCCGGCCCAGTCAAACCCGCCCCGGTAAGAGCCCGCTAAGATATGGGCCGAATATGGGTCCGATAGAAGGAGGTGGTGCAAAACGGACCGCCTCGAACCAGGACCCGCCCTGCCCCGCCCCGCCCCGCAAGGCCGGTCCGGGCCTGGCGCCCAACCGTTTCTGCACACAACGGAAACCTACAAAAAACCTTTTTTTAAAATGGGTTAATTACACATGAGGCCCTCCAACGGTTTTCTGTTCCAGTATTGACCGTTTCATCCGAGGCAGCGTTTAGTGCAAGAAAACGGGTGATATCAAAGAAACGATCAAGATTGAGACTCGACGCGATAGAAGTATTCGTGTGCAACCGAGATTAGGGCCTCACAGCACTCCGGCAGCAAGACCAAAAGAGTTCAGATGAGGAGGTAACATCCGATACGGAGACTTGAAATTTTTTTTTTTCAATCATACATGTAGTTTGTATTTGATCTGATTATGCTGTTCAGCACAGATCATAGGTTTCTATTATTCATCATTTTCGGAACGTTTTTGCCATTTCAAAATGTAATGCTCATTCCGATTATTTGTAAGTACTGTTTGATTTTTTAACTTAATAAAACTTACACCAGAGGTAGTGTTTTTTCTTAAAAATATTTATGACATATATAATTAATTATGTTTTTAATTTTTTTTTTCTAAAAAAACTCCAAACCCGCCCCGCCCCAGACCTAGCTCGGGACCCTCCCGCTTGTAACCCGGCTCGGGACCGCCCCGCTTGCAACCTGGCTCGGGACCGCCCTGCCTGCGACCGGACTGAGCCCGGTCCTCATGACCCAGGTCTGGGACCAGCCGGTCCCGGGTCGGGCTGACCCGGTTCCCACCTCTACCTACAACAGAGGAAGATGTGAAGAGGCAAAGATGACCACTGAAAAAGAGAGAACAAATTGTACTACAAAAAATGTCCAAAAATCAAATTTGGGTGTGGTTTTTTTGTTTTTATGCGTACAAGAGCTGTATGTATTAAATTAATTAAGATTAAAAGTAATTAAATCGACAGTAAAATAGGGTATATATTATGCAATGGCGTACGTAAGTAGTCGAAAAAATATCAAGAACTTACCAGAGGGCAATTGAAGACGGCAGTGGCAGAGGGTGATTTGGAAAAGACTCTGTAGAAGGCAGATGGCTCAGGTTGTTGTTAATTGGAGCTGGGAATAGATTGATGGAGCTAAGGGGAGCTAGATTCGATGAACAGGCCGGCCAGAGGATGGGAAACACCATGGGGAGGTGGGCAGGACATGGCGAACGGTGATGAGCTTAGTACCAGCGACTTTTGTCCGAATGGGAAAATAGAAGCCAACAGAGAGGAAAACAAATAATGTGAGTTAGTTTAGTAATTTTGTTGACATCCCTACATTAAATCCATCCCTGCCCCACTTACAACCTTTTGACTTTAGCAAATAATTTTGACTCTTTAATCCACATTAATTTATATCGAACTCGCCCTTAAAATGATTCGAATATGCCACTGCCAGTTCGAAAATAATGAAAAATGTAAAAAAAAAACAGGTTTTGAAATCTTGGAGTTATTATACATCTTTAAAAACATATTAGGACCTTTGAGATTTTTACTAAAAATGGATCTGATCTTTGCCATCAGCATTTTAGCCTTATCACTGTCTCCAATACTAGCGTCTTAGCCCAATCGCCACCCTCCCTCTGTTTCTGCTATCTAATCTCCTCACTGGCATTTGAGAGAGATAAAGAGTCTAATTACAAAAAGTATTTGAAATTTGTTAAAATTTATATTATCACCATAAACTTTCAAAACTTGTTATTTTTAACATTTTTTTGTTAGTTTTTAAACATTTTTTGTTAAATATTTAACGGTTAGTGGCATATCCAATCTTAATATAAAACCTTAGTGGCATATTCGGCCCATTTTAAAACATTAGTGGTAGATTGGGCAAAAAAAACTACAGTGGCATATCTGCTCCTAACAAAAAAAATTAGTGGCAAATTTGATATGTTTGCCTATGAAGAACGAAAAACACGGCATAAGTATCACATTTTAAAACTCAAGTAAATAAAAATAGGGTAAATTACTAAAGCCTTATTGTGGTTTGATCTAACCTACAATTTGCCTCATCTATTTTAAAAAACCTATAGTTTGCCTCCTGTTTCTTTTATAGTATCTGACAACAACATCTAAAATCCTAAATTAAACTATCTAATAACCATACTCTAGTAATTTCAAAATTTTTAATATTTTTTTCATAGCTAACCAACCTTTAAAAAATACTAATATGCATTTATAAGAAGAAAAATGTATTTACAGAAAGGAAAAACTGATAATTTAAAATACCTATTAATTATAAAAGAATATATTAGAGAGACTGATATTACTAGAAGATAACTATAGTACAATTTAAATTACAATTTCAGAAGTTGTTATCAAACAATATAAAAGAACCAAAAGGCAAAGTGTAGGTTTTCCAAAAGAAACAGGACAAACTGTAGGTTAGGGTAAACCTTAGAGGGTAATTGTAACTTTTCCATAAAAATATTATAAAAATAAAAGTGGAAGTAGAAGCACGTATGTGAAAACAACATCTAAATAGAAGGGTTATATCATTTAGTTTTCAATTGATTATTAATGTTGTAGTCATATGAAAAACAATTAGAGATATAATACACTAATTATTTTTCTATAGCACTTTGCTATAAAACGATGGAAAAACTGTTAAAGTATAGAATTATACTCTTTTCATCCCAAAAAGAATGTAATTTCTTTTTAGGCTATCCAAAAAGAATGAAACATTTTATTCTTTAGCAACCTTTTATACTCAATTTTCTATTTTGTCTTTATAATCTTTTTCATATGTATGTGCTCTCCCTTATCTCTCGCATGCATAATCTCGATTCCCTATCTCCAGTCCTCCCCTATACAATCATTGCCACCATCGCCAATAAAAATCACCTCCATCTTTGCCAGCAAGGCTACCACAAATCACCTTCACCACAAATCACTTTCTCTGATGATAGGTTTACTCAAATGGGTGCCTCAGAAAAATGGTTTAAATTAATCATCAACTTCAAATCAACCTAAATGGCCAAAAGTCTGGGTTTCAATTACTTTTCTCCCTCATTCTCCTTTGGAATTGTGCATCTCTCCTTTCCCCTATTGGAAATTGAGATCCAACATCAAGCAAATGCACATTATCCAAATCTTAGGTGGCAATGCTGGTGATGGCAAGCCAGATAATGAAGTATTTGATGAAGTTCATGACAAATTCGACGAAGAGAACAAGCTAGGAGTGCGCAAAATCAGGGCCTTACTTTAAAGTCATCAAGGGAAGTTCATGGCGAATTCGATCAAAGATTCGATTGGCGATTCAAGGGAATCAAGCAGGCAATTTTGTGGAAGAATAAGGCTTAGTGCAAGAGCGGTCATTAGGGTGGTAACTTTTGGGTTTCGGGTCAGGTTCGAACCTAAACCCTTGATTTTTCTTGAGCCCATAAACAACTGTTATTTACTGGCCCGTACCTGAACCAATTTAGATTCCCAACCCAAAAACATTAGATTAAAGTTGGGTTGGTTTGGGTTTACTTGAATTTTTTTTCACGTTTGTTTATGAGGCAAATAAAGGTTGTTAGTGGCGTAAGGGCAAGGCAAACAAAGGCAGCCAACAAGGGCAAGGGTGGAGGCAAGCAAAGGCTAGGTCGGGCAGCCAAGAGTCTCGAGACCAGATCAGGGTGCTCGGGGCAATGGAGGGTGTGGCGACGGAGGTCAGGACAATGGAAGGCAGTGCGATGCAAGCCATTAAAGTGCCAGTAAAACTGTGAAGAATGAAGGATGAAAGGGAGCAAAACATGATATTAGTGTGACGTCTAAGTGTGAGGGATTTAGGGTTAAAGAGGTTAGGTATTTATATTATGGGTTGGTGGATTAGGTTGGGATGTGAATGGGCTGAAAATGGAATGTGCAAGGAATGGATTATTAGATTGGAAATCGAGTTAAACCAGGTTGATTTACGTTTAATCAGAACCAACCTGATTTTGACTTCACAAAATTGATGCGGGTTTCAAGTCAACCTGACTCTCATTAATACTATACATTGGCCCAATCCTAACTCGACATTTAGGGTCGGGTTTCGAGTTAGGGTTAAAACCTTTTCACCCCTAATCGTGATTTTACGGCAAAGGCAATAAAAAATAATTGGGGGCACTGCTGGAATTAAGGGCACTCTAGAATTGTCAGCGGTTGAAGATGATCAGTGAATTGACGGTGGGGTGATCAAAGCGCTCGCTAGAGAGGACACAAATGTTGGCACCGAATAGGATGGTGACATTGGCACCAGAGATTTGCTACCTCCTATAACTTACAGTCAGCTTCAAGGGAAAAAAGAGTTAAAAAGGTATACTTGTCCGAGAGTTGAAAATTGTTGCTCGCCTAAAAAATCATGTTAGGTCAAATGTTTCAGTCAAAGCAGGACAGATGGAGTAGCAACTATCAAAATTAAAATGTGTATAATTTATATTATTTTTTTATTTACTACTATTGGAATTAAAATTTTTAAAAAATTAACCTTTTTGTAATGAGAGTTAAATATGAATAAAACATTTCTTAATTTGTATAAGGAGAGTTTAAATAAAAGTATTAGGCCAAATTTAAGATTAGATGTTTAAATTTGTATTCATGGAGTTTAATTAATTGTTAAATGTTTGTATACCCCAATTTTAAGATTAGACGTTTAAATTCTCATAAATGCACAACAGTATTCATTGGTGAGGTAAAAGCCAAAGACTAACAAAATGTTCCACTCAATTCATTTTAATTTACGTTAGCTAAATTTAAGATAATTTATTTCTATTTTTTACATTTTTTATTAGAAATCAATTTCATCAAAAAGTTAAATTATATAGGTGCAATAATTTATTAAATTAAAAATTAATTTTTTTTTATAAATTTTTTCTTTTTTTAGCATTAAAAAACATTAAATCTTATTAAGATTATAAAAAAAATTTCTTTCATTAGATAATTACATTTAATTAATATTAAATTTTAAATAAAATTGGTTATGGGTAAAAAGATGTAAATTAAAAATAAACCCTTTTAATTTAACTTAACTTAAGTCAAAACAAGTTCGCTGTAAGTTGGCGCCCAACTCTATGATCAAACTTCTTGAGCCGCTATAGTCCATTAATGATATTTCAAACCTTGTAATTGGATACTTGTGTTGCAATTTAAGTTGAAGAAACTAAACTTATTAATTTACTACTAAACGATGATATGTTCCTTTGTCCACCAAAAGTTCAATTTCGATGTCATTTAAATACGGATCTTTCATAAGAAATATAAAAATTATAACTTGTTAAACAACTTTTTTGAAGGCACCTATTGAATTAAACCACTTTTATGTTTCTCAATGCTTATTTTTCTGATCCTGCACCAATCAGAGATTAGAGAGTAATTAAGTAGAAAACTGGCTTTAACGCTAATCCATCGGTTATTTGGATTTAAATAGAAATTATTTAGGTTTTTTATAATAAATAAAGCGGTGCATGTTTTCTAATTGCAAGAATAATCTAGTTCTCTCTTTCCTTCTAAATTCACTGCATTAACTTGCTCATCTTTTTTTCACACATTTGCCCGGGTTTGGATTACAGTTCAAGTAGCTAATAATCTCACATTTTCCTTCATCACTTTTCTTCCTTTTACTCATTCACAAAACTTTTTTATCACCATTAGCAAAAAGTATTATTTAACTTATCGGATGTTTTACGATGGATATATTTAGATGACTTGTTATATTGTTAGTGGATCAAGTTGAGTGTGAAAAGTGACAAGGTTAGGTGGTGAGACATCTTTAAATAAGGAAGTGGAGATAGTAGTGTTTTTTTTTTAATTATTATTTTTTATTTATTTGAGTCATCAACTATTTTTTTTACTTAGAAGATGGTTGCTGATCTAATTATGTGCTTGTAAGTTAGTCCAATAGAGTATTGATTTGTTATCATGTTAGTTTATTATTCTGTTTATTTTCTTAGTCTAACTCTATTAAGCTATAGGTACGAGCACCAAATATGTCCTAGTTATTTACTCTACACTACATTATCACAAGAGCTAAAAAATGTATAAGGCCTACAATTAAGCCGATTGTTTTTTGTTCCTCAATGTTACATTTTTTGTAGTTGATATTGTACGTCTGGAGATCTTTTTAGGTAAGCCATATGGACTTACATTTGTATTTCAACATCCTAATCTTGGTTTTTTAATTATTAAATGAATGCACACTTATTTAGAATCATATTTTTTTTTGTATATTCAGAAGTCTGTTATAGGTACAAATAGTAAGAAGAGTGGTAATTATTTCTTAAGAAATGTGTGAGATCAATTACATGTTTCTTGGAACATGTAGATGTAGTCATGCTTCGAACGTGGCTTGGTGAGTATCTCCTCTTGTCATTTTGGTAGAAGAAAATGAGAAAAAGAAATGAGAATTCAACGGTGGTACTTTATTACTCTTAAAAAACAGTGCCTTTAATTTCTATATTAGTTACACAATCTATATGCTCTCAGCTTATAATGATTCCTCCCTCCTCAATCCCTCCTCCTGTTTCTTGGTTTTTTCCTCGAAATTTATCTTGCCAATTTAGGCAAAAAATTATTCTTTTTCAATAGCGTTTTTTTTTTTTTGAGAAACTTTGATTGACAATAAATCCTTATCCGGACAAAGAAGTAAAATTCTTAACTAATTAGTTGCTGACTTCAAGTCTCTTTTATGTATAAATAATGCTAAAAATACAAACTTTTTCTGATTAAAAGGGATTGTAGAGCACGGCATTGGTTGAAGCAGAGTTGTATTTAGAGCCCGCTTTATTTTCTGATACCAATATTGTAGAAGACACATTGGAAAATGTTTTCGTAGCTCATGCTCAAATATGAAAGTATCATTATTGTTTAAAAAATTTAGGGCAAATTCCATTGATAGTCTTTTAATATTTAATTGCCATTCTATCTTTGTCCTTAACCTTTTGATTGTCCTGTTTAGGTCATAAGCCTACTAAAAACAACCATTTTGATCATAAATTTACCAAAACCATTCTGATCCCCAATTAGGTGAAATATGTTAACTCTGACAAACTATTTGAATATAAAATTTTTATATTATAATTTAAATTATTTGGTAATTGTTTTCTAATAAATTTAATATATACAAAAGTTTGTTTACGGTTGATAGAGTTATTTCATTTAAGGATAAAAAACTAGGCTTAAATATACAAATGGCCCTTAAACTTGGTTAACTCGTGTAAGTTAGTCCAAAACTCACTACTCATTAAAAGTTAGTCCATGAACTTTACAAAAGTTAGCGAGTTAGTCCACTTTCCACTATTATTGACAGATGGTGTTCTAAACTGAAGCAAGGTGGCTGTTGGACCTTCTCGTTTTCTCGCCCCTACAATTCAACACATCCTCTCGTCAGAGAAGAAGATAGACTTTTACGAGCAATATTCCAATATTGATCCTTTATTTTGAGCCTCAAGGCCGCTTTAGTAACTAATGTATATTTCTCGTCAGTTTAGTCATTAACAGATCTTGTTGTTGATTTACACTTACACCAAGATTGATTAGATACATATTTATTGTCTATGGAGAAATTCTAGAGTACGTGGGTCATGGGTCGGTTATGCTAAGGAAAGATTATTCACCATTTTAGATGTCTACAATTGGTACCTTAGGTGCTCAATTATATCTCTGCCTAATTGAGTATTGGTTTCGTTTCATATCTAATCTTTGATGAAATTAATTTTAAGAACTTCTTTTTATCCAACCCATAAACCTTTCTAGAGCAATTGGAATTGTCAAATGTTCTTAAATTCATCTCAAAATCTCATCAAATTCATCAGGAATTAAAAAAAAAAAAACAAATTGCTCAAATCTCGTGTTTTATTAATTAGACCGTTTGGACATGAATAATAAAATTTTCCCACAACTTTATTAAGTCCAAAAAAATAAACTTACAGAAGTTATTGATTTTTTTATTTTGATCAAATTATGGCATAAAACTATGCAATTAATCCTTACCTAATTCTTAAATTGAATTCTACCCGAATCTTTATGACCATGGGTGATTCTGTTACATGTCTTAACTTTTTTTCAAGGGAGAAACATAAATTTATATATATATATATATATATAAATTAAGATAATTTTGAGTTTAGGTCTAATTGAGCTCAATTACATTTTATTATAATCATTAAGATAATTTTGAGAGTAAGAAGTACTATTGATCTTAATAAGGTGAATTTGAAATTAGAAAACTAGCTCGCAATATTTTTTTTTCTCAACACTCAGAATCAACCATACAAAACCACATAATTATAGAAAATTTTCTATATTATAAGAAGGATGATATTTAATGTGCATTTAAAATCTCCAAAGATAACCAAAGTGGAACCAGCAATATTGTTGTAAAATTGGAAATGCTGGGTTCAATTTCAATGTCCCCAATTCTTTACCAGTTTGCTTGGCAGCTCGGGGACAGCTTTAAAACAATGGAAAAATGGAGCAATCACTCTCTTGGTTGTCCGGGCTTGCAACGTACGGTCTAGGGACCGTGATCATTTCACGTTGGTGTAGCCTGTAGCAACATCGAAATGACACCACAACCTATTTCCAACTTCTGTACCAAAACTTTGTACATTTATTACCAGCCTTTCCGCATTTATTACAGCTAAACATGTTGAACTTGGGTCCTGTAGGCCCTACCCTTTGTTTCTCTGGTCCGATTCGAGGTGGTCTTGTCTCCTCTGGAATTTATTGCCGATTACCGGAACTCGAGTGCAAAATACTGAAGTCTTTTGGCAAATTCTAAAACAGTTTTTGAATATAACTAATTTCTGTAAACTGCATTCTGGGTTTCATGTCTATTTTTTGTTTATCTGTATCGGGGTTATTGACCTTCAGTTTTTCCTAATCAGATCCCATACCTCTTATATAAGTCATATGTATATCATTTATATCTTATCTTATATTATAAAAAGTGTGAAGATATACAGATATTAAACGACTTTTCTATCATTACATTACAAGTTATTTTATTTTTTTAATGAAATTCAATTTTGTCATTGTCTATTTAATTTGAGTTATATTAGTACTAAAATACTAAAAAAAACTCTTAAGTCGTCATTAAATTTTATTTTTTTGCTATAAACTTATCATTCCTTAATAAAATTAAGTATTATATATGATTTTTTTGTGTTAATCTTACCTAAAATTCTTAAATTTCCATTAAAGTTTTTTTTTTTGTATCAAATACTTCACTCAGTTCTATGTTACTATGAAACAATACGTCAAGTACAATAAATATTTTATAGAACTTAAAATTTCAATTTAGCATTTCAAAAGCTTTCATAGCCAAATCTTTTGTTTGAATACAATATTTAAATATATGGTAAAACTCATGCTAAAGTTTATGCTACTAAATATTTTATGAAACTTAAAATTTCAACTTAGCATTTCAAACAAATTTAGAGCTAATTCTTTTATTTGATAAAATATTTAAATATATGGTAAAAATCATGCTAAAGTTTGAACCACTATAAAAACTACCTTTGAACAGAATTTTTTTGTCAATTAAGTTTTTTTAGTTTTGCAACTTGAATGAGTATATACCATGAAAGCTTATTATCTAATAAAACTCTTGCTAATGTTTCACATGGAAATCTATAAGTAGTAGATAATAAAAAATATTTTTATGTATAAAAAAATATAAAATTTATGTAAGTGAACATTGTATAGTAATTCAACTATAGTTTTTTCTTTACCCTTAAATTGTAAGTTCTTTGCCAATGAAATCAGCTTCGATAGACAATGCATGTGCACACTCAGTATATCATATTATCACGGTCCTGGGTAAAGGTAAGAACCGGGTCGGACCGGCCGGTCCTAGGCCTGGGTCTTGAGGACCAGGCTTGGCCCGGTTGTAGGCGGGGCGGTTCCAAGGCGGTCCCAGGGCGGGTTTCAATTTTTTTGTTAATATATATATATATATATATATAATAGAACGATTATTAATTATATAAGTCATAAATATTTTTAAGAAAAAACACCACATTCGGTGTAAGTTTTATTAAGTTAAAACGCCAAACGACACTTACAAATAATCGGAACGTGCCTTACATTTTGAAATGGCAAAAACGTTCCGGAAATGATAAATAATATAAACCTATGATCTGTGCTGAACACCATAATCAGATCAAATACAAACTACATGTATGATTGAAAAAAAAATTTCAAGTCTCGGTATCGGATATTACCTCTTCATCCGAACTCTTTTGGTCTTGCTGCCGGAGTGCTGCGAGGCCACAATCTCGGTTGCACACGCATACTTCTACCGCGTCAGGTGTCAATATTGACCGTTTTTCTGTTATCACCCGTTTTCCGGCACTAAACGCTGCCTCGGATGAGACGGTCGATACTGGAACGGCAAGAATCTCTTGTGCGATTATCGATAAGATCGGAAATCTTGATCTCTTTTGTTTCCACTACTCCAAGATGTCGAGGTCGCTTGTCTCGAACGATGTGTTGAGATAGTCATCGACCTCAGCTAATCCCGATGATATCAGTCGGGGTCGTTTGAGCATTTGGAGCACCGGGTTGAATCTTGAGGAGATTGATCTCCTTGGAGGCTCGGTTTGAGGAGCTTCGGATCTTACCTTATCCGAATGACGCTCACAATATAACTTGTATAAAGAATGCAAGTACTCGGAAACAGAAGCAGACATAGCCAAAACATTTATATGAGACATTTCTAAATAAGTATGAAAAATTCCTTCAAGCAGTGTTGTTGTGCCCGTTAATTTTACATACGGGTCAAGTAAAGAAGCGACTAAAAAGATAGGTGGAATGTTTGAGAAATATTGAAGCCACTTAGCCCGCATGGCTTCGACAGTCGGTTTTAACAACTCATCATTTTTAAACTGATGTAAAGCATATGTGATGTTCACTAAATGAAACAAAACTTGATGACTTGTTGGGTAGTAAACACCAGAGAAAAATTCAGTTGCCTCATAAAAAAACTTAAGCAATTCACTGGTTTTGGAACATTTCTCCCAAATTTCAGTCGTAAGAAATTCAGAACCCATTTTTAAATTCATGAAATGTGATAACAAATTTGCATACGGTAATGCATCTTGCAACATAAAAAATGTGGAGTTCCAGCGGGTTGGGCAATCCAATTTAAACCGTTTACAAGAAAATGGCTTTTGATTTTCAATACAAAAGCTTTTAAATTCACGAAAAATAGCAAGTCTGGACATCAAATATTTTAATGAGTTTCGAATAGGCAAAATCTCATTTTGGAGAACTTCTAAACCCTTTTGCGCACAAATGTTCAAAATATGGCACATGCATTTAACGTGAAAAAATGCACCGTTGAGCGGTGGTTTTAAGTTTTGACTCAAAAGGCGAGTAGCAACATCATTATTTGAAGCATTATAAAATGAAATGCACAGAACTTTATCAGTACAAAAATAATCACGTAAAGTTTCTAAGATACAATTAAATATTTGAAAACCAGTATGATCTGTTTCAATAACCTTAAATGACAAAATTCATTTTTGCATTATCCAATCAGAATCAATCAAATAAGAAGTAACACAATAGAATGATTGACCTATAGGTGATGTCCACATATCAGAAGTAAATGCCACAGAATGATCAAGAGCAGAAAAATATGCTTGCAAATCTGATTTTCTGGCTTCAAATTGTCTAAAGTTTTCTTTCCTAGCAGTTTTCCTAGATACTTTTCTAAATGCAGGATTTAATTGTGATTTTAACCAAAATTCTAGGTGGACATCTTCAGCTTGTGAAAAAGGTTTTTCGATAAGCATCATCCAATTTACCATACATTTTCTACAAGATTGTTGGTTAAAACAAAATATACCTAGTCCGCCGGTGTCGGTTGTAGACCCAAGTTGTGTTTGTCTTCTAGAACTAATCCCAGTACTATAGAGGACATTAGCATGTTGATTTTCAATATGCCGCTTCAACGTTCCAGTGCCGGAATTCTTTCTATGCACCAAATTTTTCCCGCAATGTTTGCATTTTCCATACCTCGACTCCCATTCGTTTATGAGCTCATAATGCTCCCAAACCCAAGCAGTTAGTCTCGTGGATTTACCTAGTGCTTGAGTTTCCTCCACGCCTAGTTCATGACTTGTAGGCGTCGGTTCTGTTGACGGATTCCTGGACGCCATCGCATCCAACTCTTCCACTTCATCATCGGATAATTGATCGTCGAGACCCAAATCGTAATTCGTCATATCGATTCCGGCATCATCGTCGTGAAACTCTTGAATTGAAATGCCTTTATCGGCGGGCCGAGATCAGCGACGGAACAAGGCTCGGAGGCCGGTGTTGCGAGAAGACGAACTATCTGTTGACTTCCCCTTTCCTTTTGAAGTCATGCCTCACGTACTAATAGTAGTGATTAATGCAAAATCAAGAGAGGATTATGAAGATATTAGGGAGAGATTAGTAAAAAATTTGGAAGAGATTAAGAAAATAAGAAGAATGGTTGAGAGAATATAGTAGATGAAGAAGAGAAATTGAGTGATTGTGTGAGGATTGAGTGAAATGGCATTGGTATTTATAGGGGGAGGGGAAAAATTAGTTTGACCAAAAAGTCCTTGAAATTTAGTTGTTGGGAGGGGCAAAAATGAAATTTTGGGGGTTGAAATGAAGCAGAAAGCTATTGGAGGGCCTGCTGTGTAATTAGCCCTTTTTTAAAAAAAAATTCGCGGGTTAACGTTACTGGCAGCAGGGAGTCGTTGTGGCGCTAGGCGGGTCGGGGCGGTCCGGGCTGGTTTCTGGGCTTTGTCTGGTCCGGGTCGGTTTTTTTTGCGTCTCCTTCCTCCTATTGGGCCCATACTCGGCCCATAAATTTGCGGGTTTGACCGGCGGGGCGGTCCCGGTTCGGTCCGGGCCAACCCGGCCCACCTTCCACCTCTAGTCCTGGGTCAACTCTGATACAATCTGTAATGACTTAAGTTCATAATCAACCAACGAAACATTTGCCCATATCATATGGGCTATTATTTGGAAAAGGATAAGTACTAGGTGCGTATGCTCTAGAACTTGAAGCTATATATTCATATAAGGCTTCCCACATTTCTCTTATGTAAGATATTGGAGTGTTACAAATTTTATATTTTCTATTTAATTAAATTTATGTTAGTATTAGGATTCTAAAAATGGCAAAAGAAAATAATCAATTGATAGATATCTAAATATGTGGTTGCCTATTTAATTAGATATTTAGTAGTATTAAAATACTAGAAATATAATAAGAGAGAAAAAAAATGCAAAGTTGTATGCAATTAATTTTTATTTGTTAAGAAATTTATTATTTTAACTACTAAACTTACTTTGTCCACTAAACTTAGTTAATTTTAATAAGTATGGCCTAAATTTGTTCTATTATAAAAATATCTTTGAATATAAAATTTTTATCAATTAAGTTTTTTCTTAACTTGGATCAATATATACTTTGAAAGCTTAAGTATGTGGTCCATCTTAAAGTAATTATATGATTAATGTATGACTCAAAAAAATATTAAAATAAAAAAAATAAATTATTATTGTAGCAAAGGTCATTGTGAAAAATTTTAGGAAAAAATTCTTGGCTCCTAGAATTAGTTGCTTATATTATGATAAAGATGAATTTTAGAAGAAATTTTTTTTCTCATTTTCCAATGTTTTAAAATATTGGAAAAATTATAAGATTTATTTTTCCCACATGGTCATACCTTTTAATATTGTAACACAAATTTTTATTCTTAGTAACTAGTAACTCTTTTTTTTTTATACTAAATAATATTAAAGTATTGCTTCCATTTTTATTATTTTTTAGAGCTAATCAAATCTTAAGAGTTGTATCAAAGTGGCATTATGCATGAATTGTTTTTAGGCTTTAATTTTTCAAGAAAATCATTACTTTAACCACCAATTTTAGTTAATTTTAACAAATATGCCCACAATTTTTGATAAATGCTTTTGAACATTATTGTTGGGTCAATTAAATTCCTTTTTCCTTTGCTACTTGCCATTCAAACTACATTAATACTATTACATAAAACTTATAAATTTTAATCATTATTTATTTATACATTAAATAATAATAATATTCTAAATTTTTAATTCTATATATAAAAAATAAAAATTTTAACAATAATCTTTTTTGCACTAGGATGCCTTATAGGAATTTCAACCCTCGACTTCATCTATACCAATTGGGTCCTCATACTGTCAAGTGAATTAAAGTTATATAGTTGACTTTGCCTACTTATTAAAGAGTTATAAGGCTTCATGAAGGCTCTATCTTGAAGCTTTGGGATTTAAATGATACACTTGAAAAAAAAAATAGAAGGTTGTTAAAGTTAATTAATCCAAAATAACTTATTTTTAGTTTTATGAGATTTTCATATGAAGCTAATATCATTTAAAAACTAATTCTATATATAGACAATAATTTATTGAATAAAATTTTTATAGTGTAATTACTATGAATTTTTCACTTATTCAACATAAATGATTAATTAAAATTTAATTACACCATAAAAATGTTATTCAATAGATTATTGTTGTTGTTGTTGTTGTTGTTGTTGTTGTTGTTATTATTATTATTATTATTATTAACTTCAAATAATATTGATTCCAGACAAAAAAGCCATAAAAACTTATTTGGATTAATTTGACTTAAAGCTAAATGAATTAGATCTTTATCTTAATGCTTAGGTTCAAGTTGTTTTTGGTTGATGTTCTATATTTTAATTCTCTTCTTATAAGTTAGTTTTATATGCCAAGAATCGTTTGACATATACTCAAAGTGTAGTTAAGGCTTTTCTTACTTAATTATAAATATTTTTTCACCTTAACATTTCTATCTACCTAGAAAAATATAAATAAATTCTTATGACATATATTGAGAAAGTATAAGATTTTTACTATGTCAAACTACTAATTTTCACAGAAAGAGAGTAAAGAAAAAAAAATCATGATTCTATTTTTTAGCTTTCTTACATTTATATAAAGTTATATATTAAAATTTAATTTTATTCATGAAAAAATCATAAATAGCCATAATAGGTTAAAATTTTGTAACAAATATGTTCTTAATTAATTTATATATATATTTTTGGGACATTTCCTCAAAGTATTTTAATTGGAACTTAAATGTTACAAAACCCTCATAATTATGTCTATTTGAATCAATGATTTAAATATGATAAAACTCATAAAAAGTACAAATAGGTCAAAGTGTTGGACACCTTTTTTAATCCTTAAGTTTTATTTTATTTTCCTCTGTTAATGAGACTCAAATTTCCTTTTTTCTATTTATTAGATTTTAAAATACTAAAATTATGGAAAGGAAAAACATAATAAGTAAAACAAAGTGATGGCAAGCTCTTATGCTTCATATTAGAAAAACAAGATTAGTATTTGAAAAGAAAAAAAATAGCAAAAAAAATTAGTTATTAGAACATTCACATTGAATCAACTATAAAATAAGAAATGTATATTTTGAAACCTTAGGATGAGTGTATTTTGATTAAAAGTCAAGAGTAGGATAACTCAGGTTTTTGAGTAATGTATAGTTACTTATATTTACATATCTTTGAAAAAATTCATTACTTATTTACTAAGTCTATAATTTGACATCATAACACATATTTGTGTCATATTTCTTAAAAGAAATTTATTTTTGCTTCAGTTCCTTATTGAATGTCTTACATGTAGACTTAGCTTATATATATATTTTTTTCAATTTCAAATAGAACCTCAAATAAATTATTAAAATATTAGCTTATGTATCTTTAAAAAGTCAAACTTATGATAACACATTAATGGTAAATATGTTTAATTTGTTCATAACATCTTCATTTTAATCATTAGTTTTTTGAATCTAAAGTATAAAACTTAAGATAAATAGAAGAATTTTGGCATCTTTGATGAGATATTAAAAGTGCCAGGGAGTAATTTATAGGTACTATAAAAGAAATTTCTATAGTTTTTATGACCAATATTATCTGTATTATATTCTACATTGTATTATTACTATTATTATTATTAAAAAAATCTAATACAATGAGCTATCTATTATGATGGATAGAGCAAATGTGGATAGTTATGATAAAATATTATAACAAAAAACTTATAGATTGCCGTAAAATTTTTTTATTTTTTATTTTTTGCATCAAACATGTTTTCCTTGGTTTTATATTACTATCAAATAATATATCAAGTACAATAAATATTTTATAAAACTTAAAATTTTAACTTAACAAGTATTAATAAACAATCACAAGTATAATTTAAGTATGACTACATGAAAGCTTACATATCTGGTCTATCTTAGAGTATTAATATAATTCAAGTATGATTAAAGCACTTATTATAGAAATTAAAAAAAATAAGCATTGTAGCAAAGGTCATTAGGAAAAATTGTAGGAAAAAAAATTCTTAGCTGTCAGAATTAGTTGTTATATTATAATAAGGGGACTTTTAACAAAAATTTTATTACAAATTCTAATATTTTGAAATATCAGAAAAATTATAATAATTATTTTTCCCACATGGTCATCCCTTTTAATATTGTAACATAAATTTTTATTCTTAGCAATTAACTCTTTTTATATACTAAATAATATTAAAATATTATTTACATTTTTAATTTTTTAGAGCCAACCAATTCTTGCAAGTTGTTCAAAACAATTAGAAGTAATTTTTGTTTGAATATTGTATTTCATGGCAAAAACTCATATCCTAGAAGTAGTTTTCGAGTCATTATGTGATGAAGTAAATTATTTTATGTAGTGATTGCATGTTTTTATTTTGTCTAAGATTAAGTATATGTAGGAGAAAAAGTTTGGAGGTTTATATGTTCAAAAGTTATAATTAACTATCACTCTGAGAAGAAAAATTTTGACAGTTTTGATAAGATATTAAAAGTATGAGAAAGAAATTTTTATAAGTAGAGAGTACTTTACCATTGCAAATAAAAAAAAAATTTCTGTCAGCTTTTTTGTAACCAGTATGACTTGTAGCGTATTCTATATTATATTATTATTATTTATAATAAATAGAAAACAAATAAAATTAGCAATCTTTTAAAATACATGGCACAAATGAGGACAATTATGATAAATATATTATATTATTGCTATTATTTATTTTTAAAAAAATAATTAAAATTATAGTTATTTGAGTTAAAAATAACTTAATATTTTAGTTCACATGCAACGCACATGTATATATGCTAGTGTATATATAAAGGTAAAGGTTAAGAAACTTCATTATTATCTCTATTATAGCTTTTAACATTTTCAAAATAAAATCGCCGATTAACTCAAAATCCTGGTTCGCCGTTGAGTTCATTTCGGTATTTGGCCTATTAACTTTGATGGTATTTAGGGTACAAATGATCACTCTAGTCCTTAAATTTTATTGACTTAATTCTCATAGACCCTAAATTTGGATCTAACACTTCAACGGCTCTCCCCACATTACTCAAGAACAATTTCTCTCTTTACCACCAGCATTCACCTGCCTGCTTTCTCTTCCTACTGCATTTGTGCAGCATCGACCAGCACCATCGTCGGCTATCAGCAATGCTAGTGCGAATCGGTGAAAATTAGGCATCTCCATAAATCCCTGCCACATATCTAGAACAGGCAAAAAGAATCTTTTCCTGGATCATAACCAGCCGAACGAACATCATCCAACCATCCCCCTCCCGAATGTCATGACAGTGTCGATCAGACCTGACACCGTCACTTACGTACATGGCAACATCTCCAACAACAACTGCTAGTCGTACTCCATTAGACAATATCGGATCCTCCGTATGATGCAGCACGATCGGTGGGTGGGATGTTGCGATTGGCGAAGGTGACATCCTTATCTTTGAGGATCTCGCAAGTGGCAGGCTAGGAGGTTGCAATGATGACAATTTCACTTTTAAGGTGGAGCTTGAAGATGGGGACGCGGTCATGGGCAAGGCAGGCGAAGTGGGTGTGGAGCTCCGACTTGACGAAGGAGAGGAAATGGGTAGTAATAATGACAAGGGGGTAGTTGGAGAGTGGCTTAAATTTTTTAAAGTGCAATGTTTTTAATGTTAAGACAAATCGTGGCCACCAAATTGAGAATGTTCCCCAAATGCCGGTCGTCATTTCGAACTCTGCGGAGGCCGTTGAGAAGGCCTCGACTACGATCAAGGTTCTAAAGTAAGCCAGAGCATACCTGAGCCATTGTTGTCAAGGGAAGAATTATGCTGCTGCGTAATGGACGGCGGCGCGGAGGGGCTTTGATGATGTGGGTAGGGGAGAGGGAAAACATTGTGAAAGTGATACGAAGATGGTGGTTGAAGTATTAGATTTATAAGTTTTAGGGTATTGAGAGTAGAATAAAGGAATTTAAGGGATAGAGTAGGCATTTTTATTAAGATTCTATCAAAGTTGATGGCCTAAATTATGGAATGAATTCAGATAAGACACGTTATATGAATACTACTAAAAAAATTGTATTTTCCAACGGTCAACTTTTCAACGGTAAAGACATTAGAAATTTCTAACGCGCTAAGCTGTTGGAGACCTAAAAAATATTTTTCCAACGGCCAAACCGTTGGAACTATGAGGTCAAAAAATGCTCAGCTCTTTCCAATGGCAAAGCTGTTGGAAACTATGGCATTGAAAAAGCCTTTTATACTTAATATTTTCCAACGGCTAAAGCTGTTGGTAAATGGTGCCCACTTTGTGTTTACGGTTTCCAACGATTGTAGCCGTTGGAAAAATATAAGAGAAAATGTAGGGTTCCAACGGCTTAAGTCATTGGAAAGTATTATTTTACGTGCCAGTTATATTCACTAAATTTCCAACAGTTGAAGCAGTTGGAAAAGTGTTCGCTAAATTACCAACGGCTTTAGTCGCTGGAAAATTCATTAAATGAATTTCCAACTACCTTAGCAGTTGGAAAATTTTAAATTTAATTACCAACTATTTTGGTGATGAAGGTGCATCACCTGGTTAGGACACAAAAAGGAAAAAAAAAACAGCTAGAGCTATTATGTAGTTTCCTAATTAACTTTCAAAAACAAAATTTAGTTTGGAAAAAAGTCTTATCAAATCCAGGCGTGTGTCAAATAGTCTTGATTGTCCACAAATTTCTTAAAATATATATACTCCTTTCACAATTCTTTTAAACTATTTGTTTGAACACATAGATTAAGGTGAATGTAATTTTTTTTTATTTCTATTTCTTACTTTTGAAATTAAAATTAAAAAATATTTCTTTTTAACTTTTGTGCCATGAGAATTTAAATAAAAATTATATATATATATGTGTGTGTGTGTGTGTGTGTGTGTGTGAGAATTTAAGCAATGATAGTGAGATACATTAATATTAAATACTTCCTGAAAAAAAAAATTCAACATTTTTCAGATAACCAAAAAGATATATGATTCGTCTCAGGGTTGGATGACAGAATTATGAAATAATCGGAACGCCCACCAATGATTTTTTGGCGATAATTCAAGGGCCATGCTTACTAAGTAACCCCGCATATTTTATATTGTTCACTACAAAAAAGCAATTTAGAATAATTCAGTATTACTATTAAAGGAGTGATGAATTTTTTTAAGATTATTAATGGGGTAGGAGTTATGCGCAGTTGTGATATCTAATGATTAAGCTACCATCTTCGGTTTTTTCTTTTGCTATTAGTCATAGGTTGTGCAAAATGTCTACCCTCAATTCAATAATGAATTTCCTCCTTGAGATTTGATACCAATAAAACTTCCACTTTTTTAAAATCTACTCTCAATCATTTGTACTTTTCAAGTTTTTGCTATAAATTTTAGGATTCTAATTTAATTTATTTAGTAATAAGTTATCATTTTTCTGTAAAATACAGGTTAGCCTTTTTCTACGAATTGAAAAAAGCGGGGTGTGATATAAGGTTTTAGTCATGGGGTAAAAATGTAATTAGTATTAAAAATAGGTAAAGTGTTCTTATAAAAAAAAGGATCATTCATTATAGCAAAATGAAAAGAAGGGACACCTGTCACATAAGTGACTTAGGTTTGAATTTAGTCATTGTCAAAGTATAATGACCACAATTGTTAATATGACTCAAAGGTTCTCTAGTTTCTAAGAAATGGGCAATTGACCTTTTATGTTTTCTAACATAATACTACTACTCCAACTACTACTCCTACTACCATTACCCGTATGTTGTAACATGCTTTGAGTATAAAAAAATTCTTGTAAAAAAAGTGCAATTTAGCAATGCATAGTAGATTGATATATATATGAATATTTTTATAGAAATCAAGCATAATGATTTTTCACCAAAAACCAGGAAAGTATAATTTTTTTTTGAATGGAAAAAAAAAGAATTAATTAATCACAAACAAAAAGGAAAGAGATACAAACACCCTTATAAACAACTTACAACCCAAATCAAAGGAAGGAACAGAAAACAAAAAATAAAAAATAAAATAGACTCCGAGCCAATCAGGAAAGTATAATAAAATGGGCATATACGGAACGTGACCTCTCTTAGTTAGGAAATTTGTTTTTAAGCGCATTTTCAAATTGAAATAAGACCAATAAGAAATCATTTTTTATACATAGGTGTACATTTGGTTGAGTACTTGTGACGGAGTTAAAACTACGAAAATAGCCAAGGAAACAAATTGGAATCTGAGAAAAAGTAAAGATCAAGAGAAGAGCAATATAACACTGTTCGGCACGTTAAAATACAAAATTAGAAGATAAGTAGGTGGATAGATCTCACGTTGCAGCACCTATTTGTTATATGGGGGTCCGATTATGAGGAAGTAAAGTTTAAGGACCAAGAGGACAAAGAGTTCCTAATTAGGTAGGGGTGTGCATTGAACCCGATTAACCCACAAAACTGCATAAATTGATCCGGAAAACCGCATAAACGGATCTGCACCAAATCAAATGGTATGTGGTTTCAGTTATAATCCAGGATTAAAAATCTTAAAACCAAATATCATATGGTGTAGTTGTAGTTTTTTAATGTCATAACTGGTAAAAAATCACACCGGTCCAATAAGAGAGGCATAATCCAATATAAATTATATGCTTAAAATTCTTCTTCCCTTGTGTGCTATTTGTTATCCTTTAATAATAATTTCCTAAGTCCAGAATTAAAGTTCATGGAGGCACCAGAAGTCGATATTACTTTGTAAATGAAGGCCCAATCCAACATATAGCATATTGCTATGTTTGTTTGCTTTGCTGTCCTAGCCTTACTGTTCGTTGTTGTGCAAGACCATTAGACTGAGATGGAGAGTGAGAGTGGGGAAGATGGAGAGTGGAGAGAAAGAAACTTAGAGGGGAAGATGAAGAGTGGAGAAAAAGAAAATCAGAATCTCTAAATCGCTTATCATCCTTCTTTATTGTTCATTTCTCATTATTTTCATCAAGTGTCATCTCTTTCTCTCTTTGTTTCTTCCCTAATCCGGCTATCTAATAATAAAAATATAAAATTACTTTACTTTTCTTCTTTTCTTTTATCGTAATTTTTTTATTTCTTATATGTGTTGGTTTGTAGATTGGATTGTATTTTTATTTTTGTTTTCAATATTATGTGCTTGTATTAATTTATTTGGACTTAGTGTGATGAATTTGTGACATGAAAAAAACCGTAATTGAATCACTTTTATGTGTGGTTTTTTCTGGATTTATATACAAAGCGGTGCAGTTATAGTTTTTTAATTGTAAAACTGGTTACTAAGTGGTGCGGTTGCAGGTTTGATCCTAAACCATATAAAACCGCACCATGAACACCCTTACAATTAATTAATTACGGGAGTCATTTAATAAAATGAAAAGTTTGATGACAAAAAAAGCAAAATATGACATATTAGGGACCAATTTTAGTATTATTTCCATTTTATGAGCTCTCCGCATTTTGGGCCGACAACTGTCATTTTTTATTTGTCAGCCCACTGATCTTCTTCAATATTGATCAGGCAATTCTGCTTTGCATAATGGATATCCAACTGGGGCCCAATGACCAACCTGTTACATGGGCCACACAGTAGGCTTTGAGTTGCAGTCACCTAAGCAGGAGTTTTTATTTATTTATTTGTTAAGTATATACACGATAAATTTGATTTACGTACTACACACATATTTTTGCAGTATTTACAAAACTACCATCATGACTTAAACAAAACACATAGAGAAATGAACACCATCTAAATAAGATGGTCACTGCATTTTGAATAACATATTTTACAAAATAAACACTACTACGTCAAACAACATCTCTTTGTAGAAAGAATACCAAATTATACTAAGATGAACACTAATTTGTATCTCAATATTTTCAAACTACAATTGCACTATTACTATCAAATTATCTACCACATATTACAGAATAGCAATCTTGCTAAATAAATAACATATTAGAAAACATCACATTTCTATGAATAGAGGAATACTTCTTAAAGAATGGAACATTATTTATGAACAGTAAAAAGTGCTGTAATATGTTCTATTAAGTAAGAAGTGTTCATCATTTTTGATATTTTTGTAAATACTGTGAAAGTGGGGTATACGTAAGAAGTATTGTAATACACTGTTCTATTTAGTGAGGAGTGTTGATCATTTTTGTAGGATGCAATGTTTAAGTGCAATGACATTTCTGTAAATACTGTGAAAGTGGGGTATACGTAAATAATATTATTCGATTTAGACAAATATACTATTATGTAATATACTGTTTATTTTGTAAGATGTTTTGTTCATAAATGATATTGTTTTGTTCAGTAAGAAATGTTGCTCAATTATTACAAATATGATGTTGTGTAAAATATTGTTAATTTCAGAAGAAACACTGTTTATAAATAATATTGTTTGATTTATTACGAAATGTTATTTTCTTTAGACAAATGTACCATTCTGTGATGTGCTGTTCATTTCAAATAAATGTGTTGTTTAAGACGTAGTGATAATTTCATAATTAATATTATTTGATTCATTAAGAAATGTTATTCTTTTCAGATAAATGTGTTGTTCTGTAAAATGTTGTTCTCTTCAAACAAATGTGTTGTTCAAGGCGCGGTAGCAGTTTCATAAATATGGTGAAAGTATGGGTGTAGCATGTAGTCCGAGAGTATTTTATTGTTATGCTTCTTTATCTATCTAATTTAATTTTAAATGTTATACAATAAGTAGTGAGTTTTGTTTGTGATGATTCTATAATACCTATTAAGTTGAGTACTAGTATTCGGTTGTAAAAAAAACGAAAGACAGATTGATTATTTTATGTGTTAAAAAGTTAATGGAAAACTTTTTTTTAAACTCGATTAAATGATAACATAATCCTTGGTAATAAAAAACCCCCTTAGTGCCTGTTCGAGGATTAAACATTTTGATGGGTCATATGAGATAAGTCTGTGATTAGTCTTTAGAACTACCACTTTAGCTACTTGATATTTTGTATCGCCCGGGTTGCCTATATGCTAAATTATTGCTTAATTCTTATGAGTCAAAATTTAGATGAGAAATTATGCTACTAAAACTTCATAGGAAAACGAAAAATTGCAGATGAAAAACAGAGTATTAAGTTTGCAAGATAAGATAGAATAAAAATACAAACAACTCCCAAGTTGTAGCACGTGAAATTAATGGTAGAAAACAGACATGTATCAATGCGGTTACATAATATAAGGTTGATAGACCCAACAGAACCTTTACATGACAAAAAAGAGACCTCAGAAAAAAGAAGTGAAATCATATTGGAGGCTGTACTTTGAACTAGGAAGGGAGCAAGAGAGAAGCAAAACAGGAACTAGTTGGGTTGGCTCTGGAGCCACCCTTCGCCATCAATAAAATTGAAGCTGGTTAGTTTCTGTACCTCATCCTGGCTCAGCTGCTTCTCCCAACTCACCCGCTGCGACGTATCCGATCCCGGTCCGAAGTTGCTGTGCTCGGCAAAAGTTAGCTCCTTCCTGCCCATTTTGATCAACCATGTTAGTGAACAATTTTCAAATTTTTAAGACCTCATGCCACTTTTGTGATACGACGTCGTATTACAAAACTCAACACTCATGAACTGTTTGACAAAATGCAACTCCTATGCCAACAGAAGACATGGCACATACCCTCTCTTTGACTACGGACTACCGTAAAGTTTCGATATTTTTCATCATACGTATGTGACGCAACATTCATTTAGGATATAAATGAACCTTGTATACTAATAGTAGTGAGTGATGAGGCTTACTCATGGCCAGCAAAAGTCCAAGCTTGCCATCCCTTAGGTTGGATGACCTCTGAGAAATTGGAGTTGTAGAACAAGACCCTTGAATAGGCTCTCCATGGCCTGCCCAGAAAAGTTGACCCACTCCCAAATACTCTGCAACTCTTGAACACAAACCCATTTGCTTCATTTGGGTTGTCTCTTCCCTGGGCTGTTATGAATCCCGCCAGACCGTTCTCCAGTTCTCCACCAATCACATTTATCCCACAACTCTACATGAACATTTGTAATTGTAAGAACAGGCTAAAAAGATTGAAACTTTAGGAATTTTGTTCAGATCAGATTTTGGAGAAATTAAATAGTTAATCTATGTATGTACCTCATAAAGAGACTGGCCACTACCAAAGATGAAATCAACAGCCCCCTGAATGGTGCAGCGGTAGAAGTAATGCCGGCCTTCAGCGTCCCACAGCGTGTCCTGCACGCTGGAGAAGCCGCACCGGTAGAACGACGACTTGTCCCCGGCGATCAGGGCAGCCACCGCCGGCCTACGAGGGTTGTTGCTTCCGGGACTGTTGTAAGAGTTCTGGGCAACAACCGTATGTAGCAAAACTCAGCCAAAGACGTAAACTTTTGGGGGGGGAAAAAAAAAGAGAGACCTTGGAAGTCATTAATTACCACAAAGGTGATGGATTTGACGACAATATTATCAGCAAAAGAAGAGAAGGTTGGGCTCTGGGCAAGTGACACATAGTCTCCCCAAACAACAAGAGTCCTTCGTTTTGCAGCTCCTTTGAGTACTATGTACGGCTTATTGTACGGGATTGTCACCTTTTCTCTGCATCCAAAACCAAACAAACAATAACTAAACGATTTTCTATGTTTTTCTCTCTAATCCACCGACAAGTTCAACATCTTACATACCTATATGTTCCTCCAGAGATTCGGATGCAAACCCAGTTGTTGTTGTCACTGGGGACGTAATCTATTGCTGATTGGATGCTGGTGAAATTCCCATAACCATCCTTGTCGACATGTAGTACTGTTCTGTAATGCTCTGTTCCATGGCTGAAACAGAACAGACCCAGCAAGAGGGCCGTCCACAGGGAGACAGACATTTGACTGGTCGAATTCAGACTCTGCTGGAACAAATTTTCTTCTTGGTTTAAACTTGGAACCACAGGGCTCAACTTTAAAGAAGATGAATGAATCAATTCACAAGAACATGGTTTTGTCTGGTCCGTGAACAAGATTTTGGAGGGAAAGTCAATGATCTCCTTATGGAAGAAGATTGTTCAAATCAAAAAAATCATTTCACGGCTTGGAAATTAAAATTCTTTCCATTGAATGGGTCTGATATTTGATTGATTTGTTGCCATCTTGTTTTAGTGTTAATACTTAATACTAATCCTTTTTTGGGTTCGATTTCTTTGGAAATCAGAAATTCTGGCTTTCCATATTCTGCATCCAGAAATGAAATCAGTTACTTTTCCATCAGCATTTAAAATTGTCCATCTCCATTCCGTAGAAATAATGGAATTGGTATTGACTTTCTGCTTGTAATTTTAGCTAGCTAATTAGGCAGTTACAATGAGAAAATAAAGAGTGGGAAGAAACGTGAGCAATGTCAACAGAAAATGGGAAGGGAAGTTAATACGTAATGTTTAACTTTTCATTTGGCCCAAGTGCAAAACGGCCTTAAACTTGATTGAATTGGTCGAATTAGCCCCTTAAATTCCATATCGGTAAATTTCACCCCTCAAATTTACAAAAGGTTTCAAGCGCATGGAGGGAGCAGTCATGTGATCCGTCTTGTTTGTTGCGAGGGGATGTAGTGTCATGCAATCCCATGTGATTACAGCAATGTTATTCTCGCGAATAAACTTGTGATGTGTTTTTTCTCGTTCGTTCCAAAATTATTTTTGGTATATTTTTCTTGTTGGGAAATAAGTGATTTCTTTTTCGCGAACATAAGCATCTAGTATTTTACATAATCTAGCATAAGAGAATTCTTTGAATAAACTACTTTGGTTACTCCTAGAAATTCTTGGCATATTAAAAAATATTTTACAAAAATGACTATGTGACTAAAATGTACAATCGAGTGTTGTTGTCACTCGACTTGTTTTTCTTGTAGTGTGCTCATGTGGGATCTCATGATCTTTTCAGGGTGAAATAGGTTAGGATGGAGCTAAGAGACTAACTCATAAATGAACAAATACCAAATTTGGCCAAGGTCATGAATCTAACAGTAAGGACAATAACTGAAGAGATTCTTCATTTAAATATTGAGCTACTCATAAACATATCTGTATCACGCCAAAAAATAAATTTAAAAAATAGAATGAGCACTACTTCAATTCTATCATATTAGTTGTTTCAGTTTCAGTTCCAACAAAGAAGCACCATCTACATCATCAACTAATACAAATTAATCCAAGAAGACTGGAGGGACCTTTAATACATTAAGTAAGAGGTTTAGGAAATGAAGAAAAGACTAACTTGACACAATATGTGTTTTAGTGCACAATAATACTTCGAGAAAAGCATCCACTCACCAAGCAGAGGGTAATTCAGAGCCCCTTTGGGCTCCTGGGTTGCACCAAAAAAAAAAAAGAAAAAGAAAAGAAAAGCGAGGCTCCTGGGGTCTAGAAGAAAACTGAAGGTGTTACTTAATTGGGACCTGTTTGGGCCGAATTCTGGATTGATGTGTCCAATAACATCTCACTTTAGAAGCCCAAAGATATAGACCGAAAGAACAACCGAAGGACGTAAGTTTTAAGACAGATGATAAAGACTAACGATCGAACATGGCTCAAACTGGTCCAAGTAATTGAGCACGGGCTACACTAACCGCAAAATAGTGACCAAAAGAAAAGACCTTGATTAATTTTGTGTTCTTTATTTCTAGTGGCCTCTTTGGTCTGATAACACTTTGTTTGGGTTGATTTTAGGTTATATGAGAGTATTTTCACAATTTATTTATTTTGTTGGACGTCATACATGCATCTCGTCCTTTGCCCATCGGATAAACAATTTTTACATTTACATCATATCTATTTTTAAACTGGTTGGATCAGGTAAAACTCATTAACCACACATAATTCTTATTAATTCATGTCATAGCTAGCCATATATTTATTACTATTAAAAACATTCATTATATCTTATCTATTAAATCAACTCTGACTTGTTCCTACTCTGATTTGTTACTAAATTCATATAACTTATCCATTATACTTTTATTTTCAGCATATATTACTAATATGTTACACACACACACACACACACACACACACATACACACAAAGACAATATAGATATATATGGATCGAATATGGGGTAGGTGAACCCCAAACTTACATCTTACCCAAACCCGCTAGCTGGTGAAAAAATCACATCCGATTCGAACCTCTAACCCATTAGATCGAAGCAAATGGATAACCACTGGACTGGATATTCGTTAATATCCCGATGTACTAATAATTTTGTGCTAAAGTATCACAAAACCTACATGACACAGTTTGATTGATAATTGAAAAATAAGTGGAATTTTATTATTTTTTCTGCATCAAATAATTTCCCATCACGCCAGATTTTGTATAAATTTTACTCCCTACATGCCAATTCCCATATCCATGTGGTTTTTTTCATGCGGTTTTATGCAACTTCTGACTTTGTAATACCTTTCTAAATCTTACCCTAAAAAAAAGCATTTATTACATATCATACATCAACATTTTGAAGATAATATTAAAAATTGAATAACTATTTACCCTTTTTTTTTAAGAAAAAATAGTTCACCTTTCAAAATATTCCAAAATAGAAAGTTGATCATAATATTTGAGATGGAAAAAGTTGTAAAGTTCTTTGTTATAACTCCTTAAATAGTTAAATTGGTAGACAAGAGAGATAAAAGAGAAAGGGAAGGAGGCCCACATGGTGAAGCATTTTGTTAACAAAAGGTAAAAGAAGAGCAGAGAATGGGGAAACGGAGGAGAAAAGCTATAAAGAGGCGGCAAGCGAATTACGTGATCGAATGATATTGATGAAACCTACCAAGCGGGCTATTCCCAAATCGGTCCGGTCCATGATCCAACGAATGGCAGGCAGGTTTATACCTAAAAGACAGGCTTGGTTAGTTTCACTTTTCTTGAGGAAAAAAGAAAAATTCCAGGACTCATAATATATAGCTACATTTAGACAAGGATTACTCAAGAGACGAGTCAGGTTGAATCTCCTTTAAGAATTTAAAGTCTGTTTCTTCATTTATGAAACTTAGATCTGCTTTGTTTTACTTTAAGTTAATTTGATACAAATTAATTTATTTTTTTATTTTTTATTTGGAATCAATTTTATTTGAAAGATAATATTATATAAATGTAATAATTCATTTGAAAGGAAGTTTTCATGGTGTTATTAAATTCTATAAAATTTTCTTTTTTAGCAATAAAAAATTCATCAAAACTTTATAAGATTACAAAATGTATTTTCAATATATTATTATATCTACATAATATTAAAATTTAAATAATATTAGTTTCAAGTAAAAAAATATAAAAAATAAAAATAAGCCATTTTAAATTAAGTTGAGATAAATTAAAGCAAATTGATGGTTGGATTCAATACTTTATTTCAGATGGAGAAAAAAAATTCTTTACCACAACTTATAAATAGATATTTTGTATTGTTTTGTGTCCATCCGAATAATATTGTGATCAATATGAGTTAATTTGTACGTCGTGAGGTATCCGGATACAACCAAAAGGTAGGGTAGCTTCATCTGATCTCTGAGGGGTCAACGTACCGAGGCCTACAAGTTACGGGAGTCGTTGACCTTCCTCTCATTATTGTAGTACTATATCGTATCCACATCATTTCAACCCGGCTGGTCTATTTCATTGCAGAATTTTGTCTCCACGTTTTCAATAAAAGTATTATTTGCAATATATATATATATATATAGGTTTTCTGATCAACTTGTAAATTAATTTGTTAATTTGTTTAGATGATCGATCATCTTAGTTACAAACCCTAGTAATTAAAGGCAACATTTGCATGTCTCGGTTCATAATTGAATCTTGTTAATTCGCCAGCACTATTTTTCCTTTGTGTTTCCAATGATATATATATGCATCTCCTGGAATTCTTCTACTTTTTGTTGTTGTTTTTGTTTCCAAATTTATTCTTGTGTTTTGATCTAAATTTTTCAGTCATCTATATGTACTAGAATTGGCGTATAAGATATGTCTTCTTGTTCTCTTCTATTTTGATGTCATTGTTCATATTCGCAAAGATATGTTTATGCTTCGAGCGACACAGGGAGAGCTTGGGCACAATATTCTTGTAGCATCAACACATACAACTTTCACTATTAACCAATTATTAACTCAGAAAATGATCGATTTCACTTATGCATGAATAAAAAGAAACAATTCAAGAACCTAAAAGAGTCAAATTTCTTTTTCTCTTGTGCCAAATAATAGAGCAATTATATATAGTGAAAGGTATCCCCAAAACTAGAAAGTAAGAAAAAAAAATGAAAAGAAAATCCAAAAGGCATCTTTGACTGGCCAGAGAATTTGTCTCCTCATGACTCGTTATGTATCTTCAATCACATAGTGCTAGTGTTTGCATGGATGAAAGTGAATATTTGTTGAACAGAAGTAGCTATATCTTCAGCACTGCACCTAGTTTCACTCCCAACCTGCACATATCACAGTAATAAAATCCCTGATCACAAAATTGCCATATAATAATAAAAGGAATAATGTTTTTCTCATTGAAAGTTTTTTTAATAATAATTAGAAGCAGTTACTATTACATAAAAAATTTAAGAGTTATTTATATGTGGGTAACAAGAGAAATGTCTGTCTTTTCAAGATTTAGAAAATAGTCAATCTAATGTAAATGATATTGAATAGCAGAAATTGAAGGAAGTGGGAGTCAAGACCCCAATCTCCCTTTTCTGTCCTTGTGTCCCTTGCCACTTGAACTAGCGGCTCAAGACCTAATTGATAAATCAATTACTAGCTTTGTCCATTTCCCACATTAGTTATACTTTTTTTTTAATTTAAGTCTAACTTAAATTTATTTATGTTATTTATTTTTTAAAAAATATTTAAAACTATGATTTTTCATACAAATTTTAATTACATTTAAATACTAAAATGTTGAAGCTGAAAAAATTATATATAGATTAATTCCAATATTGAATAGAGGATTATGCAGACAACTTTAGACTAAGGGAGTACAACTCTAAGTAGCTAGTTCCTTTACCTTAACATTGAAGGAATAGAGAACGGTCTGCTCAATGGTGGTGATGTTGGTGTGAAGAATATTTAGCTGCAGATCCTCCAGAGCTGCAATGGCTTTTATCAGCTGCCCTGGCCTTCTTCTCGACAGAACCTTTATCATGGCGTCGAACCCTAGAAGCTTCACCTCCACATCCGCCACGCACGACTTGTTCTCTGCCCTCTCCTCCCGCAGCCCGCCGTCGAAGCCCACCAACTTCATGCTTTGGTCCCCCCCGAAGAAGGGAGGTTGCTGCGGCTGTTGCACCGCCGCCAACGAGGCGGAATCTCCCAACATCCTCCGCCGCTTCTGCGACTCCAAGCACTGAAGCAGCTGCTCGAGCTCCCTCACAAACTCTATGGCTCCTCCAATGATCGAAGCTTGGTCGCCCTTCATTAATCAATTTGAAACACTAACTTATTAATTAACTACCTTATGGTTTCAAAATAAATCATCAAAATATAATACGATCAAGTAAATATGTGTATTGAATCGAAATTTAAGTTCAGTTTAAGAGAGTTAGTTTATTGTGTACCCTTTGTACGTAAGATCCAGGCATGAGGGATCGTAAGACTCTGAGGTGTTCGTTCATTTGCTTCCGCCGGTTGCGTTCGACGGCGATATGAGTCATTCTCTGGCTCTCGACCTCTTCGCTCGTCTTTACCGTCCTCGGCCGCTTCCTCTTGTTCTTCACCTCTGGTCCAGCTGATGATGAGCCAATTATCTTGTTCTCAACTTCGTCGCTGAGAAACCGAAGCTGCACCGAGGTGTTGTCTGAAACCCTAGCTTCTTCATCTTCCCGGCACTCCCCTTGTTCCTCCGATCCAATAACAATTCCTTTTAGCCGCATGTCCTCGTTCTCATCGCCAACCATCAACGGCTGAACTTGGTTGTCCAGCTTCTGGTTCAAAACTGGAAACCTAAGGAAGAAACCCGGGTCGATCCCGGGTTCTTCCTCCGGTATCTTGGTCTGGTTCAGCGCCAGCTTGGGCCCGAAATCTGCAAACTGCATGACATCGGCGAAGCTTAACTTATCTAATGAGGTGGAAGCGCAGAAACCAGAAGGCAGTAGTTGCTGTTGTTGCCGAGGAGGAAAAATACTTAAGGTATAATCAATCATTTCATGGTTGTTGTCGATGTTGTTGTTGTTATCATTATCAGAAGTCTGGCCAGCACGAGACTTCATCAGATGATCCTGGAGGTGTTGGTGGTGGTGGTGCGAATAGTGATCTATTCCGGTAAAACCACTCTCCTGCAAGGAAGAAAACAACAAGTTGATCGACATGGTGGGATGAAAAGATTTATCAATGGAAATAAAGAAACAGCGGAGGAGAGCTGAAGAATCAAGTACCGAGAAGTTTTCGTCTTTCTCCATCACCTTTATATCCCGACTTACGGACTTATTCGGGAAATCAAAAAACCTAATTCAGCTCAATCCTCCAAGTAAGGACAAGCCCCTGGTAAAAATTTCCAGCTCCCACTGTCCACCTGAAATAGTACAAAAATTCTTGCAACTTACAGCCAGTAAATAATAATCTCCATACGTATGTAGGAGGGCACCTACCAGGTTACAACATCCAAGAAAACAACGTGGACCCTAATGATCAGTTAGTATAAGACTCAGTTGATATATATAGATTCATGGATTAAGAAAAACCAAACTAAGTGAAGAAAAAAAATGAAGTGGTGAGGTATGGAGATTGAAATATTAGCAGAAGAAAAGATGGGTCCCCACCATGGAAGAAAAGGTTAAAGGAAAGGTTTGGATTGTTGCTGGGAACTGGAGATGGGTTTGACTTATTATTACTTAGATCAGAGAGGTTTGTATAAGAGAGAGGAGAGGAGAGGAGAGGAGAGGAGCCTGGGTGGATTAATGTAGGCCTCACAGGTTCACCTCCAATTATTTATGCGGGTCACAGGCAAGCAACGCTCTTCACCTTTTGCTTTACCACTTCTTCTCATGACCCTAATTAACACCCCTCAAGCCAGCCGCCTTCAGGCCGCTGCTGGGATTTCATCCTCTTTTGAATATTATTAATTCTCATTCGACTCACTACTACAATTTCTTTTTCTGGGAGTACTAATAAATTATTATTATTATTATTATTATTGAATTTTTTGAAGTATGATAAATTTGTCAGTATTTAAAACCGGTGCACATGTGAATTGCTCTGAAAGCAAGAGAAGGTTTTCATCGAAGTTTTGAAAAGTACTCCGGTTTGTCTTTGTGAGATTAACTTTATTGTTTATTCATGAAAAAGTCACGCTTCATGGTCTGTAACGATTATGAGTTATTGTAGATCGTCAATTAGTTTATAGACCTTCAATCTTACGCCCTTTATTCATACACCACATCCTTTTTTGTAATATTTGCAATTTCTATGCACTATATATATGAATTGCCAACTGTAAAAAATTTTATGCGTTAAAAACAGTAAATATTGAGGCCATTAACCTACCCACCTCTCTCTTTTTTCTCAAAATTTCTCATTTATCGTCTTCCTTACTCTTAATATATATTTGTCGTTTCCAGCAACATATGGACTTTGTTATGGATCTGACTAATTCTTTTTCATTTTTTTTATTGCTTGACTCACTTTATCCGACATTACTTACCAAATTTTATGGTAGATGCAATTTCTTTCAAATCTTAAAATGCACAAGCAATTTGAGATTCTTATATGGTACATTTTCAATTTGAGGTGGACAACGATGAATTTAGTTTTTTTTTTTTAATTCAGTGAAATCTCAACCCTAATGGTGCATATCAACGCTTGACAATAGATATGAATGCTATTGCAAATTCAATCTTTATTCTTTTTAAGTTTTATAGGTAGTTTTTTATTTTATGCCTGCTCCATTTGTACCATATTATTTGAAATATTTAATTTTTTGAATGATTTGACTTTAATTTGTTTATATTATTATTTTTTAGAAAATTTTTTAAAAAATATATTTGAAAACTATAGGTCTTTTCTATCACTTATATATAATTTGTTTTAATCTATATATTAAAATGTTATAAATAAAAAATCATATATTAATTACTAAATAGTGAATGTTACAAAGAACTTGAGATGAAGGGAGTATTATTTTTCAGGTTTTTGATGTCTAGTTGGTTCCAACTTCACTATTTTGGTTATTGTATGTTTTGTCTAAGTCTTAATTTCCAGTTATTAGTAAATTCTCTACTCCAAATTTAGCCTGATTTACAAGGAATGTTTAGTTTAATTTGACTATCTTCCTTTGATTCAATGTCGCATGAACAAGTAGCCTTTTAATAGCCAATTTTATGTTCATGTTATCCATTAGAGTCTTATACGATTGTTAGTCTATAAGATGCCGTTTGATTCACTTTTAATCAAAGTAGAGTATATTTTGTAAAAAAAAAAAATTCTGCATTGATGTTTTTTTTTCTTCACTAACCAAGCACGTAACACTAATAGTAGTTCTTTGATAATTGAAATTATTTTATAATATAATATCGGTAGAGAGATAGAAAAATGACACTGTTGATGCATAGAATAATTATCTTTATTCCCCAATTCTAATACTATTTCAAAGTGTATATTCTATCTACCTCGAAAAAAAAAAAACTAATAGAATAATTGTGTTTCATATAATTTGCATTCTTATTTAAATGAAGTTCTCCATCAATCGCCAATTCTTCAAACCATTTAGACTTAGCACAGAAATTAAGATGTGATAAATTTTGCTAATTTTTCCCAATGACTAAACTTTCACTTAACTTTCACTTATCACTTTAGCAACATACTTGAAATTTTATCAAATTTTTAGGTTCAATTTGTCAATTTTTTGAAAAATATAAGTTAAAATACAAATTTTTTAAAATATGTGGAGACTAATGGAAATCAAGGAGTCAATGCTAAGACAACAATCTAGATCAAAATGGTTTTCTGAAGATGATGAGAACTCCAAATACTTTCATTCTTTGGTGAGCAGTATGGTACGCAAAAATAAAATCTGTGGTATCATGTGCAACAGTGTTTGGCTGGAGAATCCTTAGGCTATAAAGGAAAAAGTTTTTAAGAATTTTAGTAAAATTTTCTTTGAAGAAAAAATCAACAGGCCTTCAATAAATTTTAAAAATCTCTAAAAGCTTTCAAAAGTAAAAAATGTTGGAGTTAAAAAGACAATTCAGTCTTGGAAGAGATAAAGGATGTTGTATGGAGTTGTGGAAGCTCAAAGGCTCCAGGTTCGAATGGCTTCAACTTTAAATTCTACAAGAATTGTTGGGATATTATAAAAGATGATGCTGTAAATATGGTTCAAGAATTTCAAGAGTTCAAAAATTTTGTTCATGGTTAAGGGTGTAAGTTTAGGTTAACAGGTCGAGTTCAGGTGAAAACCCAATTTTTGCAGCTTGTTCATAACACAAAAAAAAAAAGAACCCGAATTGACCCTAAATGTACAAAAAACCCAAACCGACCCTAACTGACAATTTTTGGGTTAGGGTCAGCATTGGGCAGGTTGTCCTCCATCCTCCTTTACTTGGTGTTCCCTTTTTCTGCCGTTGCTCCCTCATCGTCTTCGCTGCAAGATCTTTCGCCACACCGTTCGCCTTCTCCGCAAAGGATTAAAGGTCATAATTTGTGACAAGAGTAATAGTCGAGAGTGGGGGAATGACAGCCAATGGAGAGATGCGAATGAATGAAGGTGGAGAGAAGGAGAGTGACGGCTAAGGGGGAGGTGACGTGCGATTATGCGAATCAGAGGTGGCTGACCCAACAGTGAGGCAAGGTGAGAGAGAGAAAGGTGGCGAAGAGAAGGAAGGAAGCGTGACGCGGTGGCGATGGTGAGAGAGAGAGTCAAGAGAGGGAGGCTGGTGGCCTAGCGGACAGAGCATGAGAGCGGTAGGGTTTCGAGAAGAAGGAGAGAGGCAGCAACGGTAGAAGGGCCTAGTTAGGGAGTTACCTAGGGTTTGAGATATAAGGGTGGCTAAGTGGGTTAGGTTATATGTTATTATTATATAATGGATTGGGCCTGGGGGTTAGATAGGATGGGGTGTGAGGTGTGGGCTAGGCTGGATATAAGGAACATTACAAAATTGGGTTATTATTATAAAATTCGGATCGGGTTAGGGTTCAAATTTGGGTTTCGGATGGAAACTTACACCCATATTCATGGTTGCAATTTAGGCTTTAATACATTAGTCCCTAAAAAGCCAAACCCAATTGGCCTTGCTGATTACAAACCTATTAGTTTGATAAGTTCTATTTACGAGATTATAGCCAAGTTGCTTGCTAACAAGCTTTGGAAGGTAATTCACTTGGTGATTAGTGAATTTTATATGGCTTTTATTAGTGGCCGACAAATTTTAGATGTTGTACTTGTTGCAAATGAATTGGTTAGCTATGCTAAAAGGAAAAAGCTGAAGATTGCCATGTTTAAAGTAGATTTCAAAAAGGCATTTGACTTAGTTAACTGGGACTTCTTATGTTCAATTCTTTGGGAAATGGATTTTGGGCAGAAGTGGATTTTTTGGATCTATAATTGTGTTTCTACTGCTTCGATGTCCACCCTTGTTAATGGCAGTTCGATGAAGGAATTTTAACTACAAAAAGGGCTATGACAAGTCAACCTGTTTTCACCTTTTCATTTCCTTGTTGTGATTGAAGATTTGTATTGTATGGTGTCCAAGGCTATGAATTTGAATCTGTATAAGGGAGTTCCTGTAGGTTTTAATGGGTTGGCTCTTTCCCATCTTTAATATGCTGACAACACTCTATTGCTTGGTGAATGGTTATAGCAAAATATTTTACTTATGAAGTGAATCTTGAAGTATTTTCAAATGGTTTAAGGACAAAAAGTCAATATGGCAAAAAGCTCCTTAATAAGAGTTAATGTGGCAGAACCAAAAGTGGAAAAAATTTCTAAGTTAGTTGAATGTCAGAAAAGTGAGTTGCCTATAACTTATTTGGGGCTGCTAGTTGGCGGTAGTATCTTCAGGAAGTCTTCTTGGAGAGTTATGGTGGAAAAGATGAAAAAGAGGCTTTTGGAGTGGAAACGTAAACATTTTTCACAAGGAGGTAGATTAACTCTTCTAAAGGCCAGACTTTCTAGCTTACCATTGTTCTATTTTTCATTGTTCTGAGCCTCATCTGGAGTGTTACAAACAATTGAAAAACTAAGAAAAAGTTGTTCTGGGGAGGGTAGAAAAATACGTTGGGTTAGTTGAAGAAATATAGTAATGACTAAAGACCTTGGGAGTTTGAGTATGGGCAGTTTACTTAGTAAAAATCTTGGGTTGTTGGCTAAATGGTGGTGTTGATTTAGATCTGAAAATAAGGGTTTGTGGAAAAGAATGATCATTTTTATTTATGGGTCTAATGGTGGGTTGGATGGGGGAATGTCTACAAGTAGTCATTCTTCAGTTTGGGGGAAAGACGTATTATTAAGATTAAAAATGATTTACTAGATCTGGAAATTAATATTAATGATTGCTTTAAGTGGAAGTTTGGGAAAAGTGAAAAAATTAGGTTTTGGTTAGACAAGTGGGTAGGGGTTGTGGCTTTAAAAGATCTTTTCCCTAGGTTTTTTCAATTGTGCTTAGTGAAAGATGTTAAGATCATTGATATGGGTTCCTGGGTAGATAGTCACCGGGTCTAGATAAATAGCTGGAGAAGAGAGCCTAGGGGAAAAGAAAGTGTGAGATTGAATGTCTTTTTACAGGTGTTGGATGGCATGCAAATTATTGCTGACTCTTTAGATGCATTATGTTGGAGTTTGTGCAACTCTAGTGACTTCATTGTTCATTCAATTTCAAGGCTAGTGGATTCAAAAAATAGCTTCAGATGTGCTAGACTCTACTGAATTCACATGGTGCAAGTGGGTGCCTCTGAAAGTTAACTTGTTTTCCTGGAAAGCTTTCCAACACCAGTTACCTGCCGGATTTAACTTGGCATCTAAAGGCATTAATATATAGAGTTTAGAAAGACCCTTTCTGCATGTGTTTTGTCTAGAATGAAGATCAGCTTTTGCTGTTATATGACTTCACTTCTCAAAGTTGGTCTACCATGTCTGGTTTCATAATACAATGGCCAATGAAATTCTCTTCTAAACAAGCTTGGATGGCATGGAAAGTTGTTATACTGGTAATCATGTGGGCTGTTTGGAAGGCAAGGAACAATAGAATATTGAATAGGATTGTGATCCTAGTTCATGATATTGTTTTTAAATCAAATTATTTTCCCATTTTTAGATTTTGTACAGGGGTGGGAAAAAACACAGCTCCCTTTTTATGAGTGGTGCTGTAATCCCTTGTTAGCATGAGTTAATTGGCTTTAGTTTAGTTTCTTTTAAAAGTCAGAGTATGACTATTTTAATATTGACAAGGTGTTGTTTCTTGGTCTGGTGTAGATTGTATCTTTGTTATTCTTCTTCAGTTTCTTGCTAGTTTTTAATATAGGATAAAATCCACTGAAGGTCACCTATTTTATTTTTTTATCCTAAACGGGTAACTGAGCTTAAGATTGTTCTATCGAGGTACCTTTACTCTTATTGCACATCTCAATTAGGTACTTTCTATCAATTTTAGCGTTAACCCTAATAGAAAAAGTTGATGTGCCATTAATTAACTCTAAAATAATAATAAAATAACATTATAAGTCCTCTAAGTTTTCTAGTCAACAATTCTAGACCATTAAACTTTTAAATCTACTGTTTATGCTCCTTTCTCCTCCTCCTCCTCCACCTCATTCTCCTACTTTGGCAGCATCACGTCTGGACAGCCAATGGTGACATCGCGGTTGTCTATTCTAATGGGCCGTTCCAGCTCATCTCCTCAGGTGCCCTCCACCTTACAACGGCTCTAAAGCCACTGTTTGGACTTCAATTGCATGCCCAAATCAATTGCCTTGGTACCCACCATCATTAGCCAGATCTGGGTCTTCGAGAATATGCATGAAAAATAACAGCATTGTTCTCTGGGTTTTCGAGGCATGATAAGCGAGAATGAACGTCACTATCCTTTAGGTTTCTGGAGATCGTCCTTGTCCATGAACCCTTGATTGATGGTAGGTGGCACCTTCGAGGGAGTGGTGGATCACGAGGCGGCTTCAAGAACTTAATTGACAAATTGAGCCCATAAACCCAAAGTTGGAGAGGTGCTACAAAGATTGAATCGAGGTGATGAGCAAAGATTGAATTCGACAGGTGAGATCAAATCGGAGGTCTATGATGAAGAATTCAGGTGGAGACAAAGGCAACTAGATTCGGGTGGATGGCGACGGATTTAAGGTGCAGATAAAGGTAACAGATTTGAGGTAGAAGAGAAGACGAGCAAAGAGTGGCTAATGAAGAATGGGAAGCCATTTTTGGGCTTTGATCGAATGTGGAGGAGAAGGCGAGAAGACGTGATCCCGCCAAGGTTGGAGGAAGAGGTGGAGGAGGAGGAAAGATGAGCATAAACAGTAGATTTAAAAGTTTAAAAGTCTAGAATTGTTGACTGGAAAAGTCAGGGGACTTAGAATGTTATTTTATGATTATTTTAGAGTTAATTAATGACACATCAGCTTTTTCTATTAGGGTTAACACTAAAATTGACAGAATGTATCTAATTGAGATACACAATAAGAGTAAAGGTACCTTGATAGAACAATCATAAGCTTAAGTACTCGTTTAAGAAAAAAAAATAAACTAGGTGACCTCCGGTGGATTTGACTCTTTTAATATATTTCCTTGAGGTTTTGTTAAAAAAAATTGTAATTTACTAAAAAATGAGGAACTATATTACAAGTTTTAAGTGATGGTTGGAATGAGGGTAATATGATAAAGTAACTATAAAGAATTTATAAAAATATAAAAATTGTGTAAAAAATTTAAAAAAACCAAAAAAGTAACTTGTAAATAATATTTAAAGAATGTTTGAACAAAGTAAGTGTTATTCTTGCAAATTGTTAATGATGTACTTCAGAAAATAGTATGTGTAGTTTTAGAATGCTTGGATTTTACTTGGAGATATAGGAAATCCTTTCAATGCCAGGGAGGTCAGTGGCAGAGTAAAAAAAATTTTGTTTGTAGAGTTAAATTTATAACATAGCAAGACCATGTATGCATTTAGTTAACTATTTCAAATGTACTCCTGATAATTGGCATGATAATGGCAATAGATAATCATAGCTTATCATTTGAATTTTAGGTAAATTTACACTTTAGTCATTCTATTTTAAAAATATATAATTTACCTTCAGGATGTGGCATTTTTTTTTTTACATTTCATATTGTTTGAAATCAACTTTTCAAATTCTATTTTAAATTGCACAGTGGCTATCATAGATTAAATTCATACCATTTGATAATGGTTTGATAATTATTTAATCATTTAAGTCATTAATTTTTTTTATATCTAAATGCAAAATATTTTTTTCGCTTTAGTTTTTTTTAACCAAAAAAATAAGGATCTTTAATAATGATCAACAAGGATCATACAACAAGTCCAATACAAGAAGAGACCTAAAAGAAGATGGGGACTCGAAGTCCAATCGACATTTTGCATCTCTTTTTTTACATAAAACAGCAATGTGGTTAGCACACATATTAGCTATTCTAGGAACATGAGTCATCTTGCAATCTAAGAATTAAGCCCTCAATTGTTTAATCTCAGCCACCAAAGGATCTATTCGCCTATCAATTTGCTTCCCTTGGATTGCATTAACTAGCTCAAGATAATTAGTTTCAACTTTAACCTTTAACTGTCAGAACTCAATAGCAACAAGCAAGCCTTCTCAAACAACCTAGCTTTAGATATCAACGCACTTGTAGCAGAAAAATACTTATCTTTCATAGCTACCAATTGTCCCAGTGAATTTTTTAAGAAGAACTCTAGCTCTAGCAACACCTGAGTCAAGGTCCTAAGCACCATCCGTGTTAACTTTGCAATAGCTCAACTGAGGTCTTTTCTAGTAGCACCTAGGCTATTTCTGCTTGATAGTAGTGTTAGGAAAGAGTTTTCTTATACAAAACTTAGAAAAAACCTTATTAATTTTCTGCATAACATTGATTGGGCACAAATGTTTTTTTTTTTATAAAAAATGACCCCATTCCTGGAGGAAAAGATTTTGTTGTATAAAACTAAAAAAAGGCCTTATCAATTTTCTACACAACACTAATTGGGCACAAATATTTCTTATCAAAGATGGCCTCATTCCTGGCAATCTAAATATGCCAACAAACATAAGCAACCTTTGACATAATAAAATCTTTAACATCCAGATTATGCTCCAGGTCTTTCTAGGTAGCAAGAATCCAAGAATAAAAAATAGAGATTGGTTGCTTATTTATCTTGTAGTCAAGACAACTAAACATATGAGTTCAGCCCAATCACACAATAAGATGGCATGCTCGCCAATTTCAGAAAGTAAACAGGAAGGATAGGTAGGCTCAACTTTCTTACACATCTTTACCAGGTTAGCCTTAATTGTTACACAATTCTGACAAAGCCTCCACAGGAAGTTAAAAAATTTTTTGGAGGCAGTTAATTTGCCAGGGGCATTTCTAAATAGTTTGGTCCACCTAATAAGATGAAGATAGAGCAGTATGCATAATGGATACTTTGTGAATACAATAAGCTAATTTTATAGTTAAAGAACTAGTCTTCTCATGGGGCTAGATAATTGCATTCGATTCAGCAGTGTCAGTGATAGGGATTTTTTGTATGGCCCATTTTTCATTCTCTGTAATGAAATCTGAATCATCCTGAGATCCTAGGTGTAAGTATCAATCCTCATTAAAGAATGAAATTTAAAATCTAGTAGCTGTTGTGGAACTGGTTCAATAGGATGCAATCTATGGCTCTGAATATTAGGAACCCATAGATCCTTCTAGATATTTATGCTTTTTCCATTCCTGACCTGTCAAAAAACTTATTTTTTAATGCTATCTCTACCATATAATATGCTTGACCATCCCCAAGATGTATTATGACCTCTTTCAACATTCATAAAATTCTGATTATGAAGTAGAGACCTTTCAATATTATTACCCATAAAGCCTTAGGATTTTTTATAATTCTCCAAGCCAACTTTGACAAAATAAGCTTTATTAATGTTCCCCAAGTCCTTAAAATCAAGCCTTCCTTTCTCTTTTAGAAGTGTCAATGTATTCCAACATCTCCAATGAATTTTGTTTCCTTTATCAAAATGACCCCACTAGAAATTAGCAATTAATGCATTCAAAGATTGACATCCCTTCTTTGTAAACTTGAAAGCAGTCATAAAGTAGACAAGGATAGCAAAAGCTACAGCTTTTATAAGAATTTCCTTACCAGCAAATGACAAAAAAATTTCCTTCCACCCTTGTAGCTTATTAGGCAAATTGTCTCTAGCAGCTGCCATGACTTCAAACTTTTTTTTGGCCCAGATGGTAGGTAATCTTAGATATTTTCCTGAATTTCCATTGTTATGGATGCCCAAAATTTGACTAACTTCTTGTTTCAAGTTTTGCGATGTGTTTCTGTTGAAGAGAGATTTTTTCTCCTTTCAGCAGTCAAAAGCATAAAAGATAAAGCTTCTGTAACAAATAAAAACAAATAAGGAGAGATGGGATCTCCCTACCTAAGGCCTCGAGAAGGTTAAAAACTATCTATTTCTTTTTCATTGTATAGAATTTTATAAAAGACAAGAGTCATTATCCAGCATATCCTTTTTTCATAAAAGCCCAGTTTCCATAAGGCTACTAATAATAAGTGCCATTCAACCCTATCATAGGTCATTTTCATATCAATTTTTATAGCCACATCACCAACTTTATAAGAATATTTTGTTTCTGATATAATGGAAACCTTTATGAGCCAATATGATGTTATCTTGGATTAACCTACCCTTAATAAAGACATTCTAATATGGCAAGATAAGAGAATTCAGATAAGGTTTTAAGCTATTTACTAAGACCTTAGAAATGATTTTACATAAAAAATTGCAAAGACTAGTAAGTCTATACAGAAATACTGACCCAAGACTTTGAACTTTAGGTATTAGGATAATAGAAGTTAGATTATAAAAAGGATCAAAGGTTTCTTGGATTAAAAGTTTTTAACAGCATCAATGATGTTTTCCTCTATTTCTGACTAGAAAGTATGGATGAACACACCAAAAAATCCATTTGGAAGCCTCCGATTTAAAATGCTACTATCTTTACTTCTTCAATAGTAACCTTCTAAGTAAGCAATATATTCAAATCGTCTGAAACCGTCTTTTGAATGTATGGTTAAACAACATCCATGTTCCTTTCTTCTTCAGTAGAAAATAAATTTTGATAAAATCTTTTGAAGGCTACCCCAATATAAATCTCATCTTCTATCCACATTTCATTCTCATATTTAGTTCTATAGATTTTGTTCAAAGCTCTTATCTGCACAATAGTAGCATGAAAAAATTGAGTTTTTTTATCTCCCAATTGAAGTCAATTAATATGACTTCTTTGATGCCAATGTATTTGCTTTCTGATCCATAGCTCTTCTAGTAGTTTAGCCAGATTTTTTCCAAGTTCAGGTTATAATCCTTACCATGATATTGTAGAGCTTCAATTTGCTACAAAATATGGTTCATCTGTTTCTAGTTATTTTGGAAATGGGACTTACTCCACTTGGAAAGAGCTATGTTGCAGGTTTGCAATTTGGCTGAAACTATCACTTTATCATGAGTATGATCATGGTAATGTCAAGAATAATCAACAATCTTATGACACTATGGCTTTCTGATGCATGCGGCTTCAAACTTGAATTTCCTTTAGGTGTTTCAGTGTTTAGGATTAGAGGGATATGGTCAGAACCTACTATTGCCTAATGGAAAAAGTTGACAATTTGGGAGCATCGATCGCTAATTAGAATTAATGAGAGCTATGTCAAGCCTTTCTTTTACTGGACCTTTTTTTTTTATCTTATTAAACCAAGTAAATGGCTGGCCTTGAAAACCCAAATCCATAAGTTTTATGCCCTGAAACAGAGCCTAGAGCTCCAAAATTTCCTCAGAACCTTTTTATTACCCTCCCCCCCCCCCCAATTTTTCTTCTTGATACCAAATTTCATTTAGATCTCCCAAGTATGGTCATGGTTCACTATTGTAAGTTAAAGCAAGCCATCGAATCTCCATCCAATCACTTATTCCATCCATTTTTCTTCTTGATATAAAATTTCATTTAGATTTCCTAAGCATGGCCATGGTTCACTGTTGTGAGTTAAAGCAAGCTACTGAATCTCCATCCAATTATTCCTTCTATCCTCAAATACAGGTGAAGCGTAAATCCAAAAAATTCTGACTATTCTTGATTGATGAAGATTTGTAACTATAGTGTTAATAATATGTATGCTACTACTGCATATTTCAATATGACAATAGTCTTGGCACCAGAAAGCCCTATTGGAACAACATAAAAGCCTTTGTCAAACTTCTATTTCCTTTTGTATAGATCAGCCTTCTTTTTCTTATTTCTAGTCTCCATGATAAAGCAAATTTGGGGTTTAAATTTCTTGGTCAACTTCTCCAGATGATGAATTGTCAGGGGACCACCCAAACCCTAACAATTCCAGCTTAAAAAAATCATGGTGCTTGGGTGGCTTCTTGAGGGCAGTTACCAAATCCTTTTTCCATATGCATTTGTACTATATAGACTTGTTTTTTTTTATTTGGAGGTTTACCTCATTTTTTCGTAACCTTTCTAGCCAAACACATAACTTTAGATGGGTGACCAATTTTAGCAAAAAGCTCAACAATATGGGGAGAATGAGTAGCAAAAGTATGAATTTAAGGTAAAGGTTTAGCAAGGGCTAAGGTTTTAGAGTTATGATGTGGATCAGAACTAGGGTAGAAGTTATTTGCAAAGGTAGCTAAGGAGTTTAATAAGGGTTCAAGATGAAAAGGGCTTTGAGGAGATGGTAGAACATTAGGAATAAAAGGGGGTAGGGCAAGTAATATATGATTTTCTAGTCACGAGGATTGCATTTTTAGTATGAGTCTCCAAATGGGGTGCAAGATGAGGTATTTGAGAAGACAAAATGAGTTTAGGGAAAGTGTACCCTGGAAGTATTCCCATTGGCTTAGCACCTGTTTCTAACTCACTATTTTTCACTGGTTTAGGTGTTGAGGTTTGAAGCAAATTCCCATACTTAGGTTGCCTTGTGCTTAAAATAGTCAAACTACCAGAATTTCTACAAGCTACTTCCAAATGTCAAATTCAGCCACACTGGTAGCAAATATCTTTAAGTTTTTCATATTTAGCAGCAATCCAGGACTTGGTAAATGAACTTTTAGGAAACCGAAATCCAAGCTTAAGTGGTTCTTGGACATCAATAACAACCTTGGTTCTGAAGCAACCTCTATTATTAATCCATTCTTCATCAATCGATAGAACAGTACAAACAAATTGCCTATCTTCTATTATTCTTAGCATTCTCCACATTCATCCATTGAAGAGCCAAACCATATAACTGAACCCAGATAGGTAGTTAACTGAAATCCAAATCAACTAATACCTTATTAGACCACCATTTGCACAACACCATATTACTTCCCATAAAAAACTATAGACCTTCTTTAATAACAGCCTAAATCAGATTCTCATCAAGGAAAGAACATTGTATCATCTTATCTTCAATAAGGTGGACAATTTTGATCCTAAATCGCTTCCACGCTCTCGATAAAATGTTCACAACAACCATCTCAATTATTCATTTGCTAGACAAGATACGCCCAACCAACACTGAAGGACGCTACTGAGCCACCAAATCCTGAGAAAGATCTAGTGTGAACTCACCATCACTTTCAAGAGAGAAATTGGGGAAAACATCACCTTCAACCATCACATTCCAAACTTTTGATCTCTGGACAATAACCTAAATCAGCTACCAAAATTAGAAACAAAGCATAGAAAACCAACACAGGACGCTAAGACACGAATCCTAGGGCACAAGCACGAAGAAAAAAAGAAAAGCCCATTAGACAGAAAGCCAAGAAAGGGAAAGGATAAAAAGATAGCAAGATAGAGGGAGGAAAGAAACAATTAGAAATTGTATCTCAACAATTGGAATCTCACCAATCAAAATAACAAAATCAAGAATAGGAATCCAGAGTCCCAGTCACAAAAATGCAAAAAGCCTTTGAGCTAACCATTGATTGCCATCAGTACTTCTGATGATGAAGTCGACACAAGAACACTGTGGCAAAGTTGCATCAGAGAAGCTTGATGGAGTTATGGTGGGAAATAGAGTAGGACTGTTGGGAACACTCATAGAGGAGAAAAAGCTCACATGAGTGAAGAGAAAATTTCCCATTTAGTTCATGGGGCAAAATGTATATTTTTTAAACAAAATGAAAATTTTGTAATTTTACTTAAACCTTCAGGGGCAGACTATAACTAGCCCTAGTATCAATTACTCAATCTGTCACATAATATGTCTAGTTTATTTTTTTTTATAGAAATTATGGATATTATGTCGCATGAGCATGTTAGTTACATTTTACTAAATAACATATTTACAACATGATAAATTTGTGGACTTTGCATAAGAAGAATGATGTATTTGGAAGAACAATGAGATATGTATTGTGGAGTAGAGAAAATATCTTTAATAAATTCCATCCTAAGCCCAACAAATAGATGATGTGACATTATAAGGAGCCAAGTTATAACAAATTAGTAAGACTAGTAATTTCGTGATGCATCTCTAAATTTTGTAAACTTTAATTACTATGTAAATATTCTTTGAAAATAGTGTAAATAAATATTCTAAGTGAAAGTTAAAGTTAAATATTTTTATATACCAATATTTAGCTCTTGGACATATTAAGGAGCTTTAGGCGCATTTAAGCTTCAAGAATAAGTAAGGATTGAACCTTGGACCTTATTGTAACAAATACAAGTCTCAGTCGTGAGGGTAAAGCTTTGGCTACACACACATATATATAATAAATTATTGAACAAGTGGATTTTAGACTTGAGCCACTGTCTAAAATTTTTCCAACTAAAGGTGGGCAGACTTGATCCTAGCTCATAAGCAACCAACATCCGGTGGTGGATCCAAAAATTTTAGGAGGAAGGGGTCCGTATACATAAAGAAATATTAAACTAAAAATTAAGCAATAAAGCTCATAAATTGGCATACATAACATAAAATCTAAACTCATATATAACATAATAATGAAATTTTTTTGAATAAAATTTGAAAATGCTCAAATTTAGTATCTATTTTTTTTTTTGTCATTAGCCGAACAACTACAATATAAATTATCAAATTATATATGAATTGTGGAAAAGATGGTGAGATGTGTATGATGTATAGAATGTAAAAGAAAAATGTCCTTGTTATAGCCCCTAAACTTATACATTTCTTACCACTTGGCTCTTAGATTTTATCTTGTATGACTAGCTCATTAATTTTTTCATATGTTTAAATAGAAAAAGAGTAAAAAAAATGTTCAAGGTCTAGTTAAGAAATATATGAAAGTTCAAGGGGCTAGTATAGATATTTTTCCATTAGAAAATACAAAAAGATGGAATTTTTTTTGTCTTTCTTAAAGTAAAAGATGATCATTATTTTATTCCAATAAATATTATAAAAATTATGGTGGCCCACTAAAAAATTTAAAGAGACCAATTGTTAAATTACATCTCTTTTTAACATATTTTCTAAATATCCATATATATAATGCAGACGCACCTCTCTCAAGATCCATGTTTCAATAAAAGCTATTATGGGTGATAGGTCGACCCGACCTGAATTGGCTAGGTCTAGATGGCCGGGCACAGATTAGGTTCAATCAGTCTAATCCTAAGCCGGTCTTGACCTGGTCCTGGGTTGGTTCCATGCCAGGCTGGGCTAGGTCGATTTTTTTAAAAAAAGTACTTTAATGACTTAATTTTGTATTTAATATTTATTTCATAAAAAAAAACATCACCATCAATGTAAGTTTTATTAAGTTAAAAGCCAAACGGCACCTACAACTAACTGGAATATGCCTTATATCTTGAAATAATGAAACATTCCAAAAATTACCCAAAATTAAAACCTATGATCTGTGCTTAGCAATATAGTTAGATTAAATACAAACTAAATGTAACAAGGGAAAAAAAAAATTCAAGCCTCGTCATCGGAGCTTTTTTGGTTTTGTTTTTGAAATGCAGCAAGACCAAATCTTGGTTGCATACGTAGACTTCAGCTGCCTCCGATGTCAATCTTGTTCATTTCTCCAATATTACCCGTTTTCCTGAACTAAACGTTGCTTTGGATGCCACAGTTGAGACCAGAATTGCGAGAATCTTTTGGGTGATTATCAACAATACTACCTCAATCTCTTTGCTTCCACTACTCCAATATGTCAATATTGCTTGGCTTGAACAATGTGTTAAGGAAGTCATCGACCTCAGTTAAACCCAAAGTCATTGATCGGGGACATTTGAGTATTTGAAGGACTGAGTTGAATCTTGATAAGCTTGATCTCCTAAGAGAATCGATTTAAGGAGCTTCTCACAATATAACTTGTACAAAGAATGCAATTGCTTGGAAGCTGTAGCAAACATAGTCAAAACATTTACATGGGCCATTTCTAATTAAGTGTGATAAATGCCTTCAAGTAATGTGGTCATGCCCTGTCATTTTTACATATGAATCAAGCAAAGAAGCAACTAAAAATATTAGAGAAATGTTTTCAAAATACTGAAGTCATTTAGCCCACATGGCTTTGACCATCAGTTTCAAAAACTCATCATCTTTAAACTGATGTATATAGGTGATGTATACATGCTAGAAGTAAATGTCAAACAATGATCAAGAGCAGAAAAATAGACTTGTAAATTTGATTTATTAGCTTCAAATAATTTGAAGTTCTTATTCTTAACTATTTTCCTAAAATTTTTTCTAAATACAGAATTTAATTATGATCTAATTTAAGATTCTAGGTGCACATCTTTAACTTGTGAAAAAGGTTTTTCGGTACTAGGAAGGACATTGGCGTTTCGATTTTTTATATGGTGCCATAGCATTTCGGTGTCAAAATTGTTTTTGTGTACCAACTTTTTCTCGCAATATTTGCACTTCCCGTACCTGTAATCCCCTTCCTATTTGACCTCATAATGCTCCCAAACCCAAGCCGGTAACCTTAAGGATTTACTTTGTGCTTGTGTATCCTTAACATCGGGTTGACGACTTGTCGATGTTTATTGAGTTTATGAATCCCCGGCAAATGTCGCATCAACCTCTTCAACATCGTCGTCCGATAACTGATTATTAAGAATCAAATCATAATTTTTTGTGTCAATTTGGTTATCGGCATGCAACTCTTCAATTGAGATGCCTTTATTGGTTGGCCGGGATTGGTGACAAAACAAGTCTCGGAGACTAGTGGTGCTGGATAATGAAGTCTCCATAGACTTGTCCTTTTCTCTTGAAACCACGAGTGACAAAATAATAGTAGTGATTTAGAAAAAAAAAAATTAGAGATTAGAAAAAGATTAGCAAAAAGCTAATGAAAATAGTAAAAAAATGCTTGAGAAAATGTATCAGGGAAGAAGAGAGATTGAATTTTTTTGTGAGGATGCCTATTCATAGGAGGCCAAATTTTGGATGGACAAAAAACACCTTAGATTATAGTTATTTTGGGGGGGGGGGGGGGGGATAAGAAAAAAATGGGTGAAAAATGGGCAGAAAACCATTGGGGGCAGAAGTTGTAATTATGCCAATTTTTTTTAAAATCTATTGACTGGCCATTTTGTTACTGTCAGAGAGTTTCCGTTGGGTTTGGACCGGACTGGCCATGCCTGAGCTGAATCGGCCTCAGACCATGCTTTAGTTCAGGGTTTGGGCCTGGTCAAGTCTACTCAGATCTCCTCTTCTTCCAGGCCCATACACGGCCCACAATAAGGCGGTCTTCTTTGGGCCCATGCCGAGCCCGGCCGTGCCAGGTCAAACCGGCACAAGTCCCACCTCTGCTTGAAGGTTTGGTGCTTGCTATCAGGAAAAAAAAAAAACTACCCTTGTCATCCTTCATTTTCCTATCTAAAATTTTGTAATGTCTTATATTGTATTATGAGTAAAAATAAAATAAAATAAAAGCTAGCTTTTAGGTATTAGGATGACGTGTTTTTGAGAATGGATTTCTAAATGTACTAAACTTCTATTATATTGTACAAAATCTTAGATTATATGAATTGGTTAGCTCATTTGGTTTTTCAATGGTCAATCAAATAGTGTCATGTAGAATATAATAAGTTTTAGTACAAATTTTTTTAGTACATATAGTACTACTCTTAAAATAAAAGTGCTTAGGACCTATGTCACATAAAGCGGGAGCGGGAGCGAGAGCGCGAATTCGTTAAACTTGAAAAAATATCGAGAGCGGGAGCGGTTCGAGAGCGTCACTATATATATATAAGAAGACACAAATAAATTGATAGCCTTCAAAACTCAAATAATATCTGAAAAATCAAACCTATAAAATAAAGTCCAAACCAAAATGAATTCCAATAGAAATAGTAAAATTAATTAGAAATGACTAGCTACTGATTGTTATTCTTTATCACTCATTTCTAGCCCTCTTGCCACGAGATATTTCCTCTCTTTGTGCTTGAGACAAGTTTGATCTTACTTGATCGGAACTTGATGCTTGAGAAGAGTTGCGAATATCATCATCTCCATAAAGAAAAGTGTGATCTTTTCTATGAATTGCCTCCATATCGTTGTCCAGGACATCATCATATGTAAAATCATCCCAATTCTTATAGGATGATTCATAATCTTCTCTGTAACGCGTCAACATTCTGTTGTTGTAGTGCACATATACCAACGATTCAGCTCGATCTGCATTCAACTTGTTCCTCTTTACATTGTGAATATATGAGTATGTGCTCTAGACCCTCTCAGCACATGAAGTGTTAATGCTTTGAGAAAGAACCTTGACTGCTAGATTATATAGTTTAGGAGCAGCCACACCATACAAATTCCATCAAGCGATTGCACTCATCATTTTTCTATCTTCGATAGCCTGAGGTCGAGCAAATACTCCTGTATCACTTGTAAAATCGCTAAGTTGTTGACGAATCAGTGGAGTCTCCCGTAAATCATGAACAAGTCGATCAACCACATTCAGGTATGTCCCTAAAAACAAGGAAAAATATTACTAAGAATAAAGATATATATACTAAAAATATTACTAATAATCAGCCAGCAAATAAATAATGAAAAGTCAAGTATCATTAACAACAAAATTAAACATACCTTGTACAAATAAATTAGCATGTGGCTTAATCCTCTTCTTTCCACAAGGACCCACCTTACATAGCCAGGTTTGTGAGTAATAAAATGGAGTAAGCACATAAGCAAGTGTGTGTAGTGGGAGATTCATTTTTCTCCACCATTCCAAAATCAAATTCTCCACTGTTTTGTACAAATCACGATCATTCTGCAAGACTTCTTCAATAGAACCAATCATATCTTCCATTCTTTGATACACCTCCCCAACAACTGCTTTATCAGAATCACAAAAGCGAATCATTAACCAAATTGGTTTTGTGACAGAAAAAATGAATTTTACCTGTCCCCAAAACTCATCATCCAATACCACTTTCTTAACCTGATCATGTTCTAAGTTTGATCTAGAACTTCCTTTCTTAAGTTCTTCCCACTCATCATTCAAAACCATGGATATCAAAGCATTTTTTACTCGAAAAAGGCACTCCAAAACTGCATAGTGATGACCAAATCTAGTTTTGTTCACTTGAATGACATCCAATGCAGAAAAAGTTCTGAAGATATGCAGCACAAAGGTATGATTTTTAATATAGTTCACAACTCCTTTTGCTTTCTCATAACAATCACTAAAAAATGATAAACCTGGATGAGATGATTTGGCTAGATCTTTCATAAGAAGACTGAGAGTATGTGCCATACAACCAGACCAAAGAATATGATGATGTCTATCTAGAATAATATCTCCAGCGGCCTTACAGTTTGAAGCATTATCCGTCAAAACTTGTATAACATTATAAGTCCCCACAGTTTCAATAGCCTTAAGTAAAATGCCAGCAATAAATTGTGCATTTTTCTCATCACCAGAACAATCAACAGTATTAAAAAACATAGCCCTCCCTCCAGAAATAGCCAAAACATTTATCAAAGGTTGGTTCTTAATGTTGGACCAACCATCCGACACTATTGAAACTCCATACTTAGGCCATTGTTCCTTAATAGGAATTAAAGCACGATCAATTTTTGTTCTTTCTCTATCAAGTAGCATGGTCTTAATTTTTTCAGAACTAGAAGGCTTATATCCTTTAGGAGCTTCATTTATTGCTCTCACCACATCAACCCACAAAAGAGATCTAGCAGTATTAAAAGGAATTCCACAACCATAGAAATACCTAGCAATTATACCATCGGCTTCTTCTCTGGAAGACAACTTGAACAACTGCCCAATATGCTTCATGCCTTGTTCACGTGCCATATTTGTATCATGTGCCGGTGGAACAACTGGTAGATTAATGATAGGGGTCTTTCTACTACTACTTCCAAATAATTTTTTAGCCTCCTCCTCCTCCTATTTTTTCAACCCTGCTCTTTCTTGTTTTGTTATCTTGGTGCAAGTGGCTATTCCCTGAGCTCGTTGTCCAGGTAACAATCCAATTAAGTGAGCTCTTATACGAGAGTATGTTCCCGTATAAGGTTCTGCTCTACAACCAAAATTACAAGTCCATTTATCTTTCTTATTCTCAATGTATGTCACATACCTTCTCAAAGGTGTAGAGCTCAACTCTTTGCATTGGTCATTAGTATCACCAATGTTTGATTGTGAATCACTTCTTTCCTCATTGTTATTTTCTTCCATCGAATCTACAAATTCATTGAAAAATATATAAGAAATAATACATATCAATCTCAATTTGGAATAAAACAATTGGTTAATCCAATGGAGCATATATGAAAAAAATAGTAAAAAGTAATATTACTTAATCACAAAAGAACAAAGCTACAATGCAATTTAGGCTTTTTTAATTGTCTTTTGGCTTGTCTGCTTGCTTCACGTCTTCACCAATAAAACTTTCCAGCTGTGCTTGTACGTGTAAAAGCAAGCCTGCAAAGTTAAACTTTCCAACTTCACATACGTCCATAAACCATACCGCCAGACGACTTAAAAAATGGGAGAATCTACTACTCAGGTAACCACCCGCATTTCCATATGCTGTGCATTACGCTATAGTTATTGTCTTCTGAAATTAGCGTCCCCTCCGATTAAAACTTTCCTACCCCACTGCCTGCCTGCTTTTCTACTGACCAACATGCCGTTCTCCTCAATTCTCCTCCATTTTCGATTCCCTCGTTTGCTCGAATTTTCTCGGCGACCCAGATGTAGGGTCTATGTATCTCGGGTGGGGGTCAGCTTTCGAGAGCATTATTAGCTGTTGACACCTTCACATACGTTTGCGCATCGCATCGGATTTCAGAGCCAGCTGCCGCGAGCCTGCTGCCTGCGGCACTTCTTCCCCCTTCCCCAAGCCAAGCAAATTTAAACGCAATAGCCCGCGAAGAAGCCAAGCAAAGATGCCAACTCACCGGCACCGCCGCGGCCGCACAAGAAGTTATTGATTCAATCTTAAAAAGCAAACAAAATATGGACAAAGAACAATGCAATTCAGACGGCAGACCAAAGGAACAAAATCAATTCACCTGCTATCGCTTCGCACCGACTGTGGCTCTGTCTGTGGAACGAACTTGAACGACTACAAGGCTGCTGCACTTGCTCTGTTCGGAATCAGTATTTCAGACCAGCCAGACTTCGTCGAGCGGCTTCGGAATTAGCCAACAAAGCAAGAAGATATTCAAAACTCAGGGAAGTTTGGTTTCTTTTTAGGTTTAGACTTCAACGTAAATCAATTCCGTGTTAAAAACACACGAGTCTCTTCTGTTATAATTAGGATTTTTCTGTTAAACGAGTTCGCGAATTAGAAAGAATTAGAGCGCGCTTTCAGAATCATAAAATCGCGAATTGGGGACGCTCGCGCTCCAAAAGCGCGAATTGGCGCGCTGAACTTCCGGAGCGTTGGTAAGGAGGACGCTTCGTGTGACTAAGCTTAGGACACTACCTAAGAAAAATAGTTAAATGAAATCTCTTGAACATTCAACAGTGTCTATACCACTCATCCAACCCATCTGAGTTACCAAAAACATTGGTTATGAAAAATTTGTCCACCAATATTACAATTAGGCATGTACCTTTAACATGTTTTTTTTTGTAATAAAAAAATACAAGATGAGGTTAAGAAAACATAGAGTGACCAAGTTGGTGGGCAAGAATGACCTTTTGCCTAGGCATGACCAGCATCGAACAGCACTACACTGATTCAAAGACATTTCTGATTTGGTGAGTAAGCTGGTGAAGCCTCATGGGAATTGAAAGTTTGCCCAATATTTCCTGCAGAGTCTATAAATAATCAGTCAATATAGTTACTGTTCTAAGATTTTAATTCATTACAAAAGAAATTGCTTCAAAAATAGCAAAAAAGCTGCACCGTAACCTTATGAGTGACCCCATGCCCTATTAGTCACAAAAATTTCTAGATGCCAAAACTCAAACAGTGCCTGATGCTGGCCCTAAGATTGACATAGGGAAGACGAAGGATCATGAGAAAAATAAGAGTATTTTCACCAAAAATCATTTGCCATCAATAACTGCAAGAAAATATCATCTAGTCTAGATATAAGAGAAGAAGTATGAAATGGAGCATTCTTGAGGCGTATTCATTCTGACCGATCTAGATAATCTATAAAGTGGCTACAAGAAATCAAAACCAATCTTGATGCCAATGCTTTTGATGAGAAAGGATGGAAGCCAACCATTCTTTGAAGGAGTCATAGATGGTGGCGAACGGTGAGAACAAAAATTTCCCAATAAGTCCTATGACCCTGAACATTCCCAGAAAAGGTGAAACATTATTTCTGGAGGTAAGTGGAAACACGGGCACAAATAGTCTGCAAAACTGCCATGTATTGCAAGGTTGGATTTGGTTGGAAGAAGTTGTGATAGGAATTTTCATAAGAATATTTTAAACATCTGAGGAATCGAAGAAGCCCATATAGCCTTTAGGATCGAAGTAAAATTTGGGTGCGGCAACATACCAATGGAATTACCTATAGCATTTAATAACATGGTCAATTTCTTTCATAGCTCTAGATTGTATCCCTGTTTTACCATAAACCCAGAAAAGTGGCCTAACCATGCAGTAGTATCTTGTATATCAGGTGGCTATGGGGGAGCCATTTGCAATGCCAAATCAATAACTTGAGAGGGGAAATTGAAGCTAGAGTAGTGGTTGATCCCAGCATCGCTTTTGCCGTTCATATAAATCTAAAACTCAAAGCATAGGATCTATATAGACATCCCTAATCATATTACATAAATGAGAAGGATTAATGACTGGAAGCCATGGATCCTCCTAAACCCGAAGTGTAGAGCCATCCCCCATCGACCATTGAATATGATTCTTCAGTAATTCCTTACTACCATAAAGAAGGCTATGCCAAACCGGGGAGATATTTCCAGGTGCCTTAGTATTCCATACCAAGTGATTACGTGCATATTTAGTCATCAAGACTTTATAAACCAATTTATTACTGTCACCCATAAATACCCTCCAAAATGTTTTTGCCAAAAGTACTTAATTAAATAGCTGCAGATCCTTAATCCTAAAACCCCCAATACCTTTAAAGAGATGAAGAGCACCTTGGTGTTTCGTATGCATCTCCCTTTTAGATTGGCTACCGAACCATCAAAATTGGATAAAGTGTTGTGAGAGTTTATCTGATAAAGTCATCAAGACTTTATAAACCAATTTATTACTGTCACCTATAAATACCCTCCAAAATGTTTTTGCCAGAAGTACTTAATTAAATAGCCGCAGATCCTTAATCCTAAAACCCCCAATACCTTTAAAGAGATGAAGAACACCTTGGTGTTTCATATGCATCCCCCTTTTAGATTGACTACCGAACCACCAAAATTGGATGAAGTGTTGTGAGAGTTTATCTGATAAAGTCATTGGAACCTTTAAAATTGACATCACATAAAGGGGAATGGAAGACAAAGTTGATTGAATTAGTGTGAGCTAACTTATGGAATTGAGGAGGTTTCCATTCCAATTTGCCAAATGCTTATGCACTTTATCAACAAGAAATTAGAACGATGACTGATGAGACAAATCTTGGTAAAAAGGCATATCAAAATAGGTATAAATACCTTGACTTATCGAGAAAGGAAGTATCTCAAGAATATCGTGTTTGAAAGGCCTGTTATATTGTGACTAAAATACTATTTAGACTTTTGGGGATTAACATGTAGTCTTGCAGCTATCATTAAATCCTTAAGTGCCTAACTTAGAGCCTGAACTGCTGTTAAGGGTGAAAGCTTTCAACCCTAACTCGAAACCTGACAAATAGGGTCGGGTTAAGGTTAGGGTCTAGTCAATGGAGTGAAAAATGAGTATTCTGGCTAACCCGAACCCGACCTTATTCAAAGACTTATAAAATTAAGTTGGTTTGGGTTACACCTAAAACCACCCAATTGACCAGAACATTAGGCCCCAAACTCAAACCCCCTATCTCAGCCCAGTCTAATGGCACTATTTGGGCCTGTTACACATAAGCTACTATCCTATTGTAGAGTAAAACCTAACCCTAGATAAGTTACCAGACTCTCAATCTTCATCCCAACTTGTAGCAACCTGTTCCACCCAGAGTTCATCATGACGTTGTCGGCCCTCGCCAGCTTTGCGCTTTCGCTCATCGCCCTTCTCTTCAGCCTTAGGCTTGTTGCTCTAACGTTAGCCTCTTTGTTGGCCTTGTGTTTGTCGCTCGTTGCTCCGTCACTATCCTGCCTAGCCGCTGCCCTCCCTTTCCCGATCTTCGTATGTTATTCTCAGCATGATTTGTGATTGCCATTTCTAAATTTCTTCTGTCTCCCAAATGAATCTCATCCAAATGATTTGTGATTTGCCTAGAATTTGTGTTAAAGATGGCTGGAAAAGAGAAGTAGTAGATCTAATCTAGCATGGAGGTTGAGTTAAAAGGGTCAAAAAGGGATGGGATGCCCAGATCAAGCCAGAACCGATCCAAACTTTTTTTTCTTTGGGTTAAGGTCAGTTCAAGCGAGGAAATAACATCTAGTTATGGGCTTAAAAAATGGAGTTTGGACAACTTGAAACCCAAAAATTATAGCACTAACTACCACCACTATGGAATATAAATAGACCAGGCAATCATCCACAAAAAACAAGTGACTTATTTCCAGTCTGTACCTACTTATCTTGAGACCCTAAAGAACTCCCTAATTTTGCAGTTTTTAGAGTCTACAAGAAAATGTCACAGCACAAATTAAATATATAAGAAGATATTGGATAAACCTGACAAATTTCTGCTTAAGAGGAAAACCAATAAATAGTACATTCGTTGGTCAAGGGAAAATATGACACTCTCGTAATGCATTGCATAATAAGGTAGATCACATTGATTTAACAGCTACTTTTAGATATTCATGCGGCACAAATGCTTTGAAGAATACCATGTGAAAATTTTTCCCTTCTGAAAATACCAATCGTCAACTAGTATGTCTAAAACCAAAAGTACCCTTCAACGCTAAACGAAAGAAGACACAAACCCATTTAGAACGATTTTTATAATTAGGCTAAATGTTTAAATAATTTATAAATAATGAAAATCAAACTACTAAATTTAAAATTAAACTTTTTAAAACAATAAAACTAATCGTCAGTATTAATTACAAAAAAATCCAGAGGGTAGAAATAAATAAATAAAATAAACGTTGGAGAGCTAGCAGAGATTTTTGTCAGATATGTAACCAAATACTCGACTGTTCTAAACCAAAATAAGCAGCACAAGTCTAAACAATAAGTTTTGAAGTTTGGGAAACAAATCAGAGGTTCTACGCTGCAGATCCAAAAATAAACATGTCTGATCAACAAATTGAATAACAACATTTGGATTGTTCAACATTGCTTTTCCAGAGTTCTATCAACTATGGATACCAAGAAAAGAAAAGAAAAGAAACGAAAAGACAAAAAAAGTGAAAAAAACACACTGATCCAAGGGTTAAAACGATCCCGATCATGAAGTGTACTCGAAAGGCTGAGGTGGCTGAGGCTCCTCATCAACAGCCATGGCGGATGCAGTGCTCTGTTGGCCTGAAGCTGCCGCACCTGCAGAGGATGCCGATGTAGGTGCGTCAGTTAGTGAAAGCACCTCGGGCTCTGCAGGGCGCAGATCTCTCAGAAGAACAAACCCAGATGGTGCTAACTTCACCGGCACATATCTGCTCTCTTCCAAGAACTTTATATATTTCTCCTGGGACGGCACTACTCTTGCCGGATTTGTCAACATCTCAAAAGCAGGCTCAGGCTCTGACTTCTTTTCAGAGGGATTGTCAACCTGCGGAACACAAATTCGGTCAATAACACTTCTTGTCAGTGAAAATGAAGTTTTAGTATTGCCATTAATTTGAGGTACCCAAAACAACATCAGATCTTAGTTATGAAGAGAAACCCTCAAAGCCCCAACCTTTAACCCGACTAGTTAAAACCTAAAGCAGTTCTACATACACTGGAAGACCGACCAGGCAACCCCCAGAAGCACTATGACAACAACATTAAATCCAACAACAGTATTAAGCACAAGTACCGAAAAACAGGGCATGTTGTGTTTATCTCATTATCTGACCTGCATGGAATCACCATCCTTCTCACTTGATGACTTCCCCTTTCCAGCATTCTGAGAGGACTCTGGCCCAGATGACTTTTCAGCATTAGCCTTTTGTTCTGCCTCTTTTTTGGCCCTTGCTTTAGCCTTTGCAGAGGTTGACAGAACAGCAGTCGGTAGTTTTACAGCCGAAGTAGTAGTGGGCACAGTCGTTGGTTTTGGGTACTCAAACAATGAAGGTTTTGCGTGTGATAAGAATTCAAATTTTGGAACCTTCAGGTCATAATTCAGTCCGATAAAAGCAGTGGGTGAGAATGACAAACTTATGAAGTAGATTAGGGGATACCAATACCAAAACTGACTAAACACAGCAAGACCAACAACTGCAGTAATTTTATCATGCTTTGTTTTAGACAGCAATCTTATTGTCACGTTCCTCCCACCAGCATCCAGAATACCGGAGGCCAAAATTGCACCCATCTTACTCATTGTGTCTTCATGCTTATCAAGTACTATTTTCTCAAGTTGCCGTCTGCATGAATAAAAGTTGGCTTAGCAAAGTGATACCAACACCAGAACTACGTTAAACAATTTCATAAGACACAAAAGACAGCTATACATAACAAATACCTGAATGTTCCAACACGAGAGTCACTGGCTTCATTTATCTGCACCAAAACCATGGCCATTGCAATAAGAGCACCTTGACGAACAAAATCTACAACATCTGACGTTAAAGGCTCTAGCAAAGATACAGCCTCACTGAGGCCAGTGCCTGCACATGATATCCCTACAGCAAGTGCAGCACCATATCGAACATGAGGGTTGTACGACTCGGATAGCAAGGAGACAATTCGAGGAGTCTGTGAATTGGCAAACAAAAAATGGGATCAGTGAAAATTCATAACAGTTGCCACGGTCATTTCCCATAACCCTGATAAAAACAGTTCAGGAAAAAAAAAATAAACTTATTAAAGCACCAACCTGCTCTGGCTCAGAATAAAGGACAAATCCCAGTGCAAGAACAGCAGTTCTTCTAACATCATCACTCACATCTGATACAGCGAAGTGTAGCAGCTGACGTATAGCCTTGTTGTTTGCTGTTCCACTATATGCCAAGGCCAATGCATACATACCACCATAACGCAAAATAGGATCTTGATCTCGAGTCATTTGCTCGATCAGTGTATCAGCTTCTTCTTCCCTCCCATACACTGTAAGAGCTATCCCCAATGCTAAACCCCTGCAACAATTATCAAGCATGGAGGAAAAAACAAAATAAGACCATGCAGAAGAGGGAAAGTAAATCCATCAAACAAATGGCAAAATGCTGACATTACCTTATAATCTTCTCATGTTGGGTCTCATGTGCATAAGCAAGCATCTCGCCTGCCTTTTCACTCGCAGTTCCAACCATTAGCAGACCCATACTAATTCCAGCGGCTTCACCAGCAACAGCACTGTCAGTGTAAAGAACACTTTTTATGTCATCATAGATCTCCTCATCAGCAGTTCCTAGAGCTGCTAACCCTAGACCTAAGCATGCACCATGTTGGATAACCTACACAGAAAGTTTCAAGGGCCACCTGTCAATTTAGAAAACCATAGTACACAAAATTGAACTTTCCAAAAAACAAAATGCATACCTCTACAGTAGTACTCCGTAAGCTATCACGAAGAAATTGCTTAATGCCCTCACCATGGTTGGCATGAATCAAACCCAGCGCATAAAGTGCGCCACCTTCAGAATAGGGACTGCCACCACCTCCAGCCCCACCCTGGGGTAGGTAAGGGGCCATTAAGGACCTGCCCTGCTGCAAGTGACCTCTATGAATAACACCGAGTCCAGCTGTTGCACTGAACTTAGCCCAATTGGTGGCTCTACTCAACCAATCCTGATAATATAAAACAGAAAAGCAATTACACACAGCAGAACTTGCAACGCAAGACAAAGAAAACCACAAACAAGATGTAAAACATACCAAGTTATCTCTAAGGAAGGTGTCAACAGTTGTTCCAGCATGCATTATCGCATTTGCATAAATTGTCGCGCTATGGCATACACTATTCCTCATTTCAACAGACTGCTTGATTGTCTTTAAAATAAGAAGATCCGACCTATTATCAAGTCAAAATTATGAGTGCGAAAAGTCAAAAAAGTACAGGAGGAACTTGCCCGTGAATTAATTACTCAATAAAACATGCAAGTGGGTTTCACTATCTCACTTGTTATGACTGTAAAGGAATTGTAGAGTCAACTCTATTGATGTCTGTCCTGATAATATTCCTCTGATCTTCGTTAGCCTCTCTGCATAAATGGCTTCAATTGGATCTATCTCGGATGCACTCGTGGTAGCAGCAGAAGATCCATCTGTCATCTGAACATCCGTAGATGCAGAAGGGTTTTCATTTTGACCAGAAGCTGGGTCACTGGATCCTGATTGCACTGGTTCCGAAGGTCGAGTTTTGGGGTTCGGGAGGCGATCTCTCACATTTAGCAAAAAAGCCTGACGCTCATTCTCAACAAGGTCAAAGGCAATTTGAAATGCCAGTAGTGTGTCATCCTTGTTTTCAGATCGAAGGAGCTTTTCCAATATAGCTGCACAACCTTCAGGTTCATCCAAGACCATGAAACACTGGCAAATGCTCCAGTAATCAGGAGAAGGCAGCTTCTGATATACTTTAACAAGAAGACGGAGCACCTGCATGAAGAGTCAAAGAACACTCAAATCTTGTGAACTTTTGATGTAATGAAACCAATCAGCAAAGCAAACACAAGCAGACACTTCCTCAGAAAACAACCATTCAGACAATTACATGATAGATACTTGAATATATATGACTGTTTTAAAGAGCCAAAAAGTCACACCCATCAAACAATGAGAACTAAGCAAATAAATCAACATGCATATTAAGGTTGTGTCTGATGGCATTCTACATAAATTACAGTGCTAAGATTCCTAAAGTATAAAATTGTAAAACCCACTTACGGTGAAACTACAGATTCTTAATTCCTTTCACGAAGAAAAAAGTAGTTATAAGATCAACCCCAAGCAGCTGAGCCAAGTGTAAACAATAGAACTGCTAAAAATTCGAAGGCATTCAACCTAAACAGAAAAAGCAAAAAAGAAAAAGCTATCATATTACACTACCTCTTGACGATATTCACGGAGATTAACAAATGAATTAGAGACATTATTGCAATACTGCAATGCCCCATGAACATTGTTGCTCTTTATTATGGCTTCCTCAAGCTTATCCAATCTTCGGCACTCAATTGCAGTTCCCATAGCCTGTTGATACTTCCCATCCATGATGCACCTTAAGAAAATAGTATGGTCAGATAGCTAGAAGAACAATAGACTCTCATCAAGAAATCACTTTTATCTACATACTTATCCAACATTCTCTCTACAATTGCCTCTAAACGAGGATCCACTTTTGCTGCTTCGTCACTTGATTCCGCTGCCTTTGATCTGAGGCTTGCATATTCATCTATTGCCTTGGCTGAAAGTGATAGCACAATCAAGAGGCAAATGTAGTCAGCTTATGAGTCATCTGAGTGCTGAAAGCTATACTCCACAAAATGATCTGCATCTTTGGAAAACCTAATTATTTTTTTTTTTACTCTTGGGATGGGTTAGGCTGACATCAATTTAAGTGATTAGAAGTGTTTATTTAGATATATATTTCAATTTCTTGGAAACTTGTGAACTAAATGAAAGACAACAAGCAAAGATATCCCAAAAAGCACTTCCATTGTTTTCCAGAAATATGTATTTCTTTTATAAATTTTCCTTTTTTTTTTACAATGGAACATGCAGAAATTTGTTATATAAAAAAAAAATGTATTCAAGTCATAATTGGAAAGATAAGAGAATAATTTCCAAATGTTAGATGTTTAACCCAAAAATAAAAAATGAAATAAATGTTTATTTTTAACACAGGAAAAATCCACCCAAGCACTGTGCCAAACAAATATTTAGGTTGCCATGAGCTATTTGCACATTTGTATGAAGGTACCAAAGTAAATCACAAACACTTCTTTCTCAGTTGGTGGGGAGGGGCGGACAAAAGAAAATTCGCAACTCTTACAGATGACAAGTCATACAAAGAACACAAAGACCAAGGAGTACAATGAATCCTACAGATCAAGTTAAGATCATCAATACCAAGAAGAATATGGACGTAATCAGAATCCTCTGAAACATCAAACAGTGAACCAGCTCCAAGGGCATAAGACAGAGAATCATTGAGTTCACCCAAATAGTAGAAGACCTGAATAAAAAACACAAATAGCTACATATCAAATGCACAAGGCAGTGAATGTAAGATATATCTTGCACTTAAGAAAATATATGCATAAACAGAACTAAAAAAAGAAAACTAGCATCAAAGAACCATGAAATACACTAAATAAACTTAACAACATGCTGTCTGCAGAACATTTTTCCATTTGATGATCAGTTTCATAGAAACAGCTCTATCAATAGAAAAGCTCCATATAGTCCATTCACATTTGAGAGATATTTGCTGATGGGTAATGACAAAAACGCACAAAATGAAAAAGTCAATGAGAAAATCTTATGACTATATGGATACTCGACTTCTCCATCAGTGGCTCACATTAAAAATCCATTTCAATCACTTCCATGACCACATATGCTATTCTAATATACAATTCCTGAATCAGGCATAAAATGATGGGAGTGAGCAGGATGGAGGAAGTGAGTGACAGAGACCATGGTTATTAAAAGCACACTAAAGCACATAGCACATAGTGCTTGGGCCTTTGGGCTATTTGCCGTTAACACTTAACACAATGCCCATAAAGAAAGCACGCTTTACACACATGAAGCGCACGATTCAGATAAAACGTAAGGCATTGATTGAACCAAAAAAACATGTGTTTCAAAAAAAAATTTCGTTGTTTTCTTTTAAAAGAATTATTGGACCCATCGGTTTCCACAAAGAAAACCCTAGTCCTAGTCAATCAAACATTAAAAGCTGAGTGGGAAGTGAAGGAAACAAGCCGTTGCTTACACCGGGAAATTAAAAAAAAATAGAAAAATGGAGGAGGCAAGCTGAGCAACAAGCCATAGAGCAGCACTGAAGCAGCTATAAGTCTGGTCCTAATTGTGACTTTGAAGACTTGCTACTCTTCAAGATGATGAGATGTGACTTGGGAGTTAGACTTAGCTAGTATTTTTTATACTTTTATTAATATTTTAGCACATTTATATGGATGATTTTGTGTTTTTTAGCTAATGCTAAAGCTATTCAACAGTTGATTTTGGTATACTTTATGTCTAGAATTAGCTAGTTCACATACAATAGAGCTTATTTATAGAGTAGCGCTACTTCATTAAAGCGTGTGCTTTCACTTTGTGCTAAGCACTTCGCACTTTGGGACCCATGGTACCTTAGTGCGCTTTTCACTTTTCAAAATTGAGAGAGACAAGAAGAAGGCAACAGACCTTTGAGACCAGCAGAGCAGCAAGCTGTCTCTGATGTTGATCAAATTCTTCATCCTCGTATACACTTTCTCTGAATCAAAAAGAAGCTATATTAAAACACCTCATCAGGTATCAGAACACATGAGGTGAACTCGGTAAAAAGGTTGATAGCAAGAAATTATCAAGAGTTGAACAAAGCTGTAATCCAGAAAGCAGAAAATGTTAACATCAGAACTCTAGAACCTAGACACAGTTTTCACTTGTTCAGTTTTTATCAGCACTCTAACATAATACTCAGATCACTTAACAAAACTTTAGAGGAGCATGAAAAAAAAATAATGGAGGAGCATGAAAAAAAATAATCTTATCCATGCAATGAATTAGCTTACTGTAGGAAAAAAAAAAAAAGGAGAAAGCCAAGACAAGCCACCTCTAAATCCAAAGGGTTCAAAGTTTCGAAAAGGAAAAGATGATGAAACCTCAAAACCAAGGAAGCGGAAGCTCACTCTGCCAATCCACATTATGAACAAACACTCTTCAAAAGTTTTTAAGCACCAGTGAGCTTCAGTCAACCAGGACACCAAGCAACCTAGAATATATCTCCAGCACTCACACTAGAGTTCATATCAATATCGCTTTAACAGCGATGGCAATGACCTCAAGCCATCTGAAATAAATTGGCCAACCGTACAGCATTGCTGCCAGTTGTATGATGTTGCCATCTAGGTAACTTGCTTCAAAATTGTCTTAGGTCAATAACACAGCCAAGCTATTCTGGTCAATAGGATATTGAGCTGCATGAATCTAAGATGTCATAGGGAAATCCAAAACTACAGTCTAACTTTATTACTGCAAACAGTGAAAATTTTCAGTTTCCATGACCTTTAAAAATCAACTCTTTGCACCTTAAGACTTCTCTGATTCTCAATGCAGCTATTTTGAAGCAATTTAATATCCGAAAGCATGAAAAGGAAACAAAATTACGAAGAAAACTTCATGGATGACATTGCTAATGTGCAGTAAAATTCACAATTCGCAACTCCTACTCTACTTCACTAACCGTTAGGAACCTTATAAGCCACTGGAACTTTATCCAAACCCACGGAATGCACAATTCAATAGATCAGCCAGGTTTTGGTAGCAAGAATCAATATTTAAAATCGCCAACACTATATAAGCTAAACAGTCGCCTGCCCTCAAAATTTCTCCTCCCTAAAACTTAAACAACCTTCGCGACTCAAGAAAGCAAAATTCTTTCCAGTTATCTTACTAGTGATTGACTAAGAGAGGAGCCGCATCGAAGGCTACAACAAAGAATACCTCAAATAGAAACAACAGAAAGCAAAAACCCAAAATTCAACAAAAGAGTTGAGATAGAGTACATGATGGGCACGCTTGTGGAGATCTCAGGCCAAAACTGGTCAACGAAACTGTTGAGGTTGGAGAGAGCGTGCAGCTTCAATTGGGGGTGGCTCTCGTTCAGCATCGCCAGTAAGCCTCCTGCCGAACTCACCATCGCGGCCGCCATGGCTGGTGCTGCGGAAAGCCTAGGGTTTCCGAATCGATTCAACGATCCGTCTCCGCTTCGAGTATCGAAGGGTTGAGCTGTTCCAACACAAAAATGGAACTGCGAACGACTCGTAAACCCTAGCAGACGCCCGATTCAAGTATCCGGGGAACAGCGAAAACTAGCAGAGGTGAATTCGAGAGGGAGGCGGAGAGAGAAAGTTAATGGTAGTATTGATATTTTAATTATATTTCTGGTTTTATGTTAAAGTTGAATCTTGTAGACTTACCCGCTAGCAAGTCAGGGAGTGGAAAAGTGGGTTGGGGTCTGAGTTGGATCTGGGCCGGCTCGAACAAAGTATGGGTCGGTCAAGAGCGGATCGGGTCAGCACCGGAGGACGCTAGTTTTCTTCTCGCCTCGGAATCTAAGATTCCTCCCGCTTCGCTGGCCAACGGCAGCGTCGCACAGGTGACTGTGAGACGACGTTCAGGCGCGAAGAGGGGGCGAACGGCGGGGCAATTGGCAGTCGCGGACCAAAGAAATAGCAGCGATGGGTCAACATTTAGAGCAATTAGCTTATTAGGCTTATTAAGCGGGTAAACTGCACTAAAGGGTAAACTCCAAATTTGGTATCTTAACTATTTAATTTGTCTTCAATAATCTTCTAACTTTAAAAGTGACTATTAACGTTTCTTGACTCAAACAATATTTTCAATTTGAGTCTCATCTATCAGTTGAGCAGTTAATTTAGATGAAACTTTGCCTACATGGCAGCCATAATGCCACATGGCTTTCTCTTTAACTAAAATGATGACTATTTTGTACAAAAATGAAAATTAAAACCCAAATTGACATAAACACAAAATCTTAAAACTTAAAACATAAGTTAACCCCAATTGTCAAAATCGAAGACATCAGAGATTAACCGGTGTTAGATTTGAGGGTAAAGGCAAATGATTGGAGATAGAGATGGATGTGACGAAGGCAAATGGAGGCCGACAGCTGTAGGAGGAAATTGAAGACGGAGGCTGATTACTGGAAAAGGAAATCAACGGCAAAATCAAGGGTTCTCAGAGCAAAATCGACGATGAAATCAATGAAACTAGCTTCTAGGAAAGAGGCTTGAGTGGGGATCAAATGTGAGCGAAACGAAGAAGGGTCGGAGGAAGGCTAAGAGATGCGATTGAAACGAAGAGAGGCTCGCCGATCATGGAGGTAAAAAAGGTGGAACCACTGAAGAAGAGGAAGTCACCATGGTCGGAGGGGCAGCAGCGAGATGGTGGTCAACGGGCGGCAGAGAGGTGGCTGTCGATTTCCTTCAATTTTAGTCCACTCGTCTTCGTCAATTTTCATTCATAGTCGTCAGCTGGTGGCCAATTTGCTTGGTTTTCAAGGCGCCTTGCCACCTGCCAGACGTATGTCGTCAGACTAGAGGGCCAAGAAGAGGGTCGATCGAGAGCTTCGGGTTGAAATTGGGGAAGATTTGGTTATTTAATTTTTAAGTACCTAAAATTTTTTTTTTTATCAATTCGAGCCTAAGATTTATTATTCTCCTAATTTTGTTACTCATTGTCATGTCACGTCACATTGTGGGACCAAGAAAAGGGTATTAAGCACCACACAGGTAAGTTCCATAAAAAATAAAGGCTCAACTGGTAAATAGGACTCAAATTAAATGAATTGTTTGAGTTAAAAGATTTTAATAGTCACTTTTAGAGTTATGAGACCATTTTAGGATAAACTGAATAGTTAAATGACCAAATTTGGATTTTACCCCTTTCACTAAAACTCCAAAATCTTTAATTTTCATTACAAATTGTTTCTCAACCTCCATTCTATAACATATTAGTTCAACCTTTACAATTTATTGCATATTATTCCTTAGCCTTAAAAAAATGAATTGGTACAAAATTCTGATTTACATAAAAGAAAAACTAATAATTTGAATTTTTGTTAACTATTAAAAATTTTATGATATATATATTAAACTTATGAGAAGACAATTACTAAATAGTTTGAATTCTAACCCTCACGCATTCATCTAATTTCAACTTTTCAAATTCTAATTTAAAATGTTTGGTAACAAGTACAAATTCAATATGTCATAATTTTTTATAGTTAATAAATTATTTAGACTATTAATTTTTTTTCCTTTATAAATCGAGTTTCCATGTTAATTCAGTTTTGACTAAGGTTATGAACTAATTTGCAACAAAGACTAAAGACTTGTGACCAATATGCAAGGTAATGCAGTTTTCAGGACCAATTTGCAATGGCAATCAAAGGTCTGTGATTTTTTGTGCAATTTTCCCGTTATTAGGCTTTTTGTTTTTTTTTTTCCGCATATGCAGGAGCGTTTTTGCATGGGTGCAGCCTGGTGGAGGGTACTCTAAATTGAATTAAAAAAAAATTATATTTGGGCCATAAGTTGGGAAATGAGAATTGAGGGGCATTTTTTTTTTTTAAAAAAAAAGTCATTAGTAAATGTTAAATTAAATGACATAATTTGCGATTTTTATCTCGAAGGTAGCTTTCGCATTATAAATAACTTTTGTATATTTAAAAATTAATATCTCACTGCCTAATAATTATTTAAATAGCATTTTTCTTTAAAATAAATAACTTTATATTAATCTTTTCCCATTATCCTTAAAAAAATTTAAAAAATTCTTAGTTTTCACGAATAATGTCTTAAAAGTATTTTTTTGAAGTTTTAAAGATTTGAATTAGTATATAGTTTACAAGAGTAATCACTATACACACACGCACACACAAATACTAATTTTTCTTATTCTCTAACAATGAATGGTCACTCTACCAATATATGCACATAGCCTTACAATTGTTTCTTTCACAGTCACAAAGAATAATATGATCTAAAATTTTATGCATGATCCATTTAAGTTTAAACAATCAATTAACTACTATATTTGTCTCATATTCTTTGCTTTTTTCATTTAGTTCACTTAAGTTTGATTTGAATTTATCTATTTTATTATTTTTCATAAAAATTCAAAAAATTATATTTAGAAATTACAAATTTTCATTGATCATTTATTTATAAAACTTTTACTGTCCATATGCTAAATGCTGAAGATAAAAAATCATATATTAATTACTCTAGATAGTAAATAATACAAATGATTTAAAACAGATGAAGTATTTAATAATACAAATAAAAAATTATTGTAGAATTTTTTATCATAGGTTTCATCTTTTGTCATGCTTTATCATTGTATATACTAATTACCTAAGGGATGGCACTATGCTTATAAATAGTGCCAAAGCTGCTACAATTATTGCATTTTTTTGGGTGGTTTTTTGCCCAAAAAGAGTAAATTGCATAATTGGTTATTTATTTCTTTTTTATGATATTTTCTGGTCCTTAAACTTTGAAACTATGCATTTTTACCACTTCATCCTAAACTTTTGGTTTTTATTTTTAGGTCTAACTTTCATGAATAACACATAAGGTCTCGATTTCTCCTAAAATTCCAAATTCACTACATTGATCTCATGTCACATATTTTTTATTTACCCAATTCACTCTTTTGAATTGATCATAACCTATATTTGAATTTATAACTTTATTTTAGCACTTTTTCGTCTATAAATCTAATCGACATGAAAAATTTATATATTTGTCAACCAGGTTGCAATAAAATACTGGTTGCAATTTAGTGTACTACTAAATAACATATGTACGCATGGATACAAATGTTGGTATGTTCAATTGTTTTTCATAATGCATGTATGTAGAATTACATTTGGTTGAAGTTGTGATGGATTTGGTTCAATTTTTTAGGAAATTTATATTATTTAAAATGATTATTATTTTTTGTGTAGGATTTCCAATATCTGAAAATCATTTTGGGTCTGAAAATATTTATAAAAAAAAAAGATATCAACCAAGTTCTCATTACTGTTGTTACTACTAGCAGTAATATTTACGAATACCAAATGTCAAAATGAGCAAATTTGCCACTAAATTATAGAGGGTAGAGTAATTCTGCCATTAAACTTTTTTTACATTCAAATTTGTCATTAATGTTTTCAAAAGGTGAAAATTTGATATCAATGTTTTTTGTATTGGGAAAGCTAGCAAATCTGTCACTGATCATTAAAATTGCTTAACATGGCAAATGTCAACCATCATCTTCTCTTTAGCAAACCCTTGTACTATGCCTTATCCTTCACCCTTTCCACCATAGGTGTTACCTCCACTCTTCCATATATCTCGACAGCGTCCCCAGAAACGCTTATTAGAACAAGCCCTGATCAAATGCAGTTTGACTAATACAAATGGGATAAAACTCAAAGCACTGTAGTTCTAAAATAAAGAATTGATGGCAAGAGCGATGGAGGATTGCTCGGCAACAAGGAAGAAGGTGAAAACAATAAGGCTCAGCAATGGGAGTGTATGGTCAAATAATGGGTTTTGAGTCATTTAGGTGTTGTGAAAGATTTATGTAGCTAAGGTTTAAGAAGAAAACTTTCAAGAACTAGTTTAAGTGTTATGTCATATAATAATATTCTCTTAACAAATGAAATATTTTACCATTAACGATCAATGACAAAATTCTCTGCAATGAAAATGTTAATGACAAATTTGCTTGTAACAAAAGTTTAGTGGTAAAATTGTTCTACCCTTTACAATTTGACAAATTCACTCTTTTCAACAATACCAAATAGTAAATACTTCCCCATTTATGTGCATCAAGCATCAAACTTTTTTCATTTCTATAAGTCCACCAAACTCTTTTAAATTAGGCAATTAGGCTCACTAGACCACTTAGGTATCAAATTGAATACTTTCTAAATCATTAATGAGGAAAGTACTTCCTTCATCCATTTCAAGTAATTAATATATAATTTTTTTTTAATATTTTTGGTATATAGATGTAAACTTTTAATGTATAAATGATTAATTCAAATTTATAATTCTAAATATAAGATAAAAAATTCAAATATAACTTAAGGAAAAAGTGAAACATTACAAAGAATTTGATAAAGAAGTGGCATATTTTACCAAATAAAGATAAATTTTCCTTTTGGCACCCATTTGTAAAGACCATAAATTTTCCTTCCAATCTCTTTATTGATTAATTACTTTGATGTGAGTTTGTTGTTAAAAACTTGGCTGTCAAAATTGCAAGTTACTGTTAGAGTTCTTGTATTATATTGATTTTAATTTTCTCAATTTCCTTTTACAATAGCACATAGAGGTTTTCTACATATACTCAGCTGCTCTCCTTGTTCTAATAGAAAAATCTTTTTTCCTCATCTACATATCTTACTCTATGTCAAATTCTTAAAAAAAATATATAGGTTTTTGGCATTCTATAGAAATTTAAAGTCTTTATTTGGAAGTGTTTGATTAATGCTTTTTTAACCACCACTAACCTAGTTTCTCATGGCGGCCTATCAAACCTATTTGTGCACCAGATGCAAAGCCAAACCTAAGACATCATTAAACTTATTCTAGGAATGCTAGAGTTGAGGGAAATTTTTGCCTAATCCTTTCACCATCATCTTTTCCATCATTTGAATCATGGTTTTTCTATTTCTTTGTGGTTCCCAAAAAATAGGAATTATAGTAGCTATCTTTTCTAATCTCAACATTATGGCTTATTTGGTTAAGTAGAAATGAGTGGACCTTCCAAAAAGGCTCATTTCACCCTTAATCAATTAGAGCAAGATGAGATGACATTAGACACCAAATCCTTATATCTAGGGAATACCAATCCTAGCACCTTAAATCCTTTGACAATCAGCCACACTGTTTATGCCATACATGTGGCTTTAGGAAACTACAAATCATGTATCAAAACCTGAAAATATTTCTAATTAATGGTGCTTGGAGACAATCTTTAGATTTGGAAGCTGCAGGTTAGGTCTACAAGAAAGTCAATTGACCTCTAAAGTTGCAAAAAAGAATACTTCTCCTATGTTGATTCTTAGCTCTAAAAGCAGAACTCTAAAGCCATGGAATTATCACATTTGTATCTGATTGTGTCCAAGTTCTCCAGGCGTTAAGATGATCTATTCCAACTACTCCAACTGTCTTACACATAGTCCAGCAAATTATTATCATTGAATTAAATACTATGGTATACCGCACAGTATATCATTTATTGTGGGTAAGCGGTATGCAGTACAAATGTTTTCATGTTTTATCATTTTATCACACAAAATACTGTGGTATAGCGATATTTTGCATACCAATCATTTTTTTATGTACATTTTATTAAAAAAAACTATAGTATACCACAAATACCGTAACGTACATACCGCTGTATTTTATTTTTCACGGACATGTATGGGATATCATATTTCGAGCCACCTAAGAACTCAATGTGGTATTAAAATATATATTTTTATTATTAAATTATTGTTTTTTTTTTCTTCTTGTATCAATAAACTAGTTTTTTTTCTGAATAATATTTATTTTGCTTTTTATATAACATTTTTTATGATTTTTGTATAAAAAAATATCTTCTATCGTATATATATTTTTATGTTTGACTACTTATGATGCGAAAGATTAGAATACACATAAAAATGTGAAAAAAATGATTTATTTAATTTATTTCATCTTAAATTAATATTCTATCATTTTTTTGTAAAAATGATAACGGTATATGGCACGATATACTATGCAGTATATCTTAAAAATATGGTATGCAATATGCCTAACGGTAGTAGTATTTAACACGTTGATTACCATAAATGTCAAAGCTAGCTATAGAAGCACTGTGGTCATCATTCCTAGGGATATTCTTTAATTTCTTTTGTATGTGCTTTATGAGTTAAGAAAAAAAAAATCAACTAGGCAAGTGCCAACAGTACCACTAATGCAATCCATAGGTTTTTTTTCCGTAGCCTACGGATATTTTATCTAGTGATTTTCTTCAAATTTTTTTTTACCTACCACCTAAGATACTTCTCAGCTACCTCTCCAATTTAAAGTAGTGCCACAAAGGCAATACTTTTTCTTGTGCCTCGCTTGTTCTTGTTCTTTCTTCTCTAACAACAAAAAGAAAATACACTGAGAAGTTGAGAAAAAGAATGCGAGTGGTAAGAAAAAGAAGGTCTTCACTTTGAATTAAGTCTCTGAACACAATAACCTTAAGGATTGTTTGGCTCATCATCGATGGCAAGATCAACCATCTTGCCAAGGACATAGCTAGGATATGAGTCAAGGGGTTAAAGGCGAATTGTTGACATGTTAAAAGTTACAATCAGTAAAAGAAAACTTCAAATAATGTAGCATATAAATGTATAAAATTTGAAAATTTATAATAATAAAGTTCAATTTAAAATCTTATAACTAGAATTTAACATTCCCTCCATCCCATTTTATTTGCTTTATTTCATTTTGGCACGTGGTTTTAGGAAATTACAAATTTTGCATATCTTATCACTTTTGCCCTTACCACACCTTTCTTTGTTTCTCAAGTACAATGATTGCTTCAGAATTTGTTCAATGGTTTAAGGTTATTTTCTCATTTGTTAATGAAACAACAAAAGAATCACAAATCATAGTTGAAAGAATCAATCACTATCGAGCTGGAAATAAGCTAACTTGCTCCTAAGAGGAGCAGATCTCTTCTTTCACAGGTGACTTTAGGCCTAACAGTGAAGAACCTCTAGATCTCGGCATTGTAAACTAGATTCAGGGTTTGTGTAGACCCAAATTTAGCTCGACAAGATGAAAGCCAAGATATCTCTGCCTTCTTCATGAACTCGGGCATCTTTTATCACCATTATGGAGTTCGTCGCTGATGTTGGTGTTCAACATGAGGAAAGTTGGGATTAATATCAATGGCACCAGAGGTCTGAGGTGGCTTTAGGTTGGATTTGTGATGGGCTTATTTTTTTTATTGGATTTTCTGATTTTCAGCAATGAATTAATAGATCAATGGTTGTGTCTAAGGTTGTCAAGATCGGAATCCTACCTTAAATCGTTTTTCACATTGCAAGATCGAGATCGTAAGATCAGATTGTGGATCATAAAATCCTACAAAAACCTAAAGTTGATTGTCTAAACAATATAATTCATGTAAAAGGTCAATTATATTGGAAACTCAAATAAAGTTTTTAAGTGTCATGACAATAATAAATATACTACATATTACCACTTTAAAAATTCCAATTTTAATTTTTAAAGGTACACAAAAAATTCTAGTTGAGACAAAATTTAATATAAACGAAAAAAAGAAACAAATTTTTCATTAAAAAAAAACAGTACATATGTTTGCCATTTATTAAAAAAATTTTGCCTCTCCCAAAGTATTTTTTTATTTCTTCCTCTAGTTACGCCTATGCTACCTCTATACAAAATTATCATTCGAAACTAGTAGTAATATTTTTTTTAATAATTTTTTTATTTATATTCAATTGAAATTTAATTTTTTTATATTATCTCATTGTCTTCTCTCTCTCCCTCCGTTTGACTGGTTTCTTATTCTTTGTCTCTGATTCTCTCTCCTTTTCACATATCTTTAGCTTTATTGCTCCCATCTCTCTCCCTTTCTGTCTTCTTCCATTTTCTAATGACCAAACTCTCTCTTTCTCTCTCATCTCTCATGGTCTTATCTCCGCATCTCTTTCTCTATTTCTCCATCTTTCTCTCTCTTTCCCCTATTTTTTCTTCTTTGTCATTCTTTCATCTTACATTATCTTCTCCGAAGTCATGATTTTTTAAGAAATTGTCACCTAAAATAGGCATTTTTTTGGCATCTGGGCTCTTCATCCTTCATCATATTCTTGATCTCTTCCATGTCGTCTTCTTCATCTCTCTCCTTTATGATTAATTTCTTTTTCCTTCAATTTTTAATTTCCTCTTCATTGTCATGAACCACCCATTACTTATTTGGCTGAGACAATGAGACAGTCAAGATGTATTTTTCAGACATCAACGACACTGTAAGCGGATGAGTGAAGAAGCAAGCAAAGGCAGAAGAACTTGAAATTAAGATCAGTGGGATCGAATGATCCTACCAATCTTACTATCCTGGAAGCGATCCTATACAATCCTATACTATCCGTGATCTTACTATGATTTAACAAGTTTTGTAGGATTCGGATCATAGGATCGCACGATCCTACGATCCGAATCGCGATTTTGACAACCTTGGTTGTGTCTCTATTAACTTGATTTTACAAATTGTTTTGTTTGTAGCTCCTTTTTCTTTTCAACTTGTTTGGCGACTTATTCTGTTAAGTTTTTAGGCTTTTGTTAGGTATGTAACAAAAGAACAAAGATTTGAGATTATTTTGACAAAAATCTGTTTAGACAAGTTTTGTTTTTCAAATGAGGTTATAAAAATGGGTAACACTGTAGAGTTGAAGTAAAAAATTTACTAAACGTAATTTGAAACATTTGAAAATACAAAATCATGCAAAACATATGAGACAAAGAGAGTGTAATGCTACTTTAAGTCTCTAAAATTATCAAATACTGCATCTAAATTAAAAGTCTTTGTAAGGTCCTTTTCAATATATAAAAGTTGAATATTAGCAAGAAAATCAATATTCATTTTTTTTCACAATCTAATCTTTACAATTTTTATAGCCGAAAAAAAAAACATGTTTTGAAGTGATAGCTAACACATGAAGAGTTAATATCAAACATATTAAATTGGACTTTACTAGGATTATGTTTATTTGTAGTTTTGGCAAACTAAGGCCTAGTTTGTTTCAATTTAACTCACATGAGTTAATATGTTTTGGGCTAGTGGGTCTAGCCCACATAATTTTGTCCAAACATTTGCCCCTAAAGTTCAAGAGAAATTACATCCTCCACCCTTTCTCGACAAAAATACGTAGTCTCCATTCCTCGACAAAACCTAACCCACCACCGTTATCATTAATCAACACTCCCTCTACTCTGCTAAACTCCCTATCATCCCTTCTCCTTTTTCATCATCTTTTTCTTCAAAAAGTTCAAACCCAGATATTTTATTGATTTGATTTGATTTGCAGTCTAGAAGCAAGATCGATCTTACTTTGTCACCATTGAAATCCATGCCCACTAGGCTGTGATCCACGATATTTCCAACATTCTTATTTCATTTAAATGATTTTTGGGTTTTTGAGTGATTGAAGCCATCAAATCCTACATCTAGGTTTACATATCACAAACATAAGATTGTAAAGAGGCTTCAAAAGAGGAACCGGATTTATGGGATGACATAGGACATGGTGAATGACACACTGGTGTTGAAGACGACAAATACCAGAGTAGTGTTCAGTCTTAGCCCACTGTCTACTTCATTGGCTCCGGTGTGATCCTTCCGAACCCTCATCTTCAAGAGGAATATCCCACTTTCTATGCATTTACTCCATTCCCTCCCGGGTTATCCCTACAAAATCCTTCCTAGCTTATCCTTCCGGAATCACCGTCACTAAAGGTGGTTGGGGTTTACTTACAAGAGAACTTACAATTACCCCCTAAGGTATGCCCTAACCTATAATTTGTTCATCTATTTTAAAAACCTTACACTTTGCCCTTATATTTTTTACACTGTCCATTAATAACTTGTGAAACTGTATTTAAACTATATGATAATCATCTTTCAATAATTTCAATCTCTAAAATATTTTTTTTATAATTCATAAATATTTTAGATTATTAATTTTTTCTTTCTGTAAATGCATTTTTCTTTCTATAAATACATATTAGTATATTTTAAAAGTCGGTTAATTGTGAAAAATATAAAAAATCTTGAAATTATTGGAACATGATTATCATACAGTTTAAATTAGGATTTCAAAAGTTGTTGTCGAACACTGTAAAGAAAATAGAGAGTAAAATGTACGTTTTTTAAAATAGAGAGGACAAAGTGTGTGTTAGACTAAACCATAAGGAAGTTTTTGTAATTTTCCCTTATTTACATAATTACATGTGATAATACTCAAGGGAGGCATTAAGGGCATATAAATAAACTTAGCCATGGCCCCTACATTCAAATATAAAGATCTTGCAAAGAACACGTTAACTTAGGCGTGTTATCTCCAGCCGAATAACCTATTGTTTTTTTGTGCTATAAATTTGCATGTTAAGTTTTTTTTTTCATTTTAGTTGATTATAAAGGTCTGCTTGCTCTACCAAAAAATTATATTGTGCGAAAGGTTTTGTTAGATTTTTATAGTCTTTTCATTTACTTTCCCTATTCAAAGTTATTAATTTTTGTTTCCTACTTTTAACTTTCTTGCTTGCACTCTCTTCTGTTGTTCTTGTTCAGTTTTGAATAATAACTAAGGGAGTGTAAGTTTGTGGCTGTTGCACTAGGATGAGGTTGTGCATGCTGCATTGTTTGTTAAAGGGATGAATCCCCTTAGTCTTTTAATTCTTTTCTCTTATATCCTTCTCTAGGTGTCATGATATGATTCTTTCTTGCCAATTTCAATATGATCCATTATAATGGTGACATAGAAACTATCATATTTGTACTAGATTTTTCAAAAGTAATTGATGACATGAGCTTGCTTACATGTAACATACTTAACAATACATAACACATCACAAAAATCTAGTCAATTCCCCAACAATACATACCACATCACAAGAATGCAGGAACATATGCAAACCAAAATCCAATAAATTCAAATAAACATGTTGTCTTTTCCTTCATTTTCGCGAGAAACAATTCAAACAAATAGCTTCTAGCAATGAAAAGAAAAACCCAAATCATCACTAAACCTAGAAAATCATATTTTAGACACTTACCGAGAAGTTTTTTTTTCCTTCCTTTTGCTTCGAAATTTCTTCTTGATATTGTCATGCTGCTTTTTTTGGCATTGTTGGCGATGCATGCTTGTGTTTCTATTTCTAGGATTCTCACAAAATTGTGATTAAAACCCGTAAGAGGTAAAAGTTAGTGCCTCTGTTCCTGTGTCATTGCAAGTTTTTGTTTTCCAAGTTGGCACCTCTGTTGGTAGGGGTGAAAGTTCAAGTTAAAGAATCGAGTTTGTGTTGAAACCTGATTTTTCACAGCTTTTCTCTAACCCGAAAATTTCTAACTCGATTTGACCCTAATTGTACATGCAAACTGAACCGATCCTAACCAAAAAAATTTCGGGTTAGGGTCGGGTTTCTTCTTCCTTTCTCCTCCCCTCGTGCTCCGTCCTCAGTGCTCTCTTCCACAGCTTGTATCCCACTGCTCCTCGCACCCCACAACCTAATAACCACTCATATTGCGCCGCCTTTGCCTTCACCACATTAAAAAGGTCACTGTGATGAGAGTGATGGTTGAGGGATAGGGGGTGAGAGATTGTCTGCTGAGAGACTAAAAGTGATGGTGGCGGGCTGAGAAGAAAGACAAGAGAGAAAGGCAAAAAGGTGAGTCAAAGTGGCGAACCAAAAAAGTGAGGAGAATGACGGCAAAAGAGCAAGGAGAATGACAACGACAAAGTGAGGGCAAAAGTTACGATGGAGATGCGAAGAGAAAAGGTAGTGGTTGAGAGGAAATAAAAAATGCCGAAGAAGAAGAGAGGCTGAAGAGAACAGAGATAGACAACGCATAAAAAAATTAGGGTTAAAATAAGGTGCCAAGTGGGTTGGGTGACTTGGGTTAGTTTAGGAGAAGTGGGCCTGGTCATGTTACGCAATGGACTTAGAATTAGATAGGATAAGTTGTGGGATGGGGGTCTCACTGGGCTGGGCATAAAAAACATACCAAAAAAATATTAAAATCTGGTTATTTCGGCTTGTTTAGGGTTAACCCAACCCAATTTGATTTTAGAACTCCTATAATTGGGTCGGATCAAATTAACCTGAATTAGCATTTTCCTACATTGTAACCCGATTTGAACCCGAAATTTAGGGTCGGGTTCGAGTTTGGATTCGGGTTGGTTAGTGTTATTGCAAGTTAAAACATTTAGAAAGGATAAAATACACTAAAGCTTATTATTAATTCTACAATTTACAAATAAGGACCTAACTTTAATGCTTTTACAATTTTATATCATATTTGGCTACTATTAATAAAAAGTTTCAAATATTCTAAGGGTAGCGGGCCCTCCTTGTCCCTCAATAGCTGCGTCCATGCTTCTTCCTCCGCTTTTTTTTATTTTTTCTGACTAAATAGCACCAATGGTACTTAACATCTAATTGTCATTGCAGATCGTTGCTCAACCTCCATTTTATGCACTTGGTTAGGAGCTTTATTTTTCAACTTGAAACATAAAAAAAATTTCACGGACCAATCTATCTACCTCCAAGATCCCAGCCAGCAACAACCTCTGTTTCTGCTGATCACTAGAATTAGAGTTCATGTGGGACAAAAGGAGCAAATTTAAGTTGATCGTCGCTAAAGACATATAATGGCTTCATGATTCATCAACGCCAATAAGCAAAGCAATCGTGTTTCGACGCTCATTGTTTTCCTCGTAAGAAAAGAAACAGCAACTTCTGAAACAAGTGATAATAGTTCACGAGCTAGTTGGAGCTGGCGCCCCGAGGGTGTTCATAAATTCAGTAGATAATACAAAAACCGTAGCATCTTACATAAAATCATCGTAGTTCAACGTCAACCATGCAATTTTCTTTACCGACAGATCATCTCGAGCTATATATGTTTTCCTCGTGCTCTGTCCTGCTCCTGCCATGGATTGGAACCAAACTCTGTTCATACACAGTGAATTACATTTTGCCTGGAAAAGCAGAGACCCCAGGATTCTTCATCTCTCCACTTCCAACATCAAGCAGCAAAAGGAAGAAACCTGGATTATTGAATTGTTGTGTTTAGCCGCCAGGCCAGGCATACCTAAAGGTCCAAACCCCATCCCGGAGATTGAAAACCCCATGCTTCGTGAACACCCAATCGCAGTCTCGGGTACACGAGTCCCTCCTCTGTACATAGGCATCGAACTGGAGATCGGGGGCCCCGTCGTGCTTCACCTGGCAGCTGAGTTGGGTGGAGTGGAAGTTGTTCAGTTCAAAAACCCATGTGTAGGATTGTCCACTGGGGACTTGGTGCTCCCCCAAGTCCACCTTGTAGTGGAGCCTCACGCAATGAATACTAAGCGCTTTGCCATCGCCGAGTTGGTTACCGGTGTGTACTAAAATCGAAGCATAAGCAGTGGAGGAACTCAATATCAACAGGACAAGAACAATGTGTTGAAGATGTTTAGACATGGCTGAGAGGAGGCAAGTCATTAGTTACCAGACAGCCAAGTTGGTTTCTCTTAGCATGGTGAAGAATTGTCCTCCGGCGTTTAAAAAGATGAGCGTCTAAGTTTGTCTTTGCCAAGCTTAGATCTATTTGAAGGTGGATGACTAAGAAGTGAGGTGGAAAATTGATAAATGGGAACCAAGTCAGAATGATGAAAACCCAACATGCTTGCCGGTTACTAGCGTTAATAAAAAGAAGATGACAGGTAAATATCACAATCACACCATAGACATTGTTGACAAGTAACATCACCTTGTATACCATCTACCAGTAACCTAGAGACCTGGGAATCTCGGACGGAAAGCAAGCAAACTACGGCAATTTTCGCCACCGGGATTTTGAGTTGGTGGTCGTGAACTCATCACCAGATGAGGCACATAATCTCGAGTTTTGTGCTTTTCAAGTGAACCTAGCTGGATGGCCCTGCCTTCCCCTGTTTCATGTGAAATTGCAAGTAGAAATAATGTCGTTAGACAGTGTTTGTATTGTACCAGGAATAAGTGACTACTTCCGTCGGTCTTAACAACATCACAGTCAAAGACCAAAACACATAACTACTTTTTATTTTAGTACTCAAAAACACCTCTACAAGTGTATACAATTGAGAAAGTACATAATTATCTAGGGGGAAAAAATGTATTTTTTTTTCCGAGACATATAAGGGCACCAAACTAGTGTATGTGGCATTGAAAGGAAAGTGACAAAGGTGAGATTTAAACCCCAACCTCTGCCATATGTCCCCTCACGCCTTAACCATTGGGCTGAGGTGCTCGGGACATGTAATTTACGCACATGCTAATTCTCGCTGCGCCCGGGACATGTAAACGACATTAGCTATGGGCTCGTCAGATTCTGGCTTTCCCGGCGGTTTCAGGCTTTCAACTTGGGGTGGGAGCCGGGCCTTAATAAGCCCAGCCTTTTACTTTGCTAACATCTACACGGGCTGGTCTACTGCACTGGATTCTGATTCTTTATACGTTATTTCAACATGCAAGTAATGGTCCCCCTCCATCCATATGCGACCTACACACCATCTCGCATGTGAAAATATTATTCTGGTATGAGAAATAACTAGATTTCATACTTCACGCACTAATTATAAGCCAATTAACATATGCACCGAATATTGGTGAATAATCTATGAATATTTTTTATGCACAAAAACATTCAGAATTAGCATATATGTAAATTACATCTCTTAATTTGATACATATATAATAACAACATCGTTTGATGTTCGAATTCACGATTTTGGTATGAGAACCATATTTTATATTTATGTATATGTATAATGTTCTCGTACCGGATGGCCATTCCACATATTAAAAAATAAAATAAATAATTTATTAAAATTTGCATGAATTCCGTGGGTGTGAGTAGTCTACCAGTCTTGCTTGCCCAGTGGCCCAGGGAAACATAGGGACACCAATAAAATGACAGAAGCTCTTGAACAACCCAATAAAGGAAAAAGAAAGAAGGGAAGCTTCAGAATGAATTAATGTCGCACTTCCAAAATTGGAGACTTCCGTGAGTCTTATCCGTTTCCAGGGTTTCAGCTCATCCATGAGGAACAACATATGTTATGTCACGTGTACAAGTAAGGGTGAGTGTTTAGATGGTTTCGTGTTGGTTCTTATTTCATATGAAAAACAACCAAAATATATATGTATAAATATTTTATAAGGTTTATGATATTATTGAATTACTCATGTATTTTTTATGAGACTAACTGTAGGGGAGAATGAAATGGGCTATGAACAAAACAAGCAGTGAAACTATTGTATTACTACCACTACAATAAAAGAGCTTTTTTCCAATAGCCAATACTAACAGCCGACCGTTGAAAAAGTGAAATTCCGAAGGTAGACCATCGAAAGAGGCCCATTGGGGTTTTGTTTGCTTGGAAAAAAAATTCTAACAGTTTACTATCTGAAGTTCCAATTGCACCATTAGCAAAAGGACCGTTAGAAAAAGGTTCAATGAGGTCTCTGGGAATGACAGTCTTCTGACAGTTGGCCGCTAGAAAGTATTATCGGGGGTGTTTTGAAAGTGAGCCACAGGAAAAAGTACTGGAGGTATTTCAATAACCGATCGCCAGAAAACGGTGCAAAAGGTCTTTTGATGGCTAGCAACCGAAAAAAAATGCCGAAGGTCTTTCATGGCCGGCTGCTGAAAAACTCGCCAGAGGTTTTCCGACTGTTGACTACAGGAAAGGCACGTACTTATTTTTTAAAAAATAAGGGAACTCAGGAATGCTTATAGTTCATGTAAATGGCTGGTGTAGACAACAAAATCTTGCTCAATATGAATTGAGATTACAAAAAGATTTGCTCAATATAACAGAGGGACTATAGGCTATAGCGTTACAAAAAGATATAAGAAATATCAACTTCAATTCCTCACCCAAACACCTTGAACTTTTACCAACTTCCAAGTGGTAACAATAGCTTTGGCATGGTACATGCCTGTGACATAGACATAGCAAAACAAACAGCCAAGAGTACTAGAACATCTTACTAGCTAAGTGTTTTATGGAACCTTTAGCATCCTGGCACTGTGCTTCTTTTCTTGTTCTACCAATCCCTTCTTCAAATTTCTATCTTGAAAACCATTCCTGCAAAAAGAATCAAAGTTAGTAAGATGAATTCTTGATCAGAAGTGTTGGACACAAAATGCAGAAATTATCTAATCAGCTTCAAAGACTTGTATTAATCCTACCACTCTTATCATATCAATGCCTCAATTGCAACCTCTCTGTTCAATTATAAAATGATCAGAACTTAAAAGAACGTTACAAGCTGGAGCTACTTCACAACCATACAAACAAATGCATTATCCTGACGATCGATTCCATTGAATCTTTGAGTATCTATCCACCCACATCTCTAACACCACTATGTCCAAGAAAAACATGTCAGTGTGAGAAAAGATTTTTTCAGCTATATACCAAACACACACATTTTATCTTATCTTATCTTATATTATAAAAATTATGAAAGTGCACAAATGTTGAACGACTTTTTTATTTTTAAAATTTAATATATTGTAATACATTAAATAAACCTATTATTGTAATTATACAATTTTAGGACAATAACTAAATTCTTCAAAATACATCCATCTTTAAGCTCTTTTTCATTTAAGACCTCCTATTTTAATCTATTGCACTTTCCAATGCAATACTTGTGGAAAAGTTCATCCCTACCATTCAATGGCTTCATGCATTTGCCCGTTGGAAAATAATCTTTTTAGATATTGGATACTAGAGGTTTAAAATTTTTCATTAAACTATCAAATTAAATTTTTATCCATGACTAAGATGTTAAAGTTTAATTTTGGAACAAACTTCTCATTGATTTCATATTCTAATTAAATATCTTATCTTATACTATAAAAAGTATGAAGGTACACAAATGTTGAATGACTTTTTGGCCATTAAAATTTAATATATTGTAATAAATTAAAAAAACATATTATTGTAATCACACTATTTTATGACAAAGACTAAATTCCAAAATACATCTATCTTTCAATACTTTTTTATTCAATACCTCATATTTTAATCTATTACACTTTCCAATGCAATACTATTGGAAAAGTTCATCCATACTATCCAACGGCCCTATGCATTTGCTTGTTGGAAAATAATCTTTTTAGATACTAGATACTAGAGATTTAAAATTTTTCATTAAGCTATCAAATTAAATTTTTATCCATAATTGAGATGTTAAAGTTTAATTTTTGAACAAACTTATCATTGATTTCATATTCTCATTAAACAAGACATTACACACAAGGTTTTATCAATTTCATTACCCTTTAACTTCAATGAAATATTTTTATTAATGTTTGAAAGTCTATTTATGGATAAATCTTTTTTTTTTGTCTTTTTAATTAATGACTATACTAAATATGAAGCCAAAAAGCATGAAAATTATCCCAAATATAATCTTCAATTTTTTTTATTTTTAACTTCAATAAAATATACTATTAAAATATACAATCAAATTATTGAAAATTAATTTTCATGAATATCTATGATTTATATGAGCTAAATTTCATCCTAAAATTTGTTTGTTATCTTTACATTCTAAAAAAAATAAAAATATTTTAATTTGTCACAATAAGTTCAATTTGTTAACCAAACCAAAAGTTGTTACATAATAAGTGTATACATTGTACACAATAACTATTTCATATATAACAAAATTGATAATGCAAGAGTTTATTTAATTGGTAAAAAATTATTTCTCACTTCAAATTTCTATGAGATAAATTATCAAATAATTTAAAATAATTTTAAAATATTGATGTTATATAAACACAGTTACTTAGAGCTTGTACATTTCATCTAATAAGGGATTGGCATGAAATGTTTTAAAAATAATTTTAAAAATAACACACTTATTTGAGGATTAAACTTTAGATCTACTTACCTTGACATCCGAGATATGGAAAATATTTGTAGGGCGTTTACACTAGGTGTCCCAGGCACCATGGACTTATTTCTTCTTCTTCTTCTTCTTCTTCTTCTTCTTTTTTTTTTTGTCCCCCTTCTTGTTATTTGAGGATTAAACTATGGATCTATTGACTTTGACATCTAAGATAGGAAATTAAGTTTTTTAGCAAACCCGTATACTTTTAAAAGTTATTTTTGCAACTAAGTGTAGTTTTTAAAACATTTCCTTATTGATTATACTTAAGTCATTCATCTATATTTTAGTTTGCTTTTAAGTCACAAAGCTTTGCTAACAACATTAAGGTTAATTTAAAAGCATAACTACAACTGAAAAGAATTAATAAATAATTAATAATAAATTAAAAATAAAAATTAGGAAGAAATTAATTAAATATTAAGCATGAAAGCATGAAGGTGAACTAAAATTTACATGAATAGCTCTATGTGTATAGTTCAATAAATTACAAACATGAATTTTCAAAGTACATAAATTATACGTTTTATTAATTAGCTTCCTAAACTTTTTAAAGTAAATTTTAGATTTCATATAATCGGGGAGTAAGATGAAATATTTTAAAAAATTTAGCACCAAAAGAGAATACTAATAGGTTAAGAATGAACAAGAAACATAATGAAAGTTTAGGGACTATCTACAAAATTTACCCTATTCTTTTTGTTAGCAATATTTTTAACTTGGGTAAAATATAGGACTACATATTTAATTTTAAATACAAAATAACAGTATATTTAACATTAATTTTCTTGTTTCTGTTTATGCCTATTGTGTTTTTTGATAAATTTATTTTGAAATATATTATTAAATATTGTTTTATTAATTAAAAAAATCTAATATAATTTTTACATTGTTTGGAGAAATAACTACTTCAAAAATTAAATTAATTTATTGAAATAAGTATAAATATACATTTTGTGGGGACTTTATTTTTTAATCCACTGGTGACCCTATTTGGCATTAACGTTAATAATTAGTAACAAAAATTTGAAGAAACTATCTAAAAGTAGCTTTTAATTTTTTTTAGTAGTTTAATTTCCAATTTTAATAAATTACCTAAAGCTCTAATGCTAATAATAAAAAATTGTTCCTGAACAAGAACATGATAGCTAATATATTCAAGATAAAATAAGAAATAGGTATAAGGTGCCTCATGAAAATTACTCAAATATAACCTTCAATTTGTTTGTTTTTTAACTTCGATAAAATATACTATTAAAATATGAAATTAATACTAGAAAAGTTATTCTCCTTGATCAATATCCTATGTGAGCTAAATGTTGTCCTAAACTTTTGATTGTTCTCTTTTTCATTTTAAAAACATTTTAATTTTTCGCCACTGTGTTCAACTCGTTAACCCAACAAAAAATTATTATATAATAAGTGCACACATTGTGCATAATAACCATTTCCTCTATGAAAAAAATTGATAATAAAAAATTTTCTTTAATTGTAAAAAAACTATTTGTCAGTTCAAATTTCTTAGAAATCAATTATTAGACAGTTTAAAATAATCTAAAAAATTGATGTTACATAAACACAATTACTTTGAATTAATAGATTTTATTCAATTGGAAACTAATATAGAATATTTTAAAAAAATTAGAACCAAAAGGTAGTACTTAATAGATTAAGAATGACATGAAATCATGAATTAAAGGTTATGGACTATCTACAAAATTTACCCTATTTTTTATGTTACCCATTCTTTTAAACTTGGATAAACTATAATATTATATATTTTATTCCAAATAAAAACTTAGGATATATATACATTAAGTTGCATTTTTTATGCCTATTATGTGGTTTTTTATAAACTTATTAAAAATTTTATTTTGAAATATATTATTAAATAAATTTGAACTAATTACATGTACTTTATTTATGTTTGGAAAATTTTATCAACTTCATTACCCTTTAAGTTCAAAGAAATATTTTTGTTAACACTTAAAATATATTCATGGATAAATATTTTATTTGCCTATTTAATTAGTGCCTACATTTAAGATGAAACTAAAAATAAAATTAGATGTATGGTGACCCCATGAGAATTACCCCAAATATAATGTTCGATTCGTTTGCCTTTTAACTTAGATAAAATATACTATTAAAATATGCAGTCAAATTACTAAAAAAGTTAATCTCCTTTAATACCTATGACTTATCTAAGCTAAATTTTATCCTAAACTTTTGTCTGTTATCTTTTCATCCTAAAATAAATAAAAATATTTTAATTTATTTCAGTAGTTTGATTTGTTAACTAAACTAAAATTTGTTACGTAATAAGTGCATACGTTGTACATAATAACTATTTCAAATATGGAAAAAAAATGATAATACAATATTTTATTTAATTTTTAAAAAAATTATTTCTTAATTAAAATTTATAAGGGAGAAATTATCAAACAGATTAAAATAATTTCAAAAAAAATTAATATTACATAGATACAGTTACTTTGAGTTAATAGATTTCATCTAACTGGGGATTCGTGTGAAATATTTTAAAATGTTTAGAACCAAAAGAGAATAATAGTAGGTTAAGAATGAAAAGGAAGTATAATTGAAGGTTAAGGGCTATCTAAAAAATTTGCCCTATTTTTTAACTTGCAAAAAATATAGTACTACTTATTTTTATTACAAATAAAAAATAATGGCATATTTAAGATTAAGTTATACTTTTTATTTGCATGGTGTTTGTTTTTTATTTTTTCTACTTATGCCTATTGTTTTGAAATATATTATTAAGTATTATTTATTTAATTATTAAAAAAAAGTAATATAATTTTAATATTTTTTTGGGGAAATAACCACTTTGAAAATTAAAATGATTTATTGAAATAAATATAAATGTAAAATTTGTGGGGTTTTATTCTTTATTCTCCTAGAGACCTCATTTGGCATTTTCATTAGCAATTTGGCATTAGAATTTAGAAAAAATCTATCTAAAGGTAGTTTTTAACTTTTTTCTTTGACAGTTTAATTTTCACTTTCAATAAATTACCTAAAGTTCTAATGCTAATTATAAAAATTATTCCCAAGAGGACATGACAACTAATATAAGCAAGATAAAACAAAAAAAAAATAGATATAAGGTGCCCCATGAAATCCAAATACAATCTTCATTTTGTTTGTTTTTCTTTTAACTTAGATAAAATATTCTATTAAAATATGCAACTAACATTGGAAAGCTAATCTCCTTGATCAATATCCTATGTGAGCTAAATTTCATCCTAAATTTTTTATTATTTTTTTTTTTTCATTTTGAACCATTTAAAAACATTTTAATTTGTCCCCACTAGGTGCAATTTGTTAACCTAATAAAACATTGTTACACAATAAGTGCATACATTTTGCACAATAACTATTTCATATATGGGAAAATTTGATAATGAAAAATTTTTTAATTGTAAAAAAAACTATTTGTCAGTTCAAATTCCTCATAGAACAATTATTAAAAAGTTTAAAATAATTTAAAAAATTGATGTTACATAAACATAGTTACTTTGAATTAATAGATTTCATCTAATTGGGGATTAATATAGAATATTTTCAAAAAATTTAGAACAAAAAGAGCATGCTTAATAGGTTAAGAATGACAAGGAAGCATAAGTTAAAGGCAATGGACTATCTATAAAATTTACCCTATTTTTTATGTTACCAATTTTTTAAAAACTTGGATAAACTATAATACTATATATTTTATTTCAAATAAAAACTAAGGGTATATTGATGTTAAGTTATATTTTGTTATGCCTATTATGTTTTAATAAACTTATTAGAAAAATTTATTTCAAAATATATTATTAAATAAATTTATACTAATTACATGTACTTTATTCACGTTCTTCAAATGTGTAAATGACTAGCAAATATAAAGGACCAATAAAACCCAACAAGAAACCATATAATATAACAAACCACCCCCACATATTGAAACAGTAGTAGAAACAGCACTTCTTATTTTGCTACTGCATACTCTAGGTAAGATTAAAAAATATGAGACATTACCTCTAGAAGAAAAGGGCACCGGAACAAACCAGATTGCTGAATTTTGGCCAAAGTAAATTGCAGCATCCACTTCCCAATTTCATTTGCCCAAAGTAGCTGCCACAATGCCTAAAAGAATAAAAAAACAATAAATACCGAAAGGATAAGAAATACTTACTGCGCCAACAAGGTCAGACGCTACTTTGAACAAAGCAAGGTAGTCTCAAGCTTGGCTTCTATTCAGATGCTCGCGTACCAAGAAAATCATCCCTGCAAGTCAGCAAATTGGGATAGACAAAAAGACGAATGATCATAAAGGTATGAAATAGAAGAAATAAAAATAAAAAACTTAAGTGACCGGAGGTGGACGCGAATGCTACAAATGCAGGTTTTGTCGGTTTCTTACCTGAGAAAGGCATGATTTGTGTTGAATGATTCAAAAGTCTCTCAACAATCAAATTTGTTAAAATTTTCTTTCTGTTGCAAGTGAATCTTGTTACCGTTAAGTTGTTTAGTTGTTGAGTGTTTTTAGCTAAAGTCCTACTACATTGCAACTTGTACCGCCTATAAAAGGCTAAGCTTCCATTTAATAAAATGCATAAGTTCCAGCAGTTCTCTTCTTTAGTTCAAAATCTTGCTTTGCCATTTACCTAACATTATGGTATCAGAGCGAGGTTCCTTTAAAACATTGGGATACTTGTGCAAGCAAGAATGACGACCAATGGCAGCACCTTCAATGTTACCCAGCCACAAATACCAATCTTCAAAGGTGACAACTATGAATTCTAGAGTATCAAGATGAAAAAGTTGTTCAAGAGCCAAGGGCTTTGGAATGTTATTGAAAAAGGATATGAAGAATCTAGCGATGACAGCAAGCATGAGGAGGCTGAAAAGAAAGACTCCAAGGCATTGTTTTTCATTCAGCAAGCAGTGCATGAAACAATATTCTCCCGAATTGTTGCAACAACCACGACAAAGCAAGCGTGATCAAAACTCAAAATAGAATACCAAGGCTCATCATAGGTAATCACTGTCAAACTTCAATCTTTTCAGCATGATTTTGAAACAATGTGTATGAAAAACAATGAAATAGTGCAAGAAAATTTGGCTAAAGTCTCTACAATAATGAGCCGAATGAGATCATTTGGCGATAAACTTGGTGATGAAATAATTGTTGCAAAAATTTTGAGTAGCCTTACACCTAGGTTTGATCACGTAGTTGCTGCAATAGAGGAGTCAAAAAACCTGTCTATATTTTCATTTGACGAGCTAATAGGTTCTTTGCAAGCACATTAAGCAAGAATAAATAGGTTAACTAGCAGAAAATAAGAAAAAGCTTTTCAAGTCAAGAGGGAGTGAAAATTCTCTATACAAAAGAATGGAAGAAGTGCAAGATGAGGTTTTCATGGCAAAGGCAGAGGCCAAGCAAGCTCTATATAGTGCACCTATTGCAAGAAATTTGGGCTCCATGAAGATGATTGTTGGAATAAGAAAGCTCAGGAAAGATACGCTGAAGAAGATGTGCAGCAAGAAGATTACTTGTTCATGACATATGAAAAATCAAACATGGAGACAAAAGACGTATGGTTCCTTGATAGTGATTATTCTCACCACATAACTAGAGCGAAAAAAATGTTCAAAGAATTGGACAAATCAAAGAAAGTACAAGTTAAACTTGGTGATGAGAAATAAATACAAGTGGAAGGAAAAGGTACAGTGGCCATCAAAATCAGCCATGTTAAGGAAAAATTATTGAAAGATGGTCATTATGCTCCTACCTTAGCTCACAATCTACTTAGTGTTGGACAGTTGGTAAAAAATAATTTGCGGTATTATTTGATGATAGAGCCTATGTTGTTAGAGATAAAACCAGAAATGAAGTATTAGTCCATGTTCGAATGACAGCAAACAAGATGTTTCCACTTGTATTCTCTGAGAACACAAATAATGCCTTGATGACTGTTGGTGTGAATGAAACTAAACTATGGCATTTGAGGTATGGGCATTTAAACATTAAAGGACTGTAATTGTTGAATAATAAAGAATTGGTGAATGGACTTCCAAATATTAAATCGCTGGAACATGTGTGTGAAGGATGTGTCTATGAAAAACAAACAAAAAGTTTTTTCCAATAGGAAAATCTAGAAGTGCTTCAACTAATTTTGATTTAGTGCATGCTGATTTATATGGTCCTATGAAGACAGAATCACTTGCTGGAAGCAGGTACTTCTTGTTGTTTACTAATGATTGCAGTCAAATGAGTTGGGTTTATTTCTTAAAGTTGAAGTCAGAAACATTTGAGAACTTCAGAAAGTTCAAAGCCATGGTCGAGAAGCAATGTGGAATGAGCCTAAAAGTTCTGCAAATTGACAGAGGTGAAGAGTTTCTTTCTCAAGAATTTAGCAACTTTTGTGATGAGCAAGGAATAAAAATGGAGCTAACCACTCCATACACACTGGAGCAAAATAGAATAGTTGAGCGAAAAAATCGTACCATCATTGAAATGGCAAGATGCATGCTTAAAGCCAAAGAATTACCAGACACGTTTTGGGCCGAAGCTGTTGTAGCAACTGTAAACTTGCTGAATATTTCACCAATAAAATGTAGTTCAAAATTAGACTCTATTTAAAGCATGAAGTGGCATAAAAATAGGGGTAAGTCATCCAAGAGTCTTTGGTTGCATTTTTTTTTCCTTAATCATGTTAGAAAGACATAAGCTTGATGAAGAATTATAAAAATGTATATTTATTGGATGTTGTTCACAATCCAAGGCTTATCATCTCTAGAAACCCACAAGTAGAAAAGCAATTATTAGCAGGAATGTTGTATTTGATAAGAACCTAAGTTAGAAATGGGGTGTTACAATTGAAGATCAGAATGTTCAAATGCAACCCGAAAATGAATAGGTTTTTGTAGATGAATGTTACAAGTCCACTCCTTTAAGCTTTCAATCATAGTCACTAGTAAGAAGTAGTCCTTTAACTTCTGAAGATCATCTCCTAAATCACATCCTAGAAAATTTAGATTTTTGGGTGAGGTCTATGCATCAACTTATGCCTTATTTTCTGGAAAGACATTATGTGTGGAAGAAGTAATGGTGAAGAAAGAATGATGTAATGCCATGAAAAAAAAAGATCAAGGCAATATAGAAAAAATGAAACCTGGAAACTAATGGAGCTACTTGAAGAAAAACATGTCATTGGGCTGAAATGGATATTTAAGACAAAATATCATGCGAATGAAAGCATACAAAGATATAAGGCATGTTTAGTTGCCAGAGGTTATTCACAGTAGTAAGGGGTAGACTTTGATGAAACGTTCTCTCCTGTAGCTTAATTCAAAATAGTGAGAGTTATCCTTACATTGGTAGCACAATAGAAGTGGTGTGTTTATCAGTTTGACGTCAAGTCACCTTATTTAATGGAGAATTAAAAAAGGAAGCGTATTTCTCACAACCACAAGGTATCAAAATTTCAGGTGAAGAACAACAAATATATAAATTGAAGAAGGCTCTCTACAGGTTAAAACAGGCCCCTAGAGCTTGGTATAGCAAGACTGATGAGTTCTTCCATCAAAATGGCTTTAAGAGATCCAAAAATGAGCCAACACTCTATCTAAAAAAGCAAGGCATGACAGACTTCATTATAGTTAGTCTGAATGTCGATGATATTATCTATAAAGGTTATTCATTTCATCTTTTGTTGGAATTCAAAGCTTCCATGATGAATATGTTTGACATGTCTAATTTGGGGAAGTTGCATTATTTTCTTAGGCTTGAAATTAAGCAAACTACAGAAGGAATTTTTGTTTCACAAAAGAAATACACAGCTGACTTACTACAAAAGTTTAAGATGGTAGATTGCAAAGTGGCTGCCACTCCTATGAATATAAACGAACAATTGAAGATTAAAGATGGCACAGAAATGGAAGATGCAAGTATGATCAGAGGCTTAATTGGAAGATTGATTTATTTGACACACACAAAGCCATATATTGCATTCTTTGTATGAGTAATTTTGACATTCATGCACAACCCATCAAAACATCATCTTGGAGCAGTCAAAAGAATTCTTCACTACATTGCTGGAACAAAAGATTTCAGAATTTGGTATCATCAAGTCCTGAATTTCAAGCTAACTAGTTTCATTGACTGAAATTGAACAAGGTCTGTCGATGATAGGAAGAGCATTTCTGGGAATTACTTTTCTTTTGGCTCAAGTGTAATTTCTTAGACTTCAAAGAAGCAAGCTATAGTGGCCTTATCTTTCACAGAAGCTGAGTTTGCCGCAACAAACACTTCAGCTTGTTAGGTTGTTTGGCTAAAGAGAATACTCACTGATCTTAATCAAAAGCAAGAAGAGGCAATAAAAATTTATTATGACAGTTGGTCAGCAGTTTCTATGGTAAAAAAATCCAGTCTTTTATGGAAGAACAAAGCATGTTGAGATCAAGCATAATTTCATACAGGAGTTAGTGGCCAAAGAAGAAATTAGGTTGATATATCATAAGAATGATGAACAAGTAGTTGATCTGTTTACGAAGTCTCTTCCTCAAACAAAGCACAACATGTTCTAGATGAAGCTTAAAGTCATGGATTTCTATTCAAGGGGGAGTGTTGAAGAATGATTGAAATGTCTTTCAACAATCAAATTTGTTAAGAGCTTCTTTCTGTTGCAAGTGAATCTTGTTACAGTTAAGTTGTTTAGTTGTTGAGTGTGTTTTAGCTAACAAAAGTCGTACTACCTTACAACTTGTACTGCCTATAAAACGCTAAGCTTTATATCAAATCAAAAGTTTACAAATTCAAATTTGTTCTTAAAAACATAAACCCTAAACAAGATGAAACATAAGAAAATACATTCTATTTGCATGGATAAACAATTTTGTGGAGCTCATTGCTTGAAATCTCAAGAAATATGGGAGAAAATGAGGGGGGTAGTGAATTTGTAAATTGATGATGAGGGCCACGATGAACTTGGGATTTTTTAGGAGATAGGTATTAAACTTGAACTGGTAAGGAAGGGAATGAGGGAGGGGTTTTAACCTAATAGTCACCCAAAATATGCGTCGTTTGGTACTTTCCATTAACATACATTAATCAGCCACCACTCGAAGGACCACATGATGGCTTTCGGCGGAGCGCCATATGAATGCTTCTGACTGGTGACGGTCGAAAGCACCACCACAGTTCTTCCGGTGAAGTGTCATCGAAACATTTTCGATGGGCCATTATTGAAAAGACTACTGAAGTTCTTCCAATAGAGAGCCGCCAAAACATTTTCGACGAGTAACCATTACTAAAAAAATCATGTTTTCCGACAGACAAGTTACCAACGGCTTGCGCATTAGTAATTACCAACACGTTAGACCGTTGGAAAAAAAATTACATTTACCAACGGTCAAATGCGTTGGTAAATTACCAATGCGTCTGTGCGTTGATAATTACCAACATGTAAATTACCAACGTGTAAGACAGTTGGTAATTATCAACGTGCAAATTACCAATGCGTTAGATAGTTAGTAATTACCAACGTGCTTATGCATTAGTAATTACCAACGCGTTTGACCGTTGGTAATATAATTACCAACGCACTGACCACTGGTAACAATTATATGTGATATTATTATTATTATTATTATTATTATTATTATTATTATTATTATTATTATTATTATAAAAAATATAATAATCTATATATAAATATATCATATATATTATAATGTATAATGATATTTATCATATATAAAATTATATATTTTAGAAAATAAAGGTTTAAAAATAATAATTATGATTTAAAAAAGATATATTCTCATACACTTATATAATAATAAATAATAATAATAATAATAATAATAATAATAATATATTTGGGATATTCAAGCTCTCACCATATCCATTAAAAACCATAATTTTTAAATATTCATACACATTATAATTAGGAGAGAGATATATAGATATATAGATATATATATATATATATATATATATATATATATATATATATATATATATATATATATATATATATATATAAATTACCCTTTCCTTTCCCCCCCTTTGCCGCTTCATCTCTCCTCCCTTTACTCTCGTCTGCTTCTCCCCCCTTTCCTCCCTCTTTGCTACATCGTCGCCTCAGCATCGGTGCCTCGCCGCCTGTGCCCGATGCCGAATCTCCTCTTTGTGTCAGTGTTTCGCCTCCTCGCCTTGCCTCGTGTCCCCATCTCCTCGCCTCCTCGGCACCCCGACTCCCTAATTTCGGTTTCGATTTCGTTGATTTTGTTGTTTTTTGAATTTGTATTTGATTTATTAGATCTATTGTCCGATTACCTGATTTGTTTGTTTGATTTTGCAAATCTGTTGTTTGCTTGTTGATTTAGGGCAAATATTTATTAATTTCATCAATTTCTTAAATTTTTGTGATTTTTAAATTACTTTTTGTGATATTTTTTATTTTTCAAGTTTCAAATTTATACCAAATTTTCTATTAATTTTTTTAATTCTCAATAAGCTCTTATGAATTTCAGTAAATTTTTTTCAATTCTATGAATTTTTAGTTACTTTTTTTGAAATTATGTATTTTTTAATTTTTACTACATTATTAAAATTTTTGTGTACTAATAAAACTTTAGTTATAAAAGGTCACTAAATATAATTTTTAGTTAATATAATGTATAATTTAATATTAATTATTTTATTTTTTTTAAAAAAAGGCAGTTTCCAACAGCTCCTCGTTGAAAAATGCTTTAATTTTTTTTTAAAAAAATTACTTAACTGCCAATGGCTTCTCATTGGAAACCTTGATATTTACCAACGTGCGTGCATGTTGGAAAATACCAATGCGTTTGCATGTTGGTAATTTTGTCACCTGTTGGAAAATAAAGTTTGTACATTACTATTGATAATTACTAACGCGCGCGCATTGGAAATTACTAACGAGTAATTAATATTTTGCACGTTGATAGCTGAATTTCCAATGTATGATTTACAAATGGCTACGCATTGGAAATTCAAATTTACCAACGCGCAACCGTTAGAAATGCACATTAGTAAACTCCATTATTTTAGTAGTGAACTACTGTAAAGCCAATTGAAGGTCTTCCAATGAGTGACTGTCGAAACTTTTCTAACAGCAGTCCCTCGATAACAATTTTTCAATTAACAACTACAAAAAAAAAAAAAGTTAACTGGAAAAGTAAAAATCTGACAACTATTGGCTATCAGAAGTTTAGCCCTTAAAAAATTGGTTTTTACATGTAGTGCATTGGGTTTGAAAACAAGTGTAGAAATGTGCTAGGCGGCGCCAATTGATGAGATGATGAAAGTGGGAGATTGTGATAGTAAATTTATGAAGTTCTGAATACCTTAATTGCTGGAGCAGTGTCTTTAGTTGAAACTTTATTAAAAATTAAAAGAATTGAAAATTAGAATAGAAAAACCTAGATCAATAGTTGCGGTTATATTTTGTTCACAATTCTTAAATTGGTTTGAATTTTTTTGGATCCATGTCTATCTTAGGTTGAGTCGGTTGTAATAATCACCAATTACGTACAAGTACAATTAATGCTTCACTTTCACCTTTCCCCATTAAAATTATCCTTTTCTAAGAAAACTAGAACTCGAACTTAAACCCAAATGATGTAGGACCAATTTACTTTAAGCCTCAATAGAGAAAAAATTATAAAAATTTAGTATTATTGCACTTATATAATATTTCATATTATTAACTTTTAAATGATATTAATTTATGTAAAAAAAATGTAAAAGAAAAAAGTCATTGGAGGCTCTTAATGTACGTGTATCTTAATTTTCTTACAGGTGCTGGTTCATTAGTCTAGAACATGTATGCATTCAATATGTAAGAAAGCATTAGGAACTAAATACGAGATATATAGCTACCCTTTATTGTATTATTCTACATAACGATTGTTTGGTCGAGAAGGGAAACAGGAGAAAATCCGAGACCCCAAAAAAGAAGAAAGACGAAGGAGAAGACGAAGAGAAACTAGGTTGGGGGAGTCAAAACCTGCAAAGCCAATGCAAATTGCAAAAAGAAGCGTGACCGAACAGTACAGTTGGGGCAGTAAATTGCTTCTCCAATGGCGGATGAGCCTCATTTACTCGCGCAAGCTTTAACAGTTGGGGCGCATCTCCTTGTAGTTTACTAATTGTAATAATGGTAAGTGCCAGCCGAACTCACTCCTTTTCCTTCTATAAATTGCATGTGCATGTGCCTTTTCATTAATCCTCCTATCATAGAAGCCGTGCTTCTTCTACGGCTAGCTTCTCGTCTATGACAATGGAGGTTGTAGCTGCTAGGTCTGTTCAGGTCACTTTCCTGCTGTTCGTCTTGCTTGCAAGTGTTCCGGCTTTGGCTCGTCCTCATTTGGGTGGGACGGATTATGGTGACGAGAAACACTTGCCGTTTATTCACCATCGGCCATTTCCATTTAAAGGGCCTCTTCACCGTGGTATTGGTGGCGGCATTGGTGGAGGTGCTGGTGGGGGTTTCGGTGGCGGCGGTGGTTTGGGTGGAGAGGGTGGTATTGGAGGTGGGGCAGGTGCTGGAGGCGGCTTTGGTGGTGGTGCAGGAGGTGGCTTAGGTGGTGGGGGTGGTCTTGGAGGTGGGGCAGGTGGTGGAGGCGGCTTTGGTGGCGGTGCAGGCGGTGGCTTAGGTGGTGGGGGTGGTCTTGGTGGAGGTGCTGGCGGTGGCTCAGGTGGTGGAGCAGGAGGTGGTTTAGGTGGTGGTCATGGACTAGGAGGCGGAGGTGGCTTAGGAGGTGGAGGTGGATTAGGTGGTGGTCATCATGGACTTGGTGGCGGAGGCGGCTTAGGAGGTGGAGGTGGCTTGGGTGGCGGTCATGGACTGGGAGGCGGAGGTGGCTTGGGTGGTGGTCATGGACTAGGTGGCGGAGGGGGTCTAGGAGGTGGAGGCGGCTTGGGTGGTGGTCATGGACTAGGTGGCGGGGGTGGTGCAGGAGGTGGCTTAGGTGGTGGCCATGGTCTAGGTGGAGGAGGCGGCTTGGGTGGTGGTGCCGGCGGTGGAGGTGGCTTGGGCGGTGGTCATGGAATAGGAGGCGGAGGTGGCTTAGGTGGGGGTGCTGGTGGTGGACTAGGCGGTGGAGTGGGTGCAGGAGCAGGTGGTGGCTTGGGAGGAGGTCATGGATTAGGTGGAGGTGCTGGTGGCGGTCATGGACTTGGCGGAGGTGCGGGAGGGGGCATTGGAGGGGGAGGTGGCTTAGGTGGGGGTGCTGGTGGTGGACTAGGCGGTGGAGTGGGTGGAGGTGCAGGTGGTGGCTTGGGAGGAGGTCATGGATTAGGTGGAGGTGCAGGTGGCGGTCATGGACTTGGCGGAGGTGCGGGAGGGGGCATTGGAGGAGGAGGTGGCCTTGGAGGGGGTGCAGGCGGAGGGGGAGGACTTGGTGGAGGTGGTGGAGCAGGTTGGGGAGGTGGCGGTGGAATTGGGGGTGGTGCTGGCGGAGGGGGAGGGCTTGGTGGAGGTGGTGGAGCAGGTGGGGGAGGTGGTATCGGTGGGGGCGGTGGAGGTTTTGGTGCTGGTGGTGGCTTCGGAAAAGCTGGCGGACTAGGCAGCGGTGTAGGAGGTGGGTTTGGAGGAGGTGGAGGATTCGGAGTGGGTGGTGGAGGTGGGTTCGGCGGAGGAGTAGGATTCGGTGGTGGGGGTGGTGGAAGGAGGTAGTGAGCATGCACTACAACTCGACGTCAACCATCAATGTTCATCATCACGTAGCTAGCGTGCAAGTTGATTAAGTCAATCCATGTGCTAATTAATCATCTTAATTAAGATCATGATGATATAATTAAGAGAGCCCTAATGCGCATAATGAAGTGAAGTGTTACTGTTCTGATTTGCTGCTATCTATTACCGCAACTCTGAAATTATTTTTCAAGTGACTCTTATGCTTAGGTTAGGTGTGTGTAAGTAAGTTAATTTATTCTTCGTATTATTTCTGGCGCATGCGCGTGAAAGCCACTATGAATAATATGTTCCTCTACTAGTATTTGTATTCATTTTTTCTATGGGTCAATTAAATTATCTTTTCATTACTTAAAAAAGTGAATATCATTAAAAGCTAGTTATTCTCTTGATTAGTTCCATGATAAGAACAAATTCATTAATCATCTAAATTAAGTAAATCTGCACTAGCTCTAATATGGTCCTAATCCATAATGGACAAATTAAAAACTTGAGTTGAAGAATTCAATGCGGTAGAAGTTACTGTAGGAACAGCAACGCCAGGGATTAAAGACTGCCTCCAACCAAAGACCCCCCTCATTTATTACTACTTGTCTCAGACTTCTGAAAACCTTCAAGACTGAGAAGCTGTCGACTGGGGAGGATCAGGGACCAGGATAAGCTCAGCTCTCATGTTCGATTTCAGCCATCATTTATTAATGGGCAATGCTCGCGTGAGGCCCTCCAACAGACACCTTCCAACAGTTGCTCCTTATGTGCTGCCACGTGTAAATTGCCACTTGGCGGATACTGATTACATGTAAAAATGGTGAATCCCATGGGACTATTAGAGGTAATTTTATTTATTCAAGTGTTCTAAATAGCTATTTGATATTTAGATTTGTCCTATTGAATTACATAAACTCATATAACATGTCTCAATAGGTTATTTTTCATCAATTTTATCATTAAATTAAATAAAAAATACTAACATGTCATTAAATAACATTAAAATAAATTTAAAATAATAACTTTGATTCTTAAACATTTTTAATCAATATTTTTAAACATTTGTAAATCTTTAAATCTACCGTTGGACACCCCTGATTTCATCTTATTCTTCTTCCAAATCTCGTGTTCTTCTACTGAGATTCTTTCAAATATAATCTTGGACTTCGTCTATAGGTACACAAGTGAATTTTTTTGCAGTTGAGGGAGAAGGCACAAGAACAGGATCATCGATTTGTCTGTGAAGGTGATGGCTCTATCAGAGCACGCCACTTGTGGGTTGCGGGTGGTAGAGAGGACTGGGTTTCCAACTCTTAAATGAAGCCACATAGTTTTATCTTTCTGCTCTTCATTTGCTTCCTTGCTAGATCCATCATCAGGCTTTCCATCTCTTTCTTCATACCTTCCAGCATTTCCTAGGATTAATCAGGAACTATTTTGTTTAAGATTCTCAATTTTTTAATAGCAAGTAATCAAATTGCATTATACACAACCACATTAAAAACTGCAGATGTTGAATACTAGTTCAACCTTCTTACTGACACCTAATTATTTTGGCAAAAACTGATGTCTCCCTGAGATGATAGCGTTACTACACAATTTCTTTCCTAATTCATGGAGAACTAGTCTTTTGTTGCTCATATGTTACCAAAAATTTGAAATGATGACAGCAAAAATGTACCCAATAATTAGTAAACCAAATATGTCTTGAAACTTTAAGTCATTCATGTTAGTTTAACTTTGAAAGACATTAAGCAATTGAATTAAGCATAACACACCTAGATAAATAAGAGGTTTGCAGATCCAAAACCATAGAGGAGCTGCATACAAGTGACCAATATTGGGAGCTAAACAGTGGCGGACCACCCTTGGGGCAGGGGGTGCTATTGCTTCAAAATTTTTTGGAAAGGTTTAGATAATAAGTACTTAATTGATCAATTCAATAGAAATCAGGGGTTAAATATACATTATTTTCCCCAAAAAATGATGGAAAAATATAAAGATGAGGGGCAGTAAGGTAGAATCTAAAGAAAGTAGGGACCAAATGAGTAATTATTCCCTCTAGACTTAGGCAGATATTCTAATATGGTATAAATGCACCATTAGTCCTCTAACTTTTTCAACTCATACAAGTTGTTCCCTTATCTTTGAATTAGTACAATTTGGTCCCAATCTCCAGCTTTGTTTCACTGCGATGCCATTACTTTTCTTTAGGCTCACCCTCAAACCTAAAAATCCTGATTCCGCGACTGGAGCTAGATTTCTAATTTCTCTCATCTCTGGTACTTTTCAGATCAGATTTAAACTTACAACCCGTATTCTGACAACCAAGGAATGACCTAAACCCTTGATTCACTTTCTACTCACATACATCCTATCATTACTGCTTCCACCACCCTAAGATGGTGGGTTTCAAGGTGACATTGTGGTTGGGATTTTGAGTCTTGCTCGAACTTTGATCCGCATTATTTGTTTCTCCATCCAAAGATCTTGAAAACTCCACCTTTTTCTTCTTTTGTTTGCTCTCCTCCATCTCACAATCAAATTGATAGAAAATGCCCTATTAAGACATACTATATAAGCATGTATATTTTGATAGAACAAATATAAAGGTCAGATGCCCATTTAGAACAAAAAAATAAACAATGGTACCCCCATGAACTTTACGCATAGAAAAACCCCATGATGCTCTTTTACATTATTTTATTTTAATGATCGCTCTTTACCCCTTCCCCTATTTGATTGCTTTTTTATTTAAGTCTTAAAATTTTACAAATTTCTATTTGAGTTCTTAAACTTTAAAAAATGTACAAACAGTTAGGGGTAAAATCCACCGGGGGTTATATAACTTATTTTTTTGTCTTAATTCGGCACCCTATCTTCAAATTGTCCTAGTGAGGTGCCTTATCTTTTATTGCTGTTTTATTTAGGTACTTTATATTAATTTTAGAGTTATTTTTTATGAAAAATGCTAATGTGACATAAAAATAATAAAATAAATCACAAAATAACACTAATAGTCCTTTAATTTTGTCTAACAATAATTTTAAACCATAACATTTTAAATCTATTGTTTATATTCCTAATGTAATAAACCCTCGAGGACTCTAGTTGCTTTACCCATCAACACCGCCACTCCTTGTTGCTCTTCGCTCGTTACTGTCAACATTGTTGACGCCGGCAATGCAGCCACCAAATTTCATCAACTATCGAACTTTTTAACCCATTTCATCAACTTGAAATCAACAAATCAACCACAAGAGGGTGATTAAAGCTGTGACGAACCATGGAACAATGGCAACTATAAGTGAAAGGCAAAGCTGGCATTTCGAACGCAAATCACAATCACCACAATGACTACAAATTGCATCTTGAACCCAAATCGCTCTCATCTCGATCTTCACCTGGGTTTGATTTCCTTGGCTCAATCAGCATTGATAATGGGTAATTGAAGAATCGCCAAACCTTCATGGATTCTTCTTTAATTTGTCACATTAGGTGCATGCTTCGAATCCCAAATATTGATTCGTCATTGAATCCCATATCTCGATTCGCCGATTCCGATACTAGAATAAAAGGTGGTCTTGGAGAAGTAACAGAAAGGAATAGCAGTATTAAGAGGTTCGGGTCTTTAGGCTAAAGGATTCGGGTAGTCAGTTGTTGAGCTGGGTGGTTGGCCGGCGACTAGGTTGGTGGTTGGCTGGCGACTAGGTTGGTGGCTGAGGGTCGTCAACGATATAGCTTGTTGGCAGTTTTGAGGTGGTAGTAGTGGATATGAAAGATTAGGGTTTTAGGGGTAGAATTAAATTAAGTAGAAGATTTAGGGTTATAATTAGTGATTGAAACAGTTTGAGGACTAAAGTTGATATTTTAAATTTATTTTGGGATTATTTACTGCCATGTAAGCATTTTTCATTTAATTTAATAGAAAAATTAATGGAAAATAGTTGAATAGGACGCACAATAGGGGAAAAGGTACTTCAATAGGAGAATTTGAAGGTAAAGTACCCGTTTAGGACAAAAGAAAATAATAAGCTAGGTGACTTATGGTGAATTTTACCCAAATAGTTAGTCCTATACCATCAGCCACTATTTTGGAGTTAACTTTAGGACTAACTGTTTATACGTTTTGTAAGTTTTAGGAGACAAAACACTAATTTGTAAATTTTTAGGATCTAAATAAAAATTTGCAAAGTTTAACATGGAAAAAGCTGCAAAAAAATTAGGACTGGAAGTTGTCTTTTCCTCTCCAACTTGAAAATCATTTTTTTAGAAGTAAAAATTTCTTATATTTTTTTAATTTTTTTTTATTAGTTTTTCTATTTATGATTTTTTACATTTTTCAAATTAAAATAGCTAAAAAATATATAATTTTTGTAAAAATAAAAATTAAAAATACTTTTTTGAAGATCTTAAAAGATTATTTGAATTTTTAAAAAACAAAAATATCTCAAAATAAATACTGTTAGTCTTTAAAAAGTAATCTTCACTGAACTCATACAAAAATAAGAAACTTATTTAATGGGTTTAGAAACTTTCTAAAAATATAAATAAGATAATAATTTTTTTAAACTGGAAAAATAATATTAGTGAGATCCGTTGAACAATAACCAATTTTATATGTAAAGTACACTCCATGCCAGGTTAGTATCACATCAATTTAAATGATGACAACAAAGAAATCTTCCACAAAGTGTAATTTTTATCATTCGATGTATAAATAGAAAAAATATTGTATCTTGTTTGGAAAAAATTGAAAAGAAAAGATTTGTTCTTCTAATTATAAGAAAATTGTGGATTAATTTTAAAAGTAATTTGGAAGAAAAAAAAGTGAAAGACAAATTAGTATTTCAATTCTAAATTTTTTGCAACATTTTTATTTAAATCCTAAAAATTTATGAATTTTTATTTAAATACAAAAACTTTGTAAATTTCTATTTGAATTCTAAAATTTGCAATTTTTTCCGCTAGTTCAATTATTTTTGCTTAATTTTGACTTAATTTTGTTTACATTATTTTTTACGGAAAATTTAAAAATGCATCAACTACTATTTTCGCTCGTTTTCACAAAAAAAATTTCAAAGAATTTTATAGCTCACTCCCGATCTGTCCCTGTAGCGGCTGACAACTAGTTTATATTTCTTGAAAATTGTGGATTTATTTCTTTTTCTGCCGCACAACTTATTTGGGTCAAAACACGCTTTATTTACGTCTTCCTATAAAAAAACATTGGTGGTCAATCAAAAACTATTATATTTTGCGTGTTTCAATGATTACTACTTCTACAAAAAAAGAAAAAAATGATTAGTACTTAAAAAGAGATGGTAAACGCCCAATATTTGCTTTCTTTATGCATGCCATAATTGCTGGACAAAGTTTGGCGTAGACCAGGGTCAATTAATAAGCTCATGGCCCGTAGGCCCCGTACTTCTTTTGGCAGATGTTTGCCTATAATTGGGGACACACTACCCCCGCCAGCTAATTATCTGACCTATGTTATCATTTTTTTTAGCTATAAGAAGCATCTATATATTGTAGATTAAGAGGTATATTATAATTAAGGAATAAGTGAATACTGTTTTTTTTTCTATAATTTAAAAGTTCGTTAAAACAATGTAACTGATATTTTATGGGTATTGGATGGAAATAGGTTCAAACTTTTGACATCCACATTAATGCCCTAAGTCATAACCACTTGGGTGAAGACCTTAGGATTATGTTATTATGTTTTTAGACATGGGTCTGACCCTGTTAATTTAGGGGTGTAAGTTCCAATTTGAACTTTAACCTGACCCAACTTTTCGGGTTAGGGTTGAGCCACAAGATTGAAAAACGTGAGTTCTGGCTAACTCAATTTGATCCAATTTTAAGATCTTTGAAATTGGGTTAAGTCGGGTTGACCCGAAATAACCTGATTTAACTCGATTTTGTATATGTTTATGGGCTATTTTTTATACCTAGCCCAGCCCACTACCCCACACATTATCATATCTAACCCTCAACCCATTACATAATCATAACATATGCAATTCACTTATCCCCTGACTAACCCAACTCACTTAGCCACTTTTATATTTTTAACATTTAGAGTTCACTTCATTGTTGGCATAGTTCTTCCTTGCTGCTGCTTCTCTCTATCCACCGGCCTCCCTCTCTCGACTTTTTTTCTCACCACGCATCCTTCTCTTCCTTGGCCGTTTCTCTCTCTCTCTTAGCTTGCCCTATTTTCAGCCGCCTTTCTCTCTCACTTCGCCTCCCTCTCTCAACCGTCACTCTCCTTTTCTCTACCTTCACTTATTCGCATCTCTTCCTTGGCTGTCATTCTCCCTCTTTTGGTCATCATAGACAATTACCTTTGGTCCTTTGCGGTAAAGATAAAGTGGTGTGGAAGAAGATCTTGTGGCAAGGATAAAAAGGGAGCAACGACGGAGAAGGGGAACACTGAACAGAGAACGTGAGCGAGGAAGGAGGAAGGGCCAACCCGCCCTAACCCTAAAATTGTTGGGTTAGGGTTCGTTCTGTTTTCCCGTATAATTAGGGTTAGGTCAGGTTTAGTTTTTCTGAGGTTATGAGCATGCTGCAAAAATTAGGTTTCCACTTGAACCCGACCCGTTAACCCGATTTGTCACCCTATGTTAATATGTACTTGCAAATAAACCTTATAAGTTATCAATATTTATAGTCCAATAGCATCTTAAGTGTTTACAAGTCAGTCTCTTAGCTCGCCTCAAGCTCTTTATCGTCTGATAGCTTGTTTCAATTTTGATGACATCATATCCTCGCCCAGCTTTCCTTTTCCATCATGAGGGTTGATCGGCTACCATCATCACAGCCTCGTCCAACATTCTTCAACTTCACTCATCTCACCACAATAGCACCAATGGCCTATATCCCACATAGCTGACCTCTCATTACTAGTGAAGTCCCCTTCGCCCTCTCCTGTGCATCATATTACCCCAGTACTGATCATTAATTAAAAAAAACTTCTTGTATCACATAAGAAAAATCTCACTTCTTGTATTGCAATGTGAGCTATTGCTGCATCTAACACAATTTATACCCATCAAAGATTGATGCTTTGGATCAAAATCGCAAGGTTAATGGTTGAATTGGATCGAAATCAGGGGACAATTCTCAGGCGAACGTACACCAGGGATGGAATGCGTAACTCTGTTTGTTTTTTTTTTCAAATCTAATTATTGTTTTTAATTTTAGAATTAATTAAAAATAATTTTATTTTTTCTATATATAGTTTTATGAAAAATTTATTTTGGAGAGTTTTTCTTTCATATTTTAAGGAATTAAATCAATTGCCATTTATTATTTTTAACATCAAACAATTATTTTATTTTACAAAATCTTTTTATTATTCCTATTGTTGGGATCCAAATCAGTTACAATTTTTTTAAAATATTTTCACACTAAAATATTAATATTCTAACCAGTGTCTATGTTTTTATTTTTCATTAGAAATTTAACACTACAATAGGTAACATTGGACATCATCGTAGATAAAATTAGATACTCTTATAGACTATGTTAGACACCAGTACATAATTTGTTTGCATAAAAATATAAAATGGTTGTCATGTTTTTTTTTAAAAAAATAAAATTTCTTATCAGAATTAGACACTTAGCTCATTATACTAGATATTCAACCATCATAATCAGACATTTGGACACTTCAATCCAACACTTGAAACACTAAACTCAAACTGGTAGATTAGACACCTTTTTAACATATTCAGACATTTAAACTATTATCTAGACATCAAACCACTACATTTAGGTACTTGGACACTGTAAAAATAAAAAAAAAATGAAGTTACATATCATGTACTTAGAATAAAAATCAATGATTCAATGTCATTTTTTATATATGAGATATCTAATTCAACGATAAAATGTACAACTATATTTACATGGTGTTTAGTTTATATAAAATGTACTCCATCCGTTTCATATTAGCTGTCCGTTTTACCATTTTTGGCTAAAGTTTGATTTGAATATATTTATATTAATATGAATTGAAAAAAATTCTTAAAAATGATATTTAGAAATTAGAATATTTAAAGTTTCATTTTCATGTAAAAAGTTCATATTTTTATGATAAATTTTTTAAAAAATAAAATCATAGATTAATTGATGTAAATAGTAAAGAAGACAGCTTTTGTAAAACAGAGTGAGTATTTAAATTCATCTACATATAGAAAAAATACAACCATGTAGGAAGCTATAAAAGTATGACATAATTTTTCAGTTAAATATCCTTTAAAATAACATTATCATTCTCTCAATTAAAGATAAAATTTGAATAATTAAAGTATTTTATCTTCATCACTAGGAAAACAACTTGTAGACATTCACATATTAGAAGCAGACATTTAAACACCAAACACAGATACTAGCAATCTAATTTTTGACATTTTAAGATAAACATTATTTACGTATGGCTAGATACTAATGATGTTAATTTTTTCATCAGTGGTGGATGTCCGCCTTTGTGGACAATATCATATCTCAGATCAGGCATTGGGAGATGGCAGAGTGTGAGGGGTAGAGCGAGCTACAGCCAGCTCCTAATTCACCAAGGACTGGCAGAACGAGCGCTGGGTAGATGGAGGGCTATGGCTGAGCTTTGATTTACCATGTTTCATTGACCGGGGTAAGACCGTAATATGTTGGAACTTAAAGGGCATCATCTTACCCAATAATTCGGCCGAAATACCTCTGAAAATGTGTGTACATTAAAGCCTACCAAACAGGCTTGACAGTGAGCGAGGGTCTCCGGTGGGCTGCGGCCCGATTTCGAATCCTCTCAAAATATATTTTTTTTCCGTGAAAAATGATGGGATGTTAAATGTGATTTTGAGAAATATGCAAGTAATTGATATTTTTCATAAACTTTCATAGTTAGTAGTTGTAAAATGTTTCATAGTAAAAAAATAATTGAAGAAACAAACACGCAATTAATAACGTAATTAGCTAAAAAATTAAAGATTATAATGACCCCTAAATCGACCAGTAATCGGAAGCCCACCTTTCAATTATTCAGATTTCTCCTTTATTGATTAACAAATCATATCTTTCTACTTTATGGTCCTGCAGGATTTCTTGGGCCATGTGTTTGACAAGACTACTCGTACAACTAAATGAAAATACTAATATAATGCATAGATATGAATATATTCCTTACCATGCAATATTGGTGGAATAATTCCCAGAAGCAAGGTATTATATTATTTGTATAGTATAATTATAAAGCAAAAGGCCAAAAAGCCAAAAAAGCACTATCAGCGTTTTGCAGATGGCCAGATCTGAGTCATCTGACACCATTTTCAAATCTCTCTTTGCATCTGAACGCCTTCATCTTTGACTAACTTCATGCACCCGAATCAGATTCATCTCAAGTCCATAAACAATATCCATGCAACCCTAGAAAAATTAGCACAAAACTTTTTCTTTTTCTTTTTCTTTTTCTTTTTTTACTTGACAAAAATTTAGTCTAATACGCAACTTGCAAGTGTACTAGAAATATTATCTTTAGTTCGGTTGCGCTTCAGGTTCAAAAAAGTTGACTTTGGATCAAATCCCCTACCCAATTCTACAAATACCTTTAATGCTAGACATCTCTTATAATATATAAATGTCTCCCAACATATAATTGATTCTGGTAAAAAAAAAAAGGTTAACATTTTCCTTCTATTATTTAGAATACTAATAATTCTTTCTTGAAACACTTATAAGTATGTTTATGAATAAAAACAATGTTATCCTTAATGGAAGAGCCAAGATTTAAGTCTCCAAGGAGATAAAAGGGAGAGAGAGAGAGAAACTCACCCAATTGATATGCCTTCACGGATTATTCTCATTTTCCCACCGCTTGAAAACTTATAACTTGAATGTATTGTGGGTATAAAACGCAAAAACAAACACAAAACTTAATCTCAAATTTTGTGATAGTAATAATAAATAACTAAAAAATAGGTCAATACCAGCAATAATTAAATGCCAAATAAGATGCAAGCAGAGAGACTCTATAGTATCAAAGTATATACTGAAAATATTTAGTATGTTCTTTATATACACATATTTTTCCGTAGAAAATTACTTCAAAGAAGTACACAACAAACAGTATTCAAAATCCTAGATCTATATAATTTAACCACACAACAAGCCATAAATTAAAATAGAGTATAATACTAGGGTTTAATTTGGTGCTTCTGGTAGTATGCTTGCAACTTTAGCTTACTAGTTGGATTCGGGGTTGGGACCGCTAGGAACCTCGTGAGCCGCTGCTTTGAAGGGTCGGCCCTTATCCTTGTGGCGAGATGTAGAAGCAGCAGCAGGAGTTGAAGAAGACGACGTTGGTTGAGGATGGAATGCCTGCTGAGCCGAGGGAGAAGCAGAGAGAAGCTGTCTGATGTGTGCCTTGGAGGAGAAGTAAGCCGGGCGAGCGAAGAGCGGGGCGATCAAGAGAAGCACCAAGAACAAGACGAGCAGGAGAGGTTGGGATCTTCGTGAACCAGTCTTGTCGCAGGAGAGGATGGTAGATTTGGTTGCTGCTGCCGGTGTTTGTGTAGCTGCCATGAAAGAATAAGCTCGAAGAAACCGGCCCCCAGTTATCCACAAGGGATCAAAATCCATGAACCGATTGCAGCGCCAATTATTAACAGATGGAGATCAAATAACGTTTGCTGTTGGGGACAGGATCAGAGGTTTGGTTTTTGGTTTCAGAACTCAAGGACAGTGGTTTTGATTTTGTTGGTGTCCCTGTAAAGGCTTTAACTTTTATAAACTCGGTGCAACAGTGACATGACCTGGGGGTCAAATACCAATCCTACCCATACTATGGTGTGAACTGTGATGCGGAAGAGAAGAAGAAAGGCACATATATGTGTACGAAGTAGCTAGAGAAAAGGGTAAAATAGTGAGAGAAGGAATCTGGAGGACAAAAGGGAGAAGCTAGGAAACGGAAGAGTGGTTGCTTTATGTTTGCTTGGCTGTACGTTTCTGCAAGAAATGGGTTATTTGACTCTAGGGTTAGGCCCAGCAAATTAAAAAGCTAGATTACTACACTTATAGATTAGGAGTTGGTATTGTGTCTTGTAATTGCCTTTTTTTTAATCAAATTAATAAAAGTATATAGCTGAATGGTAAAGCTCTTATTTCAGGGGAGAGAGAAAGTTAAAGAAAGCAAAGTATAGTTATTCATTTCATATCTTCAACCGCTGCCCTTGTGAAAGTCCATAGCTTTGTCTCCATTATCTCATGCACAAGTCCCCACTTCCTTTCCCATACATATATAGCCTAACATGACCAAGAAAACTTCATGAAAATTCCATTACTCATATGTACGAAAGGTTTGGCAAATTAAGTTGCACGATTTGGTTCTCAACTATACACAATGTTTCAATGGTTCCCCTAAACAAAAAATTGCTGCAAAGTGGTCTATGGATTGAAGGTCATATATAGAGGGCATTAATCGAGTCTAGATTGATCTAGTGCATGAGCCAATTTCGGGTTTTCTCCTAGCCACCTATATATTTGATAGTGGAGGAAAGCACTTGGCCGCACCCCAACACTAGTCTAAAGCATAAGATCAATAACGGTAAGTATGGGTTGGGTTGTGTCAGCTTTTTTATGGAATTGAGTAAATCCAAAATAATCATAATTCTACATAAATTAGACATAACCCGAGAATTGAGAACCAGAAGGAACCAATACCATGGGTTTGGATTTTTCAATTTTAGTTTTTGGTTCTTTTCGGTTTACATCATATATTTATAACGGCTACAAAATTCAACAAAAATCTATAAAAAACAACATTTGAAAAGTCGAGAACAACTAAATTCATTAACATTCTCCATATACGAAACATTTAGCGTAATGCAATACTACACCTCAGTTTAAATACACATTTAGAAAAGAAGCACATTAAGTTACAAAGTTCATTTAAGGAAATGATCACCATCTATTTTAAGTTACAAAAACACCTCAGTAAATATAGCTCTATGGGTAAATATGTAAAGTCATAAATCATATAATATTTTCAAATGTATACTTTTTAGTTCATTTTCATCTCAAGTTTGCTCCACATAGACCTGGAATCAACTCAAAAACCAATGAATTTTTCAGCAGTGGAACCAACCCAGCTATCTATAATCAATTTTTACGTATTCCAAACTAATCTACCAAACTCATACTCATATATACCTAAAAATCATGGATAGAGAGAGTCATTGGTTCTCTTGGATGACAATAAGGCAATTTTATATTTTATTAGGATCCTACTTGGGCACCAGTAAAGTGCCACATAAAAATTAATACCAGCCAAAAACTGACAGTTGGATGCTAACGCCGTACCAAATATGCTACAAAATCACAATTTAAAGACATTTTGGAGCTTTTTTAGTTTAGGGATGACAATGCGAAATATGTATAGATTATGGATCAATAGTGTAATGTACCCTAAAATGTCTCATATATGTTTTGTTTGTGAATAATGTTTACAATAATTAGCTTTGGAAAATTTGTGATAATTTGCAAATAACTGATCGATGGATAGTTTCCCTGAAACAGGGTAAATGCCAACTTCTAGCACAAGTAAATAACGCTGTTAACATAAAAAGTGGAAGTAAGGTCAGTTTAGTGATTTTTGGCATTTTTTATAGTAAGATTGATTGATTAGTTCTGATGCTTTTTCGACCCCAATCCTATGGAGAAGAGTTACAGGCATAATCATTTTTCTCTCATGATGACTTTCATTCAACTGCGCATTTCCCGATAAAGCTGAGAATAAAGCAATTAGTAATAAGTCGGAATTTGGGAAACCTACAGTCAGGATAACGTACTCCTTCATCTTTCTATTTTTCAAAATTTGTATTTTGCTTTGCCTCCTAGGCTCCTATTTCTTATACGCTTTTCGGACACAAATTTTAATTTAAAATAAACGAACAGTCATATTTCATAATTTCAATGGCTCTATTTTTTTTTATAGAAAATAAATATTTTAAATTGTTAATTTTTTCATTGTAAATGCAACAATGTTTTTTAAATATCTATTAACTATGAAAAAAATTAAAAAAATTACTAAAATATAATTACTAGATTGTTAAATTAGAGTTTCAGAAATTATTATGACACAATGTAAAGGAAGTGAGTATATGTTTTTTAAAAATAGAGATGCAAAATATATATTAGGCCAAACTACAATTAGGTTTATATAATTTTCCATTCCAATTTTGTCAACAACCAACTATTGCAACCACTCACAGTTTTCAATTCCATTACTGTAAGATGTACAATATCCTGTAAATAATATGTATACTATTTTTATTTTTGAACAACAAAGAAAATTTATTAATTAAAAAAGAGATATATAAACTTAATCTTAGAGTAAGGATAGTAAAATTTGACTTAACCTTACCCACTCAAGCGTAAGCCCAACCCATTAGAGTGCAGGCTCGACTCAACCCAATTTGACCAGAAAAAATCAATGACCCAAACTTGAACCTAAATTGCCCAAACCTGAAATATTCGAACCTGGAATGACTTGAACTTGAAATGATCCAAACTTGATACTAGAATAACTTGAACCTGAAATGACCCGATGATTAGACTCAACATAACCTGATTTTAACCCAAATCAACAAAAATATATGGACGACAAAGATTTAAAAAATTGTAATTTTTATATATTGCTTATTTATCTAAATTGCATATCAATTATGACCATACTATTTAAGAAACTTTAAAATGCTATAAAAATATTTTTTATTTGGGATTCTTTGAAGAAAAAATTAATAAAATAATATGCATTACATAGGAACATTATGGAATTTAATACTTAAGGGATTTGCTTATACATTTTTTTGAATAGTGTAATTGACATGTTGGATCTCATCTAGTTGTTAAATTGGACGTCGACTAATTCAGATCAAATAGTAGTAGATCTATTTAGGGAAAACTTCATTTGTTGCAAAAAAAAAAAAATCCTTTTGTTTTTGTTTTTTGGTAATCCCACATAAATTGTTGAATTGTTGAATACTTGGATTTGTTATTTATGTTTTAAATTTCAAGTTTGTCATATAAACTTTAATTGTTAAATATAATATTAATTTAATATAGTTAATTGTTTTAAATCAAGATATTTGAAATTTGATTTAATTAATATGGTTTTCTTCTTTGTTTGAAATTTGATTTAATTGATTTCAAACGTTTCGAATTAGAGTATTTTATGTGTATTCAAATTAGATTTTTTTAATAATTTTTTCTTCCACTAGTTTTAACATTCTCGCCCTGTCTTATATTATTAATATTTTTATCTTATATTAGTAGAAATGGTAAATATAAGATTAGTCTTTAATTGTTTATCTTTGAATTTAAATCTAATTTATCATAAACCGTAAACCTAATCCCAAAACCCTAAAAGCATAATCATTAACCCTAACTTAGACCAAAAGCCCTCAATCCAAGTCATAAGAACTATACCTACACATAAACCCTAAATCCTAAACCTTAAATCTAATTGAAATCTTAACCTTTACCATAGACCTAAATCCTTACCTTAACCATAAGACCTCAATCATAATCCTAAACTCTAACCTTGAAACTCTAAGCCCTAAACCTTAACACTTAATCTTATTCCTAACCCTTAACAATTAATTCTAACCTTTATCCTAAATCTTAACTTTCTTTTTTTATTACCTTTCATATTTAATAAGTCTTATATTTGAGAACTTCCATATTTAATAATTTCACTTTTTTAGGAACACTCATATTTAGTAAGTCTCATATTCAAAGACTTCCATATTTAATAAGTTCTATATTTGGATTCTTCTAAAATAAGTTATTTTTATATTTAGTAAGTTTGATGATCTTGACAGGAAATTGTCAAATTACAACATTGATCCTTAAACTTTTAAGTATAGTGTAATAAGATACCTAAATTTTAAAAATTTTCACTTTGGTCACCATAATAAGTACAATATGGATCCCTAAACTTTTCAAATATTTACATTTTCACTTAAAATTTTTAAAATTTTTCAGTTTTGTCACCTATAGAGTAATGGTGAACTAGAGTTATATTTTGTAGCAATTTCACAGCAAAAGTTGGATATTAGAACAAATTTTTTGGAACATAATTAAGAAAATTTTTATGAATTTTCTAATTTAACAAAATAAAAATTCACATAAATTAATTCCACAAAAATTAAATTATTTAATTTAAATTTTAACAAAAATTGAACAAAAAAATTGATTGGTTAAGTGATTTCAACATATGTGCCAATAACCCAAACAAACCCCAACTGGTCAACCCATGTTTAGTCTGAAACTTAACCTGAAATTATCCGAGACTGAAATCTGACCCAAACCTAACCCGACCCACCCAATTGTCATCTCTATCTTAAAGGAGAAGATGAATGAACAAGTGCCCAAAAACCCAAGACTCTAACTCGATATGTATAGTCTATGGTATATCATGCCATTTGCCCTTATTAATTTCGCAAGATAATATATATTAACACATTATTTTAAGATGAAAAATATTTAATATAATATTCTTTTTGCACATTTTTATATGTATTCTTATTATTTTGATCATAATTTTCATACTGTAAGTTAAATTAAAATAAAGGACTTAGCAATGTCTAAATTTCAATTATGCTAACATCGTTTACCAATTAATTTTAGTTTTTAAATAAAAAATAAAATAAAATATATATTTATGTCTAAATGTGTGTGTTAACTATGTTTTATCTCTTTGTATGTATAGGTATGTGGCATATTAATGTAAAAGGAAAAAAAATCTCTAACCTACAGTATACCATGAGCTTACCACACATTATATCATGGTAAACTGAAAAAACTTATAAAAAAAGCATCTGTATACCAAATATCATAATATTTTGAATGATAACCCAATAAATCATGAAAATTTATCTACTGAAAACCAAACATCTATGATAAACAATATTTTTGCACCTGGTGTACCACAATATAGTGCTCTATATGAGGCATTGGTTACAAGTAAAAGGTAAAGACTTTTAGTAATTAAAGAAATTCTTATACGACATTAATTCAAATTTGTTTGAATTTGTCACAACTACTAACTAGTTTAGCTCACTCCTCGATGGGGAGAAATTTTGTACTTTGGATTACAAGCTTCTATGGTTAGTTTTTTTTCAATACTCACTTTTCCTCATTTTGCAACTTTTATTAGTTTAAGGTTGAAAAAAATCCAAGTTAAGTTGAATGGCAGGTAAATTAAGTGTTGCTTAAAATATGTATCAACCTTAGAATTTTAATCATGTTTGAATTGAAAAAAATATGAATGAACCATAACCAAGTTTTAAATTGATTAAACTTGTGTTGGGCTATTTGCTTAAATAAAATGAATAAATTAAAATTGACTCAAGTTGTAGGTAGCACAAGCTTTGTTTAACTTGCTTTCAAGTTTGAAAATTTTGTTCAAATTTGGATTGATATTAATTTAAACAAGCCAAGAACTAGTTTTAAATCAAGTCAAGCTTGAGCCGATTTGTTCGTTCATTTTTTCACCTATATTCCTTACTTAGAAGTCTAAAAATATACTTCATCTGTCTCATATTCTTTGCACCATTTTACCTTTTCACTTAGTTTGACTTGAATTTATTTATATTAGTATTTTTTTAAAAAAATTTTAAAAATATATTTAGAAACTATATGTCTTAATTTCTCATTCTTATATAAAACTTCTTCATTTATATACAAAATATTGAAAATAAAAAATTATAACTTGAATTTATTCATATTAGTATTTGTTCAAAAAAAATTTTAAAAAATATATTTAGAAACTATATGTCTTAATTTATCATTCTTATATAAAAATTCTTCATTTATATGCAAAAATATTGAAAATAAAAAATTATATATTAATTGTTGAAAAGTAAATAGTGCAAAGAATATGGGACAGAGGGAGTAATATTTCATATTTATACTTCCATCCAATTTTTTTTAATCTTGTTTTTTAACCATGCTATTGAAAGACCAATATTCTTTGTGTGGAAGGGCTTTTGAGCCATAAGGAAAGGCTTCAATCAAGGGGCAAGCTTTTGAATATGAAAGCTAGCTGCAATTATGCCGTAATTAATAATTTATTTTTTTATGGATGATTGTCTGATTTTTTTTTCACCATATAAAAAAGCAATTAGACCATCCAGAACTTTTTGCATTTGTATCGGTTGATGGTTGGTCAAGAAATTAAGTTTTCCAAATCAAAATGGATGTTCAGCTACAACATTCTTCATAGTGAGGTTTTAGATTTTCGCAGGATTTTCCCTTTCTCAATCAATTATGGCATTGTGAACTGCTTGTGAGCTCTATGATGCCAAGACCTATCAAAGACTTCATCCTTCAATTTCTCACAAAACCAGATTGTTAATCAACTAGAAAACTGGAAATAGAAGTTGTTAAAAGATGCAGGTAGGTTATCCCAGATAAACTCTACCTTAACTTCCTAGCTGGTCTATATTATGTCCATATTTAAAATTTTGGTAATTATTTTATATATGATCTCCAGCAAATTTACTAGGTTTTGGCGGTCTAGCTCGTCGGATAAACAAGGTCTTCATCTTAAGAATAAACAATTGTTCTTGTTACCTAAAAGACTAAATGGTTTGGCATTGAGGATACACGCTTGTTCAACCAAGTACTTCTTGGTAAAACTTTCTAAAGGGTTTTGCTAGAAATATGAATAAGTTAGTATATAAAGTTCTCATAGCCAAATATGGTAGCTCCTAATCAGTATAGTATGTAAAAAAAAAGGGTAATGCTACCTTTATCTGAAGTGGTTTATTGTATGACTATATTTACTTGGTCAAGCTCACCACTAGATCATTGGAAACAATAACTCCATTTGGATTTGGTATGATTACTAGATCATGGGCATTTTCCTAGACCTACTTAGAGCTATTAGTTTGACTTTTCTAAGCCAAAAGGTCTCCAAAATCTGAGACCTTTTCTCTTGGCTAGTTTAGGGTCAGAATAAGGAACTACTTAATACTTTCTTACCAAACTAGATTTTGCATCTCATTCTTAATCTAATGCATCTGTTGGCCTTTTCTAGAAAAGACATAGTTCATTGGGAAGGAAGTTCATCAAGTCAGTATATGTCAAAGAAGGGTTATGCAGTTCATTTGCCTAATACAACTAACATTTAAAGGGGTGCGGCTAGTAACAATGGACATTTTGGGATCTTCATTTTTTTGGTGTTCTTAAAATACTTTAGGGTTCAAATCTTCCTGAGAAGTTTAACGTCTTCCTTTAGAAGTGCCTCCTGGATGCTCTTCAAACTACAATAAATCTAGCATCTGATGGCTTTGTTAACTCTATTTGGTCTAAGTGCAACTTGCAGGAAGACACCTTCATTTATTTGTTATGGGATTGCCAGGTTCTAAAGGAATTTGGGGACACTTTTGCACCAACCCGTTGGCATCAAATGCCCTTTCATTTAAGGGATGACTATTGGGCCTTCGGCCTTCCCAGGAAAAATGGCACGTGGACTAGCTCCATTTTCTAGTTTCCATGCTCTGGACAAGCTAATTAGGGAGAAATGAGGAAGTATTCCAAAATGAACATTTTAATTTTAGTTCTCTTATCTCCTATAGAAAGGCTCTTATTTAGTTGCTAGCTTCTACAAGAGATTATATTATACAATTATCGACATTTAAAGCCAACCCTTTAAACCCCGTATATCATACTTGGGGCACAGGCAAGTGAGGTCGTCAGCATGCTATTCCACAAATATTTGTTGGTGAATGGCATCTGGTATAGGCCATCTGGGCTTGGAGCACTGTCATGGTTCTGAATAGGTGCCAATGCCCTTTGAGATTTTAAAAGGGCCAAATATGGCAGAATTACTATTGGCTATGAATGATGAGCTCATTGATATTTAAGAGGCTATATAACTAGCTTTGTCGACCAGTTTATATATATAATATTATCATTTTAAGGGATTGTTCTAAAATTTTAATGACTTTATGAGGAAATGCTGATCTTAGCACACTTTTGGCTAGGCTAGCCCAAGGCCTTTCGCTCATGATAGGCCTTAGATCATTGCTCATTGGTAGTGTGCTTCGGTAGTGTGTAACTCCAGCTCATAAAGCTATTGTATTTTTACTTTTTTCCATTACTATTTAGCTATGTTTCTGTTTTTAATTAACAAAAAAACACCAATATCTTCACCATATCATCGCTGAATTCTTATAATACTACAAGATAGACATATAAAAGTGATTGAAGAAATAGTCATAGTCAGTCCCATAGAGTGACTGATGACAATTAAAATATTTAGTTGTGAATATCTTAGTCACTAGTTCAGAGCAACTATTTGGAGTGACTAAAATGTTCAATCACTCCTTAGGAACAAGCTAGTTAGAAGCAACTAAAAGCTCCAATAACTCGCATATTTTCATTTTTTTTAATTTTAATTTGTAGGTAATTTACGTGTTTTACTATTTTACAATTTTTTCCAGTTTTGCCCTTTGATTTTCTATTGTCGCTGCTCTTCACTATTTTGGCTTCACCATTGTCTTAACTTTCACCTCTGTCCCTGTCTTTGTCTCAAATTTCTCTGGGCAGATCTCTCCCAAATCATGTCTTTGGTGGCATTAATTTTCTTCTTTGCCAAATCTTAATCAAGCAAATCACACAAAAAATCATGCAAGAGAAAGAGAGAGACCAAAGTCGAGGGAGATTGCAAAGTCGTGGAATACAGTGGAGTAAGAGTGGAGGAGGGAGTCACCAACGGAGACGGTAGAGGCATACCGGTCATGGTGGTTGGAGAATGAGATGGGCTTGGTTGGAGAAGAAAAAAAAATATAGATGAGAGAGGGGAAGAGGTAGAGGAAGATGATAGAACGTTGTGGTAGAAAGATGGAAAATGAGAAAATGAGGAAGAATGAGAAACGAAGATGATGTTATTTTTGGCATGGGTAACTGATGAGTGACTAAAATTGTGATAGCCACTAAAAAGCAACTGACTGAGAAATTATTGCTGCTAAAAAGCGGTTAAGGAGTGGCTAAATTGGGGTGACTAAAAATATCAGCTGCTATCTAATTGCTTAAAAAACAAGCCTCACTAAATAGTGACTGAAGAATGATTGGATATTTAGTCACTAAAATTCAGTCGCTTTATTTCTTTTCTCTTGAAAGTTATGTATGCATACATGTTATGAAATTATTTATAGTGTTTGAATATATTATGAATAAAACATACTACTATGTATATATTAATTTATTAATTAATCCAAGCTAGCTTTGAATCATATTTAGAATTTATAATCATTGTTAGAAAATTTAAAGTTAAAGGAAAAAGTTTGATGCTAACCGATACTAAACGTAACGGGTCAACAGAAAGCCCTTTATAAAACCGGATTAATAATTGATTTAGGTTCATTTGAGACCAAAATAAAAAGTTCTCTTTGGTCCAAAATATAGAGAGAGACCTCATTATATGCTAATAATTTTAACCGATCCATCAACTTAATTAATTAACTACATGGTGATTTTACCACAGCGTTCTATGCCCAAGTTGGTGAGAAGACTAAAAACATGCAACATGTTAAGGAGTAGTTATGATAATGAAATTGAGACTTAAAACTTCACAAATAGGGTGTTGACTTTTGATTAATATTGACCATGATTCTACTGATACTCATACTCAAACAAATCAGGCCTCTAAAATGTGCTATGAACCCTTAGGCTTATTATGCCCGGCAAGTCCTACAACTGATCATAAGGTCTCATAATCTTTACATTCCTTGGAAAGCCCAGCAAAGAGAAGATATTCTTCAAGTGGGTTCCATAAAATTACAGGTGGTCTTTAATCGAATTGATGCTCAAGCTGCAAAAATGTTATCGCCTAATCTAATAATCCTTAAGTTGAGGGGCACCAATTCCAAGTCCTATATAAAGTTCATCTTTATTCATAATATAAGATATTATGCCCTTGTCATGTACGAAAATCTCAAATTTATAATTACTCGAGTATATAAGTATCTTTTGCAGACAATCATACCATTCTTTCGTGCTCGTTGTTCAAAGCTCATCTTATTATGCCTAAGGCTTGTTCCCAAGGACAGAGCACCGTTAGATCATGCATGTGACACACTCCAACAGCAAACCAAGTCAAAACTAACAAGCCAAAATCTCATGAATTGTACAACACTCGAGATGAAGAAACAAGGAGCCTTGAGGATTGGTAGACCTTGCTGAAGGTTGTTGATGACAATATCAAAGAATCTAATTCGCAGATGTCCACGGCACTTACTTGGGCTGTAAATGAACAGAATATTCAGTGAACTGATTATTAACAGTTTGAAAGGAATTCATTTATACTTGTTTGTTGAGTTAAAAATATGAACACAAACAAAGTTTCGTTCATTTGTTTATATTCACAAATAGTTCAATTAATATTCGTTTATATTCGGTAACTTATTTGTCAATTTATCTGTTTGTTTGTATGCTTTTTTTTGTTTATTCATTTATGTTTACTACATTTTTCACAAACATATTTATTCTTATTGTTCGTTAAAATGTTAGTGTTCAAGAACGTATTCGTTTGATTCATGATAATGTTATTATTAATAAGTGAACACAAACAAACACAAATCCATTCATTTATAATGAACAAATATTAACAGAAAAAATATGTTCATTTATTATTTGTATTCGTTTAAAACGATAAAGGTAGCACTACATAACCCTTAAATAAAATTAATCATTTAACTAGTCCTCTCATGTCTCACCCACCCAATTAGGGTAGCAAATGGGACATTTGACTTGAAGACCCACCACTTTCAAGCCTCTTTCCCCTCTATCCGTGTCAAACAACACCTTTAATGTTAATTTTTGAGTTACATTTGTATCTCTAAAAATCAGATATTTTTCTTATGGCTTATAGTACTAACATGTCTTCTTAAACCTTATAGTAATGATTCGTTTTTAAGTAAAAGTTGCAGTTCTTTCTTTTTAGGGGGAGCAATAAAGTTTTCTTTCTCGTCTTTAAAAAATGTGCATGAGTTGGTAGTAGAATGTAATGATTCAATAATCAAGACAAGACAGGAAGATCATAATTAGTCCATGCAAACGTGGTTATATGTCAGCAAATCCATCGCAATCCGGCATAAAAGATTATTGCTAAACCTACATATTATCAACCTTTCCTGCATTAACTATTTAAATAGTTAGTGCTTTGTATTGTATCCTTCACCGGAAAGGGGGCCTTACGCGTGACTGACCTCACTAAAAATATTTCGGTTTTCCATGCAAGATAGTGTATTTTTTTCTCACAGAATTCTCATTACAAAAATATTCTAAAGTAATGTCAGAATACTGTTCGCAAGGATTTTTAAGCTTCTCTGCTCCTAGATAGGCTGCCCACAGTGAGTTGGAATAAAAAGGACTAATCTGAGATGAAACCATTTGCTAAGTTTAGGACCAATCTGAGATGCTCTTGAGGTTAGAGGGCAAACGGAAATAACCAAAAAAAAAAAAAGAACGACAGTTGGTAAATCGCCAACTTAGATTAATAACTTAATCTTCTAACTTATGTATCAAAATACGTGTTTAGAAAACCTCACACCTATATTCATTTTATTTAACTAAAAATAAATTATTTTTATTATTACATCTTGTTTTACCTCAATTTCGTTTGAAAGTAAATAATATGTGTTTAGAATCCATTGAAAGAAAAACTTTTATGATGATATTAAATTTTTAGGCATTAAAAAGTCATAAAAATTGAAAAATATCACAAAAATTTTATTTTAAGTAAATTGTTATACCTATATAATATCAACTTTTAAATGAATTTGATTTCATATAAAAATATAAAAATAAAAAATATCATTTTAAATGAAATTAACTTAAATTAAAATGAATGGAATGAAAATCTATATCTTTGGATAACACATAGGTTGCTGATGTGACAAAATGCCCACCTGATGAAGTTTCTACTGTTCCCGTGGCAGGTGGATCAAACAGAAATCTTATCTAACAAATGCATTTGTACGTTTCTCTAATTTACGGGTTAGTTTTGGTGGGATTGATACAAAGAAATCGCTATTATCTGCACCCTGCCTCTATATGTTTTACATTTACTTCACCTCTAATATGATTACTTTTCGTTCTTGTTTCTAAGTATGAAACCTTTCCATACTTTAAAAACAACAACTGAAACTTCAAACTCTTTTGCATATATAGTTGGCCCCATGAAACAGGATGTTTCTTATGTTCATATCCGATAAGTGTAGAAGTGGATAGGTGTAGTAGCGTAGCTAGGGATTGAAGGTGTGAAATTAGTCTTTATTTTTTCATTTGTTACTTGATAGTTTTTAACCATTTTCAACATTATTAAGTTTGTTTTTTTCCTTTAGCCGTCAGATTTGATGAGAATTTCAATAAAATTTTCACCACATATATATAAGTTAATCATATAGAGGTTTTATTTATGTAGAAACAAAAACTAATAACTAAATTTGTAAAGAAATTAGAAAAGTATAGGATAGTGATGAAATTTTTTAAAAATTTGGTGAAATATAACAAAAAGAGTCAATACACCATTCTCAGCAGAAGTTGGAAATCATTAAACGCATCAAAATAAGTTTGAGGTGGATTTACAATAAGAAATGAAGGTTATAGACTTCTCACACAATTTACCTAATAATAGTATGTGATAATTTTATATCATTAGAATAATATTAAATTTGTAATAGATTTTTTTATAATGTTTGCTATATAGAAAAAAAATTATAACCACACAAAATCTTTTGTTTGCTAATTAGTAAAATAATATAAAGTAGTGTACTAATTTCATAATAATATGATAATAAACTATGACATGGAAGTTCTTTAAAAATGTATGTGAAAAATATAGAATATGGTGTAAAAGATTTATCTTATGTATTTTTCTATTACTCAAGAAATAAATTTGACATGTGAGTAGTTAAACAAATACATTAATTGAGAGCATTTTTATACATATTTGAGAAAAATTATTTAAGAATATTTTGTTCTAGATAAACAGTTGAGTGGAATTAACCTTTACTTATTATGTTATAAGTAAACTACTCCAATGTTGTTAGGAATAAAAGAAACTATATAAAGATCAAAAAATAAAATAAACTAATTTAATAACCTTAATAATTTTTTTATAAATAAATTTTTACAAATATACACTAAAATTTATTTCTTAAAAAATTATTGGGATACCGCCGCATCTTTCCGCACCCCTTCTCTACGCCACTCATAGGTGGTATACATGGTGAGATTTTTTTCATTTTCGTTTTTTTTTAAAATTGTGTGTGATTTGACGTATTTGAGGAAAGTTATTACAATACCCTTCGATGGCATCCACATGACATGATGCTATAGAGATTGCATTTGAAATACATTATTGAAAAATTATTATTAATGACTATTTTTAAATATAGCGGTTATTTACTCAATTTGTATATTAATTAAAATCTAACTATTTAAGAAGACCATAAACTACTTTTGAAAACAATTTTTTAAAAAAGTAAGTTTTGTAATTTTCATTGTTTAAAAGCATAATAAGGGAAAAATTAGAAAATTTAATTATTTTGTGAAAGGATTTCAAATGATATTGATTCTATGTAAATAAAAAATCAAATATTGAAAATAAATGGTAAAACAATAGTTAAGTTAAGCCGAAGGCAGCAGTAAATATGGTGCTAGAGATGTCTCTAAACAAGAATTTAAACTTCAGACTCTTGATCCAAATCACTACAAAAATTGTACCAATCTTTTCCACACTCTATAGATACTGTTACGCTGTTTGATGTGATGTATATTGTCATACGAATAGTGCCTTAATTTGGCCCAATCCCAAATAAATTAACATAGCAGCATTAACACAACCCACGCATCTGGGTCAGGTAGATTGCACGTGGATGGAGGTGATTAATTCCATTACCATTAGTTATATTGTAACTTATATTTTTAAGGGAGAATTTCAAAAAAACCCCTGAGGTTTAGTGAATATTTCACTTGCCCCCTTCTGTTTGAAAATCCTTCACTTTACCCCCTAAAGTTTAATAAATCCTTCACTTACCGCCCTTTCATAATATTGAGGACCAAAATGCCCCTTTCCCAATTTTGTCAATGTTTACCTTTGGACAAATAATTTAGAAAATTTTTATTTTTGTAATTAAAAATTTAGAAAAATTTTGACAACACTTTTAACCATCTCATATCAATTTAAATATGTACTATCTAGTTAATTAATTAATATTAATAAATTAAAATTATAGTCTTTATAGAATTGTAGATTTTTATAGTAATAAATCATGTAAATATTAAAATGAATACTTAAAAAACTAAAATCTATTTATATGAACTTTTACATACTGGTATATGAACAATAATGCCCTTGTCAAATGTGGATACTGCATTTACTTAATCTACTTGCCCAATAATTATTGTATCATTAATAGAAAATTTAAATTTTCTATTATTGATGAACATTTCACCTATGTGAAATTTTAAAAAGGTGACAATTGTGATAAAAAGAGGGTGTAGAAACCTTACTAAACATTTAAGGGCGAGATTATTTTGCATTAGTTTTAATGTATTGTTGTACATTATTCTTATATAAAATTATTATTTAATTTATTTCAAAAAAATTATTATTTAATGAAAATTTTAATTTACTGAGCTTTACATTTTAAAAAGTCTAAAACTACCTGGAGAGTCATAAAAATATTCTAAAATTATTTTTTAAACATATTAAAGTGTAAGATTTTAATAGATTAATAATTTTAGACAAATAATCACTCTATATAAGAATGATGCAAAAATGATCTAATTATAAGATTTACTTTAATTAACTTACATATTGTCCATTTTATATACATATAATTGATAGTTTCATATTAATTTAGATATTTTTACTTATTACTTCATACACTTTTATTTTTGAAGGAAGTTTTACATGTCTATAATATAATAATTACTTCAATTTGTAAAAGAAAGACAAATGTTAGCAAATATTTATATCATGTTATTTCAATGACAGACTCAGACTATGCCCCAAAATTTTTTTTCCTTTGTATTCCATTTTGTCATTTCAAAGCATGAAAATATGTTAATTTTATAAAGCACATTCTAAAACTCAATTTAAGTATCAGTGTATAACTGGATATAAAAAAACTAAGTGGAATATTATGTCAAAGTCAATATGACGATTTGTGAAAAATGGTTAGTTGCAACTTCACAGGTTAGGTTAAAAAGATACTCATACTTGTGCCCCTTAGTTTCATAACTGACTATTACCCCCTTATTTGCTGGATATAACGAGTGTCATCTATTATTCAATAAATGCAAATATTTGTCAAGAGCATTATGTTAGATAATATCAAAGGTGAAACTATATTATTTCAACAGAAACATATAATTGATAGTTTTATATATTAATTTAGATACTTTTACTTATTACATCATACACTTTTATTTTTTAAGGAAGTTTTGCATGTCTATAATATAATAATTATTTCGATTATATGTATATAAAATGAACAATAGGTAAGTTAATTAAAGTAAATCTTAGAATTAGATCATTTTTTCATCATTCTTATATAAAGTGATTATTTTGCTAAAAATATTAATTTATTAAAACCCTACACTTTAATACGTTTAAAAAATAATTTTAAAATATTTATGTGACTTTCCAGGCAGTTTTGGACTTCTTAAAATGTAAATCTCGGTAAATAGGTAATTTGAGTAAATAATAATTTTTTTTGAAATAAAGTAAATGATAATTTTGTATAAGAATAATATACAACAATACATTAACACTAATGCAAAATAATCTTGGCCTTAAATACGTAGTAAGGTTTCTAAACCTTCTTTCTATCATAATTGTCAACTTTTTGAAATTTCACCTAAGTGAAATGTTCATCAATAATAGAAAAAAGAATTTCTTTCTTCAAGTAAAGAAAAATTAATAATTTAAATTTTATAGTAATTATACAATAATTATTGGGCAATTAGACTAAGTAAATGCAGCGTCCATACTTGACAAGAGCATTAATGTTCATATACCAGTATATAAATGTTCATATAAATAGATTTTATTTTTATTTTAAGTATTCATTTTAGTATTTATGTGATTTATTACTATAAAAATCTACAATTCTAGAAAGACTATAATTTTAATTTATTAATATTAATTAACTGACTATATAGTACATATTTAAATTAACATGAGATGGTAAAAAGTGTTGTCAACATTTTCTAAATTTCTGATTACCAAAACAAAAATTTTCTAAATTATTTGTTCAAAGATAAACATTGACAAAATTGGAAAAGGGGCATTTTGGTCCTCAATATTATGGAAGGGGGTAAGTGAAGGATCTATTAAACTTAAGAGGGTAAAGTGGAGAATTTCCAAATAGAATTGGGGTAAGTGAAGTATTCACCAAACCTCAGGGGGTTTTTTGAAATTCTCCCTATTTTTAATGTATATCATATGGTATATTATGTTGCATATTATTATCATTTTTATAAAAAAATTATTATTTTAATATAAAATAAATTAAATAATTTTTTACATATTTTTATATGTATTCTAATTTTTTTCATCATAACTTGTAAAATATAAACAAAATATATATGTTAAAAGATATTATTTTATAAAAAAACATTAAAAAATATTATATAGAGCAAAATAAAGATTACTCAACAAAAAAATATAATTTATTGATACAAAAGAAAAGAAGAAACTATACTTTAATATTAACAATATATTTTCTAATATCACATTGAGTTCCTAAGTGGCTTAAAGTATGATATTTTGAAGTAAATTAACGAAACAAATATCTCACAAATGTCCACAAAAAACAGAATACCATGGTACATACATCATGGTATTTGTGGTATTCCAAGGTTTTTTCAGAAAATGTATAGAAAAAGTGAATAATATGCAAAATATCACAAAATACTGTTGTATATTGCAATTTTTCACACAAAAAAAAAATGAGAAAATGCGAAAACATGTATACTACGTACCACTTACCAATGGTAAATGGTATAACATGATATTTAATTCCATGAAATGGACCCGCGCGGTTCCAAAAAGTTAAAATTATCTTTCAAATAGATAAATTAAAGTGTGAGCATAATTAGTGTAAACTTCATCGACAATTTCAATTTTTTTGAAATGTGTGACCCAACCTGAAATGTTTTTTTTTTTCAAATAAGGTTATTTATGCTTCATTAAGAATCATAGTTAGTCTGAAGAGCATCTCGTAATTGATGTGGGTATAGGGTATCCACTTCAGACGACTAGAAAGGCCTTTAGACATAGATACAAGATTATGTGTAACTGAATTCGTAGAGTAAGGGATATGAACAAAACAAAGCAACTTGCTAAAGAAATAATATCATTATGAACAACTCTATATGCATATAGGAATGGTTTGCTATAGTTCTTCAAAGTAGAGACCGCAACCAAAGAAACGGACTGAATAATAATGTTGCGCCAACCTCGTGAGCGTGCTTCAAGCATACTTTTCCAGATAGCCAATATCTCCAGATATGATTTGTCATGCACATAAGGAAGGGTATATGAAACAATATTTAGTACTATCGAGGAAGAGTTCCAAGCAAAAACACCAATACCTACTGACCTTAAATAGGCGGCGAACTATCCTGCATCAACATTCGTAGCCATGGTTGATTCTGGTGAAGGAGGCCATTGTGCCGACTTAAAAACCAATGGTAGTTGTTAAACAGAATCGAAAGAGAAACACTTACTATATAGCCATGACCGAACTTGATGAGTGATGAAGATCGTAGTGTGGCAGTATCTGTCAAAGACACAATGATTTATGTTCCTCCATATATGCCAGCCAAAAGCAAGGAAAGTATGCCAATCTATTTCACCCAAAGCGCCATGTGTGATACTGAAGATGTTGGATATATGTGGATTGTCAACATGAAGCATGTGTAAACCAAATTTCTTGAGCACCAGTTGCATATAATGGCAGTAAAACAATACATGTTTAATCAATTCTTTTTTTGAACCATAAACAGGACAGAAACAATTGATGAGGATATTACGAGACCATAAATTGTGGTAGGTTGGTAACTGATAAGCTTATATTTATTATATTTATTTCCCTCATATTTAGTATGTTTTAATATGTTTTGAACTTTAAATATATATTTTGAGTATGTTTTGTAGCTTAGAGCATATCTGGACTTAATTGATTGAAAGTGAATTTAATTTGCCATTTTATAAGTTTTAATTTGGTTGTGCTCTTTCAGGATTTTGACAGATTGGTGATGTTACGGTAGAAAAATCATATCTTGAGCTACCGAGATCAGAATGAAGTGATTCTTAATTCATTGAAAAGCTAACATCTGGAGCTACAAATCACATTCATACCATGAAACCTAGTTTGCACGTTAAGAGGCTCAAATTCAGATTCAAAGTCGCGATTTACGAGTCACCGCCGGTTCAGAAGCAGTTGCGGTATTTTGGGCATATCTTTGGCTGTAGATGTCCGTTTTATGCGATTCTGGTGTAGTTTCGAAGATAAGAAAGAGATCTACAACTTTTATTCTTTGAGTTTTGAGAAATAATGGCTGAATCAAGGTCGAATATCAGATTGAAGTTGCTGTTGCTGTTCTGGAGCATTGCTTGGCTGACAACTTTGAAACCTTATAGTTATTTTGAATCTTTTTATTTGTTTGTGGTACTTTTATAACAATATAGAAAGTTTAGGGAGTTTTTATGGGTTTAGCCATAGGTTTTAGTTTTCTTTGGCTTTTAAGCGTGGCTGCCGCCGCACCCCCCTCATCTCTTTTTCGTAATTCTAGTTTTAGTTTCTTTTATTCTTTTTTATTTTTCTTTTGATCATGGCTGAGTAATTTTCTGGTTCAGTTCTAGGGACGATTTCTATCACTAACACCGGTTGTGAGGATTGATTTTTCTTGCTTAAACTTTCTTTAATTTCAAGTATTTACTTCTTTGTTGTTCAGATTTATTGCAATTAATTTTCCTGTTCTCGCTTGTTGAATTGGTTCTGCAATTGCAAATCTGCTTGATTTTCTTTCAACCTCTTAGGTGTAGAATTCAATTAGAAGCAAGTGAATTGATTGGAGATTGCTTTTATTTCTAGTTAGTTCATACGAAGAAGTAAGACAGATTAAATTGTTCAAGCTTTTGGATTGTTGCCTGGAATAAACTTTTTGGTTCATTGATCTTAATGCTGATTTTGAGATAATTAGAAATTGCTTTTCAATATCTGGTTAATCAAAATTAAGAAATTAATCTGAAGCTTTTTTTGGTTAATTTTACTGCTGAATTCTTAGGGTTCTTTTTAGTTTTAAAGAGAGTCATGTTTATTTGCTTGAATTGAAGAAATATTTTCTTTCGATGATCAACTGTGTGATTGGAATGGATAATCAACCCTGAACTGAGCGTTTTTAGTATTGGTTAATTTCGTTTTGATTCTACAGTTAATTTATTTCAGCTTTTAATTGAATAAACCCCCCAATCTTTTATTTCAGTTTTCTGACAGAAGTTTTCAGTAAAAAAATCTCCTTTGGGATTCGACCTGGTTTTCACTGCTAGACTATAAATTTATTTATTCTGAGTTGTTAGGGATACCAGAATTATTTTTTGCGGTTTCGATGATCGACCAGTAACCTGTCAAAGAAAGCTCGCCACAAAAAATTATGTAGTTTTGATGGAAGTTTCATCCACCAGAATGAATGCCATTAGTCTTGGCCCCCCACATGAATACATCAAATGTATAATTGAAGCTAGTGGGGATTTTGATTATGCTAGATACATCTTGTAGGTGGAAAAAGAACAGAAGCATAGCAGTGTTCCAATTGAATCTATTACGGAGCAACAGGTTCACCACAGTCCAATGTTCATTAATTAGAAAAAAAATCAAGAGCAGGGGCAGCCCATCTATCAAACTAGATACTTACCGATGATCTATCGACAATCTTCTATAACCCTTTAGCATGTAAAAAAGTATAGCCTGCAATGATGGCTTGCTAAACATGGACGAGCCTGAGAGATCGGAACAATAAAACAACTCCAAAGTTGGGTGATATTTGCCCTTTATAACATGAGAAATGAGCGAGCCAGGCTAGTTAATTAAATGCCAACATTGATTGGCAAAAAGGGCAATGTTAAATGCCTCAAGATCTCGGAAATCACACCCACCATTTAATTTCAAATGATTCATACGAGACCAAGAACACCAGTGGATAGTGCACTGTTCTAACTGATGTCGCCTGAAAAAATTACCCAGGTGAGAATGCAATATTCTGATAATTGTCTTCAGAATGGGAAGACAACTCATCATAAAAAACAGGATGGCTTGTAATACTGATTTTAACAAAACCTGGCTTCTTGTTAGAGACAATAATTTGGTCTTCCACAACTTCAGTTTCTGTTGTACTTTATCAAATAAAAACTTGAATTGTTGAATCTTTTTCCGATCCAAGATGATCGGTACTCCCAAATATTTGTCTTCTACTAATTCCTCATGTATCCCCAAAACTTGTTTCAATCTTGCTAGATTCTCTATAAAAACATTAACACTAAAAAAAATAGATGATTTTGCTAAATTCATAAGTTGTCCTGAGGCTCTTGGATAATACTAAAAGAGTTAGAATGAGTTGTCCATCTTTTACTGTTGTTCGTGCACATAGAAAAGAATCATCTGCAAATAGAAGATGTGTGATAGAGGGGCTGGTAACACATGTCAAAACCCCATGCAACAATCCTGAAGCAGAAGCACGATGGAATATAGACAACATGCCTTCAACACACAACAAGAACAAGTATGGAGATATAGGATCTCCTTGCCAAAAACCACATGATGGAGAGAAAGTATCAGTTGGAAAGTAGTTAACCAGAACAGAATACTGAACAGTGCTAACACATTTCATTACCAGGTGTATCCATGAAGTAGCAAGACCCAAAGCAGCCATCATTTCTTCCAAAAACTTCCATTCAACATGATCATATGCTTTAGTTATGTCAAATTTCAAAGCCATGGAACCATAAGTGGAATTAGTAGATGAATGCATATGATGACATGTCTCAAGGGCAATCACTACATTGTCAAATAAAATTTTGCCTAGGACAAAAGCACTTTGTTCTTCCAAAATAATAGAAGGAAGGATATTTTTCAATCTATTTGCTATTAGCTTTGATAAAATTTTATATATAGCATTGCATAGTGTCAAGGAACCTACCCCGTGAGGGCTACTCCAAGGAAGACTAGCTTGATTTACAAGCCACTTAGGAATTTAATCCTCTTACAGTTTGTAGTAGGCTAGTCGTCACTTATGAGTATCTTAAAACTTTCCATGCTAATAGTTATTTAGCCTAGCATGAGGTAAGATGCATGAGAAGCTTTGTTTAGAAGAAACTTAAATAGAAATTAAAACATATAAAAACCTACTAGCATTTCGTTTAAGTTTATATAAACAAGCCAAAACTAAAAAATGTTAATTATTTAAACTATAAATAACAATTATATGTACATGATCAGCCTTATGTACATCCAAAAGTAAACTTTATGTCTAGTCAAACTGATACACATAACTACCAAAGGCATCTAGTACATAAAGTACTCAAAACTTGCATACATTAAGATCGCTACTCCAAGCCCACACCTGAGCATAAACTGGCCCAAGTGTACCTGAGCTAGGAGTCTTTGCTTGTGCCTCCTTAAGTCCTGGTATGTCAACACATAACATTGTAATTAGTACCAAGAATTTTATATGACTAGCAAAGAACTAGAATTATCATATTCAAATAGAATACCTGTACACTATGTATAACACTAGCTTAGCAACTAAGTAGTGGCCACTAGGCTCAACAGTCTCTGTATCTGCACAATAAGACTAAATGAATGAGAATATAAGTTTCTTAGTAAGGGATTGTACCTGTAAAAAAACAACTAAAGAGTAGCACACATATACATATATATGATGCAATACTACTGCGACCTCATATAGTCAAGGGTCTAAGTATATGGCCATAGCTTGGCGTTCAATGGAACACCCTCAAGCTAGTCCTCTCTACAGGACTGAGTCCGGTTGCTAGTAAGCTAATGCATACAAATGAAACTTTCCCTTTCTTATTGTATAGGAGTAACTATGGTTTAGCTCACTTTATTGAGTTCCTTGGAACTTAACTCGTGTGTACTAAGATTCCCATGTTATTGCCTCAAGTCCATGGACTTTCATAGGTCATCATTAGTTACTAAATCTTCACCTATAAATTGGCACTTATTGCACTTAAAGCAACTAGCCTAAATCTGTACCTAAGCTTATTTTAGGTATATTGGATTCATTTCTAACACAATACATAACTTCAAATTCAACTAAGTAGCTTATGCCACTTTACTACTCGAGGTATTATTTGTGCCCTAGTAACTTAGTTTATAAGTAAGCTACCACTTGTATACCCAAAATAAGCTTAGAGATTTTGATTCCTAGGTACTAATACCTTTCTTAGGCATGACTTTGGCCTTTTAGGAACATGCCCTGCTCCCTGGACCCTTGTAGAGCCCCTTTAGAATTTGGATGCAACATGTTGCCCACATGTACAACTACTTGCACTGTGAAATTTTGGTACCCTTTAATTGGCTTCACTTGTTCTTGGCTATCTTACTACAGCTCCTATCCCATATTAGGCACTTTAGGAACCATGTCCTATTGCCCAAATCCTAGGCTACTAGCTGTAGCAATGCCTAGAACTCAAGTACCACACTAACTGAGCATTAAGGCGCATGTGCACTTTTGCCACAGTTCATTAAGCCAACCACATAACTTACTAAATCAAAGCTTCTGTATAGTAAATCACATACATATGGTAAGTGTCATAACCATACCAAGGTTTAATCCATCAATTAAACTATCTCTTACCTAGAATAATTTATGCAAGCAAACACCAAGTCCTAATGTCCTTAGAAGTCTCGGTCTTGTGCTCCACTTTATACTCTTTATAGTAGCTTATTTATCAAACCTAAATTGATCATTCATGAGTTAAAATTCCACATTTATAGAGCTTAAACCAGTTTCAATAGGAACTTTAAGCTTGTGGAAAAATGTGGATTTACTTAGTGCTTTAAATGCACTCATGCACATGAACCTTAGTTGTTAGGTTTCTCGGGTTTCAAGTTGTCTCTTGTGTAACCAAATTAAACCTGTTTTGAACCGTTTCTTCTTGCCTCAAATAAGTAAGAAACAGCACTAAATCAACACCTCCAGCATTCATTAATTCCAGAAAAAAAATATGGAACAACCGAGCACACACATGCACACAACTGCACATTCGGTTACTAGTATTTGTTTACCTCAACTTTAATCCACCTTGGTTCCTATTGATTGCTTCTTTTACAAGCAAGTAAGAACCACTTTAACCAGAGCAAACTCAGCTTCTTTCCAGCTCAATAACCCAGAAAAGCTAGACATGGCCGAACCACATCAACACACACACAAACCTACGGTTTTAACCTTCTTTCAACAAGTGGGTTCGAATTAAGTTTAATCACCCTTTTCTCTGTACAAGCTAGCAAAAACTAACTTAATTACACTTATTCCAGCTCAATTAAACTCAGAAAAACTGGAACCAATGAAGAAGAATAATAAGGAACCGAAACATTTCTTACCACCCAAAACAAAACCGTAACTTAGGTGCCTTTGATCCAAGCTTGGTTTCCAAGCTTCTTTTGCTTGTTTTCTCCTAACAAGCATCCAAGAGCCTAATTTAAATATCATTTTCCAGCAACTTCAGGACTGATCTGAAGCTTAGGAAGAGGGTAGAATGAAATTAAACATACTTGAACAAGTGACTTAAGAAAAGCTTAGGATTGCTCCATACTTGATTTTTCTTCAAAATCTTACTTAATCAAGCTTGAATTTGGGTGGATTGAGCTTGGCTAGCCATTAGCCATGGTGGGTCGAAGGAGAAGAGACGTTTCAGGCTTGGCTGGAGTTGAAGATAAAGTTTCATAATGTGCTGACCGACAGCTAGCTTAAACATTAAGCTAGCATGTGCCTTGCACATGTTAAGGCTCAAGTGCACAATCTTTGACTCTTAGTCCTTTGGTGCAACATAGATAAAAATTTAGGACCAATTCAAGCAGTTTTCCTAGTTGAGTTCCTTCTTAACTTAATTACACAATTTTGCCTCATGCTTTCTGAATTATACAAGTAAGTCATAAACAAATTCTAGGTTTCATTTTAAAGTACCTAGGGGCAACATAGTCAAGTCATAATTTCACAGGGATAGAGCAAGAATCACGAGAAACCATGGTATCTCAAACACAATATTTTCCCATCCTCTATTCAACCATGCAATAAAAATGGGCCGCAAATTAAAATGATCAAAATACCCTTTTTGGTCTAATTTGCTTAAATGGCCAATCTTTGTCCTATTTAAGTTACTATACCTCATTAAACCAAGATTTTGCTTGTAATAAATATTCTAAATATATAAAATTATTAAAATAACCAAGATTATCTCAATAATCTGAGATATTAATTAGGAGAGCCGTTACACATAGGTTGATCGACCTGGACCTGGCACTCACTTAGGATCAGAAACCTTTAGGATTAACACAATACAAACCAGATGGTATGTCATCATCATTTAGAATATGCAATAGACAATTCGATATATCCTTTCCCGCAATTGGCTATAATGTTTGGAAGAATACAGGTAAAAAGCCATCAGGACCCGATGCTTTGTGTGGATGCATCTAACTGATTGCAGATTTCAGTTCTTGTTCACTGAAACATGATATGTTTTAATGTGCTAATTTAGTTTGATAAACTTAAATTGGGTAAACAGCACCAATGATCCTAAACCTTTAATTCTCATTGCAAATCGGTTCCTAACCTTCATTTTATTATAAATTGGCCATAAAGCTTTATAGTTCATTACATATTAATCTCTAGACCTATGTAGATATAAACTCAATTTACCAGAAAAAAACTAATGATTTAAATTGTTAATTAATTGTGAGAAAATTATAATACAATTTGAATTTATTGAAAGACAACTATCGAACAATTTGAATTCATTAACTCTCATGATTTATTTGACATTAACTTTTTTAACTCTAATTTAAATTGTTCGGTAACTGTTTTTTCATAAATTTAAATTGTGCTATACTTTTTTAACAGTTAATGGATGATTTAAATGATTAGTTTTTCTTATCTATAAAATGAGTTTCTATGACTGCTTAGGGTTAAAGACCAATATGCAATGAATTATAAAGGTTTGATACCAATTTGCAAAGAAATGATGGTTGGGGATCGATTTGCAATAAAAATTAAAGTTTAGGGCCAATGATGCTTTTTACCCATACTAATTCTAAATGAAGACTGATATGGGCTTCATTTAGGAACAATTTATATGATTGGCGTTAGAATTTTTTATAATTTATTTAATGGATGGGATAAAAAAATTGAAGTTAAAAGTTAAAAACTTGAATAAATGTTTTAAAAGGCTTAAATGTGCCATCAGTCCCTGAATTTTGGTGAATCGAGCGAGTTAATCCCTAAAGTGTGACTTATCACTAGTTAATCCTTTTTCTTTGATAATTGTTGTGACTTGGTCCTTCAACTTGGAAAGTGTAGGCAAGTGAGGGTCTTCCATGGTCACAGACTGTCACATGACCCTAACGATGCTAAATTGGGGGTTACGTGGATAAAAGGGGTTGCCGGCAAATGTCGAGTTGGCCGGTGAACACCGAGAACGCGGGTTGCCGACGAAGCAATACATGGCGTGGAAGGACAGGATTCGAGAAGGACGCGGACGATTCAGCGGAGGGTGTTGAGGGTGGCAGAGTAGGTCTTGCAATGGATGATCACCGCCACCATGGGTCATCGTTCTCACAGGCGTACATACCTTCTTGGTTCGCGAAGAGCAAAAGGAAGCAAATCAGGTCGATCAATGCCGGAGCTCGATGCAGCGATAATGGTAGATTTGGATGTGGCGGTACATTGGTGACCAATGGCAGAGGAGGAGAGAGATGGGGACGACCGTGGAGTAGCTTTGCTCTGATTGGAAATTACGAACTCTGGTCCGAAGCTTGAAGCTGTACGAACTCTAGTCCAAAGCTAAACAGAGAGAAAGGAAAGTGAAGAAAGAAAAGAGGCTTTTCTTTTTTCTTTTTTCTTTTTTTTTGTTTATTCCCTGCCCACTTAGCACCATTCTTCCTCCTATTTTTTGGCCCTTTCTTCCACCTCAGCATAACCCCAAACAGACTTTTCCATGTCAACTATAGAGGTCACACCATCAGACTTTCCATCCACTCAAGCACCAGGTCGCAACAATTATCAAAGTAGAAGGACTATATCGTGATATGTCACACTAATATGAAACAGGGCCGTAGTATGCTGTGTAGCTTCGCTGTTGAAGAAGGCGGGGTTTGGCTCTCTATATGCAAAAACACGGTTCGGTTCTTGTCCCACCAAAAAAGTACTCGAGTAAGGTTTGGGGCTTACTTGAGGAGTAGTCGTTTATCAAGAAACTTCACTACTTCTTTCTTTCTTTCTTTCTTTTTCTTTGTGTTTTTACCTCTTTTTATCTGTTGCGTTTTGCTGTTACCTGGCACCATATAGGTCCCAAGAGACTTTCCTCTGTACCCAAATATCGGTTTTTGGATGGTGTTTGGTTTTGTGGGATAAAAAGGTCCTATAATCAAATTAACATTAGATAGTTACTACATCCGTCCAAATTCATTTAACCATTTCAATGCTTTACTTAAGTTTGGTTTAAATTTATTTATATTAATATTTATTAAAAACTTTCAAAAAAAGACTTATATCTAAAAACTATAAATCTTTTGATTTTTAAATATAATTATTTTTAAAAAAAATTAGCAAATACTAATATAAATGAATTCAAGTTAAAAAACTGAAATGGTGCAAAAGGAACTTGAGACGGAGTGAGCATTATTTATTGGTTTATTTATGCATTCAGACGTAATTTATTTATGTTTTATGTTTGGAAGTAATTTACTTTTTATTGTTGGTACTGTTTTTTATGCAAAGGTATTAATGAGAATCAATGTTTGTTAAAGAAGCCCGTGACTCGATTAAACAAGAAAATGAAAAATTTTAAAAAAATTCCATTAAAATTAGAGATATGTATGAATTATATGATATATATGTATAAATAAAATTATGAACACTATGACCAATTTTTCAAAGTAAATAAAATATCATAATGCATCCAATAATATTCTAATTTGAGATTTAAAAAATAATTTGTTATGACGAATTTCGTCTTATATATTAAGAGACCATTCTTTAAAAAAATTAAAAAAAAAATAAGTGTGAACATGTTGAAACACGCTTCCTTAACATGTCAGAGCATACTTCCCACTAAAATAAGATATATATACAAAATAGATGACAAAATATTTATAAACTTGATATACAAAGAAGATATTCAAGTCATGTGAGACATGTATAAATAAAGTACTAAAAACTGTTGCTGATTTGTTCGATTCTATGTATGAGTTTAATCGTTCAAATCTTTCTGCCAATAAGTCTAAATATATGAAAATTAATTAAAATGAGACAAAATTAAAATGGAAAACATAAAAAAATATATTTTAGACTCAACCATTAGTAAAACAAAAAAAATATATGTTTACTGAATTATAATACTAATGTTAATAATAGTATTTGTATAAGTAGTTGCAATAGTATTATTTATCTTGGCATGCCTAAACAATGGGAGGAAACTATGAGAAATTAATGTTTTTAGAAATTCAAAAGAATTAGTTGAGTATACAATTTGTTTTCTTTTATTAACTTATCTCTTTTCTTATTGAGCTAATGTTATGAAATTCTCTATCGTTTTTCAAATAAACACAAATGTCAGAACACAAATTATATATACACAATTCGGCTTAGTGACATGGATAAATTAATTTTCTATTATCATATGACTAACTATATGGTTATTGATATGTATAAAATAAGTTTATATATTCTTTGGTACAAGCATATTTTTCCTATTATGTTATGGTAGTGTTTGAATATTGTTTTAAAATACATATTAATATACTGGTTAGACCCAAAAGGGGTGGACAAAAAGAAAAAGAGCCTAAATCATCACCAGTAAACCATCGAGGACCAAAACAGATGAATGCCTCAAAACGGAGGCCAAAACTGGGAGTTGCAAATCTATTTCAGATCCTCAAGTCTCTCTTCAACGACGATGATTTTGGAATAGAATCATCAAGCCCAGCTCCGTAATTAATCATGGCAGCGCTCCCAGCTGATTAGTCTGCTCTTCACATGAATCACGTCACTATATATATATATATATATATTGAACTGTTTCTATTCCTTGTCTGATTTTTGGGATCGAGTCTTTTGAAATCCAATGTGTTAAATACTGTTACCGTTAGGTATATCATATCCCAAATTTTTAAGATATACTGCATGATATATCGCGTCACATATTGTTACCGTTTTTATAAAAAAAAATATTAGAATATTATTTTAGGATGACATAAATTTAATATTTTTTTCATATTTATATTTATTCTAATTTTTCTCATCATAATTTGTCAAATATAAATAAAATATGTATGATAGAAAATATTTTTATTACATTTTCTAATACAAAATTGAGTTTCTAGATGTCTCAAAGTAACCATTAAATTTTTATGTTAACTAAGAAAAGTAACCAAAAGAATAAAAGTAAATATTTATTTTATAATATGTATTAACTATATTTTAATATTTTATATATTTATGATATTTTGATATAAAATGACAAAAAAAATATTACACACGCATCCAAAAAAAATAAAATATTACTGTATGTAACTCGTAGTATTTACGGTATACCTCTATTTTCAGTCAAAATGTACAAAAAAAATAAGTAATATGCGAAATTCTGTAAAATATTGTAGCATACCATAATATACTGCCGATAAAATAATAAAATGGAAAAAAAAAAAATTATACGGCATGCCCTACGTTTCTAGCGATAAGTTGCGTCCTTCTTAACCCATGGAAAATATATAGAGTTCTGTGTTGCTGCTTTTTCAAATCTCTGCGGGCCGTAGCCTTCAAGGTAACTCCGATGATTTTGGAACTCCACACAGAAAATACCAAAACCCGAAAAAGCATGTTACAATTACATATTAACGCTTTCAACTGGATCACAAGAAGCGATCATCTTTACATACGGATTATTCATCAATCAGTACAGCTTTATATACTTACTAACCCAAGCCAATGGGAAAGAACCATCTCCCACAAAAATTGAACAGTTCCAAGAATCACAAAGAGAAATAAGGCTGATCTAGAATTCCACCGACTAGAGACGGCGACTGGACTAGTTGCCGTCGATGAGATGGCGAGCCTTGGAGAGCTGGTCCATGAGGGCCAGAATCTGAGCGTTGTAAGCCCGCGCCAGGCTGACGGACTCTGCCTCCAGCTCTCCCAGCTGGATGCAGAGCCTCTCCTCTGCCTCCTCCGCCACCCGCAGGCGCTCCCATGCCCGCCGCAGCTCCATCGTCATCCGATCCTCCCTCTCCCGGCTCTCCTTAAGTGCACTCTCCAGCTCCTGGTTCCTCTTCCTCAGTTCTTCTCCATCCGTAACTGCTGATCTGTGATCCGCTACTTCCACTGACGGGGCCATCTCCCCACTTTTTTTCGGGCGTTGGACGTTTTGATTTGGTGAAAAGATCGAGAAGGTGAGGCGTCTGATTGATCAAAAGTTTGATGATTGCTAGACTGGCTTTATAGGCCTTTAGCTAATGTGTCCAGGTTCAATGTACGTGCCCTTTCGCTTTGCTCCCTAGGCACTTACTATGTTCAGCAATTGCAACTGCGGTCCCTAAACTATATCCTTTCTTGTAAATTCATATCTAAACTAATGAATCTTGCAAATTAGTCTATGAACTGCCTATCGGCTGCATCAATTCAATTGATCCTTCAGTTTTCTTTCTCCCGTCAAGAGTTGCCAGAAATATCACTTTTCTCATCTTTAGTTTTATTTGATGTAGTCCCCGAATTTTAAATTCTAGCAACCAACTACTAAACCATTAAAACAAGCAGCTTATGTAATTAATGAGCTGCGAATAAAATAATTGGATACAATAGTAATGGATCAAATTATTTATTTAACTGTTAATTATAGGGATAAATGAACTATGATCCCTTAATGTTGAGGTATTTTCTAACATTTAAGTTCTAAATGTTTTAAAATGTTAGAAGAAATACCTAAAACTTTAAGATTATTTTGTTAAGTTTTATACAAGACATTTTGAATTAGCAAATGTAAATGGTTAAAAAAAATGTGAACCTATAAGGAAACATAGAATGAAAAAAAAAGTTAGAAAAAAATAAAATTCACTTATATAAATTATTTACTTGTTAAATGTCATATTTTAGAATGAAAGTAAGTAAAATATTATTAAAAAAAAAAAAGAGTGAAAGTGAGAGTAAGAGGGGTGATCTATTATTTCACATAATTTTTTTTACTCTTTGATAAGTGATGCTGATATGTAACTACAAGAAACGTGTACATTATTGTGAGCGTAGGGAATATGATGCTTGTGGGGGCATAAAGAACTACACCACCCAAACAGAGGATATTATCTGTACTAGATAACATAGCATTGAAGTAAATTTTATAGAGATTTCTGACCTATTCACTTTTAATTTTTATCTCTAGCATATTAAACATTTTCTTCTATCTTTTAATTTTTTTTAAATGTTTCATATTAGTCCTCATGAATGAATCTATTAACTCATACGTAAGTTTGCCATATAAACATGACAACAAGGCCTAATATACAAATTGAAAAAACTAATAATTTAAATGTTTTACTAATAGTTCTAAAATTATTGCATAGCTTATATTGATTGAAAAACAGTTTGTAGATGGTCTATATTTAAAGTTATAGTAATTACGTGTTTACAAATTCAATTCATTAGATAACTATAGGAAACTGTTTTAAAAAGGTTTAGGAAGTAAAGAAAATAGTTGGAAAAAAGGTTTTGGATGGGAAGAGAATAGTTGATAGGTTAAGTATCAAAGTGAAAACAATATTGGATCAACGACTGCCTCCATAATTATTCCATAACAAATTGGGCGAATATTCGATTGCGAGCATTACCATCCGGCCCAAGCTTGAAATCGCCTTTTGAGATGATTGGCTGCTAATAAAAAAAAAAAGCCATTTATGTTTGTGTTTGGACTCAATTTACCACTGTACTTCCTTTTCTGGCGGTATCTGGGGGCAACACGCAAACGTGGGGCCGAATAGGCCACTCTTGGTTAAAATATCGGCAAGTTGGTTTGACGAGTGGTGCTGATAAATAAGACAGGCTCCAATACTACATTTGAATTATTTATTTATTCGGCAAAACTGACATATATACGGGCCACTAGTGACGGTTGACATTTGAATCAGCTATTAGTATTAATTTAAAATACATATATATATAAAAATTTTAGGTTCAACGCATTTTAATTTAAGTCAACTTATTTATTTTTTTTTTATATTTTTTACTTAAAATTAATTTTATTTAAAAGTTAAAATTATGTAAATATAATAATTTATTTGTAAATAAATTTTTATGATATTATTAAATTTTTATAAAAAAATTTTAATACCTTAAATTAGAAAATTTCATAAAAATTTAGTAAAATAAAAAAATTTATATTTTTAATAGATTATTGCAGTTACATAATATTAATTTTTAATTAAAATTAATTTTAGATAAAAAAAATGTAAGAATAACAATAAATCATTTTTAAGTTAATTAACTTAAATTAAGACGAATTTGGTTTAGTTTTTAATTTTACCAGTTTAATCTTCATCGTTAATATCCGGAAGGACCCATTTTGCTTGCATTCGCTCTCTATCTTCCTCTCACCGTTTCCATTGCTCTCCAATACAAAACAGGGGAATCACAGAACCAAAACTAGTGACGTGATTGGATAGATAAGTGGCTGTCGTTTTGAGAGGAGCGACAGGTGAGAAGAGTGGCGCATTCTTCGCCGAGATATTTTCTCCAAATCTTATCCGGATGTCCCGGTAGCCCAAATTAACTTGTTTATGAAACAACATTCAGGGTAGCGTGAGGAGGAAAGAAACCCGAAAGAGGTGGATGGAATCATCGTCCAGTGATTCGATCAACTTGTGATTAAGATAACACACAAAAACGGAGAGGTTTCTTAACGCTGCTGGTGTGGGGAGCGTTCGGAGAGGGAGAGCCAGAGACAGAGATGAAGAAGGAAATAACGTTTTGAACAATGATGTTAAAAAAATTATATGTAGTAAAGTAAGGCTCCCATGTTTGAGATTTCAGTGGCTGGATGGTTTTGTTTATTTACTTATTTATTCAAATTTGCCAAAAAGAGAAAAAGCGGATATGGATCTTTAGGAAAGTCAACAAGGCAGGACACGCAACAGAGTCCGGTCAAAGCTGTAGGTAAAGCGGCAGTGCATGGGGAGGCACCAGAGAGAAGACATGCCAGTGCAACGGTGGTCAGGAGCGTAGCCAGGATTATAGAGTAGGGGGGGCGGGGGGGCTGGCCCAGTGGCCCGCCGCTGACGGTTGCCGATCGCGTTCGCGACTTCACTTCGTACACCGAAGCCTTCCTTCACTTACTGGAATCGGAATGGAAAATCAGATCAGCTTCAACGGCGAAGAGTGAAGACGCAGGGGGGCTGAGGGGGCTGGCCGGCCGCTGGCGATTGCCGAGTGAATCCTGTGCGCGTCGCATGGCGGAGTCTTCTACCTGACTGCCTCGCAAATCGCAAGCGATATTCGCAATTCGCAACAACAGGGGAGCTCTGGACTGAAACTAAAAAGGAAAGGCCAAAATACATCTTCAGCCCTCAAACTCGGATGATCAGGACACTTAGCCCCCCTGGACTTCAACTCGGAGCAACTCAGCCCCTGAACTTGGTTAAACGGGTCAGTCAACCCCTTTGACCCATACGTGCCGTCACGTGATCATTGTCTTTAACGCCGTTCACCTCATCTGTGTCTCGACATGTTTTTTGCAGAATCCAACTCGTCTTCCTTCGGCGTTGGAACCTGCCATGTGGGAGGATGCGATGAGGCCATGCGAAGGGTGAAGGGTAGCGAAGGGCGAAGGGTGAAGGAAGAAGGGTGGCGAAGGCTGAAGAGCAGCAGACGGTGAAGGGCGAATGTCGGCGGACGGTGAAGGGCTGTGAAGGACGAAGGATGGCGAAGGCTGAAGGGCGAAGGGCGAAGGGCATTCGACGGCGAGGGGCGAAGGACTAAAGGCGGGGAACGGCGAAGGTCGGCAGACGGCGGATAGCGAATTGATGGTAGTAGTGCTAATTGAAGTAGAGGAGATTGTGAAACACGGTGCCCTTTACCTGGGGATTTCTGGGCGTAGCATTTAAGAAGGATTAGAATAGGCCAGAGAAGTTCCGAGAAAGACAATGGGTGTTTTGTAATGTTTATAAAATTAGGATAGTTTAGGAAGAAATCAGAAAGCTTGGGAGATGTTATATAATTTTATGTCTGTTGTTATCTGTAGAACATAATTACAAATTTACTCTTTGTTGTTTATATTTAGTTATAGTTCTAACCCTAAGGATTTATTTGTGCCACCAAACTTGGGAGGACAAACATTGTTGTATTTATTGAAATCACGTGACCGCACGTGATGGTCAAGAGGGCTGGCTGACATACTTTAACCAAGTTTGGGGGCTGAGTTAGCCCGAGTTGAAGTCCAGGGGGCTAAGTGTCCTGATCATCCGAGTTTGAGAGTTGAAGATGTATTTTGGCCAAAGGTAAACAAAAGAAACGCACCGGATCGTTAAAATCATTTAAAAAAAGGTTAAACCATCTAAAAGTTCTCCATTAATTTTAAAACTTACATATAGGTACCTAACTTTAATTTTCCTACAATTATGTCACACATACTACTTACCCTATAAAATTTTTTCAAATTTTAGGGGGGACGGCTGCCACCCCCCGTCCCTTCATAGATACGCCCCTGACGGTGGTTGTCATGGTGGCTGCTGTGGAAGCGGCAGAACATGGGAGTGGCTCTCTGGCCTCACTAGCACATCTAAAATCAAGAAAAATTGGGAGTTCATCTTTACGCTAAACCCTTTTTGCATCCTCGAACTTTGATGATTCATACACTTTAACACCTAAACGGTGACTTAGACTGACGCACCCCTCTACCTGTGAAAACTAGGATAGCTTACCCATTTAATGGGGAAAATTATAAAACCCCCCCAATGGTTTGGTCTAACCTACACTTTGCCCCATTTATTTTAAAAAACCCACACTTTACCCCCTTATTTCTTTATAGTGTCTAATAACAATTTTTGAAACTCTAATTTAAATTAGCTAATATTCATGCTTCCGAAATTTAAGATTTTTTTAATATTTTTTTCACGGCTAACTGACCTTTAAAAAATACTGATATGCATTTATAGGAAGAAAATTGTATTTACAGAAAGAAAAAATTGATAATTCACAATGTCTATTAACTATAAAAAATATTATAAATATTGAAATCACTGAACAATAACTATCATACAGTTTAAATTACAATTTTAGAAGTTATTATTCGACAATGTAAAAGAAATAGTAAGCAAAGTGTAGGTTTTCAAAAATAAGTTGGGGCAAACTATAGGTTATGACAAACCTCAGGGGGGATAATTGTAAGTTTTCGTTAATCAGGACACCCTGCCTCTAGGACTAACGATAGAGTTAATGAGTCAACTGTCAAGGAGCAAAATACCCCACTCTTCATCATTTAGGGATTGAGTTGAACTGAGTTACAATTCAAGGACAGAAATAACTATGTTAATATAGTTTGAAGGTGAAAAGGAGGATACTTTTTGAAAACTTGTGCTTGTTGTGCTTGTGAACAAAGTTATTAAATACCATCACTACACCCCATAAATTACAGGTATATTGTATGATAGACCGCACCACATACCATTATTGATTTTGTTAAAAAAAATAAATAAATTAGAACTTCAATATTTTTTATTCAAAAAACATAAAAAATGCAATATATAGAACAAAATAAATATTGTTCAGCAAAAAAAAAATTATTGATACACGAGAAAAAAGAGTAAATATTTTATTAATAAAAATACATTTTCTAATACCACATCAAATTCCTAAGTAACTCCAAATATGCTGCTCTCATTTTAACTTGTTATGCAAAAACAACTTATTTATGACCCCTAGAATGTTCTATACCAATTAAATTTTATTTATAAATTAAAAAATTGAATTAATATTTATGTCAAAATGTATATTAATTATATTTTGTTATTTTATATATTTATATATGATAATTTGATGTAAAAGGATAAAACAAAAATTACCACACTCATACACCATAGTAAATCGCACACCGCTGCACATACATGTAACACTCGGCTGTATGCAAAATGCAATGAAGTATTATGGTATTTAAAGCTAAAAAATGATAAATTACAAAAAAATTTATGCTGCGTACTTCACACCTGTAGTAACGAAATTTCACACAAAAAACCACGAAGTTTTGTGACCATGCTTTTGAATATATTAGAGAAACATGCGTATGAACTTTCCGAAGATTGCTCTTGGTGTCGACAATGATGCTCATTGTTAGATTGCCTCTAAAACGAATACGAATCCTTTCACAAAATGAAAAGAACGGGAGGCAAAATTAAAGAACAATAGTGCTAAGAAAACAAAAGAGGAAACTCGGCTCTCTTACTTGCATATATCATCGTCATTCATCTTTATGGTCTAGCGGCCAACGTACGTCATATAATTCAAGGAACAAGATTTAAAAAGGAAAAAAAAAACAATTAAAAAAACAAAACTGCCTGCCAAGGTACCGGTTGATTCTGCTGCATATTAATTTGGTTGCCAAAAAGATTTAATGCACTTTCATCAAGGGCCTTATCCTTGGAGTAGTAGTAGTTCTCACGCTGTTGTGCTTGTGGCTTTGTGTGTGTAACTAATAGATTTGCAGGATTTTTTTTCCTTTTTTTTTGGCATCAAGTTCTATATCTTACTTGTCCTTCTGTATTTACCTCCTCCAGTAGCCGTACAATGTCAATAACAAAATTCTTCACAGAAAGCGAACAACACTCATGCACAAAATATGTACCATATACTAACAGAAACGGAATGAAACACTTGTATAGTCTTCTTTGTAAGAGGAATGATATAACCTGCTATACGACTGTTTTTCCATCACAAACGTCACACGTCGTATATCCAAGACCTTCACAGTAGGGACATTTTGCCCCTTCATCCACCCACTCCAAAAACTGCAAGAACAGGCTCGCTTATAACTGTCAACCATAGTCATAAAATATGATGAACAGCTGAAAAAACTTCGTACCTGTGGCTCAACATTAGGCTCTCCTGTTCCATCACATTCTGCATTCAGACACATATCAGAAACCGGATTCAAGTGTAGAAGATAGAATTGATGAAGCCAACTTGAGCTACAAAATAACATGTAGCAGGCACACAAGGGTCTGGTTTCAATATAGTATGAAGGTGAGCAAATACAAATATGAAGAAAGATTTTATCTCCATATTAATCTCAAGACTCGAATATCCAGAACTCCTTATTCCCCTGGAAAAGTCATAAACTCGTAAGGAACGCAGTTTGGATTGATGATGACATTATGTACATACAATGAAAATAGGAGAACTTGTCTATAATCCACACTAACCTGCCAAGACACTGCCTCCAATCTCTCCATCATACCATATGGTTCACAAATTTGGCCAACAGCTTGGGCTACTATAACCATAAAAGACAAGAACTCGATCTAAAAAGATTCTACCGACTTAAACCAATAACCAGATTTAGAAGTTCCCCATACTTTTCTACTATTGTCATTGTACGTACACAGCATAATTGCTCCCCAAGCTATACAAATTGTCGCATAGGAGCCCCTAAACTAGTGAATGTTGCATACCATCCCTTAAGCATATGAAGTGTTGCAATTTTCATCTTTCCATCAAATTGGAGCACTAGGGTTGACAGAAAAGTGATTTGAAATCATTCTCAGCAGATGGTGGTGACACTTTATGATTTTTGTTTGAGATCATGTTTTATTTTGACTAAAATCAACAATTTATCATCTAGGCCTCATCTCTAGCTGACAAATTATTTATAACTTTTTACCTTGAGGAGATTAATTAGATGCTGATATGGAAGATCCTAAAGTCTATTTCCGGTCTCTTAACTGAAAACTAACACCGGAACAAAATATCAACACTTGAAGTCAAAGCAACCCTTTATAGTTAGGAAGGAGCACGCAACACATCGACAATTCATGCTTCAGCGACAAAATATGCAATTTATAGCTCATGCTGTTGACAAATTTACTGCCTCAACTTGTAGTTATTATTTTGCCAAAACAGAAGAGCTTTTCATAGTATTGGAATCTGCATTTACTACATGTTTAAAGCAGGTTACCAATTTCAAAAAACACAGGAAGCATTGTCAACTATCAATTATTCTTCCATAGATGCCAAAATCATCCATCTTGAGAGAACAATCCTTACAACTTCAACATATAGGTTTTGCAGAAGATGATATAAAACAAGATAAAATCAGTAAGTATTAATCATGTACCTGTGCACATCAAGCGACCCTCCCCCCGACAAGTGAGGCACTTGGTTGTGACCTCACTGGTTTTGCTTCCAGCAACTTGATGGTCTCTGCCAACAAGCCGGGAGGGCTCTTCCCATCGATTTTCTCCTAGAAGAAAAACTCGTGCTTGAGACAAATTCTTTGTTTCCGAGGTTTTGGTTGGTGAAGCAACTGGAGCTCCATTTGCCACTGGCTACAGAATAGAGAAGAAAATACAATCGTGGCTACCAGTTAGAGACACGCATTGGACTATCCTGAAGAAAGGAGTTCGAGCTGTCCCTCCTCCTTTGGCCTCAGTTACCCCAACCCCCCCCTTCTCTGTCTCTCCATTTGAAGGCTGTCCTCAAGCTCAGAAAACTACTACTGCTACACGCTTAAACAACCAAAAGGAATGGACTAGTGGTTAAGGCTTGTGGTTGTTACTTGGAAGTCCAAGGTTCACTACTTCACCCTTGGTCTCCCTCCCATGTAACCCAAAAAGGAAAAAAAAAAAAAAAAGGTTGCTGAAAATGTTGCTGCATCAACTACCTATTGATGGCAACCCTCACTGTAAGATCTGAACATACCTCCTCTTTGGAAGCAGGAACATCTCCTTTCTGACCCATCCTGCCTGAAACAGGTGTCTCTACTTGCTTTTCTACATACAAAACCTCAAGGAGTTCAGCTGTCACTACACCATTTTCAGGGACTCCAATAGCTGCCTGTGAAGAGGATCATTTGCCAATGAGAAATACAAGTAACAGATGAAGACAAGATAAGCGAACAACTGATATTATGGGTTATCTGCAAAATGATTCGCTGTACTCATAAGGACTTCTGTGCCATGCAACTAAAACATAACATAAATTGCTGCTTGCCTGCCAAGTCTTCACTGCACGCTCAGTCCCACTTGAGAAGCTGGAATATTCCATTTCCTCCTCGCCAGAGTAAAATCCCAATTTTTGCAATGCTTCCTGAAATGTTAAATTGCATGATATAAACAAATTAAATTCTGTGATCGCATGTAAGGTACTAGATTTCTTGTTGGCTGGAGCTTTAAGTTCTTTGCTACCAGAAGAAATGCAAAATTGATAAGCTGAACAAAGATGTCAACTTACATAAAGGAGCAAGATAATAAGGTCAATGAATATTACATAGTATTGAACACTTTTAGCCACGGATTTTGTTTATTTTTATAGATATGAATTCTAGCTTTGACACGGCACATATCCAGAAACAAAAAAATTAAAAAAAAAAAACATGATTTCTGAATCATAATACAAGAAACGATCAGATATATACGTGTTGCCTGAACCATCCCCCGTGGACCGGAGTAACAAAAAGGTTTGGAACTGTCCGCTTTCATCTTATAAACAGAATCTAAAGCTATTATTTGGTATGACAATCAAATACGGTGGCAGTATAAGAACAACTTACTGATAAAGCCTAAACTGCCACTAGCTCTAATACTAATTCGAGACCTTTGAGGCTGAAGCAATCTTAAATTTTCTCCCGTTCTTGCGATCCATGTTCATAGCCGTTTCTTATGTTATAGAACATATACAATAAAAATTTCTGCGAGCTTTACCTCTGAGCATGGTTCTATAAAAATCAAGGGAATGCAAATAATTCAGGGAAGAAAAACCACAAAAAAACTCGCCTTTGGTTAAACATGAAATTGCGAGCAGACCTGCATCTCTCGAACCTCCTCTCCTTCACTGCCCATCCTCAACGCTTTCCTCTTCGTCTTCCCAGAATCTTCTCCCTGCGGCGTTCCCAAAACCCTAACTCCCTCCTCCACAACCACCTTCTTCTCCTCCTCCTCCCCCAGAGCCAGATCTCTAGCGCTCTCTCCGCTCTCCGCAATCAGGCTCCTCTCCTTCAATACTTGCAGCAGAGCCCCGACATTGGCGTTAGTATCGGAATTTGAAGCTCCTTGGACGGAACTCGACCGCTCTAGGGCTTCAATTCGAAGCTTAAGATCGGAAATCTGACGGAGAAGTGAGTCCCGTTCACGGAGCCAGCGTTGCTCCTCGCGCGACCACCTTTGCTCTTCCCGCTGCCAGCGTTGCTCCTCTCGGAGCCAGCGGGACTCCTCGCGGTCAAAGCTCTGGGAGCCGGTGTCGGAGGAGAAGCAGAGGAAGCTTCTGGAGTGGGAGTGCGAAAGGAACGAGGGTTTGAAGGGAAACGAGATGTCCTTGCATTGAACGAGCAGAGGATGAGTGGGCAGAAGGAAATAGGAATTCATTGCTCTGTAGCTGAGACGAAGGAGCCGAGACTGTGAAGTGAAATCGGGGAAGAATGAGAAGCGGATATTTTGATTTGTTCTTCTCTTCTTTCTCAAGCTTATCAGCCACACAGGTGGCGGGAGAGGTAACAACTGAGTCACCACTGCACTGGGTGGTCTCAACGGTTGGACCATCGATTTATTTGGGAAGTGCTCAATTACAATTAGTCACTGAAATATAATTTTGTTTTCACAATCACCACTTAACTTTGGTTTCTTGCTAAGAAGTCATCAAAGTTTAAAAGGTTTGCACCATACTACTCCTGTAAGTCTCTCTTTCCCTCTCTCTCTCTCTCTCCCTCTCTCTCTGGATAGAATAAGTTTTCCCTCTAAGAGAAAATAAGGTCAAGTTTCATTGACATCGATAATTATATGACGTAGTCCAATGTGAGTTACTGATATAATTTTATTATTATGTATTCAAAACAATATCAAATAGTGAAATCTCAAGCCATTTTGTATATTGATCTCTATTGGATATACGGACACATACAGGCTGCTTTACTTCGTAACCATTTCTTTCAATCAGAACTATGAAATTCTAGAATTGATTGAAAAACTTGTCAAGTAATTTTATGTATAATCTTGCCATCATGTCTTCGTCTTGAGGTTCGAATTATTTGATAATTAGTTTCGAAATTGTCTTAAAGTCAAAACAAGAAAACATAGAGAAGGCTTATTTCTGATAATATCGTCATCTTTGAAAATTTCCAGTGCCCACTCAGTAGCAATTTAAGTGGAGTGACGATTAGAAACCCAAACAAATAATTGCAGATCTACATCTAAATCAAACATTGAAACTGAAAGCCAGTATTTGATCCTTATCATATGGGGAACCTTGGTTAATTCACTTTAAATGGGATAAACATGAATCATAGGACCTATACTTAAGTTCATAATAATCTTCGTCAATTGGTTGTGATCCACGGTAATCTACCTCTCTTATTTACTCATGTATTGTTTTCAACTTGGGATAAACCAAGCCTATGTCTCTTATGTGCTTGCTTTAGTTTTACCAGCTCCAGATACACGCCTTGTTACAGACCGCATTGTCACGAACTCCTCAGCAGCAGAAGGATGGATCCCGACCTGTTGAGGAATTCAACAAAAACTTGCTTAATCCTCTTTGCTATAAAAAAATCATCTCTTAATAAAAGATAAAAAAAAAATTCATGCAGTAGTAGTGAGGCAGTCTATTTTATTCATATCAGCAGTAAATACCTTTGATATGCTCAAGGAAGTAGTATCAACATGTATAACCCTAACAGCTATTGCATGTTTCACTACCTTAAAGTGCTGTAAAATTTACCACAGAAAAGCAATAAACAATTCAACACACAAGTTTTGCAACGAATTGTTTCTTGTGTTTGGTTAATCGTTCAGGGACATGAGTTCTGGTCAAGGATGATATCCACAGGAATTGCAGATATGTGGATTTAACTTTAGCTGATGACTATTGGTAAATCACCGAGTTACATGTTACCAAGCATCATCACGAGTTTGGATGTCAAAATCAACTTTACCAGTTACGCGATGTACTTATTGGGCATACTAGACCATAACAAGTTAAATGGCTAACATTTCGATCAGCTGCCGTAACAACATGATGGAAGGGCTTAGAGGAGCATAAAAAATAACTAAGGTTGTCAACGCGTAAAGGAACAAAAGGTTAACTTACCGTGCTGTCAAACTGTGCCTTGGTTGCTCCACATTTCAGAGCAACAGCAATGCCCTGTAAAAAACCTTATTCTGTCAGAGCAGGGGATTGAAAGCATCCAAAGAACAGAATGAATAAAAGCAAGCTACGAGGTAATAAAAGATAAATTCATACATGCACAAATACTAAAATATGCTCAAAGTAGTGTTTTAGAGAGTGCTTTATAAGGACACAGTCTTGGTTCAATTCAATTCAATGAATTCAATGCAATGAAACCAAGTAAACCTGCCTAACTCCTTGTGAAATTAACATTATCTCTACATTTACTAGATCAAACACATCATGGAATTCAATTTGATGAATTCAATGCAGTGAAACTAAGTGAACATGCCCAATTACTTCTGACATTAGGCCAACATTCAACTCCAGCAACAAGCATAATAATTTTACTTCCAGGGGCTACAGAACATGTCTTGGCCTATGTCGCATATTTTCCCAAATCATCCAAGTTATCCACATTTTATTCTCAATCGGGACTCTTTCCTCTTCATGCAATATAACATCATCTCCAATCTTAAAAAATTGTTTTATGGACACACACCCAACTCAACATACACACCTCAACCACTCATTGTATTTACTCATTTTAAATGTCAAAAACTTGGATCTTTTGGATAGGTGGACATTGTAAAGGGGGCAACATTATGGCGCATTATGCAGAAATACAAGCAGAAAACAGATAATGTATCTGCTGCAATTTTTTCTCTGCATACATATATTGTCACCTGGGGTTAAGTGGGAAAGGAAATTAATTTATCACCCCCCTTAAGGATGAGGAATGCAACGTGATAGCTCCTCAAGGTAGCTTAAAGTGCATCAGCTGGATTTCTCGAGGTAGTTCAAAGTGCATCAGCCGAATTCCTAGGTTCCCAAGCAATGCAGGGTGAGCCTAGAGCACATTGCTTGGCCCCGGGTGACACTTATTTAACCAGGTGCACATCTCTACTGCCTAGGCACTGAGGCATGCATCCATCTTTAGTCAGGTGCCTGACTCAGGTGAGTGCCTTTTTTGAGTTGTGCCTCATGCAATACAAGCGTATTGAGCCTTGAGTGTGCTTTTCGTGTTTGACTATCTTGTGAGTCAAGAAACTTGTCTCATCAAATTTTCAATACACAGTACAAGGCATAGTTGCCACTGTTCCTTGAGTGTGCTTCCACCTTTCCCTACTTTGTCGCTCAAGAAACATAGGTCATCAAGTTCATGTGCAGTATAAGGCATGATTGTCATTATAGTTCCAAACAGGTAAAAATCCATATAATGAATGCCAGAACGTAAAAATAAGGTATGCTAGCACATGAGTTGCAGAGAATGCTAGAAAATGCACCGACTAACATGTTAAGTACCTGTATAATTTCAGGAGCATCTGGACCACACATAGCTGCCCCAAGAACTTTATCAGTTTCAGCATCAACAATTAGTTTCATCATTGATTTTTCTTGCCGCCTTGAAGTACAAGATATATAAGAAGCAGAAGGCTACGAAATATTCAAATGCTGTATGCAAGAGATAGGAAGTCTCATCCAAGAATGGAAACACAAGGATATTTCAAATTCTAAAATATCTAGAACGTGAAAGTCATATAGATTCATGTATAGTTGTTTCCGTCATCTAAATTGAGTATAGGCCAAATGCCAAATCAAGTGAAATAGCTAAATCGGTCTTCATTTCATGATACAATCATGGATACTGGTCCATGATCAGGGGTCATCTTTTTCAAGACAACAAACAGCCTAGTTATTGGGACAGAAGCATAGGGTCTTACTAATCTAAACAGCAGGAGAATCACTAAAACAATAAGAATGTAGACATCGCTATAATTCCCCTAGGGCTCTGTCCTTCCAGTTCATTGTTCCAATTAAAATTTAACTGAAAGTTCAAAACATGCTCTGGTGTTCAATGTAATTAAGAAACTCCACAGCTGCTTCAATTCTTTGAAGAGACGAGCAATGATAAAACAAGAATTGGTTCACAAGTCCCGACTAACCAGGGCTGGGTAGGCATTTGCTATGTTATGTATTTTCTTTGTCGTCTTCATAAACCACAATGATAAGCCAGTTTCTTTCTAAACCTGGTTATTTTTCATAATCCACTACATAAGTAAAACCTTCATTATTGAGGCACAAAAGAGTTGCCAGTTCACAGTGAATCATCTCATTTTTAACAATTCAAGTGCTAACCTAATGAAATAAGTTTCAAAGTATCATATCATACGTACCCAGATATAGTATTCTTCATTGGGTTGAAGGTTGAAGTGAAAACTAAAATATCGCCATTTGATTGCTGTACAGCTTCCTCTTCACTGAGACCAACAACAGATAGTGGTGGAATGCTACAAAATAGCAAAACAATACGCACTACTTTAGCAGAAATTACTTACACACTTTAAGAAGGAAAAATTTCTGAGAGGGGTGAAAGAACAGAAAATGAAGAAAGACATGGTGAAAGGGAAGTTTCCATATAGTGGCAGCCTGTAGGCAAATAGAAGTGAGTTAAGAGTTGAGTGACACACTTTTTACAGCTTCTACGTTGTATTGTTGTGTGTATGTATTCATGTCCAACAAAAGATAAAGGAAACAACTGAAGAAGTTAGCATGCAAAGATATGACAGGGGTGATTATAGGACAGCTAAAGATATACCCCAACTTAGTGGCCACCTAGATTTACTTTACATTTGCCAGATATTCCAAGATAGAGATAACTAAAGCTTCATAATTTCATCCGAATAACAGATGTATTACCATCTAAACTCCCTAAAAGCATGTCAGAGATTTAAGAAAACATTACATACTGCCACCCTATGAAAAAAACTTATGACTATTTCCAATATAAAACAACCTATCATCTATCACATGAACATTCTTTTGCAATTAGGTAAGCAGCCAAGTTTTAAATCATACTTTTTCAACAACAGGAGCATCGATATGCCTAAATTATTATCAAACCATACATGGTTGTTATAACTTTCTCACTGCATGAATTGAGATAAGATGGTGCTAGTAAAAGGTCAAAAATGAGAGATATAATATGTTCTCCTTTGTCCCTCCCTTCCAGGTTCAATGGCAACATAAGCTGCAAGGTTTTAACCCATTCATTTCAAACCAAAAACTGTGCCAGACCCAGACGTTGAATTGGCATAAGATCAGGAAACCTAACTGGGGAACCCAGGAAACTGAATCTAATATCTCACTGAAAGGCTGTATAAAACATAAGGATCAAAAGTAACATTCCCAATGCTAGAGTGTGAATATGTGAACATTCTAAACAATTTCCTTTAACTGTCACAGCTAGAGAGGTGAGCTCTTTATAGGTAGTGAATAGTATAGGAGTGTTCAAAAGACCCTTGCATCAGAAAAGGAGGAAAATTAACGGCTTCCTCTGTCCCATTAAGTTTGCCACTTTCGTGTCCCAAAATATGTCACTTTTCCATAACTGTGCATCTTCTTCCAAATGTATCCTTCCCATTATGTAAAGCCATTGTAATTATACTATTTTCCAAGTGTAATCTCGGAGAAACATGCCTAATATGCTTATGTGGCACAACATCCACAATATTTGCCAAAAAAAAAAAAAAAAGGGATTCAAAAGTGCAAACATTATTGGAAGGAAGAAGTAATAGTTTGACTAATCATTTGAAGAACCAATGTCAAACATACTTCTGTTGACTGCTCCAGCACAACTTTGGATTACCATGATAAATTATAATGAAATTAGAATGGAAGCAAACAAGAGTTTTCCTAAACAGTCACCTGAAAACAGCACAAGGTACATTGGTGTAATCTGGCTGGGAAGGTTGTCCACCAAAAACAGTTTTCTGCAGACAATTAGGAAAAATGAACCCTAAATATGAGATCATCTGTAGTTATTTAACCAATGCAGCTGAAACTGAAATAGGAATGTGATTGTAAGGAGAGAAAAAAATGGGTCCCAGATATAAACATACTGCAAAGCAGGTGCCCTCCATCAAGGCAACAGGGGTAAGATTAATTCGATTTGTAACATCTCCAAGAGCCCAGATGCTTGGTACATTGGTTCGTGAGTACTCATCTACCTGAAAGTAATCCATAAAGCCCATCTTTATCTACTTCATAACATAAAGCAATCCCATCTTAAAGGTTGAAAAAGACCTCCAGATTGTTTTAGCACAGCTCTAATTTATTTACTCCCAAACTACCAGACATCAAGACATTAAAAAAGTCGGATTATTTTAGTGAGATATGGAAGGTCAATGATGGGCATGGCTCAGGTTCTTTTCAGGCCATTTTTCATTAAGTTTGGAGACTCTTTCTTTAAGCTCATTCGGTATCAAGAGAGAGAGGGCACTTTGAGCCAGTACAGGGAAGATGTTTGTGCAGCGCAATTCTCAGTTGGAAATGTTTCATGATCCATTATCATAATAGCAGACAGACTCACGCTGGTTAGTACTATCATGAACAGTTAATTGGCAGCTGGCTTGGAACTTTCAATCATCTGAAACTTGAATGACTGGGATCTGAAACGTATATCTTCTCTGCACTCACTAAATATTGATGTTCAAGTCAAACATCCTCCATGAGTCCCTGAAAAGTTCTTTTGATTTTTTTTTTGGGACAGTTGTTTCTCCAACCACTACGTTCAGGCAGATGGAAAGATATTAGTCCTCTGAAGGCTATTTGGAAAAACCGGTGCCTACTAAAATGAAGTATTTTGCTTAGGAAGCAACACCAGAGAGGATTCTTGCCATTGAAATTTACCAAAGAGAGCATAAGTATTAGTATGTAGAGGTTTCATGCTCTTCTCCTAGATTATCCTGGGGCAAGAGAAATATGGGAGAGTGACTTTGCAATTTACAGGCTTATCTTGGCTGTTGCTGGCTGCATTGAATGTGATGCCTGATTTCATCATATGCTTGTCAAGATAAAAATGTGAACAACTCCTCCTTAATATCCATTTCAATCTTTTGTACTCCTTTAAGGAGCATAGAAGTGGGATTCTGTAGACACATTTTTTCTTCAATAGCAAAAACTAGATATGAACTCATGAACGGATATACTGATGCAAATAGAGCAAGTAAGAGTATTACCTTCACTGCTCCTGCCCGATCAACTTCAACACCTACTGCTTCCAAATTCAATCTTTTTGAATTGGGGACCCTTCCTGCAAGATTACAATAACAAAGATTGATGAATGCAAAATAAATGGAAGTGGTATTTGGACCTCAATTCCTTTTGGAAAAAATAACCTTTCAATGTAAAAAGGAGCTAATTACCTGTAGCAAAAAGTACAACATCTGCCATCAACTCTTGACCATGATCAGTAGTAACTTTTATACCATTCTCTGTTTTAATCAACTGAATCATGGATAATACTAGGGTAAGTTCAAGTGAACCGCAGCAAAAAGTCAACGACAAGATCTGGTTGAATTCCACAAAAACATAAATAAGGCAAGTGAAAGAAAACTCGTAGTGAACACCTCCTTCAAATTTGTCCCTGGATGCAAATTAATGCCCCTTCCCTCCAAGTTTTTTGCAACCACTTCCCTCATCTCCTCATCAAAACCTCTGCACCACAGCTAAAATTGAATTAGGGATTTTCCACCGCTGTCTAGGGTTGATTATGATGGGTAACCATATTTATTTCTTTGATGCCTTGAAAGATTTCTTAAAATTTTTCGACAGCAGCCAGAAGCACAGGCAATGACAGTTAAGCCACAAACACCTCTAATAACATCAGGCATAACAAAAGAAAAGATAAAGAAAGAAACAAAAAAGAGCAGAATACTTGGATCTGGAATTATTTTAACAAGAGCAGAATACTTGGATCTGGAATTATTTTAACTTTTACAAAGGTTCCAATAAATGGATTCCATATCAAACAACTGCAAAAGGAACGCATTTTAGCATCAAATTCTGAATATTTACCTCAACGGAAGTTCCTTTCTGTAAAAAAGATCTACAGTAGCACCCATTCCTCGCCATATTGAAGCAAATTCAACGGCAATATACCTACATAACATAAGTGAGAGAATTAGTTTACGTACATTAACAAATGAAGCATAGAGACTGCAATATAGGATATTTCTTATACCCTCCTCCAAGAATAACAGCACGCTTAGGGAACTCCTCCAAACTCAATGCTTCATCAGAGGTTATACCCAAGTCCTAAAACATCAAAGAGAACAAGAAGGAAAAAACCATAAGCATACCAACAACAACCTATTTAAGCAACTAGAATCTGATATGCTCTATTCATATATATTTATTCAATTTGATTTCACAAGCTGTCACCACAGTAATAACAGCAAAGTAACAGACGAATCTTATCAAACATATTTCAGCTACAGCTAAAGTATCGACTTGTAAACACAAAAGGAAAGCATGTGAGTTTAGTTTAGCTGACATGCAGTGCAATTGCATTGTTTTATCATGTAACCTTTCTAGAAGACCATAGATTCTCGTTTTTTTCCCCTCATTTTGGTTCAATAGAGTTTCTCTTGTTAAAGGAAAAAGGATGCTGAGTTATCATAACATCTGAGAATCACAAGCTTCATAGAGAAATACAAAGTTATCACATTGCACCAATTTCCAACCAATTAGCAAAAAACTAAACAGCCACCTGCCCAGGAATAGGGGGACGCTGGGCCCGGCTACCGGTTGCGATCAGGATGTGCTTTGCTGAGTAGGACAACTTAGTACCATCTTGTTGTATGACCTCAACTTCATTTGGACCAACAATCCTTCCTTCCCCTTCAAATAATTTAACCCCAGCATTTGATAACAGTCGCTTGTTAATTCCACTCAACCGAAGTATTTCATCTGTCTGCAATGTACCCACGAAAAGTTTGGAAAGTGAGCAAACAAGCTCCGACACCAAGGATGATAACAATAATGAGAGAAAAGAGAACATAATTTGAATCCAAACTGGAAGTAAATCTGAAAGAGGAAAAAGAGAAACAAAAATAGATTAAAACTCCCAAAGCTATTTGCTTTGACACCAAAGATTTCCAGCCACTCATGCCTTTCCAGGTAATGACCACTGCCAAATCCATGCAGAAAGGATCATGCTAGAAACTGAATACTTAAATAGATTACCTCACAATCACAGCAAAAACAATTTACTGAAGTAAGACGAGCAGATCCCTTGGCTAAGATTAATAATATAAAGAACCAAGTAAATAATGACCAAACTTAACATTCAACAGTTTTTTTTTTTTTTTTTGCTAATGTTGCTTTAACTTTGTTTTGCATAATACTAATTAGAATGCCTTTCCTTCCAAGCAATTATAAAGCCTTTCAAAGTTATCGTTGAAGAGAGAGCCAAGAATAATAGTAAGACTCATTAGATTAGAGATATAAGGGTAATCACACAAACATAAGAATAAGAACCTAATTAGTAGAAAAAGGATGGGGAGATAGAGAGAGAACATACCTTTTTCTGCAGAAGCTTCTTCCAGTTGAAGTCATCTTTCTCACCCACCTCCCATCCATAAGCCCTTGCATCCTACAAAGCGAAAATTACAAAGTCTAGAAAAAATAGCCAGAAAACACCATAGTGTTCACTGAAGCACTTGGAAGCAATCACTTATAATCCTTGTCATATCACTTAGTCACCTCAATTTCACCTCGAAAAGCTGCTCCATACACCAAAATCTTTTTTGGTACACAACCACGAATGACGCACCTGGTTGGAACATCACAATTATATGCCAATGATTTACCAGTATCATACTATTGCAGACTTTTTTTCCTAAAAAGTATAAGTATTCAACAAAGAGCATACTTGAAAACAAAAATAAAATTAAGAATGATGAACTTACGTCCCACCAACTCCGCCAATTACTTCAGAGCTGATTGGATGAAAAGGAAGTTCGCATATTGCAACCTTCTATAAGAAAAGAAGTTGAAGACGGTTAACAAATTGAAGAGGGGGGGGGGGGGGGGGGGGGCCTGAATCCAGAATCCGAGTAGAGAAACAAAAACTCATAACAAAAGAATGGACAAGCAAGACAGAAGAAATGATGATGGAGAGCAGCACGGAGAAGGAAAACACAATATAAAAGAATCAGATAAGATTAAATCTAGATTATCAGGCGAATATGGTCAGCTAATTGAATAACATTGGATCTCAGACACTATGTGGTATCATAGATTATGATTTTCTCATTCTTGGTCAAAATAATCAAAATTAAACCAGTCAAAATTAATTACAGTTCATCTTGAAAATAATCCAGTCCTTCCTCTCAACAACTAGCAGTTACTAACTTCAAGCATATTAAACACGCACAGACATGTAAAAAAGCGATCAAGCCTGCCATGTCCTTGTAGGGGAGCATACCTTTGCTCCATACTGAGCAGAGAACCTAGAAGCTCGAACACCTCCGCTCCCAGCGCCGATGACAAACAAGTCAAAGTCATACTGAACCTCTGCCTCGTTAGACTGGTTCAGTTCCTCGTCAATGTGCATCTTCGTCACCATGATTGCAGAGAACCACTAGAGCAAAGTCCTCAAACAAGAGAAAATTACGAGGATAAAATGAGAAAAGAAATCCACAATTCGCACCAAATTTGATGACAAATGCATGAAGACAACAAAAAATAAAAGAAAAGAGAAAAAGGCAACCTATCAGCGGTCCCCGTAAAAGACGACAAAAAGATCAAAAGGTACGCTACGATCGCAGACTGATTAAACAAAGAAAATAGCGACAGAAGAAACCATAAGTACCAGCTTGAAGCTGGAAAAGGAAGCAGAAACGATGATGGAGCGGGCGTTTAGAGGAGAAAATGGAAACTACGATGGAGAAAGAGCCACGATGGGCGAATGTGGCTTGGTGTTTTGAATTTGACTGGCCGGGGGAGGTCTATGCGTGGACCGGACTCCCGAGTTCCGTCCGCAAGGTTTTTTACGAGGGAGGGAATTCAGAGGGAAAAACGACCCAGTACGTGATTAGCCGTCCACGGGGATGGGCCCCAGTTGGGTCAGGTGGAGTGCAGGCCCTGTTTCTTTTTTCTTTTTTCTTTTTTTCCTTGTTTTTACTCTTCAATTTCAATATATGCCCAATATAGTGCAATTTGTTTTCTTTTTCTTTTTTCCCCATTAACTATGTTCTGTAATTTGAATTGCTCTCTGTTTCAGCAGTATGGAATTCTGAAATCATTTTATAGCTGCTATCATGAATTGCTTATCTATATTTTATTAGGTCTCCACGCAGGTTGTAGGTTGTTTCCTATAAAATATTTTTTATTTATTCATCTTCACATTCACAAAATTTAAAAACACATTTGTATATACGAATCATCATTATTGTAGTTCACTGAATTAAAGACTAGACCTGAGCAACACATGCAAAGAATGATGCTCTATCCACTTGAATTATTCTTATTTTCAACATTAATGAAAAAAGTTGTTGATGTTGTTGGATACCATGTTATGATGAATTGGTACTTTTAAAATTGTTGTTTTAATTATGTGGCAACGTCGGGTTTTCTGGAGTCGCCACCAATCTGTTTACTTAGGTCGATTGGACACCTTAAGTAATAAATATATTTTTTAAATTAATTTTTTTAATAAAATTTTTTTAAAATTTTAAAACCCCCGGACGAAATTGGGTGTCAACAAATTATAGTAACGTTCTTGATAATATTTGTATAATATTTAAATATATATTATTTTATTGTTTTCATGTTAATAGTTTTCTTGATAATATTTGTATAACATTTAAATATAGATTGTTTTTAGTACTTAATACAACTATGAATCATATGGCAACTAATTATTATGCTATGCATCTATGTCTAATTAGATATGCTAAAACATCTTTAACTCTCAATATATAATCCACTTCCAACAAAAGAAATTAACAAAATTGCCTTTCACCAAAACTCTGTTCCTCCCTTCAAAAATCCGACCTCAAACCCATTGTCGCTGATGTGCCACTGCCACCAGGTCTTTTGTCATTATTCACATCTGTATAAGTGTCAAAGACAATAATATAAAGTGTCTAAAGAAATCATGAAAAGTGTGTGAACAAATATGTAAAGATGTCTGAAATAATATGTAGACTATTTGTTCTTTTCAATAACATACAAACTATTTGTTATCTATCAAAACGATAAGTAAAAGTGTTTGAAGTAATGAGTAAATATGTCTAAAAATAATATGTAAAAATGTCTAATGTAGTATGTGACAGTGTCTGAATTAATTTATAAATAATTTATTATTATCAAAAAATAAGAAATGTCCAAAGCAATAAGAAACTATCTGATTGGATATTAAAAAGTGTCTAAACAAATATTTAAAAGTGTCTTAGCTAATATGTAAATAATTTATTAATTTTAAAAATAAATATTTAAAACAATAAAAAAATATATGAATAAATGTGTAAAAGTGTCTAAAGAAAAATTAAGAAATGTCAAAAGCAATATAAAAATAATTTGTTTCCTTCATAAATAAATGTATGCACAAATAATAAAAAATAAATGTCTAAATGAGATGTCTAAAAGAACAAGGCAAAGCGTCTTAATGAAATTGTAAAAGTATCTTCACAAATGAACAAAAAATGTAAATGAATATGTAAACTAAAAAAATTGCAAAAATAGGAAAGAAGGCTTGGTTAAAGGACTTGATGCAGTAGAAGAAGTGTCGGCCGCCATGAGATACTCCTCCGGCCAGATCTCATCGTGTAGGCCACTTTGTTACAAGCCCTGGCGGGCTTTTCAGGCCTCACTACAAGAGGGGAGAGATAGAGCGATTGAAACTAGCGACAAAATTTTAATTGTTAGTTAGTTCAGTAGCTTGTCAATCACTAGCTTATAGGTCATTAAAATTATTATGACTGACTAGCAACTGAAATATTCAATCGTTAGTTTTAATTGTTAGTTTTAATTGTTAGTTTTAAACTTCAGTCGCTAGTCAGTCTCACATTTTATAATATTTTTGAAAATCAATCGCTAGTTTGCTTCAGTTGCTAAATTAAATTAAAACTTTTGCCCTCTCTTTCCCCATTTCTCATTCTTCTTTCTCCTTCTTCCTTCTCTATTTCTCTCATTGTTTCTCCTTCTTCCTTCTTTGTTTCTTTCATTATTTCGGTCAACCTCCACGCGCCACTGTCACATTTTGTCTGCACCTCCGAAAGTCACTGCTACCCTTGCCACCTAAGTCTTGTGCCTGGTTGTCCTGAAAACGCCACTGTCGAGAGAATTGAAGCTGTGGTTGATCTTAACGTGGTCAGTGGAGTAGTTACATAACGAGATTGTACTTCTTTTTCAATAGTTGATACTATGGGTGAAGTTGAAAATTCAAACGATGAAGAAGCTGGAGATGTTTTGATTATAATAATATATTTGTACTTATATATATACTTAAAATATACATAATGTTATATAAAATATATAATTAATTTGAAATTATAACTTAAACTTGAATTTAATCTAATAATTAATGACTGAAATAATAGGTTTAGTGACTAAATTTAAAAATAGCTAACAACTGAATTGAATGTATTAGCGACTGAACTTTCAGTTTTTATTTTAATAAAGTTCAAAATTTTAGCGACCGACGTATTCAGTCGCTAATTTTAATCGCTAACAATTAGCGACTAATGATTTTGCTACTGAACAATTCAGTCAACAGCGATTGTTTCTTTAGTCACTAATATACTTTTCTCTTGTAGTGCCTTCTCCACCATGTTTAATTTCCCAAGCGAGGCCGCGACAATCAAAGATCATGAGATCACAGTGATGGAGAGGAAATTCAATTAGATCAGAGATCGGAGATCATAGATCAGAGATCGAGAACTATCACTGTTGAAGTCAGAGTCATTGGTGAAAATTTCATATAGAATGTCATCCTTTGTCTGTGAGAGCTTCTCCTTCCGCTTCATGTAGTAAAACTCGCAACCTATCCACTGTCCATCATTGAAATAGTTTTTCATCCCAAATCTCTCCATTTCTTGGTAAGCATTCATCTTAGATAACGGAGATTAGAATGGCTCGAAGCGAAAGATTAGATATCAGCATGCCTGTGGCGAGAAATCAAAGATCAGCAGGTTGGCGGCAATCGATAGAATGAAAAGGGCAGAAGTACTACGATGATGAGCGAAAGAGAGACCTTTTTGAAAAGGGTAATTTTGGAGGTAAAATAAAGCAACCACTATGCCTAATTAGATATAGGTCCATGATATCCATAGTATATGACAACATTGAGTATTTAAATTAGTTGTTTCTTAAAAAACAATTTGAAGTAATAATTTCATAAAAAAAATTGTGTAATAACAAAGAAAAAATCATCGCAAAAAAAAAGTATAAACTCTTAAATAAATGATATGTAATCTGCTATCCAATATATATATATATATATATATATAGCAGGACATATCTAAGGGAGTGTCTAGTAATTTTCTTAATTCAGCTCCTCTTTAGTTGCCACATGTAACTTTTTTTCTTTTGGCATAGACAACATTAGCCGTAAAAGTGTAATTCTGATTTCTCCCTTCATTAAACTTGACAGTTTTTTAAACACCATTACCTCCTATAAATGAGCCATGCATTAAAATAATTTTGAGCTTCAACAAGGTGAAAAAAAAAAGGTAAGATATCATAAATGGAATGCTAGCCAAATTATAATTAATTTTCTGTAATACTTTGCCATATATAAAACACAAGGTTTTACAATGATTATGGCAACAAAATAATCGGTCAAATCACAGTGCAATTAACATCCATGAATTTATATTTTCCATATGTAATATTACAGAAAATTCAATGTACAACCAAATTTAATGGCTAACATAAATCAAATATGAAATGATTTCCCAAAAATAAGAACCAAATCCCAAAAATTAAATAGGTTTCATATGGAAACTATATAATTGCATATAAATGTGCCTTATTTTAAGCTATAACAATAGGGCCTTAAATAGGACTTTGTGCTGATACCCACCTCTGCAAATCAGTAGTACGCCTTGATTGACCCCAAGTGAACAATGAAATGAACAACCTGAAGAGGATTGTTCCAGTATGATCTTTTCCTAGCCAAAAGGCTCTGCAGAAATAAAGCCTTGAGACTATGCACCTAGGTGTATAAGCACCTAATTAACACCGTTAGAATTCCGTTAGTTTTAAGTATAAATAGTAACTTTTACTTCTTAATATAAGTTATATTTAATTAGTATAATTATGGAATGTATTAACCTTATTCAAATTTTTAGCTATGGGAAAATTTTAAATTTGAATTCATTTGAAAAGATAATAATAATGGAACAAATAAATATAATATGATAAATATGGTAATTATTTAAAAACAAGTTTATTCATTCAGTTTTTCGCATAACCAAAATATATTCCAATAGTAGCATACATTCATATATCAATTTCATACAATTAGTTATCAGTTTAATACATAAACACCACCAGACAATACAAATAAAAAAATCAGTAAATCCAAAACCCAAATCACGCATACAATATTTATACAAATCGAACCCAAATAATACATATCACACATTTTGAACGTGGGAGCATACATGACCACATGTGTTATCCTATTAGTCAGTACTCACACAAAATAGTAGACAAACAAATTGCTCTTGGGATCATACACACAATCACATAGACATACAAATCGAACTTGGGATCATACATACCCACCACCAGATAATACATCAAGATTATGATAAACAATCTCAGAAGACAGAACAATACAAATCGTGACAAACAACACACAAATCCAACCAAAAATGTTTAAAATCCGGAATCGCACCTTTTGTCCTGCTCACAACCCACCGTAGGTATTGTCGTAGGCCACCGATTGGCGACGGAGAGCGAGAGCGAACGACGGAGCAGAGAGCGACGGAGCACTGGCGGATCAAAGCCAAGGCAGAGCATCGTGCGGATCTGGCACGAGGTGAGCCAAGGCGGAAGATCGGGAAGCATACAACGAGCCTAGGAGGTCTGTCGGTGACAGAGAGCGAGCAACGGAGGAGAAGAGCGACGGAGAGTGAGAGCGAGCAGAGAGAGCGAGTGACGGAGGAGAAGAACGACTAAGAGCGACGGAGAGCGAGAGCGAGCGAGTAGAGAGAGCGTATGAGAGTGAGAAAAAGATTACTAGTGGGAGAGAGAAAATTACGGGAATTAAATGGTAATTACTAAATTTACTAATTTATAAGAGGAAACTTAGTGATAATTATCACAAAAATTATTAATTTATCCTAATTGATTCAAGTTTCCTTTTAAATTTAAAACTAACTGAACCCAAATGTCATCTAATAGGTGCACAAGCAACTAGGTGCATTTCAGAATTTGCCGCAGAAATGTATTCCAGTTAACCAACCCGTCTTTACTTGCTCATTAACTAAATAGGCTTTTGGCAAGAGACAGAATACAAAGTAAGTTGTTACATAACCAGCAAGCATTTGATCTTTTGATCTTAAGCTATTATATTTAAGTTTAAAGACACAAAACTTACAAATCAGTATTGTCATTTTGTCGCAGGTAAATCCCTCCATTTGATCTAGACAAGGTACTTTTAACAACAATATAGTATGAGCTAACTTTCGGTGTTACCATATGCTATAATACTAATTTGATTTTACATATCCAATTACAGCAGCAAAGTTACTGATGTTTTTAGCATCTGTAAGTCTCAAAATAACATTCTTAGGAGATGTAAGCATTCTCAACCCATAATTTCCTCTTTATAATTAACCCAAACTTCATATTATAAATAACATTTGAATACCAGAAAGAAGGATGAGCAACAATGACTACGCTAGAGTAGAATAGAAGATAAACAAGCTTGAGGATTGGCGTAGCCAACATTAAAGCCAGATCTAGTGTTGGTGGAAAACATAGGTAGGAAAAACAATGCAACAATTGTAAATAGATTCAAAGGAAATAAGATGACCCAGTAATATTTATGATTTCTAACAATTTTTCTTATCTACACGCCTTGCAAATCTAGGTTTTGCATTCTTTTGCTTTGCAAAAGAACAACATCCCCTAGGTATTTGACTTGCAATGATATTATCAACTGAAGTTATACTTTGCATCTATTCTTTTATATATTTTTCTTTACAAAATGTTCTAAAATTTTTTTTGCATAAAAATGTTAATAAGAGAGAAAAATCATCCATTAATTTGCTTGAAACATCCAATTGGAAGTCATGTCTCACTTCTTACTCTTCCTCTTCATATTGCTCAATAATCTACGGAAATCACATTCATGCCATCGTCAATTTTTTTTACTTAACATTATCGGACAACTAATTCCAATAATTAAACAAAGCTATAATACCAACGACAAAAAAGGCCTAAATGCTCATTGATAAGCAAATTACCTTTGCTTTGCAAGTAGCTCATCGTTGTTGATTTCTTCTACATTATCATCATTTGCTGCAACAGGTGAGAGGTCATGCATGCTATAGCCACAAACATAGGATGACTTCTCTATAAGAATTTTATTTTAAGAAAACCAAATCAATTATTTTGGTTTTTATTAACAAACATGTTAGGCTAATAGAAGATCATGGATGCATCTTTTCTGGGTACATAAGTTTCAGTGAAGTGTAGCTTAAATGGAAGTATAGGGTTGAAACTTGACCAGAAATTAGCAAAAGTAAATTTATTATAGAAAACATGATAAGTAAAATAAAATACTAATGAAATAAAATTAAAAAGAATGAGTAAAATTTCCTCCTTCACCATCTCTCTCAAAAAGTTGAAACTATTTGCTCTTTCATCTTGGCTTGACAAAATATTACCAGTAGAATATCTATGAGTAGGTTGATGCTTAAGATCATCATGTGTTTCTTTATATATTATCTCTGTGATCTATCCATCATGTGCATGCTCAAGTAACTCTTTACTGAACTTATAATGCAAACGATGACTTGTGATGCGGACCTTGGATCAATGGCAATTGCTGACCTTGATGCAAAAGAAAGAAAAAATTGTATCACTTTAATGCATTGCATCATAGTGCTTTTAGCTAGAAAAAAAATCCTATCCGTTTACTATTTTTAATGAGCCATACAAATTATCTTTCAAGCATTGGTGGTTTTGACTTGATCTAATTTAACAGATCCAAAATTTAGTATTATATTACAATAATTCCTACAAAAGAAACAAAGATGACAAGACAACAGGGATAAAAGGCACTTATTGCTTCATAAATTTTGTTTTGCAATGTAGCATCCTTCTCCAGTTGGATATCATAGGAGAGCATGTTCACATAAAAATGAGGACTAAGAGGATCCCTTTTAAATGGATAGCTATGATTACACACACACACACACCAAGGATTGACAAGTATTTATAAAGAGAGATTAAAGGCATATATTTTTCTCTGGTCATATCTAGCTCATTGTGAGTTAAAAAAAGATTAAGATGGTTAAGTTAAGGTTAGGTACATAATTAAGCTTTTAATGAGTTAAAGAAGTATCATAGTTCATAATTCCATCAGCCCCACAAAAGCTCATATCAGTTAAAAAAGTTAATTTAATACCATAATGTAAGTTGAGATCAGGCAAAGGATGGGCAAGCTTTACTTTGTTTTTTCCCATACTACCTTTTCATTTTACCATTGTTACATGTTATTCTTTGTTTATTTGTTCCACTTTGCTGGGACAAATGTTTTTATGCTCTTTTTAACAGATTTTTCTATAGTACACTAGAATTTATATATAGATAATAACTCTTTTAACTCTCTATCCTATTTAAAATTCCTGATTTGTTAAAAACTTTAACTACTAAAAATGTGCGAATAAAAATGATTGATCTCAACTATATATACAGTAATATGCAAGTTCGGTTCAATGTTTTGTTTGTGTCTAAAAGCAAGTTAGATTGTACTTAGACAGATGACAATAGAACAAGTATGGGGAATACACAATAATTTCTTTCCTAAAGAAATATAGAATACCGGTACTCCAATCCTTTGAAATTCCCTAGCAAGCCGCTCTCTTTCTCTCTCTCTCTCTCTTTATCATCTGCACTTAATTATGAGATATAGGCATAAATTAGAGATATAGAAACTAGCTAGTTGTCATTTCAAAGCAATTCAAGGGACCTTGAAGACTGGACAATATCAAGGTTTTAAGAAACCTTGAATTAAAAATAGATAAAACCCTTGAAGTGAGAAGAAAGAGAGAGAACAAAAAGTAACCAATCAAATTATAAAACTCAGGAGCATAGGATGGAACCAAAACCCTAAATTTAAAAAATGATGAACAGAAAGCAAAAAAACTTTACCTCAGGAAATGGAGGCGTGAGAGAAAAAGACCAATAGGGAAAGGCTTTGAATCGGCTATGCAGTACACTGGGAGCTTTATTGGCGGCGTTTCAACCTAAAACCGCCATGTAATTGCCACCACCGCTGCCCAAAATTCTGCTTAGATTTATTGCTCACCAAGGCTCTGAACTCAACTCCTCTTCTTCGACATTTGTTTCTTTATTAATTCGCCATCAACTACCCAAACACCAAATTTACCACCTAACATTTACCACCTTATCGTTTTAGCCCCAAATGCTTTAAACTTTGCATGCGGCTTGAATTTTGGTGGTACTTGCACTGGAAATATCTGTCCAATTTTTCCAACATTTTATTCCTAACTTTTTGGTCTCGTAATAAGGCTAGATATTAAACTATTTCATAGTATATTATAGTATTTTTATAGGTAACATAATTTTCTTTGCATTCTTGTTATTATTTGTGTTAAATTATTGTATATTATAATGAATGAAAGAAAAAAATATATTATTTATTATAATTTCCTTTGCATTTTTTAAATTATTTTGGTCAAATTTATTGTATATTATAATAAATTGGCCAAAAAAAAGGAAAAAAAGTGTAATTGAAAAACCTTTGGAATATGTCTTTGTCAATCATATTAATTTATGTTATTTAAGTCAGTTAGTAGGATGAATGCATTGCCCTACCTTCCACTATACGAGCATGACCACATAGAAATTATTTAATCTGGTAGGAGTGGTGAAAAAGTATCATTATGATGATTTTGCGCCAAGGTCAAGTTCAAGTTTATTCTATATATAATTTCATGATTATAGTAAGATATAAATAAGTAATACGATTCTTTTCCAAGTTGATTTAGGTTACATGAGTTCTCAACTATATGTTAGGTTAGCCTAAGTTTATATATGTTTGGGCCAACATAACTCGAGTTAACTTCACATTTCAAGAAAACTTTAACTTGCTTAATCAAATTGGGGGCATGTTACATAAAAATTTAATTTAGAAATTCAAAATTTGATGCCAACAAGTAGCATACACCCCACTGCTCATGTTTGGGGGGCAAAGTGTGCATTTCAAAATAGAAGGACAAATATTGTATTTTTAACTTGACATTGAGATTATTTTCTAAGTTCAGTTTGACACATTAGCTTCTATATGGTAAAATAATTGGTTAATTTGATAATATAATATAGTAGTGAATTTTTTGTATATCATATAAGTTTGTTCCAATTTTTTTTTGTTATTATTTGTGGTAAATTATTTTGTATCATTATAAGTTATGGACAAAGTTTCATTGACAAATCTTTCTCAGTAAATATATAGGTATTTATTGTTTTTATCACTTTAAAATATTAAACGACCAATTCTAATATTCTTATTGTTCACTTTTAATTTTTTAATTATTTTTTTGGAAATAAAAATTTTTTATTCCAACTTTTTGAAGCACATGCCTGCATCATATTAAGAACTTTAATTCAGTTAATCGAGTTTGATTTAAACTCTGGTACCCATAATGTTTTTTATGGTCATGACTTTCTTGTGAATTTTGTGGTAGTATAATATAGTTGGTTATTCTATATAATATAAGTTTCTTTTTGGATTTTTGTTATTATTTATTTTAAATTATTATATATCATAGTAAATGATGGAAAAAAACTATCATTTAGAAAGCTTTTTCAATATGTTTATGTTGTTCCTATTAATTTATATTATTTAGGTAGGTAGATGAGATGAAAACAATTCTTTACCCACTATTATGCATTAATACTATCAATATGGGTAGCCATATTAGAGATGTGTACGTCAAACTGGCCTCGATCAATCTAAGCTTGACTAGGCATGGGTTGATAAAGGAGAGGCCTAAACCCACCTACACAATCACAGAATTGGTTTAACCTAGAGTTATCCCCAAGATAAACTTGACCTTAGGTTGGACAAAGTTGGGTCCTAGGCTAACATGTTGCCATAATATTAATAAACTATTCCATTTGTCCCTAATTCTTTGCATCGTTTATTTTTCAGTAATTAATCTAGAATTTTTTATTTTCAAAATTTTAGTATATAAATGAAAAACCTTTAGTATGAATGATATCAAGACCTATAGTTTCTAAATATATCTTTTAAATTTTTTTCTAACAAACAATAATATGGATAAATTCAAGCCAACCAAGTTGAAAAATTAAATGGAGTAAAGAAAATGGGATGGAGGGAGTAGTATGGAATGAGAGTTTTATCATTTATTTTTTTGATAATCATGTGATATATATCTATACTTTATTTTCAATAGTAAATGTTTATCACATCAAATTATATTCCTAACAATAATTACAGTACTTATATTTCAAGTTTTTTTTTTTCAGTGGCAATTCATGTTACAGATGTGTTTTGTTGGCCAAACTGGCTTTAACCAAGCTCAACCGCTATAATCATGAGATGATTTTGACCTTAGGTAAAGCACAAGCTAGGCTTAACCTTCAACCAAGCAGAGTTGGGGCCTAAGGGCTAGGCTAAGCAAACACGAACTAATGTTAATAAAGTGTTACATAATAAAAATTCTGCAATCTTTTTCAAAATTTTAATTACATTTTTTTGTGACAATTATTTTCATATCTCGTCCCGATTTATTTTTAATTGTAAAATGTTTACTGCATTGAATTATATTCTTATCAATTATTATAGCTCTTTTTATTCCAAATTTTTTTATTTCTGTGGCAATGCTGGGTATTTAAACTAGTTAATATATAAAACAGAATCATATCATGGATAGACATGTCTTTTCCTTAATCTTGCTCATATGTAATTGACCAAAATGTGCCACATGGCATTTTTGTTACATTTGTATTTGGAAAAGGTTCACACTTCCTATATTGTCCCTGCCCTGGCTTTTAAAATCAATTCACACTTTTATTTCATTTTGTTTATGGAAAGAGTGTTAAATCACAATCTCATATACATAAATTATGGTTGACTATCCGTATATATAAATCAAGCATGCAATTCTTTCATTGTTCCCAATAAAGGCACATAAGCTCTAGCCTGTGCCTTAATTAGCTTTGAATCGGTCAACTTCCTGCATTGGTCACCATGAACGCCGCTTGCCAATGTCGCCATTGCTAATTTCATAGCTCTTCTTGCTTCATTCTTCCTCAATCTTCTTTTCCTTTATTGATCGTCTCACTGACCCCAATCAGATCACACCATCATTATTTCAGATCTAAGATAATTTCTATTTCATTTGGGATTTGATGCATTGGATTGAAGATGCCGTTGGTTGCTTCTACCATCTACTTTTTGAATCTCCAGGGCAATCTTCTCATTAATCGACTCTATCACGATGATGTCGGGTACTATTTCCTTTCTTTCTCCCTATGACAATAATTTTATTATTTTTCTCAATTTTGTTTCATATATTCTAACTTTTTTTCTGGACTCAAAATTTTCAGGGGAAATTTTCATGTCTTACAATAAAATCAGCGACGATAAAGCCTTTGGTAATTACTTCTCCTGACCTTCTTACTTTTCTTCTTCTTCATCTGGTGAACTTAATAGATTTTTCTAATTGATTTGTTTTTTTTTTTGTTTGTTTCTCTTTTTGTCATGATTCAAGGATGTTCTTCACATTGCTTGGGTTGCATATTATGTGTATAAAGGATATTAAGGCTTCTCTTTCTCTAATATTCTTCTCGTGTAAAGAAAATTGCACTACTCATAAACAAATCATTTATATTGCCTCTGATTTTTTTTTCATTGTGTTTTTTTGTTGATTTTTCACTGCTTTGATATAGATAGACATTTTCTCATATGATTGTTCGTTGTTTTGGTAGGACGATGGATCTTCGGTATTTGTGTTTTCTCTTTCTGGTAGTACTCCGTAGGATGGGCACTTGGCTGTTGGTAGAAATAGAGTCAATTGTCTTTATACTATAAGCCGTTGCAGTCTTTATAATACTGTTTTGTTGCCATTTCATGGGGATTTCTTCCCAGTTTGTGGTCTATAGTCCTGGAATTAGATGCTGTTTAACATAGTACTACTTGATTTCTTTCAAAATGAACGATACTAACATGCACTTATCATATGATTTACCAATTTTATCAGCAATATAAAAATGATTGAGGCATCATTCATCTAAAATTTATGTATACACACTAGATAATTGAAGACTTGAAGCACATACTAAAAAGGGTGATATGGCATAACAACCTTAGATTTGTCTAATTGTGAAAAGTGACAATGGACTATTTCTCTTAACTTCTGCTAGTAGAAATTAATAGTTAGATTCAGCATTGGTTTTGTATAGATGTGTTTCTTAGAAAATCAGGGTGTGGGTTTTGAAACATGAACTTGGTTGAGTTTTCTCATCACATCAAGAAGGTTTTGCACAAACTACTCAGGATGGTAGTTTTTTTCTTAAGGCAATAACTATTTAAGACAAATGGATCATGTCTAGATCTTGGTGGAACCGTAGTAAGATAAAATTGTTATTGAGTTCTGCTCATGAGTCAAGATATATCCTTAAACCTTTTTATAAAAAAGTATAAGTTGACCCTTATTCTGTTTTTCACACTTAGCTCTGTTTTCTCTTCTATAGGTTAGGCACCCCAATATTTTATCATTTCTTCATAGTATTGAGGTTGAAGCTCTTGATGGTTCTACTATAAAATATACCATATACATTGTTACAGAACTTGTTATGCAGCTGTCTGAAAAGATTAAAGAACTAGGCTTAGAAGGTACACAAAGGTACATCAGCAGAGTTACCTTAATATCTGATATTTAGTTGTTTGCACCAAAAGCAATAGCTTAGTATTTGCAGCATATAAATTTGTTCTTGTGATGTTTTCTACATTTTGCTAGCTTATGTAGTCATTTTCTCGAAATTGCCTGGGTTGTTGACTAATGGACCTAGTACTTTCTCTCTCTCTCTCTCTCTCTTTCTTTCTTTCTCTCTTATTTTTAGTAAAACTAAAAAATCTTTTGCATCTACTAAGGTAAGTGCTTTAGCATCTGTCTTCACTTATGTAGGTTGTGGATTTTTTCTATTTTATTTTATTTTATTTTATTTTTTCAATGATCAAGATCTTTAAAAAAGGTTTTTGATTTGAAATAGGTTTTTAATCTTAATTCAAAAGTAGAGTTTGGATGTTTTTTTCATTATTTTTAATTCATTGCAAAAATGTGTAAGGATTGGCTAAGTAATAGAGTTAGAATAAATTTCAGTGTTAGCCTCAATGTAGTAAATCATGAATATTCTGTTCTCAGTTGCATTTTAATATCTGTCAGCAAAATGTGTCAAAATTATGGTTGAATTCATATCATTTATGTAGTTTAATGTTTTTTGAAAATTATTTGATTCCAGCTAATTGGATGAATGATATAATACTTTTTTTAAAAAAAAATGGTTTTAGCTTATGATATTACAAAATAAAAGAAGGAAAAAAAGAGTTTGTTTTCTTGGTGATATTTTAAGTTTATCTAAATCGATTTGCTACATTTGATCATGTGACAGGTATGAGTATTATTCTTGGGGATTGAACCAGATTGCTAAGGTAGTGAGCTTTTTGAATAATGACTGTAAACTTGTGTGTTCATTTTAAGTAATTGAAATTTAAGGAACTGATATCTGATAGCATGTCTTAAATTTATTTATTTTTATAATCTGCTAATATAATTCTTTATCTGTTTCAAGAAATTATTGAGCACCATGTTCATATTTAGTAGTCTTGCATCAGTATTTTATAGTTGTAACAAACATATTTTTTCCCTTAACATCTTGATTTTTGAAAAGTAATATTCTATGTATCCTTACTTCATTTACCCTGGTTAACTATAGAACTAATCATTAATGTTTCTGTGTTGTGTTTTTTTTTTTTTTGCCTCTTTCTCTTCTAGGAGCATTTTGTACCATTTTGTTCATCTCAATTGAAAACAAGGTTTGTCTTTCATAAAACATAAATAGATTCACACCTTTTTTCTTGTCTGGTAAAATACCATTTTGGATATACAATTTTATATGTTTTACCTGTTTCTTCTCATCTCCAAGTTACAGAATTATGCCAAGTATTTATGGGTTGTCAAGCCGGTAAAATTAATTTAAACTCAGAGATCTATGTTTTTATTTGTCTTGGTATATAATATTGAAGGTTTATAGGTCAAGTCAAGAAAATGATATGGAAACAGAGTACTAGGGGAAAAAAAAAGAGATAAGAGAAAAAAAATTGAGGGCATATGCACCTTCAGCCGACACCTAATCCATATGGCCTTCATTGCTAATGGGATGGTTACTTGCTTACTGTTATTATTGTTTTTTTAATAGAAAACTCAATACTGTATTAGAGAAGGATATCTTAATAAGAAGATGATATGTCATATATGGAAGTTTTATTGCTCTTTTCATCATTAACTTGTAGGTTTTTAAACCATGGGTTGTTAATTAATTACTACGAAGTTTATGGGAGGGAAGGGTGTAATTTAACCAAAAGATGCTCACAATAGTTTACATGGTAAACTTGTATGAACTAATTCGCTGGATTATGCATTTTTTGGTTTAAACGAAGGAAATAATTAGTATTTATTTGTAAAAATAAAGGAAACAATGTTAATCATCCTTTATTTGAAAAGAAAATGTCTATTTTTTGGAATATAATTCAAACAATATACTCTTTAACAATCTATAAAAATGCCACAATTAGCATATTAAAGGTCAAAATCTTTGATAGGCCTGGTTCCATGAAAGAAACAAAGCATTTCATATTCTCTATTTAAGAATATCTTACTTACGGTAATAGCTAATTGCATTTATACTACCAAAAAGAAAATGTTTTTGCATTGCTTAGCTTCCAAATTGAATTATGCCATTTATTGTGGAATTCCTATGGTTAATTCCAATCCATAATTAATTAATGAATTCAGTATTTCTACTTTCTACTTGTGCAACTTAAGTTATATGCTAGAAAAATTTTAGCAAACACTTGAAATTGGAAATTAATTTATTTAGAAAGTGAAATTTCTTATATGTGTGTATGTGTATATTCTTAATTTGGTATAATTCACAAAAAGGGGATGTGCCAAGCGCTAACTATTTCGAGTCAACTTGAGTACGCAATCTAATCACAAAAATATAATAAACAATTTGTTAGACTGATAGATGTTTGCCCCTTTGAATATATTATAAAGTAATAACATTTTTTGTTAAATTGTATAATGTTGTGTTGGGTCTTCTTTTTTAACATTTTATTTTTTAATTACAAGTGCATTGGTTTGTATTTTTACTCCCGAGACAACGCCGGGTATTAAAGCTAGTTATGACTAAATAACATGTAATTCAAGATAAATGAACTTGAAAAAATGAGCACACAATTTAGAAATTAAGTACTAGTTGCCGACTTGGATTACTGATCATGAACAATACATTTTCTGCCCTTTTTTTCTTTTTTCGCTTTTCCTTAGGTCATGGTCTACCACCTTCTGAGTCCCTGTAGATTTCTTTTTTTTTAATCATTTTAGTCCTTAAATTATTCCATCTAACCACTAGGCCTTGAGAGTAGGGGTGAAAGTTCGGGTTGTAGGGTCGGGTTCGGGTTGAAACCCGACTTTTTTAGGCTATCACTAACCCGATTAACCCTAACCCTAACCCGACCCTATTTCGTTGATGACCCGAACCGACCCTAACCCGATTAGGGTCGGGTTGACCCGAAATTCTGACTACATAGTTCAATAATTCCATAATTTCCATTCCACATTCAAATATATCCAACCTGCAGGTCCTAAAAATATCCACTTAAAAGAACTAGTAACAAACATAAAAATGGCCACAACATGAACAAACTTAACATGATAATAAACACGTCCCAATGGCCATAATGTTTTAACATGTATTAGTTACAAGAAATAGGCCTCGTACAGGTGAATATATTATAGAAAAAAGAAAACAAAAGAAAACCATTGCAACATGTATTCTATCTTCTTTTCATTCTTTACGTTTAGAATGTTCTATAGCTAGGAATTTAGTGGCGTGAGCAAATACGAAATAAAAGTACTAACTCAAAACAACTTTGCAGCCGAGGAGTAGGTGTTAGAACCAAAAGGCGGTGGCGGTTCAAAACCAGAGCCAGATAAAGCAGCAAAAAATCAGTCCTACAAGTTAACATATAAAAGTTCCCTCAAGTTTGTGAAAGAGATAAGAAAATAGGATATCATGCCAAAGGAAGCAAAAGACAGAACAATCCAAAGCAAAAACAAAAAAGAACAATGTATCACCTGTAAAAAGACAAAAACAAAATCATTGTAAACCACAAACAACAACTAAACCATGCCAAAAAGACAGCAGCTGAGGAGTAACTAAACCATGTAACTAATATATCAAGGAAAACATAAATCATATTCACTTGACAAATCCATAACATATCACATTGACTAAATAAAGCAAAAAACAAACGCAATAGAGGAATGACAAAAGCCAATTTGGAGATAACCAGACGAAAACAAACCAATCTCACTGTAACATAAAAAACTGAAAGCAAAAGGCACAAAAGAAAATACACTTTAAGCCAGCATAGGTATAATCAGCTCCTGGTATCCTTAAGTTGTGCAAGAATTTTCAGAAAATAAATACAGTTCAAAAAGGGAGAGAGGGTGGACTGAGAGAGGGCAAGCACATCAGAAGTCTATCCAAATATTGTAGCAATCCAACAAAAACCCTTTCTATTGGAGATTTTGTTTGCAACAAAAATTAGTATTGCATGAAATACAAGCTCCAGTTCAGGACCTGAACTTTCACAGACATTTCCGATGGCAAGAGCAGACCCCAACAGGCAACAGACGATTTAGACTTTGACAAATGCATGCACTGACATAAAAAGCAAGACTGCATCAGGAAAATGAGCAATTTGTGTTCCGAAATGGTGAACCAAACACACCCTAACCCAGCTAAGAAACAGAGTTCGATAACCACAGCCCACAGGTTCTGCACATACTGCACAAATGTTGACAGTCTAAAAAGAATTTGCAGTCAGTCGCAGAGGTTATGCACATACTGCACAAATGTTGACATACCTTCACGTCGCGCCGTCGCACAGCAGCCAGTAGAAGACCAGCAGTCAGTCGCAGAGAACGCCGAGAAGAGGGACAGTCCGGACGGAGGAGGATGACAGTCGTGAGTCTCGTGACTCGTTCACGTTCGTCGGGAAGAGGCGAAAGTCGGGAAGAAGAGGCGAAGAGCTTAACTGAAGAGAGGATTAGAGGAATCAAATTCGGATTCAGATCTGAAGAGTGGAGCGAAGAGCCTGATGTCTGAAGAGTGAAGACGGCTGGTGACCGTGTGCCTGCAGCGTGCCGCAGCGTGCGTGAGTTGGGCTGGGCTGGTGTGTGTGCGTGAGTTCACTGAGTTGGGCTGAAAATCAGAAATAGGGTCGGGTCGGATTTTTTCGGGTTCACCCGACCCAAACCGATTATTTAAATTCTGAACACGGATCGGGTCGGGTCAACCCGAATTTACGTTTTCTCTTAACCCAACCCGACCCGAACCCTAAAATTAGGATCGGATTCGGGTTCGGGTTCGGGTTTAGGGTCAACACTTACACCCCTACTTGAGAGAATGTGAAGGTAGTGGCAATGTCAACAGATCTGCAAGTTTGAGGACTTCATCTGTCAAAATAAAACTATAAGGGCTTTTTTCAGTTTTTGTCATTTTGGCATTTTTCTTTTTCAATCCATTTCATTCCCTGGGCCATTGATATTTTTAATATCTGTCCGAAAATTATTTATTTTTGTCATTTTGGTTATTTTCTTACCTTTTTCTTTTCCTTTTTTTTTTTTTTGTATCAAATGTTAAACTTTTATTACCCATAGTGTTTCTATTTTTTCTATTGATCCCAAAACTTTACTTTGAATTTTTTTCCAATGCTTAAATATCATTTTTATAATGAGGTTATTTCTATATTCTAATAGAAAACTTTGGTCATATATATTTTTTTTTATTTTGGCTATAACTCGAACTATTTTGAGATTTTGCATGAACTTGTCGATTTAAATCACCAATTCGTACAATTTTATGTTACTTATTTTTGTCAATGGTTAAACAACAGTTTTAATTACTAAAGAATCCCACCATTACCTTATTAATCTCAAAACTTTATTGCATAGATATTATACCATAACCTTAGATCAACTCCAAATCTCAAGTTTTTTTATTTTTATAAAAATTCTTTTCATGAAAGGTTAAACCCACTAAAAACTCTAATTTTTCTCTCTATGTCTCTAAATTTTATTATTTACTGATTATTTTATTATATTTATATTAAATGTTACCACAAATTGAATTGCCGCAATGCATAAAGCATATAAACGTCGTATAAGTGCAAAAACTAATCCCAATTCATAAAAAGTAACGAATGAGTACGAAAAGTTTCATAAAATTCTAAGAAATTTATAGTTTAGAGGAAAACTATATGAAAATATAAATGGCTAATGGGCAAATTAATGTAGCACTCATTTTAAGCTATACGGAAAAGTCATCCTCTAATTTACTCTCTTGAGGCAAATATTCACCAGTTTTTTTGAAATACACATATAACATATAAATGAGGTAAAATCTACCGGGAGTCACTTAGCTTATTTTTTTTGTCCTAAATGGATATCTTACCTTTAATTTTTTCTGGCGAGGTACCTTTTCTCTGATTGCATGTTCTAATAAGCTACTTTTCATTAATTACAGCATCAAGCCTAACGAAAAATGCTGATATGGCATTAAAAAAATATTAAAATAAATCATATAATAACACTTGTAGTCATTTTAACTTTTTTATCAACAATTTTAAACCTTAACATTCTGAATTGATTATGTTGCCATTCAAGCTACCAAAAACCAAACCTAAGTGTATGTCACGCCGCTAGACTTCGCTCTTCTTTGCCATGGCCACCTCCAAGCTCGCAAGATCTGATTCCTAGCAATATGTCGCTGCCCTACTTTTCATCCTACATTGCGCTCCCTCTGATCCCTCTTCTTACCACTAGTCTTCGCTGAATAGATGTTTGCTGAACAAATCTCCAAGACGTCGATTGATGTTACTATCCATCATATTCACAATTTCAATTGATGCCACAATCCATCATTTTCACAATTAGGTGATCTAATTTCGTCATCATTTGGGCACTAGGGTTTCTGATGCAGGTTTAAATCAAAATTCGGTGCGGTTCGTTTGGGTTTGTGATTGTATGTTTGTCTGAGGATTAGTTGCAACTCACCTAGGTTTTCCACACTAACCCATATCATCGCGACTCACCACCGATTCACTTGGGTTTTTTGTTAGACTTTCCAATTCGCCGCCGAAGATGCTTGAGAGAAAAAAAGGGTATCGATTATAGCGGTTAGTGGCTTGTAGCTGGGGATTTTGGTTGTTTTGCAGGTGGCGGTTGGGTGTTCTTTGAGCTAGAGGGCGGCCAACGGTGGGGTTGGTGACAGGGTTAGTCGCTGGAGGGCGGTTGGTGGTTGGTGGGTTGGCTTGACAACTGGAGGCTGTGGTAATAGAGATAAAAGATTAGGATTTTGTGGTAGAATTAATTTTGGTGAAAATTTAGGTGTTATAATTAGTGATTAAAACAATTTGAAAACTAAAGTTGTTATTTTAAGATTATTTTAGTATTGTTTAATGCCACATCATCATTTTCTATCTGATTTCATTATGAAATTGATGAAAAGTATTTGAATAGGTCGCGCAACAAGAAGAAAAATTACTTAATAGGACAATCTTAGAATCAGGTACCCAATTAGAACAAAGAAATAAGTTAGATAAGCCATCGTGACTTTTAGCCTATGCAAATGTATTAGAGTAGGGGTAAATTATCTATTAAGAGGTTGACGTATAAAATATTTCAAAGTGGAATGTCATCCAATGGTTACTGTGATAAGGAAATTCTAACGGTGATGTAAGTTAATTTTTGAACATGCGATTTCAATATATTTTAATTTCTATTTTATCGACAAAAGCGAACAATTTTATCGGAAGGCCAACCAAAACTAACGGCCAATTCGTTTCAACTTTAGCCAATTGGCTATAAAATGACTTTTTTTTTTATTTTTACATTTTTTTTACTTGAAACTAATTTTAATTAAAAGCCAATATTATGTAGCTACAATAATCAATTAAAAATATAATTTTTATAATCTTACTAAATTTTTATGAATTTTTCTAGTTTCAAGTCTTAAAAAAGAAAAATTCATAAAAATTTAACATCATCCTAAAAATTTACTTTCAAATTGATTATTGCATCTATATAACATTGACTTTCAAATGAAATTGATTTCACGTAAAATCCAGAAAATATATTAGCCAAACACAAACGAGCTCGGGGAATCATGGACCTTTCTGTGGTTGCCGAAAAATGGTGACTTAAACCGTCGTCGAAAGCTGTGTGATGTCTGCGGCGATTGTCTTGTCATCATTTTTATTCGGTTGTTGGAACAGTTGTTATGATAATAAAAAAAAAGTTTGCAGTGAATATTATTTAGATAAAATTAAAAAAAATTAAAAAGATTGATTATATTTAAATAAAATAATTTAGTTCTTTTTCTAGTTCAGTCAGTATATAATAAAATTAAATTTTATATTTGGTTTTAGATTATATACTTAAAATTGAATAAACTGAAATAACCAAATACTAATAAATATTTTACTAATATCCATAATGACATTACAAATATAAAGTTATTTTATACTAATTTTTAACATATATATATAGTTTTTTTTACTAATTTTGGACAATATGTAGCCCATCTTTCTTTAATTTTGGGCATGAGAGGTTAAAGTTTTAACATTTATCTTTTTTTTTTTTTTCATTTATCATGTTTCTATGTATTAGGAAAAGAACCGAATAAACCAAATAGACCAAATAGTAACAAATATTTTCCCAATATTCATAATGACATTACATATATAAAAGTATTTCCTACTAATTTTTATCATTATCTATATTGATTATACATATATAAAAAATTTTCTACTAATTTTGGACAATATGATAGCCATCCTTTTTTAATTTTGGGTATGAGAGGTTAAAGTTTTTACATTTATCTTAATTTTTTTTCATTTATTATGTGTTTATATTTTCAAAAGAGAATCGAATAAATCAAAATATAATTCAGATGATTTTGATTAATTTTGATATATAATTTAAATAATTTAAATACACTTTATAAATACTGAAAACTGACCAAACCATTATGTTTAAATTGATTCCACATTAAACAAAATGAATGCTCACCCTTACTTGAGCCTTGGGGCGCCATTTTGGCCACCGACTTTAGTTGGTTGGTGCGGCTATTTTAACTTCTGCTTTTTATGGGTCCTATAATTTGGCGGCTAGTTGGCCGCCAGATGGTCGCCCTTTTAAAACACAGTTACTAGCCGGTCTCCTCCAATGATCCATGTTAGCAATCTTTTTCACATTACAATAAAACTAACCATTAGGCACCCGAAAAATGGTAGCTAATAAAAATCATTGCAAATTTCATCGTAAAAATCATTGTTGTTAATAAAAAATTATCATCATATCGTAGAAGAAGAGCAACGATTTTTATCATCACCCAAAAAGTGATGATCATGCAATGATGGAGGGCGACGATTTTCCCTCGGCATTTGAGTGACATCAAGCCACAATTTTGCCTTGGATTAAGAGTGACAATTTTGACACGGAAAAAGAATGACAATACTGCTACAATTTCTAGTTTTTCTGTTTTTTATTACCGATTTTAGTGTACATAATTAATTAAATTAGTATATTATGGTATATTATATTAAACTATTATAGCTAAATAACAAAATATTATTAATATAAACATCAATAATTTGCATAAAATTGTCTTATAAATACATAAATACATAAAGTGCAACAAACGAAACTATAGGAACCTACGTCCCCAATCTCCACTATATTAAGGACTATGCTGTAATTTTACTGCAAAGATGCTTGATCTTCTCTGGCGACGCCACCAGCCCTCCGTCTTATCCTCCCAGCCTCCATTTGCGCCTCCATCCCCGTCTTCGCCCCCGCCTCCATCCCCATCTCAACCTTGGTGCCATCCCAACCTCCTAGAGCTTCAATTTCACTTTCAGGGTAAATAATAGAAGCTTTATGCTAGACCTTACGCTGGGCTTCAAGCTCTTGAAACTGCTACTCTGCAGCTTTGATTGAAGGTAGGGTCTGTGCCATAATGTGGAGAAGTGGGTCAGGCGGTGGATTCTGTGGAGGCTGGCAAGTTCGTGGATGAGGGGTTTCAATTGCAGCACCAACCCCTTCGACTCCAACTCCAACCTGCTAGTAACCTGCTAGTTTGTGACAGCAGAGACAGTGAGAGAGATGAAATGGGGATATAAAGAAAAATGAGTTGAATTGGGGAAAGCACAGATAGGAGTCTGATATCTCGAAAAGGGCGACGATTTTAGTATGAAAAAATTACAAAAACTCTCTTTTGGTTTGATCCAACATACACTTTGTTCTATCTATTTTATAAAATCTACATTTTATTTCCTGTTTGCTTTACAGTGTCCAGCAATAATTTTTGAAATCATAATTTAAATTACCTGATAATAATGTTGCAGTAATTTCAAGATTTTTTTTTCACAGTCAACTGAACTTTACAAAATACTGATATGTATTTACAAGAAGAAAATTACATTTATAGAAAGAAAAAATTGATAATTTAAAATATTTGTTAACTATACAAAAAATTTTGAAAGATTGAAATTACTAGAAGATGACTATAGTATAGTTTAAGTACAGTTTCAGAAGTTGTTATTAGATAGTGTAAAAAATATAAGGGCAAAGTCTAGGTTTTTAAAAATAAATGAGGCAAATTGTAGGCTAGCGCATATTTCAGGGCAGTAATTGTAATTTCCCCTTTATTATAGTTACTAGTAGAGCGATGATTATAATCATCGTGACTAGCCCACTTAAATTTCTCCCAAAAAATTTTATATCCTATCCAAGTTTCCCTAAAAAAATTTCATATCCCACCCAAATACCCTTCGCTTTCGTTTAACTTTTCCTACGATTTTACCTCAATTTGTTATTTTTTTCCCATAATTTACCCTCGATTATTCCTTATTTCTATACTTTTAGTTGTAATGTGTGTAATGATAGTGAATTTTTATGTAAGTATTAATAAGTGCCTTTGAAGAATTATTTATTTAGAATTTTCATAAGTATTTCTAGAATTAGAAAACAATAAAATGGTGAAAAATTTGTGTATATTATGATAGTAATTCGTTTGGAATTCCACGACAAAATTGTAGCTGCAGTTGCTACAATTTTTCTACATTATTCTATTATGATTATTGTCGTAGCAAAACTATCACAAGCTTTTCTGGATTTGAGATGATTTAAATCATCGACTCAGAATCATAGCAAAGTTGCCGGTGTTTGTCTAGCCAAGCGGCAATTAGAATCATAGGAAATAGTATCATAAAAAAAAATCATTACTACCTTTGATTGGTCAACATTTCTTTAAGTGACGGTTCGACTACGATTAGGAGTGTATATTATTTGACTGAAATAGAAAAGATCAAAAAAACAAATGAATTCAAATTTTCAATTTGGTTCATTTAGTTTGTTGAGTTGGTTTTAGTTAAAACCAAAATTCTAAAAATTGGTTTTTGTTTGGTTTTAGTTGGAAGGATTTATTAATTCGGTAACCAAATTAACCAAGTTTTTTAAACATATTTGGGTTTTTGCAACTAGTGCCCTACTAGCCACCACTACCCCTAGCCTAAATGGCCCAATCCTTACTTGTTAGTCGTTAGTCACTCATCCATTCTTCTACCTTCTTTGCCCCTCTTCAGAACTCCACTCTCTTATTTACTTGGAAAGCGCAAACCTTCATCAACATCACCACACATTATCATTGGCCCACCACTACCGTAATGCCCTTTGTCTATAACGTTCGTGACCTTAGTCGCCCACCACATGCCAGGCCTTTCGTCTATGACCTCCTCTCCTTTACTGCCAGCCACCTATCGCTCATTCGCTGATCCTTCAGTTTGACCTACCCCGCTCAATCTTTACTTCTTTTGTCACACCCAACATCGACTATAGCCCATTTGTAGGTCTTAAAACCCATGAAGTGTAGCATTGGTACTCAATAGACCATTATCAATTTAGTTCATTACAAGAATTTCTAAGTGTCCAATATAGGTTGGACATATGGGCAATGCACCTTTGGCGCCTCCTAAGCACATGAAGGTTTAGCGCTAAATGCACAAGTGCACACAGCATGGCATTAGGGTGCACCTTGGACACTACCAAGATAGATAGGGTGTGCCCTGGGATGCTTACTAGCACCTAACTTGCTATTCATACTAAGTTTTAAGCTCAAATGAAAATAAGTTAAGTGCCCATGATGGAATCATACTTAAAACCTTATAGCATCTATTCCATTCATCATATCATGCATGACAACCAAAACCTCCAGCATTTGTTTTCAAAACATCAAGTTTTACATGCACATGAAGGTTAAAAGTCTCGGTAGGCCTACCTAAGGCCACCCTAGTCCTCATTGGACCCGAAAACACACATATACACATATCAACACTCAACGCAAAACCTAAGCACTACCATCCATAATATGGCCTGTTCCCACATGTAATACCCGAAAAATGCTAAATGACTAAGTCCCGGGCCAAGTGGATTAATGATATAAAAAGTTTTCTAAATTGGAAACTTAGCTCAATTAAATTGAGGAGACATGGAATTAATTATGGAATGGGCATAAATGAGTGTTGGACACTCTTGGAATTAAACTTCGCAAAGGCCAAGAGAATTGGTGATGAAAATGGTGGAATTTGAAGTTAAAGGACTCAATTGCTCAAAGGAAAATTTTGTGGAAGGGCTCAATTGCACAAATTAAGAAGTTGGAGGACTAAGTGGGGGATTTGGTCAATTTACATGGCAGATTTTGCATGGCTGGCCACCCCCAAAATACCATTTAAATATTGTCCCACTACACCTCCACTAAGAATTGTTTATTGTCCCACTTAGACTTATCCCCCACCTTCACCATATTTAATTATATTTGTCCATCCTTTGTCTCCCACTACAAACTCCACTATGATTAGTTTATTGTCTCCACTACCAATTGTTTAATGGCCATTGGAAATTGTTCCCCCTCTCCACAAAGTGCAATAACCGGCTATCATCCTTCAAACACTCTCATTTCACTTACACACCACACTCTCTCTAGCCCTTATGCTCTCCCTTCTCTCTAAACTCTTACACAACCGGCCAAGGCTTTGTTCAAGCTCCATCATCTTCTTCCTTCATCCTACCTCTCGGCCATAGCTAAAATCACTCTTCCTTGCACATGCAAACACATTTCCGTAGAGATTTCAAGCTTCTAAACCCATCTAGAGCAAGAAATCAATAGAAAGGTCCAAGAAATGCTCTCTTGAAGTTTCGGCCATGGAGGATTTTTAGTGTTCTTGAGCTCAACACAAGAGCTCATGAACATGCATGGCATTTTTAAGCCATGGGGAGCAAGGAAATCAAGAAAAACTCCAAGGAAAAGTGAAGCTCATTTTCGGCCATTTTCCTCCATGTGAGGAGTTGTAAGTAAACCAAGTTTCCTTGGTGATTCTCTGTGTTTTTGATCTAGAATAAAGCTTACTAAACTTTTGGCCATTTTGGATTTATGCTAGAAAAGCAAGTTGAGCTTTCGGCCTTGGATTTTTATGAAGGATACCAAGTTTTTCTTGGTGATTTTAAATCCATGTAAAGCAAAGGATGCAAGAAAACCAAGAATAGATTTTTGGCCAAATGGGTATTTTTGGCATGCAAACATAAACCCAAGTTTTCTTGGTAGAAATGGAACTCTTATGAGTATACAAAACAATGGCCAAAAGATGGATGTAAAAAGGAGAAATTTTGTAAACTAAGGAAGCTAGTAAAGTTTCGGCCATGTTGTAATTTTTGTAGCTTGGCATTTTAGCCATGTGTTCTTGACATTTAACGAGTTCTTAGATGTATATGGAACTAAAATAATAAAGAAAGAAATGACGAGTACTTTCGGCCTTAGTGCCAATTTTTGGTGGATGTGTGTAGACCAAGTGTTCTTGGTGGTATAAGTGTTCCTAATGAAATATGGGACTAAAATGAGAAAGGAGAAGTAAAGGACAATTCTGTCAACAATTGTTCTTAAGTCATTAAGTGGAAACCAAGTGTGCTTGGTAATTATGAAGCTTTTAAGTACAAGAAAGCTCAAAAATCAAGTAAAGCTTGAGAGAGAAGTAAAGATAATGTTCGGCCATGACCATTACAAAAAAAGTTCCAGAACTAAACGCTTGAGCATAGTGTTCTTAAACTCCTACATTGGCTAAATTGGCCATATTGGTGATATTGGCAAAATGGGCTACAATTGACTACATGGGCTACATTGACTTGAGACTTGGACAAAGAGCAATATCCAAGAAAGGTTAAGTTGGGCCTTACCTCTTTAAGTTGAGGTTGAGTAAGTTAAACCAAGTGTCCTTGGTAAAAGATAATAATAATAATAATAATAATAATTATGGTTCTCAAAATTAATGAAAAGCAAGTAAATAACTTGTTAGCATTTTTGGGCTTTATAGGTCCATTAAGGAAAGACAAGTTCCAACAACAAACAAAGTAAAGTAAGGCAAAGACAATGAGCAAAAGGTTACACAGATTGTGGTAAGGATCCCTATACTCATTTTCTGCATGGTATATTTCCATGACCTTTCATTGTGAGTATTAGTGCCCCTATGTGATGGTCAAAAAACCAAGTGAGCATAGGTGTGCATGTCAGGGCTAAGTGGTTGTTCTTTTTGTGAGGACTCATGATACTTTCTTAGTTGAATAATTGGGCACATAAGTGCATAATGGACGAGGTATCGTTGCTTCAACAACTATGGTTCTGAATAATTAGGCACATAAGTGCATAGTAGGCGAGGTATCGTTGCTTCGGCAACTATTGTTTACTCATGAGTTTTATGCAAGCATTTAGGGCTTGGAATTGAGTTTGGCCAACTCGATTCCCAAGCTAAGGAGTGCTCAGTACGGCATAAAATAAAGAAAGGTTGACCGTGGATTGTGTGATGGGGAATATGCTAAAGCTTGCGATGCCCATATGGAATGGTGTTATGTGGTGTGTTGTGTTGTGTGCTTCTCTGAAATTGGTTGTGCATGCTGACCCCGATTATTATTATTATTATTGTATGTTTTGTATTTTCTTTGTTTTAGTGTTTTCCTTTGCAGGAACACGGGATAATTGCCATTACATTCTTGGCATAAGTTAGGCTTTGGAAGCCATATGTGATTTTGAGAGTCATGAGAATTACCTCACTATGTTACCGGGATCCTTACTGAGTTTTATAACTCACCCGCCCATTTCTACTTTTGCAGGAAAAAAAAGATTGCTTGAAAGGTCAAGCTAAGAGTATTGGAATACGCTTTCTGATATGTTAAAAGGTTGGGTATGTGTATGGTATTGCTCAATATATTCATATGATTCTAAGTGACTTATGTGGTATAGATTGCTTGTGAATCAAGCTAATGTTGTGGACTTACTTGTGCAGGCTTGTGGAATCTAGAAGTTGTGGGAACAAGGTCTATTAAGGTGGAATGTGTTCCATGTCATTATGAGCTAATGGTCGAGTAGTTATGAGAACTTGGTCTGTAAAACTTGAACTTGGCTAATTTTAGATATGTAGCATCCTTGGTATGTTTTCCAAGTAGGTGATGCTTGTTTGCTGCTCATTATGGATAGGCATAACTCTGGATGACTTATGATGATGATTTTGCCTTGGATAGATGATTATGATGACTTGTGATGTTGATGACTTTGAAGGATAATTATATGAGAAGTATGCTTGAATTCATGCAGGTGGAATGTCTTGATGGATGATTGTGTTATGTGTACTAGATTTGGCAGAATGCTCATGGATATGAAATATGGTTTTCAAACTTGAAATGGAATATGGGCTTCTTGGTTGCCATGTATTGAAATAATACATTTAATTGACACACATCTGACGCACTTAGTGGATCAAGTGTATGGCTATATGTAGCTCAGATGAAATGAGCATGTGAAGATATTACAGGAGAAGTTTATGTTGAATTGGAATAAAGTATGCATGTGATGAAGTATGCATGTAAGCAGGATAAAATCATGAATGGAACACTAAAAATTCCACTTAGGTGTTAGCTTGTACCTAAAGAGCACCCTACACCCTAATATCACCTATGAAGTAATTAATTATCCAGCTAGTACCAGAATAGATCCTGGAGTCATGCCGTAGGTGCTCATAATAGTTAATAAAGCCTCTTCTGTATGAATAACTTCCGTTGTACTACTCTGGTAATCGGGCCCAGATGGGCCAGGGGCAGTTTGGGGCGTGACACCACACACACCTAGCCTCAAGAGCCTACAAGCAATGAAGTTTACCCATTAACTTGCCATGCAAGTAAGATTTAGAACATGTAATATTGAGCAATACACAAAGTTTAGCACACTACCTTGCCAAAATCGAGAGCATACAAAGAACACCTAGCCTCTTTGCTTCTCTTACAAACTTTTCCCTTTAACATATCAAGGCAGGGCATGAGTTTTACACTCAGTAAGAACCTTATACAGCCTTTAAGGCCTAAACATAGGTTAAGTTCTAAACTTAACCGAACCAATTCCAAGCACCTGCAAAGAAGACATAAAGACACAAAGACAATGCAACACATATACATAACAATGAATCAATATATGGGGTTAGCAAGCACAAACAAGCTCAGAAGCACACAACACACACACACACCACATACCCAACTTAATCTAACAGCCAACAGGGCCTAGCAAGCATATCCTTAGTCTAAGTTCATTTTGGTTAACCTCCTTATGTGATCCAAGTCTATCCGAGAGCCCACAAACTCAAGAATTGAGTTGGCCTACTCAACCATGAGTTCTAATGCTTGCCTTCCACAGAGCTAATTAGCACAAGTACATAGTTGCCGAAGCAACCCTAGCCCCTACAGCCTTTTAGGATCCTTTAGTAAGCTTACCAATACCTAAGTGCTTAGCATTCCACTAAAATAACATAGATGACTATGAATGCTTAGTGAAATACACATATGGTCCCTCTTTTGGAAACCTTGTTGCCTGTAGCTTTTAAAGCTTAAACCATGCCTTTCCCTTAGCTCTTTGTAGTCAAAATACACTTCCTTAGCCTCATTTGCTCATGAATCCACTTTGTCCTTCAAGTTTCTTCCTCAATTTGCTTTGAGTTGTACTTGGAAGCTCATGAACTCTTCAAGAACATGTGCAAGAACTTATCCAAGCATCCAACAATGAAGGTTCCAACTAGATTAAGGTGACAATGCTTAGTGGAAGCATGTGATTAACCCGAATAAGTCAAGTGGTGTTAAAAGTGACTTAATGCTAGCCCGGGTAAGCCACCTTTTTGCATGGAGCATAACACCCCTAGTACAAAAGATTCCTTCACTTAAGCCACCCGAATGTCTTTTTAAATGAGCCCCCAATATTATTTTTGCACCATATGCATCCTACTTCTTGGCCAGGCAATCTATGAACCGGAGCAAGCCTACCATCCAAGCCACTTTTATGCTTCCTTTTTAACTTCATTTTCCAAGTTCATAGAGTACATCCCTAGGTTTCCCAGGCTTGATACTCCTTTATTCTTCCTAGCCCATGGCCTATTTACATTGGGTTTTGAAGGTCATAACATCTTTAGGTGCTTTTTTAGGCTTGATCTTTGTTTCAATTCATCTAATATAAGTGCTATTGCTAGGGATTGCTTTTCCTTTGTTGATTTGTTCTATTTTCATCTTTGTTTCAATTCATCTTATTGCAAAGTTTCTTCTTAGACCATTAAGGAAAAAGGGAAGAAAAGAAAGGAAAAGAAAAGGCTCCTTCCCATTTATTCTTCATTACTTTTCCTTTTTTTCATGAGAGTTTCAGTTTTTGGGGCTTTAATTCTTAAAAGACCTGTCTATTTTCTGCCTTTGTTCTCGTGGGTTCTTTACTGGGGGAATAAATGTAGCAGATTATAATCGTACATGAACACACACTTATATAGCTAGCAATAGCAAGTGCTGAATCAAGGAGGAGAATCCTTTTATTTTTTTTTTTCGGTTATTTCAGTTCCAAATTGAACCAAATTAAAATATTTTGGTTCAGTTTTAATCAATTTTTTTCAAATAGTTTGATTAATTCACTTTATAATATTAAAAAATGAAAACCAATTAAACTAACTAATTTAATTTGATCCAAACCGAATTAACCAAATATCCAACCCTAGCTACATATGATTACCTTTTGCCTCACTTAAAATTGTGGCAGATGATCATAGCTTTTGCCCCCTTCTCTTGTAGTGTCAACCCACCATTTAATTTGAGTTGTACATCTAAAACGGTTCACGTATTTGTGATTTCTCCACTTCTTCGTGATTTATTCTTCGTGATTTATTCTATCCCGACTAGATAATTAAAACTCCTTCCAAAAGAATTAGATAAATATTATCGTTGTGATTTCTTCACCTCTTCATGCTTTCTTCAACCGGCTACATCAATATTTTGGAGTTTACATTGCCAACGAATTTATGATGAGGGTGCTTCATGCGGAAGAAAGGGTGATGTGCCCCTGAGACTAAAAGACAATGGTTCTTCGTTAAAAAAAATCCTTAACTTACCTTGAATCAAAATTTTGTATGTTTAATATTTTAGAGAAGAATTAATTCTCTCTTAATATATATCTATTAAAAAGTTATAAAAGTAATATTGTTAAAGGGCTACTGTTGTTATGTATCATATAAAATTGATACCATGTATATACTTGTCATTTAATTTTAAAATTGAACAAATAAAAACAGTCATTAATTTTTTTAAAGGAGGAAATTAATTATATATGAAACCAAGCAAGACGCAGGTCTTATTATTATTATTATTACTATCATCATCAAGTAGTTTTTACAGCAAGTATTCATAAAAAAATGAAATACAGCAAATACAAATAATAGATTTTATTATACATTTCATGTATTGCCACTAGTGAGAAATTGCTAGCAAAGCTTGCGATTGCTTCTCATAACGGAACCCATTCGCCATAGAATCATCCGCTGACCAAATAAAGATCCCATGAAGCTGTTTCCTGCTGCTGAGCTCTCTGCAGGCGGTGAAAAACCCATCTTCCGGCGACAAACCACCGCTGGTTCCGTCGCTCGCGAAGCTCACCAGCACCTTGCCTCCTTCGTAGTTCGATGTCTGTGTCTTGAAGTAGTCCATGAACTGCGACAAGCTGGTCCCCGAATCGTAAGCGTAGAACTGGAAGTTGACGTAATCGATCAGGTGCCCGTAGCTCTTCCACAGGGCCAAGTAATGGCTCTGAACTTCGTCGTCGGCGTATGGAGCTATGGAAGCGAAAGAGATCAAGCCCTTGCTCTTAAGGGTTTGGATCAGACGCCCGATGCACTGGGCGAAGGTTTCTGGGTCGGCGTGGAAATGCTCGTAATCGATGTCTATGCCGTCGAGGTTAAACTGTTTGATAATATGACTGAGAGAAGAGACGGCGTTCGAAACCCAAGAATCTACCGAGGAAGGGGCGAAATAGCAGCTGCCTTCTTGCACGCTATTGCCTCCTAGACTTAAGGCCACTTTCACGTTCGAGTACTGGCGTTTGATGGAAGAAACTTCAGACGGGGTGAGGTTTTCTGTGTCCCAGAAGACGTTGAATTTGCCGTTTGTAGGAGAAGGGGAGCTTGAGGTGTCGTAGTCTATGGCGAAGGAGAGAATGAAGTGGAACTCGACGTTCCGATTGATGGGAACGTCGGTGAACCTAACGTTCTTGAACTCTGCTCCTATGTATTCCCGGAAGAGGTTGGAGTTCGCCTGTACTTCTCCGGTTGATGCTTGGGAGAGAAGAAGAGCGTGAAGAACGATGAGGGCAATGAAAAGGTTGGTCACTCCCATTCTGATTATTGATTCTTGTTGCAGGCTATGAGTTGAGTCGTCTTGTTGGGGTTCTATATATAGGCTTGGCTGGCCGCTTGGGTATATTAACTGTGTAATTAGGGCAAAAACCACTATCAATTCTAAATTTTTTTCTAACTTTTTAATTGAATTACTAAAACTTTACAAACTTTTTATTTAAGCTCTAACATTTGTAAAAGATGTAAACAGTTAGTCCCTAAAGTTAATTATAAAATAAGTGACTACTGGCTAATAGTTTAGGACTAACTATTTACATATTTTACAAGTTATAGAACTCAAATAAATATTTATAAAATTTTAAGATCGACTTAAATAAAAAAATTACAGGAGAATAAGAATTGAAGGTAATTTTTCCCTAAAGTATTATTTTAAAAAATGCACAAACGTTTCCTTCAGTAGTCCTATGCTTCAAATTTGGTTTTTTTTTTTGTTCTTTTACAAAATATCTGATTCTACGAACTTATAATTTATGTGTCAAAACAATTATTGGGTGATTTGAATAGAAGTAATTCCTGCTCATAATTTCACTTCAGTCTTAATGTGTGTTAAGCACCCTCTTTCGAGACTAACTTTTTGGATGCGTTTGTGCGTCACATTATTTTTTTTTTCCTTAGCTTTTGAAAAGAAAGAACGGATTGCTGTGGCGCGACACTTGTTATGACTTGGTAGCGCAAAATCTGTGTCTCATGTGCTGATAGGATCAGACAAGACCTTCCCCATTAAAGGTCAAAACCTATGAAGTTTAGCTGCTGTTTTGTTCCATTTGGCATAACACCGAGGAGAAGAGGTGATATTTATTCCAATGTTATTATTTAATAGTACCATGGAGGCTTCCACTTTTGTCTTCTGGCATGGTCCTGGACTAATTCTAATGGAGTTGTAAAGCCATTTCTTTGCCTTCCAGATGAAGGAAGAAGAGTACCTTAAAGGGAACGGGATCTTTGGAGTTGATTTCCTGCCAAGTAATTAACCGGCTATAGAGTCAATTACCAGCTAAGGTTGAACCTTATATTGCAGTTCGTATGTAAAAATCCAATGGATTTTACATGTAAAAATCACGAAATTTACTTTACCCTCTTAACTCAAACGAACTTAACCCCTAACCCCTATCAAAGAGGCTGTAACATTAGGTACTCGAAGTTTTCTAGTTGATCCACGGGTCCAGCAGGAGTGAAAGGGAAACACTGAGCTACTTGACCCTAACTTGACAATTTGGGTCAGATTGAATATTAAAATAGCTATATTGGGGTTGACCCAAAATCAACTTGATTAATCATAAAATTTTGAGTTAGGGTTAGGTCAAACCCAAAATAACTCACCTAACCCTAATTATACATAAAATTAAATAAGCCTAGCTCAAGCTTAGTACCCATAATAACTTATCCCATCACCCCTTATCCAATACTCCTTTTCACTTACCCACATACTAGGCACATTCTATATTACCCCTAACTCAACAATAATACAAACTTTAGCCCACAATTATCCATCTCTTGCAATTATTCTCACCCCCTCATTGCCCCATCCTCTCAATCTCATCTTCTCCTCTTTTTCTCTCTTCTCATATCTAGATTATAACTCCGTCTCTCTATAACTTTTCATGGTTCTTTTGACTTAAATCTTCTCTTTTCTCTCTTTACTATTATTAGTTAAAAAACAAGCATAAAACACAACCTTTTTCATATAGAGGACAAGCTAGCCGTTGTTGCCGCCATGATCCATGGTGTTGGGTTTCGGGAGCCAAACAGCGCAGGAGAATTTAACCGAAACCCTCCAGGATCCAAGTGAAACGGGGTAAACCGGGTGTTCGAAAATTTTCATACCTAATTTTCGGTTGAGATCTCACTCAACTGTAGAGTCAAATCACAAAACTTGAACAGTTAACGTGTTCAAGCTCTCTATGGTATCCACACGAGCCTCTCGGGATCACCACGTTTCCACCGCATCCCGACAGATGCGTTTCTCTTGCGCTCGCAGTGCTAGCTTGCGTCCTCCAAGGAATTGCAAGAGAAGAGTGCGGCTGTCCTTTTGGGAGGCTAGGGCAAAGAGACCCGCGAATTTCTCACTAAAAGTTGTATTTATAGTGAAACTCAACTTTCAGGCCTAATGGGTTTCAAAGCCCTAATCCAATTAGGCTTAATTTTCGGTTGAGATCTCTCATTCAACTGTAGAGTCGAATCACAAAACTTGAACAGTTGACGTGTTCAAGCTCTCTCTGGTATCCACACAAGCCTCTCGGGATCACCACGCTTCCACCGCGTCCCGGCAGATGCGTTTCTCTTGCCCTCGCAGTGCTAGCTTGCGTCCTCCAAGGAATTGTAAGAGAAGAGTGCGGTTGTCCTTTTGGGAGGCTAGGGCAAGGAGACCTGCGAATTTCTCACTAAAAGTTGTATTTATAGTGAAACTCAACTTCCAGGCCTAATGGGTTTCAAAGCCCTAATCCAATTAGGCTTTAATTTCGAGCTTAATAATGACTCAACTATTGACCCCATTATTAATACGAAATTATTGTGAAACCAAAACCCAAATTATTAGTCCATGCACTCTAATAATCCAAATAGCTCTATGTGTGCGACCCAATAGGCTCTTACCACGTTGGCAATGATCATAAATTACATTTATGATCATAAGCAATGAGCGGTGTCTAGCAACACATCATTGTTACCCAAGTGACAAGATTATCGATGATTTGACTAAAATTTTATGATCATCACCGATATATGTCATTGTCCCTTTGTCCAAGATATCAAGACTAAGCACGAGACATGGAATGTGTCACTCTCGTATAGCCCAATCTTTGGTTTCTTGATTACCGAGTAGACCAACTTAAATTGATGACATTGATATCGTATATCAACTCATCTGAGCATGGCCATGCATTTTTCTAAGTCTTACTTTATCAAGGGACCTGAAGATATCACTCCCGTTACATAGGAGGGACAAATCTCATCTTGATCATACAAATCCCTTTGCATGATATTTGACATACCCAATGACCTCCTTCAAATTCACTCAGTTACGAGTAACAAAGAAAAGTATTAAAGTATGTGACTCACATGTAGGGAACCTTGATGATCTTAGGTCGAAGGACTGCATATACCATGATCACTATGAGAATCACTTATGACACTCATATAACGATCCATGTAGTGTTCTCATGGTGGGTCGGTCCAGTACACAAGTTCTCCAACTTGTACCATATGCAGACTACATATCTCATATTAGTCTTCACATATGCTAGTCATTATGTATTATTGCAACCCGCTCCACAATAATACTAGACTAGGGACGTTTGAGAATATCATTATTCTAGGGTTAAAATTATGTTTGTTAAGTTACGCAGAAACAAAACAACAAACATAATTGCTGGATTAATGCCTTAATAAAATATCATGACTTAATGTGCAAAAATACAATCATCTCATGATTGGCCTTTTGGGCACAACACTAACACATGGACCTTTGCCCTCCCTTGTCCACCTGTCCTTCTTCCCTTATTTTTGCAAGATTAAGCTCCACTCCTTCCCCCTCCTCACTATAGTCATCCCTTGCATTCCCCTCAACTATCTCTCTTTACCGACACAACTAGTATCAAAAAACATGTTTCATGTGACATTGCACTGGTAAGGCCTAAACTTGAAAACCCTAAAATTGAACTTGACAAAATTAGGGGTAGGATCAGTTTGGGTTGGGCAACAAGACATGGTCAATTTGGGCAAAAATTTTCAGGGTTCAAATAATTTGTAAAAATTGGATTCTGACCTGAACTTGACCTAAAGACACGAATTTACACCCCTAGGTTCTAGAGCTTCAACGATTTCCATACACATGAACTCTTGTATGTATGAAAAAAACATTGAACACATGAAGCTTTAGAGATTACATTAAAAAAAATAGATGACACAATTTGGCTAAATTTGATGGTAAAGTTCATCTCAACCAACAAATCATTCAACTCAATTTTGGATTTCGGCTTAAACTCATAGGCACCGGATCCTAAGTGCCAAAGGAAGTTTAAGAATAGCACTACTAAAAAATGGATTTTCAAACTCATGTAATTTTTTAATATGCTTGTGCCTTATAAATTTCTAACGCATTATGCCTTTTAGGAGAAAAAGAAAAATCTAAATGTTGGGACCGCACAGCGGGTGATAACTTCGAGAGCAAGATGATTAGTAAATATGACACTAAAAAATTTACGTGGTTCACCTTTAATTTTAAGGCTACATCCACGGGACAAACTTTAAGATTTTCTTCCACTATAAAAATAGTATGCTTACAGAGACAATTTTCTCTAGATAAAAAATTCTAGAGGTAAGAGATAAACCTAAAATAGTGGTACTCAAGTGTTTTCCAAACACCCCAAAAATTATCTCACTATTTTGTCACTTCTCAGAAATAAATCTCTCTCTCTCTCTCTCTCTCTCTCTCTATTTTTCTTTTGCTCTCACAATTTAGCAAGCTTTTATTGGATGTAGAAACTGAGCGAATGGAATGGCTATTTATAGCCGATGTACTGTTTCACTCTATTAATTTTGCCGTAATTTGTGGCGATTTTTCCATCATCTCCAGCCTGTATCCATATTTGATTTCAATCTTTTGCTGCTAATCGTTGAAATTGCTTCAACTGCCAGCCAAAGTTTTTTGACCAAAACAAGGAAAAAAATGGAAAGAGAGAATAGAAGAAAAATAATAAAAAATTAAAGGCCCCACCTGGGGGGCGAGAAGTCAACACTAAGGACCTCGTATTGGAAATATTTTGTAAAGTCCATCAAACACAGGTTCAAACAACTTAGCCCGTTAGGAATTTTCTATCGGCCTTGCATACTAGAACCTTCCGATGGGCAAGGCTATTAGAATTAAGCATTTGAAATTCAAAATCAGGGACCAGTTTGAAACACAAATGGAACTGAGGAACTAGCAAGGGAATTCCTTCTCTCCAGTATAATCCCCATTTTATCATCACACTAGCCAAGTCATTTTACACTTCTCTTCTCTCTGTCTCACTCCTTTTTCTCGCTAAAAACACTGCCGTACGATGATGAGTTTTCTAGTAGCAGTACTGCCTTGCTGGAGAAAAAAAAAAGAATTTAGAATTTTTTTTATTTAGATGATTTCATTGTTTGTTTCCTTCTCTTTAACTTTTTCTAAAATCATTTCTTTAAAAACCTAATTTTTATGTTGCTCAAAGTTTTGGGTTCATTTTTTTTTTTTTTTGAGAAATTTGATTTGTTTACATGATTTTGATCCTCTTGTTCTCATCTTTATTATAAAGCCACTTTTTTCGTTTTTCTTGGTTCTTTGAAGAGTTTTATTTTGGGTGTAGACTAGCTGAACGCCTTTATAAGCAAAGGTTGTTTCACCACTAGACTAGGGCATGTTGCTGCATGCCTCTAACTGTGGTGGGCTTTTGATCTTCATTTTATTTCCGATTTCTATACTGTTGGTGGAAGAATTAATGGTGTCATCTTATCCAAAGGCTACTAAACCATCAATATTGATATTAGAGAAAAAATGAGTGGAGACTAGAGTTAAACCCTAAACCTCCATCTCATGTCCTACAACATTTTTTCAAATGGTTTTTGTACATTAATTCAATTTGTTCATAGCTTCACTTGCCTTAATTTATTGTCTGTGACTCATTGCAATAATGTAGACAAACGCTAATTCAAGTAATGCTTCTAACGCTTAAATCAAATTTTATGTATCTGGATGTATTTATTATATTGTATTGTATGTGAAATATGGTATTATGGTCTGGGCCTGGTTTTGTAGCGTTCAAATAGAAAATATAAGCACAAAGTAGAACCTTATTTAATATAAGTAAAGATTGCTTTCCCAAGATAGTTTCAGCTGCATGAGTAAACCTACAGTTTTATCTTTATTATTTCAAACATCTATATTTATCTCTTTAAAAGTTAACACCATTAATCGTTATTACCCAAAAAAGAAAAAATGCATAACTTTGCACTCCTAACCTTTAGTCACATAAACTTTGCCTCCTAACTACTAAAATCCGTTCAAGTTAGACCAACTAATCTGAAAAAAAAAAAAAAAAAAAACTTCCCTCCATTCAAATCAAATCAAACCCTTGCTCCAACTCCTCTTTGTTCAAATTTGTTTAACTTGAACAGGTAAGGATGCAATTGAAGCGACCATCGAGGAATTTGCACCTAGATCGCAGGAACTCCGTCTCCTCTCCGCTGCAATGAATTGGTCTCCTCTTCGCATGAACTGCCGCTTCTTCGCTCAAGGTCACGTATTTGCTAAAGCTTTCCGATGAGGATGAAGTCGAGGCCATCATTGAGGTAGAGAGCGAAGTTGCGAATGTAGGTGAGAGGACCACGAGTCTCGGGTTTTCTCAGGTCCAATCGAGTAGGCGTTCTAATTGGGGAGAGAACAGAGAGCTGGGAGCAGAGAGCAGAGAGAGGGGGGAGGGGGGGGGGGGAGGAGAAGGCAGGAGCGAGAGCTGTGTGGGGAAAAGGCATGAGCAACATGGTGGCGAGGAGGATAATACCATGTTCAACACGCTCACAAACAAAAAATCGAGCAGGAAATGAAGCGGACCTGCTGGAGTGTAATCGCCCAGATAAGGAAGGAATTGGAGGCGTCTTAGGCAGCGAAGATAAAGTACGGCGGCGGAGACCCACGACGGCACAACCAGGCCATGCCGATTTCGTGTCCGGTTATGTTTTGGGTTTCAGAACTGAGGAACAGATCGTTTGATTTTTGGTAAATATTTTTAGATTAATTGGTTTGATTTAAACAGATTTTAGTGGTTAGGAGGCAAAGTTTTTAACGAAGAAGGTTACGAGGGCAAAGTCAGTCATTTTGTTTTTCTGTGTTAATGGTGAATGACGGAATTAACTTGACAAAGAGATAACTGTAGGTATTCACGACAGTTATGATAAACTGTAGGCTCGCTGGGGGTAGGGGGGCACTGTAATTTTCCCAATCTTTAATATGTTGGAGTGATATACTCAACATCCATCCCTCCTCTGTGTCTTTCTCATTTTCCATTTCACTAAAATCAATACTACTGAGATAAAAATTTTCTTTTTCTTTTTCGTTTTTTTTTTAGAAATTTCTATTTTCCAGTACTTCATTTAGTGGGCAGCACATAATAAAAATAAGCACATTCTTGTCCGCAGGTACAAGAAGCTCAGTATTAGCAGGAAAAATTTAGTAACAAATAGTTGTTAATAATACAAGAAAAATAACCAAGGCCGATTTTGTGACAGCCGACCGTTATATGTTAGTGATGACAGTTGTTGCTAAGTGTGTTATAAGCAATTAGCTATTACTAATTACAGTCATTAAAAGTACTATATTTTATTGTGATGCCACATATTTTCTTATCAGATAGAAATGAAAATTATCATTATGAAACAAGTTGTAAAACTTTGAGCATTGTACCCCGTGATCAAAGCATTAAAATTGTTAAACCTAAGTTCAAGTATCAAATTTTTCAAATTGGAGAAGTTATAAAACAATATCTGAATTTTATCTATAGAAATTATGTATATTGAATGAATATTCCATCCAGATATATGGGTTAATGTGTATGTATCATAAATCTACAAATAACTGTACGTTGTCTACATTTATCACTTAGGCTACTGATAATTATCTTAAATATCCATTCGGCTTCACTTAAACGACTATATAATCCACTCAAAGTTTTCATTATATGTCAAATCCAATTTTTCGCTTGTTACAAAAAGTAAAGCTTCCAACTATGTCTCTCCCATTTTCCATTTCACTGAAATCAACACTATCGATATAAGAAATTTCTTTTTCTTTTTCTTTTTTTTTTTGGAAATTTTTGTTTTCCAAAACTTCATTCAGTGAGCAGCACATAATAAAAGTAAACACATTCTTGCCCGTAGGTACAAGAAACTTAGTATTAGCAGAAAAAATTTAGTAACTAATAGTTGTTAATAGTATAGGAAAAATAAATAAGGCTAATTTTGTGACTGCCAACCGTTATATGTTAGTGATGACAGTTGTTGCTACGTGTGTTATAAACAGTTAGCTATTAGCTATTACTAAGTACAATCATTAAAAGTTCTATATTTTGTTGTGATGCAACATATTTTCTCATTAGATAGAAATGAAAATTACCATTATGAAACAAGTTGTAAAACTTTGAGCATTGTACCCTGTGATCAAAGCATTAAAATTGTTAAACTCAAGTTCAAATCTCAAATTTTCCAAATCGGAGAAGTTATAAAACAATATCTGAATTTTATCTGTAGAAATTATGTATATTGATGGAATATTCCATCCAGATATATGGGTTAATGTGTATTTATCACAAATCTACAAATAACTGTACGTCATCTACATCTATCACTTACGCTACTGATAATTATCTTAAATATCCATTAGGCTTCACCTAAACCACTATATAATCCACAGAAAGTTTTCATTATGTTTCAAATCCAATTTTTCACTTGTTACAAAAAGTAAAGCTTCCAACTATGTCTCTCCCATTTTTCATTTCACCGAAATCAATACTACCTAGTTAAGAAATTCTTTTTCTTTTTCTTTTTTTTTTGGCAATTTCTATTTTCCCATACTTCATTTAGTGAGCAGCACATAATAATAGTAGGTACATTCTTGCCCGCAAGTACAAGAAGCTCAGTATTAGCAGAAAAAAATTAGTAATGAATAGTTGTTAATAGTACAAGAAAAATAGCTAAGGCCAATTTTGTGACAGCCGACCGTTATATATTAGTGATGACAGTTGTTGCTATGTGAATTATAATCAGTTAGCTATTACTAAACATAGTCATTAAAATTTTTATATTTTGTTGTGATGCCACATATTTTCTCATCAGATAGAAATAAAAATTATCATTATAAAACAAGTTGTAAAACTTTGAGCATTGTACCCTGTGATCAAAGCATTAAAATTGTTAAACTCAAGTTCAAATCTCAAATTTTCAAAATCGGAGAAGTTATAAAACAATATGTGAATTTTATCTGTAGAAATTATGTATATTGACGTAATAATCCATCTAGATATATGGGTTAATGTGTATTTATCACAAATCTACAAGTAACTGTACGTCGTCTACATCTATCACTTAGGCTACTGATAATTATCTTAAATATCCATTCGGCTTCACCTAAACCACAATATAATCCACTAAAAGTTTTCATTATATTTCAAATCCAATTTTTCACTTGTTATAAAAAGTAAAGCTTCCAACTATATCTCCCATTTTTCATTTCACCGAAATCAATACTGCCTAGATAAGAATTTTTTTTTCTTTTTCTTTTTTTTTTTGGCAATTTCTATTTTCCCATACTTCATTTAGTGAGCAGCACATAACAATAGTAGGTACTTTCTTGCCCGCAGGTATAAGAAGCTCAGTATTAGCAGAAAAAATTTAGTAATGAATAGTTGTTAATAGTACAAGAAAAATAACCAAGGCCAATTTTGTGACAACCGGCCGTTATATATTAGTGATGACAGTTGCTGCTATGTGTATATTATAAGCAATTAGCTATTACTAAACATAGTCATTAAAAGTTCTATATTTTGTTGTGATGCCACAAATTTTCTCATCAGATAGAAATGAAAATTATCATTATAAAACAAGTTGTAAAACTTTGAGCATTGTACCCCGTGATCAAAGCATTAAAATTGTTAAACTCAAGTTCAAATTGGAGAAGATATAAAACAATATCTGAATTTTATCTGTAGAAATTATGTATATTGACGTAATAATCCATCTAGATATATGGGTTAATGTGTATTTATCACAAATCTACAAATAATCATTTATATTTATCACTTAAGCTTCTGATAATTATCTTAAATATCCATTCGGCTTCACTTAAACGACTATATAATCCACTCAAAGTTTTCATTATATTTCAAATCCAATTTTTTACTTGCTAAAAAAAGTAAAGCTTCCGACTATGGCGTTCAAAACTCTCCTCTTCCATTTCCTCTGCATCTTTCTCTTCCTTTCTTTTTTCCACGGCCAGTTGGTGGAAGCTGCAGGTTCAAGGAAGCTGCTTGGGTTTGATTTGGGGTTCTTGTTTCCCCAGAGTAGACTGTTCGTGTTTGGGGACTCTTATGCAGCTGCCGGAAACAATGACGTATTGGACTCCGAATCGTGGAAGTATCCCTACGGCGTCACCTATCCCGGCATACCTTCCGGCCGTTTCTCCGACGGCCGCGTCCTCACCGATTACTTTGGTAAAATTAGCACTCAACCCCACCACTACCTCTCTGTAGAACAAAACAAAAAAAAAAAAAAGAAATCACCAATCTTTTTAATGACTTAATTATTTTCCTTTCTTGCAGCCGACTTCTTGAAGATTACTTCGCCTGTGTCCTACAACCAGATGCTTTTAGGATTTCTCCTGCTGAAAAGTGGGATGAACTTCGCCGTTGGAGGGACAGGAGTCTTTAATACGATGTATCCCGGTCCCAACATGACAGTCCAAATCGACAACTTCCAAGATGTTGTCAAAACACGTTTCTACAGCAAGGACGACCTTAAAACTTCCATGGCCTTTGTCAGCGTCGTCGGCAATGACTACTCTACTTTCATCACCAAGAACAATTCTGCACTGGTAAAATCAAATCTCCCAGACATGTACCTGTTTTTTGTTCTATAAGTGTAACTTGTGACGCAAGTTAATATGATGAGTTTGGTTTCGAAATTTCGAAAGGGTCTTCTGTCCTTCATACCCAAAGTGGTGGGCGAGATCGAAGGGAACTTGAAGCGGATCTATGCGACTGGAGTGAAGAAAGTGGTGGTGACTGGTCTTCAACCTTTGGGGTGTCTACCAAGAAGCACCGCTAGTAATTCATTTAAACAATGTAACGATACCCAGAACACCCTCGTCGGCATCCACAATGATTTATTGAATGATACTGTGACCAAGCTCAACAAGGAAACTCAGAACGGATCTTTTTTGTTTCTTGATCTCTACTCCGCCTTCATGGACGTACTCCACCAAGAAGGGGCTGACAAAGGTAACTAATCAAAAGTCTCTTTATAAAACCTGTTTTTCTTTTATGTATTTTACATTTTTGGTATGATGGATTTTGTGCTGTTTGATTTACAGGTAGTGGAACTTTTAAGAAACCATATAAGCCATGTTGCTATGGAGTGGACAGCGAGTCTTATTGCGGGACAGTGGACGACCTTGGGGTGCAGAAGTACACGCTATGCAAGGACCCAAGCTCGAGCTTCTTCTGGGATGGGGCGCACCCTACGCAAGCTGGTTGGGCCGCTATTTGGTCTACACCTGCAGTTAAAAACACTCTCAAGCAGCTGTGATATATATAGTGCCATTTTGTGATTTTTCTGCTGATATTATCAGATTTATTGGGCTTTTGTTTTGATGAGTACTGAAATAGTAGTATTTTTTGGGAGGAAACGTACAGTGTTGGTTCTATATTAATGTGCATTTCGTATGGTATGCAAAAAGGAAGCATAACTTCGCTTTTCATATTGATGCACGATTCTGAACTATTAGTTCTATACGGGGGAAACAAAATCTAGAGCGTAGTTATTTATTCATAAAAAAAGATGCCACAAATATATTGCATTAGATTAGTAGATCAAGGAGGAAAAAAGAAAAAAAAAATTATATACTCCCTCCATCCCACTTTTTTTACTTTATTTAACTTTTTTTGACTAATTTGATTTAAATTTATTTATATTATTATTTGTTAAAAAAATTTAACAATATATATTTAAAAACTATATGTTTTAATTTATCATTTACATATAAAAATTTTTCATAAAAAATAAAAAATTATATATAAATTGTTGAAAAGTGAATGATACACAAAATTTAGAACCCTTAACTTTTTAGAGACATATGAGGAGTTATATATCCTGTTGCACTTCACCTACATTTTATGATTTCATTCTCAAATGAAAAAATAGGCAATACTACAGACTAAAATGTTCATACAAGAAACAGATATTAAAAAAAAAAAAAAAAGAAAGAAAAACCGTTGGGTAAACTTTGACGCCAAGCAACAGCCAGGCATTACTGGCCGCTTCTCGGCTGATCTCGTACCGTTCTATTACATACACACATCAAGTACTTTAGTGAGAACTCGATCATCGTTCCTTCACCAGCAATGCGGCAATAGTTCAGCATGTACATTGCTTCACGAAACGGCCTAACCGCTTGGTTTTCTCGGCAATCTTCTGAACTCCGGTGTCAGTCAGGGAGAATCGAGCGCTGGCCGGAGAAATGCGGAGTCTATCCATTATACTGACTTTGGGAGCTTCCAGAATAACCCTAGGCATAGAAAGGGCCCACTGCATGCCCCATATTGCAAGCGGCCTCATGTACATAAGAGACCGGTAATGCCCATCAACTGTCCATGCTTCTGGGGTCTGGAACCAGTATCTGCGCATGATAGGGAAAACGATTAATTATCTGCATATCACCTTTACAACCAATAAAGGTAAAGCTGATCCATCCAAGGATAACGCTCGACATAAATCTTCCTAAATCCTAAAGATTAGACAGCGCCTATCTCTTACTTCAAAGGAAGCACGAACCTCCCAACAAATTGGGAAGCTCCAAGACAACTTGGATAATACTGGTAAAGCCTTTTGCTTACACAAGGAAAGAATATTACCCAGATGCAAACTCATGATTCAGATTAGTCTAAGACATCGTAATGAAAAGATCACATACTTATGCCACACGTACAATACCTTGCACTTGACTAGGTTAGCATAATACTGGTAAATTGATCGAAACTTACCCAAACCCCTCTTCTGACCAGCCGGCAGTAAAAATACCTTCAGCTGTAGTGAATGCTTCATCTACCATTCCAGTAAGGATCATGGTAGCTGCCACTCCATAAGTAACACCAGTCCATATTTCACGTGACTGCATACATGTCTCATCTACCTTCCCATTGTCATGCATCCCATTTACAGCACCCATCTGGCCGCCTTTAACTTTCATTACATTAAAATCATATATTTTTCGAAGAGCTGATCTTATTTTGTGATCATCAAAAAGAGGGGGCAAGCCAGAAGATGCCACGTACCATTGCCCTGCTAGTTGATCTGCTTGTATAGACTTACTATTACCGCTTGTCCCGCTGTCATAATTAAAATATGAACCATTCCACAGTTTTGCTTCAAATGCTGATTTTGCACTTGAAAATTTGCTTTTGCAAGTTTCAGCAAAAAATTTGTCTCCTAGTTGGAAGGCCATTGCAGCAGCTGCTTCTAGTGCTGCCAGCCATAAGCAACCACAATAGGCACTAATGCCATGAACAGTCCATGTATCATACGTTTGATCAGGAAATCCATCATTTTCGATCAGTCCATCATTATCTCTATCAAATTGCTCCATATACTCCATTGCAGTACGCACAGCAGGCCATACTTCAACACCGAATGACATATCCCCTGTTGCAGCAAAATCTCTGTAAACCTGAAGGACAAACTTTGGGTTCAGGTCCTTCCATTGGCTCGTGTCATGTATATTATATGCATTCATCTCATGCCAAGGATCATGAGTCCCTAGATCATGAGGAATTGCCCCTCTAGCCTTGCGGATTCCATAGTTACCTTCCGCCAAAAACTTTACTTTCCTCCCATCCTCAGATAGAACAGCTTTGGCAAAGTCACGCTGAATGTTCAACTCAATTTTAGGGAAAAGCTCAAGAAGAGCAAAAGATGCATAGAAGTGCACGTCATATGTGCACCACATGACATATTCTACTCCTTCCAAGTACAGAAACCTACCCACATCATCACCATCATCCACCAACCCTGAAAGTTTTGATCTCTTCCCAATATGGCTCTCTCTTTTTTTCAGATAAAGTGCTGAACCACCACTACCTTTCAGACCAGCATCAGCTACACGATTATAATCAGAAGCAGTATCAGTCTTTTCTGGAAATGAGATTGTCCTGCAGTCCACATCAGCTTCTCTTAGTTGGACCTCTATGTTTCCTGATTCATCATCTTCCTGTGAATAATTACTCCCCTCAGTGGTCGGCAAGGATGAGTCTGCATAAACGACACATTATAATTTTCTTAAATGAGAAAAGATATTGCCAGTCAGATGATAGTAAATGTTACAGAAAGCACGACACATAGCACATATCTGCTTGTAGTTGCTAAAAAAGGGAGGAACTTTTGTAACTACATTTATTACCAATCCAAACTGTTCCACCAGCGACCAAAAAATAGAGCTCATTGAATAGTGTGAACTTATACCTGAGGAAAAAAAAAATATTATGAAGGAAAGAATGAAAATTAACCGGCAGATAACATAGTAAAGTGCATGGCGAGCTTGATAAAAGTTAAATATATAATAGCTAAAAAATTGTTTACATTCATGTGTAACTAACTAGGTACTATGAAAAGAGACCCATACACATAAGGACCACCACAACCACTCAGCAGATGCAAAACCTCACATCTTTTGACCTCTGACTAGAATGAGGAAGAGACTTGAGATACACCCATGTTCTGCATGGGTAAGATAGTTGGACCATGATCCAAAAGAATGCTCAATGCAATATGAGGAAATAAAAAGACAATATATAATGCTCAAGTGTCAAAGTACTAACAACTAAGCAAGCCCCTTTTATTTGGACAGAGCTTGTGCCTGTTACAGTTAGTCATGACTAATACCAAAAGGATGGAAAGATGATGAGTATTTAAGTGTCTTCGTTTTGCAGAACCCCATAACATAGCCAACCAGGCAGAACCATACACCAGCCACTATAGAGGCCACATATCTGGCTCAAGTTTCACAACGGGTACCAACTCATGCTAGTGTGAGATATACAGATACAGGAGAAGGGGCAAAAGTTAGGAGGGTGAAGTAAATCTACTATGAATTGGTCATCGTATCACACCAGGAAGCAAGCACCAAAATACTAGGGAGGAGGAGAAGTCTTATAGGGCACTTTTAAAAGTAGACAAACCACCAGCCCTCTTCCACTAGTACATGGCAGTGACAACTTGAGCGCGAAGAAGTTTAGCTATATGATGCTTAAAAAAATATACATAGACATATCGTCTCTAGATAATGTTAGTGGACAAAACACAACCAGCATGCAGTTTCTCTAGATAGGCTATTTTCCATGACTCATGAGATTCACTCAACCAGTAAGTCTTACTTTTCTTTGTGCTAGTTAACTTGGCCGCTATAAGGAGAGTATGCAAGAAGCAAAAGTTATGGATTACATAGACATTATAGACAATACCATTCTGGAAGTCTTTCATTCTTGAGGACAGGACTTTGCCATTTCTCAATTTCTTCTTCCCAAAGTTTATAATCTGATCATCATCACAATGAGATTTAACAGAGCCCAATGAGAACAAAAAACAAAGTCAAAATTTGTTTTCATGGAAGTTTGAATTTATTAAGTGATTCAAACAAATTAAAATATATACAAAAGAAAAACTGAGAAGAAATGGAAACACATCAAACAGTAAACATACTTGTCAATGCATCATGGGCCAAATCAGCAGCTGCTAGCTCAGAAGTGCCATAGAATTTGGTGTACCTCCTGAAAGAAGATACGTTAACCATGCAATACAGACACTAAATTGCCACCTTGAGAAACAACAAAAAGTTGCTTGCCTGTTTGAGTGGGCTCATGTATTTTGCTTGCAAAAGAATATTAATAACCTAATATGACCTAAATCCAACAAACAGTGTGGAAAGAAAATAGGAACAAACAATAACGAATGTTGAAGCACAACTAACTCAACCAACAATTACTCTTTGGCATACCTACATGGCAAATCTTTTGTCTGTAAAAAGTGTCATTTACACTCTAACAATTGTATTGGAAAAATGAAAAAGGAAAAGAAGAAAAATGTCTATTCCATAACTTCAAGTTTTTTGCCAAAAGCAGTAGTGAAATCATAAACTAATGAACACGAAAACAAACTCCTGAGGTAGAACAGTGCGAGACAGAAGGAATTACAACTTACCTAGGGTATGAACATCCCTTCACAAATTTTATCTTTGGAGATGACCATGCAAGAGCAAATGCAATAGTACATTTTCCATGTGGTTCCACCCATGCAGATGCTGAAACTGCAGCGCAAATTGCCTCTCCACCCGACGAAGGCATGCTTGCACCAGAATTGAAGTTCTCAGGATCAAATTGTCCATCCTTAATATAAAAACTCAACAGTTATACAATAAGTGTAACAAGGGAAAATATGCAGTAACCTAGTATGCCAACAACTTTTTCGACAACAGGTATTCATTTACTTGATAATGAATTCAGGAATATGCTAGCAATGCTTTGGGATTCACAAATGTGGCATCATGAAGTAAATTAAAAGGAATATGTCTCAGGATAATGAAAGCAAGCAAATTAAATGACCAAAACTAATACCTGTGCCATAGTGTCCCACATGTTCTTTGCTGTTACAAAACTATCTTCAGACAGTCCAAAACATGGTAGAACAGTGACATTCACATTTTGAGTTTCACATGCTGCTATTGCAAAAGTAACAGGAGGATTTCCTTTTGCTGTCCTGAAAAAAAGGCATTTTTCTGGTTTTAGAAGATTGATGCAGAAACAGTTAAAAATGTTGAATGAATTGCCCTGCATGGAGTGTATTGCTGTGACATAAAAGTCTATGAGTTCATAAATGAACAGATAGAGTATAAGCTCATAATATGAGATTTCCACTGGAGAGTTGCAACATTGCCAAGGCAACTAAAATCAAACAACTTTTTAACAGGAAAAAAAAATGAAAATAAGGCATTCCCAGCGAGTTGTTTATTCAGAGAACAAGTAGTAAGATAAGTTACCTACATTCACTATCATGTGCATATAAAACGGGAACACAAAAAACAAAAAAAGCTATCCTCGCAAATATGTTCAACTGAGATTGATGTCGTCAGATTACGAAGCTTAAGCTCTTTTAATGTTAGGAGACAATAAGCAAGGTTCTCTCATTCTTTATGGTATTTTTCTAGGCCTGTTATGTCCTTAAATACATTATGCACACCAAATAGCTGGAAATTCCTTATTCCAATCTACTACTAATATGAAATGAATTCCTCCAGGCATCTCTCTTCCTTTCTTCTTCCCTGGTCATTATCAGATTTCTTCAGATGGATTTGGTTTCTTTTCTTCCCCTTGGGTGGGTACTTAATGTTACAAAACCTTTGTTCATGTTCAGCTCTTAAACATTCAAATGGCTAAGAGAAATATGCAAACCAACCGTCAAATATAGCTAGTAGGGATTGATAACTTGCTTGTGATGTAGAAGTACACCGGAGACGCCATCTTCACTTCTGTCAAGCAAAAGAGAAAACATGAATTACCTCTGTCAAGCAGAAGAGGAAACATGAACATATATTGCAAGATATGCACTTAAACAAGCATCTACTCACACAAAGGGTTCATTCACATGATCTCCCGATAAATGTGAAACCCCTCCAATTGAATTCTACAAAAAATATAGTACAAGATTACTGAATATCCAACCATCATTTGCATATCTCAGCTGACAGAAAATAAACTTACCGCCCAGGTGAATAGAAGGCTGACTTTTGCCCTTTCTTTCCCTGTATTAACCAACTACACAAACAAATATGATATGATAAGAAACAAAGGAAAAGGAAAAGAAAACCTATATAAAGGACACTTCAGATTCCTAAACTGGGGAAAAAATATAATTGGGATGCCTGAGTCTTGTACTCTTATTCATTATTTTTTAATGATGCAAATGACAGGATTAGGTTGGTCACCTGTGGGCCTAGTTTTGGTTGGAGCTATTCACTCATTCCAAATTGGCTCCAAGTTCAATACTTGCAATGGACCAGAGCAAGTTGTCTAGCTAGTTTATTGATGTCCCCATTTCCGTCGGCCATGTATAGACATTTTTAGTTGTTTCAGGGTCTACATGTTACAGCATGAGTAAAAAGGTTATATCGCCCAAAATTAAGAGGTTTCACATGGGCTAATATTATAGTTGGACCTCTCCCCTATCACCGGTTCATTGAATTAGATGCCTCAACATAAGGAGTTCAGCATTTAGTGAGGCTGAGATGGTTGAGATACTTCTTGCATATCCCGTACAATGTATTTGGGCAATGACTTGATCCAGGTTTCATTTTCTTGATTGCACAAAGACGCACACAAAAATATACATACCGTGTACACAAACACAGCTGTAGGAAGACTGCTATCTCTATAATTATGAGGTATGAATGGTGATATTTGCCGGCAGGACACTTTCAACTCAGGGTCTGGTTCACCTGGAAATTTAAAGGACTTCTATTGAAAATAAATAAACGAATAAATAAATAAAATAAATAAACAGAAGCATTACCAACAAACTGGAAAAGGTAAAAGAATATTACCATCATAAACTCAAAAGGAAATTTATTGTAAATAAATTAATAGTAAACGGAAGTGTCAACCAACAATGCAGTACAGCTAAAATGTATAGTACCATCATAAATTGTCCAAGCCCTGGGAAACAGAGCATGATATGTGGAATGCTGGCCACCGAGATTCCAGCCCCATGATGAGATACCTTGATCAGTGGGCTTCCTGTAATGTCATGCAACTAGCGGTAGTGTTACCATAAAAAATATCGTAACAACCAATCATCCAGAAGAAACAGCAGTTGGGCCACTTTTCTTGTTAAAATAAAAAAAACTAACAAATCAGTTCACTAGTTATTCTGCTCAAAGGAGGATGCAACTGGAAGAAACCTTCAACTCATAATAAAAACCCCATATGGAAAAAGCATTCTCCATATACACAGGCGGTGAAAGCAGCATAAAACACACGGCAATGACTCAATTTTGTCAGTTCCTGTTATCAGTCACCTAGAGTTGAATTCCCTCACAGTGATAAACAAAAAAAATGAAGACCTGGAATCTATCAACTGACGAGCTAAAAAATTTTCATACTCAATATCAAGATTTCCAAGAACATAGTGAACCTGGTCAGATGAAACATAATGTGTCCAAACTGAAGATTAAATTTTCTGCTACTTTTGAAGACCCACAAAACTCACATTTTTAAGGTTGTCTATTGCATTTTATTCCAAATAACTAGTCAGGATACCCAATATCGCTGCCAATACTAGACACTATCGTAAGACAAACAAACATGCACATAAAGGAACTTGATCAAAAGTTAAAAAATGCACGCAATTGAACTCGCCATAAAATAAGCATTATGGGCCCACAGTTCATCTGTTGAAGAATGTTCACTTAAGATGACTATCATCATGCAACATGTATTTGTATGCCCCATGAGACCACAGGTACAAGTTTGAAAAAGGTTAGTGGTACCACACATATGAACCAGTCATTCAACTAAACATCTTATCAAAGAACTTAAGCTGATTTTGATATAACATTTCCATTAAAATTGTAAAATCAATAGTCTTTATTCAATCATCCAGAACTTTCTCTTCTTACCCTAAACCTTCATGTTGTCCAGGAGCCAAAACAGATGCGTACTTTTTATTCCCACCATCACGAGATATAAAAATCTACAGAAGCAAAAGTGAGTCTTATATTGTCATCTTGGCTGAAGGAAGACAGCAGAAAAAAACTACAAAAGACTAAAAAAAATATTTTTCAAAGAGGAGCTAACTGAAAATTGATTGGCCATGATGGGCGAAGCATCACAAGTGCCGGGAACAATTTGCCATTGCCTAAACTCCCCTCTGAAACCTCTGGATATGCTGCCACTTCTGTAGCATACGCAGACATTACTGAAAATTGGATACACAATTTTTAAACAGAGAAGAAAAATGAAAATGGGAATTCCGAGGTATCATTTACCCCATTCCTCCTAGTGGAACCCCTTGAGATGCAGATGGTCTGCAACTTTCCCTTGTGAAAGGGTCAATTGGAGCTTTCTGTAAGTATGATAAGACAACATTGCTTGAGGGAGAAAGGAGGGAAAAAAGGTTTTGCACTGTAGTATTGAAGACCGAATTATATCTGAAAGAAAAGAAAATGTGAATATGTCTAACATGAAGATGGTTGAACACTTACCCTTCCATAAGAAGCCTCTTCCCTGACATAGGACCAGAGACGTATGCCTAATCTCACCTGAAATTTCGAATACCAATAATCAGAGATCTGCAGTCAGAGCTAGAAGCAAGAGGGCGGAGCCAATTGTAGGGGGTTTGAAGTTATACTCACCATCTTTACCGCTTCCCTAAAACTAACACTAAATTCTTTAAGAATATTGGCATGGCTATTCAGTCTCCTCCTCCAAGCATGTTCAGGTGGTGCAGCACTATCATAATCAAACTGTAAAGTCGTGATCAGAAGGAAGAAGAACAGGACATTAGCACCGCATACTCATAAATGATCACTAGCTATATAAAAGGCACTGGCTAAGCGCTTTTTTTTTCCCCAAGATTTCTGCCCAAATTCGTTAAACAGACTAGTGGAATAAATGGGTGGTTTCAGGAACATATAGTCCCACACACTGGCCAGGAAAATCTGGAAATAGAGCAAACTTTTCTGAAGGCTGCTTTTGGCTTACCAACTGCAGAGTCAACTTGTTGATATATTCCTCGGCCGGCCATGAATGCTTCCTGGAGTGGAACAAATTCCCACTAACCACCATGTCAACCAATTACAAGTTTTATCCTCGACTCCAATCCTCGCTAGTATAGCTAGCAACAGCTCGTGCCTACTTTCTGTTTTCTCCCTTCGCTACCTACCAGGGAACCGATCAGAATTAGTACTCAGCTCCAAACTGCAGCAGAATTTGCACACGCTCTGAATCGAAGTAGCTGGCAAGTGGAAGACCAAATCGTAGACCGCCAAAGTTCTATTTCAGACGAGAGAAAGATGACGAAGCAGATTCTCGGGGAATCTTCCAACTCGAGAGGACGTTAAACATTAAAGGACGCCGAGAATGATTATTAAATTGTAGTGGTGGAAACAGAAATGGAAGGCGTGGCGAGGAAAAGAAGAGCCGCCGGGCCCTGTAAGGCAGGATTTTGAGCTCGCCTCAGTCCCTAGATCGCTAGGATCCTTCGTTTTTTTATTTATAATTCAAACGTCTAGAAATGTATTTTGATTCCCAGGGTCTACTTTTCTGTTCCGCTGTGGAGGTTGCGCCCGGTCTTGTGCGTGGAGCGGAGAAAGAAATCTGTCTCTCTCTCTCTCTCTCTCTCTATTTTTTTCCCCTTAAATTTCTACTGCGTAGACTTTGAATTTGAGTTCGGATGATAGTTGTGGGTGGGATCCGCTCAGTTCGTTTTCTCTGTCGTTTTTTTGTTCTTCTTCTTTTCTTGTTCAGTAATGAACTAATGATTTACTTAATTATGTTAACTTTTATTCAAAAGTGTATTCTAAGGTTCCTGCTTAGTACTGTTGGATTTGAAAGTGGGCATTGATCCCCCAATTTGGGTTGCTTAAAGCATATTCAAGTAGAGTAGGTATTCATAAAAAATGTTGTAGAAGTACAGATTGGAATTCCCCAAATGAATGGGAGGTTAGCATTGATTGAAGGAGAATTAAGTGCCCCATATCATGGAAAGGATACAATGTCTATTTGAAGGGAATTTTATCTATGCAAGAATATGGTGAGCTGATTTGTACCTACTAATTATTAACATGTTTTACAGTTGAGCGGATACCATTTATTTTTTTTTTGAAAAAAAACTTAGATCTTGCCCAGGAATGAGTTCAGTAGCAAATGTTGCTCATACCATAGTAATAGGTGATTTAATTGGTTAGGTACATGCTTCCACTCCCACCCTTAAAATTAGATATTCAAGTCTTGAAATGAAAGAATAATTTAGGGCAGTTTAATCAAAATTAAGGGCGAGTTCATTTCAAATTAAATAAAATTAATGAGGCTCCATTAATACTGTTTCAGGTCGGGTTTCTCATGGGTCATGGATAGTATGTTGAGTAAGTATGAAAAAGTTCCTAATTGTGGCCGTTATTACATCTTTTGCTATCGCAATTGAGCGGCCATTAATGGCAGATTGGGTCGGCCTAGATTCGTGCGTTTGTGAGCCACAATGAAGGTGATTTCCATCAAAACCCTAGCTGTTACTCCTCATCAACATCCCTGAACTCCCTGTCTCAACTTTGTCAGATTTAACACCAGACTCTTTTTTTCTAGCTTTCGCTCCCATTCTCCTTCCATCTATGGATGGTAATCAAACAGGCTCCTTTTGGGCGAGTGTTTCTCCAAGGGAGAAATTGGACAAGAGCACAGCTTCAAAAGGCCATTATCTCAGCTTATGGCAGCAACGACGAACAACGGAAGGCATACGTACAACGCTCCTAAAAATTGAAGCCACCAAAGTCTTTAACAGGAGTTACCAAAGGTGAAAGGTGCTAAGGTAAACTAGATCCAGAGCTATTGGTGGTCGGCAAAAGAGCCTACGTAATGGGTAGTAGCTTCATGCTCGGTGGAGGACAAGGACGGGTAAGCAAGGCTAGTATCTCGAGGCGAAAAGGGAGAAAATTACCAATGGTAGAGAACTGTAAATTTGACCAAGTCAGGCCCTCTTTTCTTACCCTTCCCACATCCCATCCTTTGGCCATTGTTGTTGGTTGACCAATTAATCTAATTAATTCTATCTGAACTTCCCCTAACACAATGGCGCTAACGCATTAATAATGAGCCTAGCATGATCAGCTTATAGATAAGTTAGAAACCACCCCCTCAAGTTGCTAACAATTTTAATTATACCCCAGTTAGTGGTGGAAACGAACCAAACCGAGCTCGAACACCTCAAGCTCAAAGTTCGGGTCATTAAATAATAGCTCAGCTCAGGCTCGAGCTCGAGTTCAACAAGCTTGCAAAATAGGGCTCTAAGCTCAACTCGAAAAGGTTCGAACTTGACTTGATGGCTCGATAGGCTCAAAGCTCGATTCAAACTCAATTTGAGGTTTGAGCTTAATCTAAAGAATAAAAATTAGAATTTTAGGGTTTAGATATATTAAAAATAAAATTAAGTTTTTATATTAAAAAAATATTAGACTCGTTAGACTCAAGAAGAATTATAGCTGAACAATACCAAGCTTGAAATTTTGCTCGTTAAGATTTTGAACTTAAAATGAAGCTCGAAACTTATTAAGTTCGGCTTGATAACAAAAAAAATTGAGCTTGAGCTCGAACTATTTGATAAGAGACTTTGTTCGTTTTTACCCTAACTCAAGTCAAAATTAATTGGAACTTCCCAAGCCCACACCACAAAGGTTCCACACTACACCATGCTTCTGCCACTAGTACCGCCCTTGCTAAATCAATTTCACTTAAAGTTTACTCTACAGACAGAAACAAGTAATAAGCTTAGGACAAGTATGAATACTTAGGCTTTGACCTGGCTGAGTCTAATCTGGCAATTTAAGGCTTTGACTCATTCATCGAAAGCTTTGAAAAACCTAGTCCTAATGTTAGGTTCGATGTTCAATATGCTAGCCCCATTTGGCGTTAGTGTCGGCTATTAGCGTTAGAGTTTTGATAAAATTATCTAAATGTAGCTTTTAACTTTTAGTTTCAGTTGTTTCATCTTAACCATTGGATAAATTATTCAAAAATTTGACACTAGTAACAAAAGTTGTTCCTAAACAAGGCCATTATTTGCCACCCAGTTTAAACTCAACAACCTCCACCCAAATGCCCCTAATCTGAACCCACCAACTACTTATTCCCAGGTTCACGATTTTAACTTCAACCATTGCATGTTCGATTACAATCTGAACAACCATATTAACAACTACATAACCTACCCTTACTTGTAATCTTTTATGACTAACTTTCTGGATCAACTTCAGAGGGGGTGTTCTCCTATGAGCACAACAATGCGCAAAGTAACAGTTGTTTCAATGATGTAAAGGTTGAGAAGGAGGAAATAGCAATGCGTGAAGCATTGGCCAAATAACCCAGCAGCAGAGCGAAGTACAAATTAGATTTGGGAAAATTACAAAACCCTCCATATGGTTTGGTTTAACATACATTTTACCTTACCTACTTTTAGAAACCTACACTTTGCCCCCTACATCCTTTATAGTGTTCGATAACAATTCCTGAAATCCTAATTTAAACTATTTGATAACTATATTCTATTAATTTTAAGATTTTTTATATTTTTTTTTATAACTAACCAATTTTTAAAAAATACCGATATGCAGTTATAGAAATAAAAAAGTGATAATTTAAAATATCTATTAATTATTAAAAATTAAAATTACTGAAAGATGATTATCATATAGTTTAAATATAATTTTAGAATTGTTGGACAGTATAAAAAAAATAGAAGAAAAAGCATAGGTTTTTAAAAGAGAATGTTTTAAACTATAGGTTAGGATAAACCTCAAGAAAATAAATATAAGTTTCCCATTAAATTCCTACAAAATTTGATTTGGGTATCACCGTAAATAATGAGCACTTGAGGGGGGTTTTATTTTGCCTATAGGTTGGTCAGACATTAATGCCATTGTGTAAATTTTTGCCAAACCAACTGTTAAGAATAGTTGAATTACTTAATTGACAAATAAAAGTTTTTGCTGTTAAAACTAAAATCTAAAAATTAAATTTCAGAGATCACCATGGTCAGACCTACTGGATCCTCCGATGAACAGCCAAAAAGAAAAAGAGGGAAAAAAAAAGTAGCTAAATAATGACAGAAAATCAACGTTCTACGTTATTTACAGTACAAACAAATTTCCTTTACCAAGTAAGAACGGTGGAGTACCCAAAAAAAAGAAAAAAAAAAGGTAAGAACGGCGAAGCGGCGGAAGGTCAAACAGGTAGGCTTTTCTACTTCTGGCTGCTGATGGAGGGAAACAAACCAAAACTTCTCTCGAGGACATGGGTTTTCCAGTTATGCTTTATCAATTGCCTACTATATTTCCTCGCAGCCATCCAAATTAGACCCATGCCAGTACATTTCAAAGCTTAAAGAGGACAAAACTAGGAGGGCTCGCACGCACCTGAGTCACCAGAACATAAAAGCTGTCTTCTACTCGTTTTTAAAGACAACTTTTTCAATTTTCAAAAGACGATGGTGCAAAAAGGAGCTTTTTTCTTCTTTATTTTTTGCTAACCAACAACCACATTAGCTCCATCAAATCAACTTAAAAGCAACGTTAGCCTATTAAACTCTAGAATGGAATGTTAATGGAATCTGAAAAAAAAAACTAAAAGTCAGTTTATTTAATATTAAATCAAATTAATATAAAATAACTTATTCAATAGATTATTATACCCATTGATTATTGAATAATATTCCATCTAAAGAAAAGAGATAAAAAGAAAAATAAATTATTTTAGATTTTATCACGCTTAGAGCTAAACAAATTGAATTTAATCTTTATTGTGTAAGCCTGCTGATCTATTACTAGATCTCTAGTAAAATGTTCATTTAGGTTAGTTTCATATGTTGTGTCACTATGTCCGAATTTAAACATAAGCTTGATTCCTTTCCACAAACCTCTATTGTTACATAAAAAAATAGAAAAAGGTATAAAATCCCTTTAAGATTTGGTCGAACTTACAGTTTTATCTTTATTATTTCAAATACATATATTTACCTCATTTAAAATTTAACACTATTACTCACCGTTACAACAAAAAAGTGAAAATGTCTGACTTTGCACACCTAGCTTTCAATCACAGAAACTTTGCTCCCAACTACTAAAACCTATTTAAGTCAAACCAAGTAATTTGAAAAAAAAAAAATCTAACTCATTTATGTTCAAATCAAATCAAACCCTTGCTAAAATGTAAAAAGCTTGAAATGGGTTCTCTTAAAAAATGTTGCTGGAATCGGAGTTGCAAAACAAAATGTAGAAAGAATAGGTCATCGTTCGTAGAACTCCTTCCCAGTGAGAGGAACATAAGCCTTAGTACTGACGATGGAGCACTGCAGAAATTGAAGGAGGCTGTACTAGGAGAAGGCATCTACCACGCGAGCGAGGTGACAATGGTTCTTGTCATGCCCAACATTGCCCCTAGCCCATTTGTAGGCCTTGATACCCATAATGAGTGGCCAAGGTATTCAAATATCTCTATCGGGTTTGATTCCTTACAACCAGTTCTAAGTAGCTAACATGGGCTAAACACATGGGCCTTACACCTTTGGCGCCTTTTAGGCGCATAGAGGTTTAGCGTTAGTGCACCTAGGCAAAAGGCAGGGGCACCAAGGCACGCGCCTAGATACTGCCAAAACACATGGGCTCATACCCAAGACACTTACTAGTATTAGCTTGTTGTACAAACCAAAAACTCATGCTCACCTGAAACAAGCTAAGTACCTAGGATGGATTCACGCTAGGAACAACATAGCAATCATTCATTCCTTCATAATATGCATGACAACCAAAACACCGACATCAAGTTTTGAAATCACAAGTTTTACATGCACATGAACATACACATGTCTCAATAAGCCTACCATAGGACACCTTAATCCTCATTGGACCCGAAAGTACACATACATATACATACTTCACAAATTTACATCTTAAGCAACACCATCCAAACTAAGGCCTTGTTCCCACACATACTTAGCTTCTAAAGCCTCCAAGCAATGGATTCCACACATTAGCTTGCCACACAAGTAAAACCTATATCTTAGAATATTGAGCAATTAACATAAGCTAGCACATTACTTTACCAAACCCAAGAGAAAGCACACATAAAACACTTAGTCTCTTACTTCCCAAGAAAACCTTTTTCTATAATATAAGAGACAGGGCATGAGTATTTAACTCAATAAGGGCCCTATATGGCCTCTAAGGCCTATACATAGGTTAAGCTAGCACTTAACCGAAACACATTCCAAGTCTTGTAAAAGAAACACTAAGACAAAAAGAGCAATACATATACATAACAATATAAGTAATCTAAGGGGGGTCAACATGTAAAAACAATCATAGAAGCGCACAACTCACACACCATAAACACCAACTTCAATTCACAGCTTATAGGGCCTAACAAGCGTAGTCCAAGTCCTATGTTCAATTCAATTAACCTCTTATGTTTATCCTACACTACTCAAGAGCTCACAAGCTTATGAATTGAGGTGGCCCTTACTTAATTCTAGGCCCTAATACTTGCCATAACATAGCTAATTAGCAATTCAACTTAGTTGCCGAAGCAACCTTAGCCCCTACAGCTTTTTAGGGTCCTTTAGCATCTAGCTATCACCTAAGTGCCTAGTAATCCACTTAAACACATAGTCCAACTATGAATGCTTAGTGAATTGACTTAAGGCGGCCCTTACCTTACTTAGCAATCTTGTTGCCCGAAGCTCCAAGAGCTCAAAACACACCATTCCTTAGCTTCTTATAGTTAAAATCCTCTTCCTTGGCCCATTTTGCTCATGAAACCTAACTTCCCACAAGTTTTCTACTTGATTTTGCCTCGGTTTGCTCTTAGAAGCTCAATAACACCATCAAATCTTCAAGAGCTCAACTTTAAGCCTTCATCAATGGAGTTTGCAACCAAATGAAAGGGACATAGGGTAGTGGAAGCATGTGTGTGGCCAGAGCTTGACAAGTGGCGTTAGAAATGGTCTAACGCTAGCTTAAGTGCGCTTATAACTTTGCATGAAACACTCCAAGCCATACATAAAAGATCCTTTTAATTTAGCCACTCGAATACATTTTCAATTGAGCCCCTTATCTCTTTAAATCATCATTTGCATCCTTCCTTCTCGGCCAAGCAACATATGAACTTGAAAGGTTCAAACACTTAAATTACCAACATGCTTTTTTCAAAACTTCATTTTCTAAGTTCATAAAGCTTTTTCATACTATTCCTAGCTTGATACACCTTATTTCTCCTAACCCATGGCCTATATACAATGGTTTTGAAGGGCATAACAATTCTTCTCAGGTGCTATCGAACGGGCATTCCAATTAGGTCCGATGGAGAGAACTGGTGAAAATCAAAGAATTCCCAAATAACAGCAGATGAGTTCTTCATTAGTTAGGTGGAATCAAAACGTAGGAGCAAGTGATGTTAGCAAGTCACATCCCATGAATCAAATCTTTGATTAACAACAAAGGGGAATCATGCGGTAGTGGAGGCAGCAGATCAGATTGGATGGGATCTGAGAGCAGAGAACAAAGAAAAAGATATGGAAGGAGGAGGCAGGAGCGAGAACGGCATAAGGAAATTAACCTTGATCTGTTGCTTGCAGAAGAGATAGAAGACAAGCATGAAAGTTAAGCAACAATCCAGTTGCCAGTTTTAGTGATGCAGTAAGCAATAGCTTGGGCGCAAAAAGCAACATGGAGCTTGTGGGATGAGATAAGGGCGAGGTTGTCTTCGATTGTGGGTTGGGATGCAATGGAGGGCCGTGGAGAGCATCCACCATAGCAAAGTCTTCACCGTCAACGTGTGTTTGTGGGTGTTTTATGGGTTTCCAAGTCTTGGATTTATGGGTTATTTTCTAGATTTTTTTTTCAGATTAATTGGTTTAATTTGAATGGATTTTAGTTGTTGAGAGGGAGTACAAAGTTTCTAAGGAAAAAGATTAGGAGGCCAAAGTTTGGCATTTTCTAATTTTTGTTGTAAATTAATCATGGTGTTAACTTGACAGGGGGAAATGTAGGTATTTAAAACAGTAAAGAAAAAATTGTAGGTTCAACAAAACCTCAAGGTAATTTTTGTTATTTTTTTGAAAAAAAAAAGACCCCACAAACATGTGGGCACAAGCTTCACATGGCCGCATCACATATGTAGAGGTGTTCACCGGGGCGGGTTGAGCCCGGCCCAGCTCAGGACCGGCCTGGGTCAAACCCTGCTCGGCACAAGCCCAGGTAAGGCACGGGCGAAAGAGGAGCGGTTATGGGCTTAACAGAGGAAGAGGTTAGAAGTGAGCTTGGCACGGCCCGATTCGAAAAATGGACCCAGCCCACATTAGGCTCGGCACGGGCTCGGCCCAGGCCCGGGTTTTTTTACCTATAGTTTGTCTAATATATCCTAGTTTATACAATATTTTTATTTACACTTTATTACACTTATTAGTTTAAATTAGTGTTCTCAAATTGCTGACAAATATGTTTTAAGTTGCTTGTTTGTCCCTATCATGGAATCATTACTTTACTATTAACCTTTTAATGCCTTAAGGTCCAATAATTGTGACATCTATTTCACAATTTGTTTACAGTATAGTTTATTTTGATGGTTACTTGCATTTAACTATTACTTTTTACGTTTTAAATTTTTTGTGTCATTTCAGTTTTTTTACTTAAATTTGACTTAAGTTTATTTGTAATACTATTTTCTAATTTTTTTAAAAAAATTATAGTTTAAAATTAAAAGATTTATAGCTTTTAAATATAATTTTTTAAATTTTTTATTGGAGGAAATTTTTTGCTTAATAAAACATGATAAATATGCAAGTGTCAAAAACTTGAAAATGAAAGCCTTGGAAATCCACCTGAAGGTTTAAGTGGCATTAATTGTAGTATGTAGAATACAACTTAAAATGAGCAATTTATAGCATAGTGAAAACTAGGCATGAACAAAATTTTGATTATATATGAAATAAGTGAATAATTGAGAAAAAAAGTCAATCTTAATAAAATTATTACTCTAACATTTTTTAGTCAAAAATTTATTTTACAAAAATTAAGAAAAAAAATTTAAAAAAAATAAAAAGGTAGGCCTAGGTCCAACCCGGGCCCACTTAAGCCCAGGCCTGTGTTAGGACTGGCACGGAACTGACACACCTATAGCCGGGTCGTGCCCGATCCCTTTTAACCCAGGCCGGGTAGGCCCACTGTGCACCTATACACATATGGCGATAGTAGTCACATGTTGCTAGTGGTCATATATTATGACCACATTTCGCAAAAGATCCCAAAATAAAGCAAAAGTTCTAAGTTCAGTTAATACATATCTTAAATTAAACGTTCTGGCAAAGCCAAAACCTATGACTACAAGTACTCCGCCGTTTTCACCACTTGAAAAATAAGGCTAATTGTGGTTAGTGAATTAACTAGAGAAAAGACTGGCTTTTAGTTACTTCTTAAAGTTGATGCATGACGATCATCACCCCTGCATAGTGAATTACTTAGATACAAAGACTAGCTGCAGTTTCTCATAGGAATCAGGGGAGGTAAAAAAAAAAAAAGAAAAAGAAAACCAAGTTCAGATTCCTAGCTCTTTAATTTACAAGGCTGCGATTAACAAGCAAGTTAAGGAGACAAGTATCAGGTTAAAGGAACTATTACAGAACAATAAGACATGTAGGGCAACATTTTGTTTACTTTTGCTGTCTCCACCCAAGTTACCTCAATGCCAGTCTATTATATCGCCAAATGTGGAAGAGCCGACACCTTCCCATACTTCGCTGTAGCCGACTTCTTCACCGTCAACACCCTCCATGTCGCCATCCCACCAGCCACTGCCACTTGCATCTGCCAGCACAGCTAACAACCGTCAAATCTTTTCAATAATCAAGTCAAAAGCAGATAGCATACTAACAGAAGGAACTCTTACAGTGGTTGTATTGAGGCTTTGATTCGTTATTCCTGGAATAACAACCTATCCTAGATCGCTCTCTTTTGGATTCTGTATCACCCCCTAAAACAAGATAGGGCTTTCGCCTTCTCGGCTCCTCCTCTGCATCCACTAGTTCACATAATATGATGCAAGCTTAGAACAGGTAAAAAGAGAGAAGACCAATCAATCGAGCACCTAAGAGAATCTACAACTAACAGCTGGTAGCAACTCTCATCTTTCTGTAGAACAAGAAGTAAACTTGCACATCCCAAAACTAAAGACGGGCAAAACAGGTTTCGTTAGACCCACATCCACATTAATCATAAGAAACCTTAAAGAAAATTATAAACAAGTTTTTTCCTTAATTCTTGTGAACCTCATCCTTCCCCACTTAACCGAACTCCTAAGAGGATCGAAAATATGATATAACTTGCCATTGCATCAGAAGTTTAGATAAAGATAAATATACCAGAAAATTTCTTTTCGCCTGGCCCTTACTAAGACTTAGTTCAATCTAGCAAGGGACATAACATTCCACTTGCAAATAGAAGACCTTATGGTTATTTAGTTAAGATTGTAAAAAATGTATTTCTAAATTCCATTGCAGGGAGAAAATAATCCACCAAAAAGCTGGTCATCTGGTTTACCTGCTTCCCAGACACCAAGTAAGAAAGACAAACAGAAAGGCACAACATAGCTCAACGAGAGCAGCCCAGGATCTGCAATTTCAGATGACTGCCACATACAGCACATAGTGTAATCTAAATGAAAATGGGAAAAGGAAAACAAAGAAAAGAATGGGTGTCTAGCGTTCCTAACTCAGCTGACAGTGCAAGAAGACATCCTGGGTAGAAGCCCTGAATTCGGGAGGCACCGTAAGTCAAGTTGCAGCTAGAGTCCTCCAAGATTTTGTGCAGCAAACATTTCACCCCTAACTTTCCTACATGTCCCTCTAACCTTTATAACTCTTATACTTGCAAAGATTCGAAGTATCAAAAAGAAGAAGAAAAACGGATAAGGGGATTGAGCAGGCACTGGATTACATACCTTCAAACGGATCCTTTCTTTTTCTTGAATTTTGCCCTTCATGAGCCACCCCAGGAGTCTCTTCTTCACAGACATTATCTAAGCCTACAGGATCAGTTTTCGCAGAACTATTCTGCCTGAATAGTTTGAAGGCATCTGTACCAAGAACAGAACCATTCTCTCTTTCCTCTCTCATCTCGATGGTCTGCCCATTCACAGAACAGTCCGCTTCCTCTGGAATCGGAACCACTGGGGAAGAGAAAGGCCTGGACTTCTCCTGTCAATAGTTGAAACATTCTGAATCAACCTTTACATACACTTATTATTACAAATAACCTATCAAATTAACCGCTGAGAATATCCAAATATCGGGCAATTCCTGAAAGCCCAATTTCTCCGAAACGAAGAAAGTGCAACTTTCTCCTCCTTGCTAGAGCTTCAATTCCAGTCCCTTCCATCAATATCATCAACAACCAATCGCTGACACTAGCAAAAAACAAGTTGAAGGAAGAAACCTGAACAACTTTGGGCGACGGGGAGGTTGTTTGCAGCTTGCGATCCAGGAAATCCGAGAACGATTCGCGCGAACTTTTACTTGCTACACTTCCCTTTGAACCCTTTGCTCTAATTTGGGGAACAAAAAGAAAGGGGGAAAAGAAATTAAATCCAGAATAACAACATAAATAATTGCTCGAATCAACGAAAAGAAAAGGAGCGATAGAATTACGAATTGGAAGAGCAGAAGTGCGAAATAGATCGCTGCCCGAAAGCTCTGAACGGAGGAGTTCGACCCGGATTATTCATTTCCAGTTCTTCGATGAAAGGTTTCTACTTCTGTATTTGTTATTTTTGCTCAGGTTTGTTTTATGTTAATTTTAGTTTGGGCGCCAAATTTTGAACTTTTTCGTGTTCCTGGTCCTAGTCCCAGAATCCTCTCTAGTTATTATGTAGCCCTAAATTCACATCTTGGCCCTTCAAACTTGACCATCTTGTACATTCAACCCCCTTAGCCTGAACTCGGTTGAACACAGCCCTCAAAACTTGGAACACTAGGACCGTCTACCCATTTGTTTGATCACCATTCTTGACGGCGAGGGATCAAACCATTGAATTGGGAAGCTTGATGAGTTGATTCTTGACAATTTAGAAATTCCGAAGCAAAAGTTCTATATAGTTAAAGTATGTGTTGTAATTAAAAGTAGTTTGTGCTTTGTTGTTATGATGATAGTAGCAATTAGTTTTTGTAATGTGTTTGTGTCTCCAGTGAAGGGAATGCTGCTTAAATTGCTTATAATGCTTCATGCTTGAGATTTCAAGAAGCCTTCATGCTGCAACCGATTTCCTTATGAATGAAGCCTTTGTGGGTTTGATATTGGCGCAAAGACTGAACTTGCACCTTAACTGCTAAACATGGTTGATCATTCTCTTATAAGAAGATGCACTTAGTGGACATAGGTTGCTTGACAGTTGCTACAAACTACAAGTCAACGAAAAAGAGGAAATTACTACCCACTAATGTCTTCTTTTCTTGGGACAACTCACTGAGCATCTGTTTACTTGTTGGTCACGTCTGTTGCAACATAGCGAATCACTCAATTATAACAACATGTAATTAACATCATTCAGTTGAACTACTTTGACTAAGCAGTATTAATACTACAGCCATTTTGTCAATGAATTTATCTCTTGGCTGAAATCTCCACATTGTACCCGAGCAGGTTCAAGCAGCTCTTAGCAGGTCAACCATCAACTTCTTCTACGACAATTCAGTCACAAGATTTCATCTTTTTTCTCTTACACTGAATACCACTACGGCCTTCTCTTGAATTCTTGAAACTTCTATCACTCGATCCAGGTTGGGACAGAGAACCAATTGATGCCGCGGCTGTGTGCCTATGTGTGGAATGGGGAAAAAGAGGCAAAATAAGAAAATAGGCGCGCCAACATACAAAGGCACAGCCATATGCAGGCTCCTATTCTTTGCTCCAAAAGAGAGATTGTAAAAGAGAAGACATGAAAATGCAAGTGAGCTTGCAAAGCCGCAACATAAATCACTCATAATGTAAGCCGTTCCTGTCCGTGAGTGGATTTGTAGTCACATTCCTTCTTCATGTCAGAAAAAAATTCTGCTGCCGTTCCTGCAGAATTCTAAGCATACAGATTTTTAATCAGCAGTCCTGGCAAAGAAAACAAACCTTGTATCAATACCGTAGTGCAGCAAAAGTGTAATTTTGATTTTTTTTTGGCTTCGCCATTGTCTTGTTATGGAAACAAATCCTAAATTAACTACCAAGGTTCATCCAAGAAAAAATGCTACCACCAAGGATCTGACGTTAGCAATTTTCAAAGTAGCTGAAATTGTTTTATAAGGCGCAGCCGGAGATAAAAAATTGCAACGCCAGTGCATGGTATACTTATCCTATGCACAGATACTGTAATTTTTCTTTTTGTCCACTAATATATTGTTATGGAAATTAATCTTGAATTATCTACCAAGGATCTCACTTCAACTATTTTCCTAATAGCTGAAATTGTTTCCATAATAGCTGAATCCATCACATGATAGACACATAAATCTTACAAAACTTTAATGCTTGTTCTTGATCTACATATCAGCTGGGGATCAACAAATGCACAAAAAATTTTAGTTGAGGCGGAGGCCAATCCGTGCTACTGGGTTGAGATGATCAGAAATTATGCATTATTTGAATCAACACCATTAAGGAGCACTTGTGAATTTGCTCTCAGGTGCTGCAAAATCATGACAAGCTGAAAGGTATATTCAGGAAGATCATTTATCAGCCTAAAGAACTGAAGCTCTCCAACAAATCTGTCTCTTTAGGCTGATAAATTATCTTTCTGAAAATATCTTTCAGCTTGTCATGGTGAACCATTTCATCCAAGATTTTATCTTCAGAAACCGTGACCGGGTTTGTTTTCTGACCGTCTTCCTCTGTGGATGAGAAGACCAGTTCAGATAGCCGATTCTTCTCCGCTTGTTTGCAGTACTTGTCACATTCCTGAGTCCCTTGTATCATCAAATGGTAGGTGTACACAACTCTCTTCTGTCCAAGTCTGTATGCTCTACTTATGGCCTGTCTTTCTACCGATGGATTCCAAACAACATCCAGCAGAACAACTCTTGATGCGCCGACCAGATGAATCCCCTCGGAACAGGCCCTTGTTGAAGCCAGTAATACCACAGCCTCGCTCTTTGGGTCGTTGAAATTGTTTATCAGAGATTGCCTATGTTTCTGCTCTAGCTTTCCATGCATATGCAAGATTTCTTTTCCCTCACTCCATCGGAAAAAGGAGCATATCTTCTCTACAAGGAACTTTAGGGGATCAATGTACTGGCTGAAGACCAGAACTTTCTCACCAAGTGCTTGAGTTAGCTGAATGAACTCCAGGAGAAATCTTGTCTTCACACCATCAGAGAATCTGAAATCCTCTCCATCCAACAAATTGTGAGGCTTTCTTTTGGATTCCACCTCCATTTTCAGCTTCCTCAATTCTGACTCAACCTGCCTGATGGCTGATACTTCTTTTTCGGACAAAGAACTGTCCTTAAACAAGGATGGGTGCAGAGAGCAGAGTGCTAGCTTGTGCTCAAACTCGAACGATGTTCGAGTGCATTCGATGATCTTCAAAAGTTCCCTCTGCAGATCAGGTGGATTTAGCACTAGGACACTGTCTATTAGTCCCGGAAGGCTCTTCCGTAGGATGCAACCTTTGTGAACGTGAACAAATGGAGCCATTAAAGATTTCAGCTCTTCGATTTCTTGGAAGTCAAGTTTTTCAACTGAGCTGCAGATCCGGGCCTTAGCTAACTTGAGCCTTCTACCACAGCCTTTTGCGGGTCCTGACCCCTTTTGCCACAGCTTTTTGAAACTCGACGGGATTGTCTTTGGAAAAGATGGTCTTGCGATGCACAATGTGTTGCAGAGCTCCAGGAAATTGTTCTGGAAAGGGGTCCCGGAAAGTATAATTCTTTTTTCTGTCTTAACGTTCAACAGAACCTTCCAGATCCCACTCCTTTGATTCCGTGGTGTATGGCCTTCATCAAGAACCAACAAACCAGGTAACTGAACCAGAATCTCCTTCATCCGTTCAGCTTTCTTGTTTTTTCGCCCTACTTTTTTCTTATTTGTGGACTTTTCTCCTGCAAGCTTCTCATACAAACTGTAGCTGATTCCCAAAATGCTTTTACTTTGCATCCACAAGGACAATTTCAACAGGCGAATCGAGTTCTTATCCGGGTTTCTACTCCTAAGTTCCCTCAACTTTTCCTTAGCAGCCTCTCTTTCTTCTTCTGTTAACTCCAAGCTGTTTAAATTATAAAATGGAACTCTAAAGTTCCATTTTTTGAACTCATTCTCCCAGGTGAGAAGTATGCTAGCAGGAGCAACAATAACAGGCCGGCAATCTGGGAAGACTTCTAGGTATGCCTGGAGGAAAACCATGGCTAAACGGGTTTTACCAGTCCCCGGGGCATGTGAAATTATACACCCACCAGTCTTGTCACAGTTCAAGCCCTTCAACTTGGCCAAGTCAATTGTTCCAGCTAGATTCTTCCAAATGAACTCAAAAGCTTCTCGTTGGTGAGGAAACAAAGTCTCCCTCACGTTCGGTAGCATTTCCCAAACTGACCCTTCAACCGGGCTGCACAAGTCATCTGCATTATTTCCTGGTTGAGGAAACTTAACTCCATCAAGTGGAGAATCAACCTCCTCGAAACACAATTGATTTGATTCAGTAAATTGCGATCGGGTATGCCTTTCCTGCAGAAAGATAAACAATTGCACTGACTTGGAGCAGAAGCAAGCCCAACTGTTTCATACCATAATACTGAGCATGGAAGCCAATACTCACCAGCATAGGAGACAACACATATCTGATCTCAAGCAGTACATGGCCGCATATGCGGCATATCAGACCGATTTCTTCATCAAGTACGATATCATGGTTCGCAGCAGGACAGATTATGGCAGACTTCTCACTCTCTCCTGCTTCATCGTCAACCTGAATAGCCCATAGCTACAATGTTAAATATTGTTGCTCGTGTAGCGTAAATTTCTTAAAGCAATTCTAATCTCTATCAAATAAGTTGTAACATTAACAAATCAAAGAATTCTAGTTGACCAACAGGGTCAGAAGAAACAAGAAGCTAGAGCTTACATCAGAAGAAACGGCTGACCCAATTTGAGTAGATTTAATGGCAAAGTTCATCTCAGCCCACAAATCATCCAACTCGGTTTGGGATTTTGGCTTCTGAACTGATTCAGACTCGTTGGCCCCAAGTCCAAATGCCAGAGGAAGTTTATGAGCAGTCTGTTCCGATGACTCCTTCATGACAGGCATGGGTTCGCCAATCTGATTTAGTCCGACAGGCATGGGTTCTCCAATCTGAAATGCATTTAGTCTCTTAATAACTTCTCTTAATTCAAATGAATTTCGTCTCAAGGAAACAAGTTTTAACACTAACAACATAAGGGTTAGCCTCTTGCACATACAAAGGAGATAAAGTTGCAAAATTAAGAAGAGAACAAGAAGCTGGGGCTTACCTCAGAAGTACCAGAGGACGACTCAATTCCAGTAGATTCGATTGCGAAGTTCATCTCAGCCCACAGATCTGCCAACCCAGTTCCGGATTTCGGTTTCTTAACCGAATCAGCCTCATTGAACCAAAACCTGAATTCCAGAGGACGTTTAGAAGCAGTCTGTTGCGGTGGCTCCTTCCTTGCCGTGAAGGGCTGTTCCAATCCATCGTCTGTAGACCTGTCATTGGACAAATTGGTCTCAACATTAAAACCCTCGAAGCCACCAACATTTTCCGTCGAACCAGTCTCCGCTCTTCGCTTTCTCTTTCTGCCCCCAAATGGTTTCCTTCTCAAATTTGAACTAGAAGGACCAGAATTTTCCTCCCCCACATCCTCTATGACTATAAGCTCCTCCGAAGCTTCAATTTCGTTCTCTTTAACTTCCAAGTTCTTTGCTTTTTCTCGCCTGTTTTCGACATTCTCCGTCAAATTATTAGCCTCAGTTCTTGGCCTTTTCTCGCTTAAATCTCTGCCCCCAAATCGTTTGCTTCCCAAATCATGAGGACAAGGAACGGCTTCTTCCTCCTCCACATCCTCTATGACTATGATTCCCTCTGAAGCTTTAAAGTTGTTCTCTTTAACTTGGCTGCATTTGTTTGAGGAGAGGGTTTCCAGGTTCTTTGCTTTCTCTCGCCCAACTTCAACCTTGTCCGTCGAACAAGTGGTCTCAGTTCTCTGCTCTCTCTCGCCCAAATCTCTGCCCCAAAATCGTTTCCTTGATCTCAGATCACAAGGAGAAGGACCGCCGTCTTCCTCCCCCGCTTCCTCTATCTTCTCTGAGTCTTCAATGGCGTTGTCTCTAAGTCGGCCTGATTTATGTAAGTGGAGATAGTACAAATCTATCCGCCGACGAGTTCTTCGCGCAACGCAAGAAAGGTAGTCCATCTGTAGGCAGGAAATCGAAGAGCCGAGTTGAATGATGGTTTCGTTTCCTACAAGTTAAAAGACACAACCTTTAATGACACTGGTCAAGCAGATTCAATCTCCGGAATTTTTCCCCTTCTGATAAACTCTATAGTCTGGATAGATTTAAGTAAAGGAATTCTTCTCCCACAAAACATGAAACAAAAAAATCTCCAATCTTTTGATATTTCTTTCTTTATCTCCTATAGTTGTCCCAATATTGTAGGGCGAAATCATCGCCAGCGTCTTCAATCGTTCAACTTCATTTCATAGCATTTAAGATTGAGTTGACTACTGCAAAGGAAACAACAGAGACCATCTCATCATAAATTTGAGAAATCATTAAAATTTCCTGGTCTATTAAAGGTAATCCAACAATTTTATACATATTTTTGGCTTAAATGCTTGCCGTGTGACTAAGATTTAAAAGGGTCACCAGGACCAAGCTATGCCAGCAAAAGTCATAGACTCGTTGGATATGGAAGTAAAGTTTTGTCCATGCAATGTTGAACTATCTAATAATTACTACTTAACAGGTAAAATTTTTTCAACATGTAAATTTCAGCTTAAAATAAAAATAATATTTCCCCTCAATTTTTATTTCGCAGAGAATAATCATATATTTTTTTTAAAGATTGGGAAGACCTGGTTATTATAAAACAGTCATTGATCTAACTGTCCTCCATCATCCATCTGATCAAAATTCTCCCTCTCAAACAGAAAAGACCCAAGTGTCCAGTACAAGGAATTTTCCTTAAAATGAAGCCTGTTAACATTCTCCTTATTCTGTGTGTCGATGCCCCACACCTGCACAAATGAAGTAAAAAAAGAACTGCCACAATTTACAAATTTCTTGTCCGATACTCTTCCTAGTCCAAATTTTGTTAGTCAAATCCACTTTCACCATATTAATTGACCATATTGGCACCGTTGAATTATCCATTATTTCCTATTTATATACCTTGGTTTGATAATATACATATAAGAGTGATGATACATTTAGATCAGCGTAAAATTGTTTAATAGTTTTATATTTAATCAAAATTATATACATGTTCCCAAAAGCTTAAGTTATTGGGACAAGAGACCACAACCATATATATATATCTCACTTATATATCATTGTGGTCTTTTGTCCGCTTATGCTATTAGGACAAAAGACCACAACCATATATATATATATATATCTCACTTGGGAGATTTACCAACCATGTGGGATAAGTCACTTGCATCCTCAACATTAACAGTTTAAATTTTATCGGAGAAGTTGGCAAAAAGCTATACATCAAATCAAGGTTAAAACATATGTCCACTATCATCATGATTGAAGTATTTAATCTAACAGTTATATCAAATATGTTTAAAACAAATAAGGAATTATTGTATGGTATAAAAGTTGGTAACTCTCATAACATGTGATTTATTGATTAAAATATCTTACTTTTACATCAAACTCTGGACTCAATTCAACATTATTTTACTAATTTTTAGATTTTTAATTATTCATTTTGTAATCAAAAGAAGCTACTGGATGCAACGGACTGGGAACACAATAGAAGGAGATGGAAGTCAAATAGGAATCTTTTTCAGGGTTAGATCACTTGTCAAGTCATGACTTGAAAGACAAATAGTGCCGCACCCAACCCTCAAAGTGCAACTCAATAGTTCAACCCATAACATGAGAGGCTAGGATGTAGCACAAGGAAGGTGTGCTCCTAGCTCGGGATGCAACTTGAGCCACTAAGCCACAGCACTCCCCCAACTACAGTGCAACTAGAACCCTCATATCTCGGCCTCCTAAACTCGTGAAAATGGTCCCCCACTTGCTTTTGATCCAAGCTTTCCATTGTCCAGTAATCCAATCACTACCCATGTAAGACCCTAGTTTCATCTGGCCTACATTTCATATCCTAGATCTAGATTCATTTTACACAACTCTCATATCATCTTAGCTTAGTCTTAAATATTTGTACTCTCTTTACAAAAACTCCCATATTATTTTTATTGCCGTAAAAGAGAGAAGATTGGAGCTTTAAAAATGATGGCTCAATGAGCTTAAAGATTAGTAAGGCTTGTTTCTAACACCACAATGCCTATTCTTTTAGGTTTCATCTTTACTTTCTCTTTTGTAATTTCATTATTTATTGGTGAAGTTTTTGAACTAAGCTTGTATATATGTATTGTGTACGGTAGATCTATTTTACTTATTAGGATGTAGCTATTGTGAGCTGGATAATATATGCTTAATTGAAGTAGTGTTTACTTAAAGCTCTCTTGGTGCTCGTCACCATTTTTCTCTTACGTTCATTGTTGGTTTGTTGATTATGTGGCCGTAACTTGCAAGCCCATCATAGATCTAAGCATGTCTTGAAAGAACATGTTTAGGTTGGGCAAGAAAGAAAGAAGACCTAAGGGAGTAGTTAAGAGATAATCCAATTCCTTGTTATAATTAAAGGGAACTAATGCATAATACACCTATAAGCTATGAAATTAGAGTCAAAGCTCAATTGGTAGTTGGTGATGGCCACCACCTCTTATAGCCGCGACCTTGATGCCTGCTTGGAATTTTGTACGGGCTGCCACTCCCCATGGCTGTTTTTGATCCATTTGAGAAAAATAAATAGAAATCATCATTAGTTGATGTGGGGAATAATGACGGACCACTTGTAAAACTAGGTAATTTGCAGTGTACAACTTACTTCTTCTTTCATGTATTTATGGCGTAAAGTGTACATAAGGGATATATTAACAACAGAAGATAATTATACAAGATAATACTTATATGCACATGACAAGGCTTAGACTATATGGGGCTATCTTCTAGCTCAAGCAGCCTTTATCGCTAACATGCTCCCTCAATCTTAACTATCGTGGGTAAACATTAAGATTGTATCGAAAGTGTTCATGACTGAAAGAGGGCAGTGGCTTGGTGACCACGTCGGCTACTTGATCATTTGTAGAAATGAACCGAACATCCAAGTCTTTGCGAGCTATTTTCTCTTGAACAAAGTAAAAGTCCATTTTTATAAGTTTGGTGCGGGCATGGAATATAGGGTTCTTTGTAAGATCGATGGCCCTAAGCTTGTTGCACCATAACACAAGTGCCATAGGTAGAAAGATTCCAAGTTCAAATAAAAGAGCCTGTATCCAAATTACTTCAAATGTAGCATTCGCAAGTGACATATATTCAATTTTTGTACTTGATTGTGCCACTGTTTGTTGTTTGCGGGAGCTCCATGAAATCAGATTTGGTTTAAAGAACATTGTGTAGCCACTAGTTAAGCGACGATCATCGGGACATCCAACCCAATCAACATCAGAGAATGCACTCAAGGTATAGTCATTGGTTTGTATGAAGTAGAGTCCCATTGAAATAGTATGCTTGAGGTACCACAATATTCTTTTTACAACCGACCAATGAAGCCAAGTGAGGGAGTGCATGAACTGGCATATTCGATTGACAACGAATGAGATATCAAGACATGTGAGAGTAATGTATTGGAGTGCTCCAACAACATTCCTATATTCTGAAGGATCTTGCAATGGTGTGCCCCCTTTCTTGGACAATCTGTTGGTGGTGGAGAATGGAGTCGATATAGGCTTAGCATGAAGCATGCGTGCCTTGGTTAGAAGATCCATAATGTATTTCTGCCGTGACAAAACATAACCAAAAGTTGACATAACTACTTCTATCCCGAGACAGTAATGAAGATTGCCCAAGTCTTTAACTACAAAGTCCACTTGTAGCGACTTTAGTAATGCCGTTACAATAACCTGAGAAGAGCCTATAATTAAAATTTCATTAACATAAATGAGAATATATATCTTAACACCACTTTGGTTAAAGATGAACAATGATGCGTCAACCTTTGAAGCAATGAAGCCAAGTTCGGAAAGTCTACTGCTCAGTCGAGAATACTAAGGTCTAAGAGCTTGTTTGAGGCCATATAATGTTTTCTTCAACCTACAAACATAATGAGGAAACCGAGAATTAGTGTATCTAGGAGGTTGAGACATATAGACTTTTTCGTTGAGAAAGCCATGTAAAAAGGAATTTTGAATATCAATTTGCTTAATGCTCTAGCCCCAATAGATTGCAAGACTTAACAGAAGCACTACAAGGATGAGGAGTATTTGCTACGACAATTTCTTACGAAAAAAAGCGTAGGAAAATTATTCACAGGAAAACTGTCGGACAAAATATTATGTCCGACAGTTTTCATTCAATAAACTTCTGACACAAAAAAACGTAGGACAAATGTCAGAGTAAGAATGCGGGAAATAATGGCGCCAATTCGTCCGACGATTTTGATGCGAAATAAATGGGTAGGGACCACATATGCAGGAAAAGCATCTGATACGCTATCCGACGCTTTTCCTGCATTTTATTTTCCTACGCTTTTGAGACAAAAAAATATCCGACGGTTTTCCCTCAATTTTTTTTCCTACGGTTTTGAGACAAAAAAAGAGTAGGTGTCTTAAAAATGTAGGAATTTTAATCCTTCAATTTTCCTACAGTTTCTTTTTCCTACATATTTTTGACGTTATTTACTACAAATTTCCTACCCTATTCTTGCAGTTTAACTTTTCATATATACCTACGATATTGCTACAGATTTTGCTTATAAATACCTCCCCCCCTCTTCTCCAGCTCGTCCCAACCAGAATTTGTACATCCCCCTCTTCTCCAGCTCGTCCCAGCCACAATTTCTACATCCATTTTCACTTCCGCTTCAACATCTTCTTCAGCTCAATAGAGGTATTTAAAATTAATTTATAGATTAGTGATTTAACTGTTAATTATTTATTTGTTATAAGATATATTTATGTTGTTTTAGGTAGCTGACTTTAGAGGTTAGTGATTTAAATGGTAATTATTTATTTTTTATAAGATATACTTATGTTGTTTTAGGTAGCTGACTTATCACAGCATGTAGTTGCATAATAAGTATTTATTTATTATACCTTAGATTCTCCATCCATGATTGTGTTGATGACAAATATAATATTGGTCCGATTCAGATTGTTGGCAAACAAAATGTATTGGATTAAGTTATATTTGTAATTAACATAATCATGGATTGTCCAAGTTGGACAGTTGAAACTTGTATAAGCAGTATTTCAGTTAATGTGTTCCTGTCGTAGTAGCAGTTTGTGAAATTTGGTAGAGTATTTCCCAAATTGTTCCCGTCGTGTGTTTCTCAATAAGTTGATATTATTGAGAAACACTGTGAACGGGAACTGAAGGGAAATGCTGCCGAAATTTACATAAAATGCTACTAACATGGAACAGTTAAAATGGTTTACTGCTTATACAACTTTCAATGGAGTAGGGCCCTTACCTTAATGGAGTAGCTAGGTAGTTCAGTTATGGAAGGTTGACATGTATGCATGACATATATAAGTAATTCATTTACATTTTCATTATATTTATATTATATGAAATGTAATAAATATATTATGTATTTATGTTGAGGGTTTTTACTGTCTATTTTACAAGGGAACCAAAATGGCTGCTAATGGACGTGAGTGGATGTACCAGAGGACAGATACAGATGGATATATGAATTCTGCATTTATGGCTGGTGTTAATGAGTTTTTACAGTTTGCATTTAGTGGGAAGGAGTCAGAAATGATTAAATGCCCTTGTCGTAAATGTAATAACAGATTTTATAGAATAGAGCTGAAAGTGAGAGAGCATTTGTTTCGATATGGATTTACGCCAAACTATTACATATGGCACTGTCACAATGAACAATATGATAGCAATCTGCACAATTTCAATATGGCCCGTAGCTATTTTCCATCGCAGTTATATGGAGGGATAAGTGGAGAATCAAGTAGTGTAAATGCGTATGAACAGATGGTATGTGAATCAATGGGTCCGTTATCATCGAATGTAGGATCTGGAAATAGTGAAAGAATGTTGGTGGATGAAGAGTTTATCGATGCTGATGTCGAAGAAGCTGATAATGGCAGTGATAATAATGATAATGTGTTCGATGTGTCTGAAATGAGAGAGGGGTTACCTAATCCGACCGCACAACAATTTTATAATTTGTTGGATGATGCAAATGCACCGTTGTGGGATGGGTGCACTAAACAAACACGATTGTCTGCAATGACCCAATTGTTAAGTTGCAAAAGTGAGTTTAATATGACAGATCGTTGTTTCGATAGAGTACTGGAGCTTATGAAAGAAATGTTGCCTGAAAGTAATAAACTCCCATCCACCCTATATGATGCGAAACAACTCACAAAAGGACTTGGGTTGCCATATATAAAAATTCATGCATGTGAGAATAACTGTATGCTATTCTATCGGGAAGATGAGAAATTAACACATTGTCGTGAATGTGGAAGCAGTAGATATAAAGAAAGAGTAACCTCCGGAAGAAAGACGTTGATTCCCAAAAAATTGTTACGGTATCTACCAATAACAAGCAGGTTGAAGCGCTTGTACATGTCATCAAAAACAGCGACTCACATGACTTGGCATGCTTATAATAAATCATGCAATGATGGAAGTATGGGTCATCCATGTCAGTCTGAAGCGTGGCGTCACGTAGATCGAACATTCCCATCATTCGCTGATGAAATTAGAAATGTTAGGCTCGGATTGTGTACCGATGGATTTAACCCGAATAATGTTGTTGGTGGAACATACACGATATGGCCAATCTTTATAGTTGTTTACAATCTTCCGCCAGAATTGTGTATGAAAGAACCCTTCATCTTTATGACTCTCCTAATTCCTGGTCCTAGAGCACCAGGACGCAACATTGATGTATTTTTACGACCATTGATTGAGGAGCTCAAAACTTTATGGTCGGAAGGGGTTGTTACATGGGACAGTTATCGACAACAAAATTTTCTTATGAAGGCATGTTTATTATGGACAATTAATGATTTTCCTGCACTAGGAAACCTTTCAGGTTGGAGTACCCATGGTAAGCTTGCGTGCCCATATTGCATGGATGAAATTGACACATTTATGTTGAAGAAATGCAGAAAGCCATGTTGGTTTGATTGTCACAGGGTTTTTTTACCGCATAATCACACATTCCATTCGAATGTAACATCGTTCATCCCAGGGAAGAAGGTTAGTGCTGTCGCTACTCCATATAAGTCAGGTGAGGAAATACATGCTATGTTGGCTGGGTATTGTTTTCCTCCGTTTGGCTTTTCATATGATAAACACCGAGTTGCGGGGTTTGGAGAGTGGCATAATTGGTTAAAGCGGAGTATATTCTGGGAATTACCATACTGGAAGCATTTGCTAGTTTGCCATAATTTGGATGTCATGCATATTGAAAAAAATTGTTTCGAGAATATTTTTAATATTGTTATGGATATACGTGGGAAAACAAAAGATAACTTCAATTCTTGCCTTTCATTTCAGGAGTTAAAAAATATGCGGCGTGAACTACATTTACGAAATATTAGGGGGAAATTTGTAAAACCAAAAGTATCTTATACGCTGAGTCGGGAACATATAAGAGATGTTACTCTGTGGCTGAGAACGATAAAGATGCCTGATGGGTATGCCTCGAACTTGGGGCGTACGGTTAACTTGAGTGACGGTACATTCTATAACTTCAAGAGTCACGATTGTCATGTATTAATGCAGAGGTTGCTTCCTATTGCATTACGTGGGTATATGCCAGGTCCTATATGGGAAACGATTTCTGAGTTTTGCTCATTTTTCAGAACCTTATGCACAAGTAGGATTCGATTTGATGACATACAACAGTTGGAGCGGAATATAGTGGTTACCATATGTAAGCTAGAAAAGATATTCCCTCTTGCCTTTTTTGATTCGATGGAACATCTTGTTATCCACCTCCCTCATGAGGCAAAGTTGTGTGGTCTAGTTCAATTTCGATGGATGTATCCATTTGAAAGGTAATTTTTTAATTTCCATTCATATTTCTGTCAATAATTTTCATATATTATATGTCAATAATTTTCACATATTATATGTCATTAATTGTTACATTTTTTTAACTTGGCAAACTAATGCGGTTATTGAAGCGAAAGGCTAGAAATAAAGCTGCAATTGAAGGATCAATTGTGGAAGCGTACTTGGTCCAGGAAATGTCTACATTCTGTAGCCATTACTTTGAAGTAAATATTCCTACACGGTTAAACAGGGTCCCATGAAATGATGATATTGCTATTCCTGTGGCTGATGTCGAGGGTCAATTGTTATCTATCTTCAATACAAGATGTCGTAACATACCCAACTGCGGGCGACAACGCTTACTTGATCCCACTGAGAAACATCAAATGCATATCTACACATTGCACAACTGCAATGAGATTATACCGATTGTCAGGTGACATATATGTAAACAACTGTGAGGGTTTTTATATCAATCTGATTGCTTTAATTCATTATTGACTAGTTATCATTTCAGGCACTTTAACTCTTATATATCAACAAGATTTCCCCAATTAGGTGAAAGTGAATTACAAAGTTATCGAGATCAACATTTGACCGAATGGTTCTCATCATACGTGAGTTTCATGGCGTGATAATTTTTATGTTCCTAATTGTGTTCTGTTGAATATACTGTGCAATTATGTTATTATATTAACTTTATATTTTCAGGTTAACCATTTCAAGGATAAATTAGATCCTCGTATTGTACAATTAGCCCGTGGTCCTATTCGAGTGGCCATTTCATACAATGGATGTATTGTGAATGGTTTTCATTTCCACACACAATCCTATAGTAAAGACAAAATGACATAGAATTATGGTGTTTGCGTGAAGGGTGAGACATGGGGATCCAGTGGGTATGATTTTTATGGCCTTATTGATGAGATTATACGTATTGAGTACCACGGGAGTGGGAATGAAGTCATGACGCTGTTCAAATGTACTTGGTTTGATCCGACACGTGGTGTTCGAAGTTGCCCACGTACTGGTGTTGTTGACATTAAATGGAAGTCAAGATTATCACCACCTGAGCCGTTTATCTTTGCGACACAGGCTCAACAAGTTTACTACTGTGAGTACCCTAACAAGGCTCTTCATCAGTGGTGGCCGGTGGTTAAGACGAAGCCACGAGCTTTCATCGATTGTTCATCGAATAATTTTAGTATTCGATCTGAGGACAATGAGGAAATGTCTGATGAGCAAACATGTCAGTTAGAAACCACAGATGAGCCGTTCCAAGAAGTGATTTCAAGTGAAGTACCAATGGTAACAACTGATGGCATTGGCCTTGATGAGATTAACATACTTGTCGATACAACGTGTTATCCTGAAATCGTGCAACACATGGATCAGAACATCGAGGTCACACAAGCCGATGGGGATACATCAGATGATGAAGCATCGCTGGATAGTTTAGAGTCAGATGAAGGCGAGCATGTTTGATTAAGTGTAATTGTTCAAAACATCTGCATGTTTTATTTGAAATCGTAATATAATTACTTTGAATGCATTTATGTTTTGGATAGAAAAGAAAAAAAATTTATGAAATTTAATCATCACATATCTAATTACCTGTGTCGTTGAAATGAAAATAATTAACTTTTTTCCCACAAAAAATTATTGCATGCTATTAAAAAAATAATAATAATGTTAATAAATGGGTAAAATCCACCGGGGGTGACCTAGCTTATTTTTTTGTCCTAAACGGGTACCTTACCTTCAAATTGTCCTACCAAGGTACATCCTCTTATCGCGTGTCCTGTTTAACTACTTTCCGTTAATTTCAGAGTCCTAGACTTACGTGGCATAAAAAAAATTAAAATAAATCATTTCACATGGTCCTTTAATTTCGTATGGGAATGCGAATTTCACTCAAACCTCAATTCCCTCCCTAGTCCCTCCGCATCTTTACATCCTCCTTAGGCGCTGCAAGAAGGAAGCTACGGCGCTCGATCGAAATCCAAGATCTCTGTGAGAAATTGTTGGTCATTTGTAGAAGCAGCGTGGTTTTTGATCATGGAGGATTGCTTTCTCAAGAACACCAAGATCTGTCTCAGGCGTCCATGCGGATTTCACTGCATCAAGGCACCAGCGTGGTGATCATGGAGGATTTTCTTACAAGATCTGTCACTTTGGGAAGAATTGTGCGTTAAAGTCACGGAATCGATCGGATTCGAGGAATTTGACGATCGAAGGGACGAGAGAGTACATGGCGCCGAAGGTTTAGCTCTCCGGAGTGGTAACCCAGAAATGCGATGTCTACGCTTTTGGGGTGGTAATTTTGGAGTTGTTGAGTGGGAAGGAAGCGTTGAAGTATGAGGTTGATGAATCGAGAGACGATGCAATTTCTAAGTGATGGTCAGAGGGCAAAATGAGGTGGTAGTGAAGAGCAGCAGAGTCGAGACTGAGGAGAGGGATGAAAGAGATCATGACAAAAGTTTAGGGTTAGATTTATAATGTTAGGGTTTATAATTGTTGATAGAAAAAAAAATTAAAGGACCATAAGTGTTATTTTATAATTTATTTTAATATTTTTAATATCATGTAAGCAATTTCCGTTAGATATAACTCTGAAATTAATGAAAAGTAGTTAAACAAGACATGCGATAAGAAGTAAGGTATCTCGATAGGACAATTTGAAGATAAGGTACCCGTTTAGAACAAAAAAATAAGCTATGTGACCCCCGGTGGATTTTACCCGTTAATAAATTTGGGAGATTCAATCTGACCATATACATTAAATCTATATATTTAATTTCCAAATATAAATATTTTCATTTATTCATCAAGTAAAAAAGTTAAATAATTAACTTCCAACCATATAATTAGTTCATATATAAACACATTATAAATTATATATATATATATATTCCCTCTGTCCGACGGTTTTAAGTTAGTAATTAATAATCGTAGGAAAGATGTAGGAAAATATTACCTAGGGCAATGTGATGTGCGACGGTTTTGAGTTAATATTTAAAGTATGTCGAAAAACTGTAGGAAATGACAGACGTTTTTCACACATTTAAAAAATCGTAGGAAATATGTAGGACCATAATCACCTAGGGTAGCGCGTTATCCGACGGTTTTGAGTCAATATTTCAGTTAAGTAGTAAAACTGTAGGAAAATTAGATGTCATAAAAGCGTAGGAAATAAAGTAGCAAAACCGTAGGAGATTCGTAGGAAGGAAGGCAGGAAACCAATTACTGGCGGGAAATTCCATTTTTTAGTTTCCTACGCTTTTCATGCATTTCATATTTTTTGTAAGAAAACCGTAGGAAACTTTGCTACGGTTTTCCTACAGTTTTAAAAAGTGCAGGAAAATCGTAGGTCAAATTGGTAGCTGAATCGCCAGACCTTCCCTTTAAATTCGTGGGAGTTCTTTAGTTTTCACCACTCCATTCCTTCTATTCTGCGACGCCCTCTTCCAAACCCACTCCCTAAATCTCCTCCAGAGCTATTTAAACTAGGTATTTTTAATTTTTAAGTACTTTTTCATATATAATTAATGTTTGTTATTACATATAGTTGTTGTTTACATATATATATAATGCATGTATTGAATGTTAAGTTTTAAGAAGCTAGTTTTTATATTATATGTTTTAGGTAATTTTATATATGGTGTTAGTAATATGTATGTGGTTAGTTATAAAAAAAAATTTATGTGATAATGGTTACTTCTATTTGTACAACAGCATGTTACTATATATGTGGTTAATATAAAAAACGGTTAGTTCAATAATGTAAGAGTAATATTGTTATCACTTCAATAATGTTAATGTAAGCAGCGCAAGTTACAACAATAATGTTACTTCAGTAATGTAAGTATAATCTGCTAATGGTAGTTTAATAATTTAATTTTATAAATAAGTATATATCGAATAATTGGCCATTTTAAAAAGTGTTACTACACAAATGGTATTGAAATGATGGCAATTTCAAAATTAATGAGTTTACTAAAATAATGAAATTTAATATGTAAATGTTAGTGTAGTAATGGTCATTTATAAATAAAAGACTATGACGTAATGGTAATTTAGTATTACATATATATGTAATAAGCATGTTAAACTTTAATTTTAGGATGGTTCACCCCAGACAGTCTGGCTCGGGCAAAGGCCCGGCCAAGGACATACATGATCATCGGGGTCGACGACAGCCTGCTGTGACACCTACATAGGTGTCACAGACTGAGACTCAGACCCAGGTCCCAGATACCCAGGCTCAGACACCGGTGCCACAGACCCAGCCATAGACCCAGCTGCCATATACTCCGGTGCCACGACCTTATGTGCCCTATACGTTTGGTGCATCGAGCTCCGCATTTCAGCAATTTTGAGACACGCAGACTGATGCGTATTACCTGGATATGAGCGGAATATCCGGGTCATATAAGTACCAGCATGCAGGGATCGAGCAGCCCACATGGGATGTCGATCCTAATTCATTTCTTGATCCAGATGAGCTTGATATATCCACTCATCATCTACCTGGCCTACACCCGAGTCAGCATCAGCAGCAACCGTCTCAGCAGGGCCCGGCCACTGGCGGCCCAGCGGTTGCACCTGACACGTAGCCAGCTGCTGGGGCCCCATTACCTGGAGGGCGAGGCCCACGGGTAGTTAACTTACCACCACCTCCACCTCCACATGACCGTCCGCTCATTGTCCCTCGAAAGTAGGTATTACTGACTCTTACAAAGTTAATTTTAATATAATTATACGTTGTTCTTAGTTACATCAGTTTATATATATATATCTTACTATAATCATCATTTGTTACAGCTTACTCACTGATGACTCTGTTCATTCCACCGTAGCCTCTATTCATGTGAGGTTGTGGGACGAAAGTTCTATAGCTTGGTCACATGCATCTCGAGCTGCACGAGAGGAGCACATAACCACGTTAGAGGTAATTGGTTGTAATACATTTTTAAACAAGACTTTGTATATGGACTAATTCATAATTTCGTTTATTCTTTGTCAAATTGCAGAACTACTATAAATGGGACCCTAGAGACTTCGGTGCCATTCGCCAAATTGTCTTCGACTACTGTTCGCGGTCCGTGCGGAACCGCGTCTATCATTGGAGGTCTGTCGCGATTCAGAAGATCCCCAACTTCTTCGACAGCCCTGACAACAATTTATTGCGGCCACTTGTTCCACCCTACTACAGTCACCAGGTATGGAATCAATTATGTGACCAGTGGGAGCAGGAGCGATGGAAGAAGCTATCGGAGGTTGGTTCCCATGCCAAGCATATAGCGGATAGCTCAGGCCTTGTTCCAAAGCACACGATGGGCTCAATCCCAGGCGAGATGCACTGGGATCGTATGGTACCAACTTGGACCTTCCATACATTATAATTTTTTTATGATTTATTAATTACTTAAATTTTTAATGATATCTAAAATTGTGCAGACAAAAGCAAATGATGGAGTTGAGCCATCATTTGATGAGTGGTGGTCTCATACTCATAGGCGGAAGAAGACCGGGCAGCCCATCGATCTGATTTCACAGCAGCTGCAGGTAATAAATATTCATTTACCACTATAAACAATGTTTTAAAAGTATAATATTTGTCTTACTAACTCTAATTTCTTTTTCTTGTAGGATGGATATGCTCAGCGGATTCAAGAAAAATACCAGAATCCGGATGACCGCCCGCAGTTCGATGCAGACGTATGGAGCGAGGTACGAGGCCCACCAAAAAAAGGCCGACTACCGGGTGTTCCGCGTCGACTCGCTGATCCCCAGACCTTTGGACCAAATCGGGTATTTTTCATTCGTATTTAACTTTATTAATTATTTTTATCACTTTTACATTGCTAATTGCTACTCACAAAATTTTTTAGGCTCCACGTGCTGATTCGGCTGAGATTGCTCAGCTGAGGGCTGAGAACACCCAGCTACGGAGTGATTTTACGCGGTTACAGGCAGACGTTCGCACTCAGGTTCAGCGAGAGACCGAGGCTGCAATGAGCGCCATGCTTAACAGGTTGATCCAGCAGGGGATTATACCTGCATCGGCGCTCTCAGACGACCTACGGACCGGATCCTCCACTCAGCATCATGACGACGATCGTAGCCAGCGAGATGACGATGATCAGCCCGGCACTGCATCCCATTGATTTTATATTAGACCTTCAGTTCTTTGTAATTAACTTTTTCCTGTAAAATTTGATTACTTTTATGTATAGTAAATTTATTGACTACTTTGATCAATTGTTATATAATAATAATAATAATAATAATAATAATAATAATAATAATATTATTATTATTATTATTATTATTATTATTATTATTATTATATAATGCAATATAATATGTTTTTAATTTGTGTATAAATTAATTTAATAAAATCTTTAAATTGTCACAAAATCGTAGGAATAATATTCATGACAGAAAACCGTAGGAGATAGTACAGTCACAAAAACGTAGGACAAAGGGGTCAGAAAACCGTAGGACAAGGGGTGTCAGAAAACCGTAGGACAAGGGGTGTCAGAAAAACGTAGAACAAAGGGGTGTCAGAAAACCGTAGAACAAAGGGGTGTCACAAAAATGTAGGACAAATGGGTGTCACAAAACTGTAGGACAAATGGGTGTCACAAAACTGTAGGAATTAATGCATCTCAAAACCATCGGATATAATGGGGTCCACGGCCATCACAAAACCGTATGAGTGTTTTACGGTAATCCGACGGTTTTTATTTCCGACACTACTTTTTCCTACGGTTTTGATTGACGATTTTAATTGTAGGAAATACCTATTTCCTACGATTTTCCTATGATTTTCCTATGTTTTTTCCCGACTCAAATGCTCTATTTTCTTATAGTGAAGTCAAATGGTAGTTGGCTTAACAACATGACTATAGGTGTCATGGTAGTCAATGCATTGTTGTTGTTGAAACCCCTTAGCTACCATCCTTGCTTTATGTTGTTCTATTTTACCATTAGCTTTGCACTTTAATTTGAACACCCACTTACAGTCAATGATGTTCATGTCTTTTTGAGGATGAACAAGTGTCCAAGTATCATATTTTATGAGAACAGTGAACTCGTCATCCATGAATTTTTTCCATTTTGGTTGAGATAGTGCAACGCCAATGTTGGAATGCTCGACTTCATTTCCGGAAAGAACAATAACAACGAGAGCCCGAGAGAAAGGGTATCAGACAATGCCGTCGATGAATTGTTTAGGCTTGCTGATATTATCACGAAGACGAGTTCGCATTGGGTGACGGACTGGTTCAGCTGCGAAGGATGTTGGTTCAACTAGGGCATTAGAGCTGGATATGGCTACACTGTCTCTAGGTGAAAGTGATTCGACGCTATTATTTTTTAGTGAAGTTGGTTTAGTGTCGTTGATATTGCCAACTACAATTGGTGCGAGCTGAAGCACAGGTAGTGGAATACTTTGTTTTGGGGTGACAGTATGTTTTGAGCTTACATTCGAAACATGAGAAAACGGGAAAACCTTATCATCAAACACAACATCTCTTGAAATAAATATCTGTCCAGCAGGAATGTGAAGGCATTTGTAGTCCTTATACGAAGGGCTGTATCCAATGAATACACATTGTTTTGACCGATAATCAAATTTTCGTGAAGTGTAACCTTGGAGATGTGGCTAGCAAGTGCAACCAAACACCTTTAAGAACGAATAATTAGGTTTCCTTCCATGTAAGCACTCAAGAGGTGCCTTGTTATGAGTAACTTAACTAGGCAGGCGATTTATTAGAAAAACAGTAGTTAGGAAAGCATTATCCTAGAATTTTAACAGTATGTAAGTGTGAGCCAACAGTGACTTCCTTATTTCAACGATGTGGCAGTGCTTTCATTCAGCAAATCCATTTTGTTGATGCATGTAAGGGCATCATATGTGATGTTCAATACCTACTGAGGCAAAGAACGTATGAAGTCTTTGATACTCACTTCCTCCATTGGTCTAAACAGCTTTAATTTTCTTATTCAGTGTTCGTTCAACCTATTTCTGAAACTTGAGGAAAACATCAATTACTTCAGACTTACATACCAATGGATATATCCAGGTAAACTTACTAAAATCATCAATGAAAATTACATGGTAACAATAGCCATTAACTGATTTGGGTGCAAGGCCCCAGACATCCGAGTAAACAACTTTTAAAGGTTCTTGTGAAAAGAAATTAGACGAAAAAAATGGCAAATTGTGACTCTTTACTTGTCGACATGCGTCACAGGCTGGTGAGTCATTATTCTTAACAAATGGAAAATTACTTTGGAGAAGCACTTGGCGCATAACTTGATCAGCAGAATGCCCCAACCTTCTATGCCACTGATCTGTGCTGACACAGACTCCATGAAATGCAGAAGTATTGTGATAACCATCTCCTATTCTTAGAAACACGTAGAGCCCATTTTCACATGGCCCCTGTGTTAGCATTTTCTTTGTTGTTTGATCTTTAACAACAAAATGATCAACATAAAACTCAATAGAAACATCATTATCTTGAGTTAATTTGTTAACTGAAACAAGATTCTTCTTGATACTTGGAACATGAAGTATTTTTTTTAGATGCAAGGGTTTCAAATTAGTAGGAATTTTTTAAGAGCCAATGTGATGTATGAACAAACTTTCTCCATTGCCAACCTAAACTTGATCTAAGCCACTATATTTTTTTGTGAATGATAGATTATTAAAATCTGCTATAATGTGGTCATTGGCTCCTGAGTTTGTATACCAATTTGTGTCAATCTGATAAAGTGGAGTTGTTGCTACTGCTGCAACATGATTAGTGTCTCATTGATAGGAATGATCAAAATGACGAAAGCACTGAATCGCCACATGGACAGGTTTGTTATATACTTGGCATACCACTTGAAAGTTATTGCAATTACCTGAATTTTGCTAATAAGAAGGTTCTGGTCTTGACCTTCCTCGGCCTCTACCTCTACCACGATTGTTATTGTTGCGTCCATGGCCTCTTCGGTTAGAGAAAGGATTTCTGGTGGCTACGTTGATAGAGGTGATGCCTTCAGTGCTTGCTGATGACAAAGTTTTGTGTTGTTCCAAGCGTAGCTCATAACTAATGGATCATACTCTGAGTTGAGGCCTGCAAGGATATATGAAATGACCTTATAGTTTTGAAGTGGCTAACCTATGGCTGCCAAAGTGTTTGCAAGGCTTTTGACTTTCTAAAAGTAGTCAGCAACTGATAGGTCTTTCTTTATTTTCAATAGCTGGTATCGCATTTGCATAACATGAGCAGTTGATTGAGACTCAAACAATTTTGGTAAAACATTTTATACCTTATGGGCTATTGATAAATTGACAACATGTGCCAATATTTCTTTTGAAAGTGAAAATATTATAGCGTTCAAGACTATTTGATCCTGTTGGATCCAATTCTGAAAAGCTGGATTAGAGATCAACTTTGGGTTTTTTCCTCCATCTTCAGGATCAGGGATAGTTTCCGTTAAGCATGGAATGGTACCATCAACGTATCCCAGCAACTGTTGGCTTCTTAGGTACGGTAGGAGCTAAGCCTTCCAAAGGAGAAAGTTATCTCTGATAAGTCGAATATGGATTAGGTGGCTGAGGCTGACCGAAGGAGTTAGGAGAAGGCCAGGGGAGTTGTTTGAGTCGAAGGAGTTTTGTGGAGAAGATGAGGTTGAGGAGTTTTTGGCAGACATAATGACGTTGGTCTTTCAGGCTCTAATACCATGCAAAACTAGGTAATTTGCAGCGTACAACTTACTTCTTCTTTCATGTATTTATAGTGTAGAGTGTACATAATGGATATACTTACAACAGAAGATAATTATACAAGATAATACTTATATACACATGATAAGGCTTAAACTAGATGGGGCTATCTTCTAGCTCAAGCAACCTTTATCGCTAACACCACTAGGTAACGGTGGAAGAAAAAGGAAACAAAAAGAGTAAAACCAAATTAAGGAGATAGAGAATGAAAAATTATATTGAGTACGAAAGTTTTTATGATGAAGTGGCGAAGGAAGAACCGGTAAATGACAAAGAACTTGATGGTGGGAGAATAAGAATGAAAAGCACAAAAAGAATAGAGAGCACAAGGACTTTAGATGATTTTGAAGCAAATAATGACGTGGTAAAAAAAGAACAACAACAGAAGTATATTTATACCCCCACAAGGTTTCTTCACCTCTCATGTCTCGGTAATTGATATCCCACAATCATTAAGGTAGAGGAACGAGTCAACAACAAAGGGCTATATGACCCTTAATTGTCGTGATTTTTGTGTGCATGCAGGCATGACAAAGGTCACGTTAATTATGCATTGTTTCAATGCTAAGAGCCATTGCAAGAGCCCATCCCGCTTTCCTAAAGGGGAGCGGGACATGTTGTAACCATTTTGGGCCTAACCTGCTATGGTTCGATATTCAGATTCAGCCCACACAAGAGACTAGTTCACAAAAAATCCTAATCTAGGAAGAGTCCTAATTAAAGGAGATATATTAATAGGAAAGAATCTCCGGGGTTAGGAGAATCCCCCCAACAACTACACTCCTAAGGGGCCATGATTCAACACTGTTAAGGGAGCCATGATTCAACGCCCATGTCTATAAAAGAGGATCCCATGGTATATATTCAAGCATGCACTCTATACTACCCTAAATTCGTATCTACTTCGCTCATTATTTAAGGAGTCAACTTAATTGTCAAGAGATTTTCTCTAATGTTGTTTTTAATCGCAGGTTCTCAAAGTTTAGCTAGTTAAGAATCCGATTCAACCACTCTTAATATTGGTAGTTTGACTATCATGGTCCAGTATAGCTCCTCACTGCCACAAACCAAAACCTTACCTGGCATTCAAAACTTGTTTTAGTTATTATATGAGGTCCGTGATTCAATTTGTCACTTCCATCTTGGCCGTCTTCCAATGTACCTAAAAAATAAAAGAAAAGGAAAAAAATCCAATTTTAAGAAGTAAAAAATCCAACTTTTAGAAGGTACAGGTTTGAGACTCATTCATGGTACATCCATGAAATTACACCCCCACGATACAATCCACATTTTAAGAAACTGTTTATGGGACAGATACAGTAGAATGATGAGTTTAGCTTGGTAACAGTCTGTGACAAGCAAATCCTAGCCATTCCCAGCAGGTAGGCCTCCCAGTTGACTGAAGCCATATGTCCTGCGGACGGTTGGGATCGATCTGCGAGTCCCTGGGTCCGTCACCTCATGATAGATAATTGCATTTTGCTCTTTGGCAATTAACAGAGCAATGCATCCGCCTTGTAAAACAAAGCTAGTCCCTCTTCTTCCTTTTTTTTTTTTGTTTTTTGTTTTCCCTCTCATTATTTACAAAAGAGCAAAGAACCAATCCAAACCTAGAGCAGCATTTGCTTGTTGCAGAAGCATGAGTATTTGGAGAATCCAAGATCAGCTATATGGTGATGAGCTATTCTGCCTAACCACTAAACATTAGGCCTCAGCTCAATTCCTTCAATAAGAAGGCTATCCTTCGCACTGTTGTCTATCGTTGCGCTGCAAGATACTGGGCCATCATCCCCATGCTCATTAAAGAAATCACCCATCTTTACCTCCATCCAACCATCCTGTCTCAATTGGACAAACTGCTGCACATTTGCAGGTGGTTCTAGGAACACTCGATATATTCTTGCTTCCCCAGTTCCAACACTCACACACAATTGAATAGGGCTTTCTCTGAATCCATCTCCGGGTTTAATAATTCTATACACCAGGTATGCAGTATAAGTTGTTCGAGAGGATAAAATTTTGGATGATATTTCACCTTTCACCTCAACGCACCACCGAAGCTTGATTTCAGCCACTACTGAAAACCTGTTAATGCAGTATATTAATGATTCTAATGATGAAATCCAGGCATCATGAAGAGGAATGATACCACAAGGCAGATTTCAGCATCTGCAATATTTTCCCAGATCATGTTGTCCTCGGAAAGCACAAAAAATACACAAACTAATTGTTGGATATTAAGCTACACTGCAACATGGGTAAGAATGAAAATGCGAGGTTTAGTATAATTCTAGCTAACAAACCTAGACTCTGGAGATGATTGCTATCTCCAGCATTGAGGTAAGCAAAACAAAACTAATTGTCGATATTAAGCTACACTACAACATGAGAAAGAATAAAAATACGAAGTTTAGTATAAGTCGAGGCAACAAACCTAGACTCTGGAGAAGATTGCAACCTCCAGCGTTGAGGTCTATCTCCCCGTGCAATTGAAAATGCCCGTTTAATTGAAAGTGCTCTTGCGCTTAGCATGTAACATTTTTTCCCACTATGTCTCTCCAGTTGAAAGCTCTGAAAAACCACTTCTTAGCATCAATAAATAATCCACACACATCGACTATGGCTTAGATTGAGAGACAAACCAACATAAAACAGAAGATACACATCTGAAAGACAAAACCCCATCTAAACATCATCAGACGCTTTCTTTTTTCAGAGGAAGATGTCTCTCATGCTCATGCAAACCATCACTTGAAAACTAATGACCAGGAACTCAGCCTAAATCATAATTACACTTCCAACAATCAAATCTTCCCTCCCAAAAAAGGCATCACGTGCCCAGTTATTAGCGTCTAACAGCATCGCAACCACAAATCCTATTTGCTACATATTGCTACATAACAAGAATACAACATTAAATTCATCTAACTAAACATTTCAAGAATCATTATATTACATATACAAGTAATAATCTGATGATGATCAAAATCAAGCAATCTCCAAGAAAGACCTTTTCTTGCAGATTGGTGACCCGAAGTCAAAACCAATTACCAAAAGAACCAATTTCCTCCATGATATGAATCAAGCAACGAAAACCGTAGAGCTAAATATCTAAACCTTACCATATTACCGTCTTCGATAAGAACAGGGCAATCGCAGAGATGCAGATAGAGACGCTTCTTGGTCAAGCTCAGCAACGAGGAGGAGGAAGACGATCTGGCGACGATGCTCTCGCAATCGGGCGGCAGAAACTTCTCCCAGGCGCCGTCGGAATCCGCCGCCGACCTGAAGAACAGGGAAACGAGGGCCGATCTGCAGGCATCTCGAGGCGAGGTGAGGGAGATGATGAAGGACAAGCACTCTTCCGGCAATCCAAGGATCGAGCCAAATCCATTTCGCGCTCTCGTTGTTTTTAGCTTAATTGGCGTCATGTCGCATCTTTCTCCTGGAAATTTCGAATCGGCGACGATGAGACTGGTCTCGATTGAGTAAAAAAGACGCACAATAATCTAGAACTTTTCGCTTTCTTCGAAGCAATCGAACCAAACGTTGCAGAAGCTTTTTTTTTTTTTTTTGGTGAAAAAAGAAATTGACCAAACCCTGCAACTTGTTTATTTATAAGAAAAAGGAATTATGAACATATTGCCCTTAAACTGTGTAATATTTTACACCTTGGTCCTTAACCTAAAAATTATTTTAAAATAATCCAAAACTAACATATGTTGCATTCCATCCTCCCACCAACTTGGTCCATTGACGACAGGAAACTAGTATGGCTTCCTAGTGAGGTGAAAAACTATAAAAAATGGCAATAGTGCAATCTATATTGTTCAAGATGTGAAGATCACAAGGGGATGAATGAGTTATATATAGGTAGTTAGAAACCCTAAGCTCCACCATTCTTCTTTTTCCTTTTTGGAACTCAATTGGTCTCCTAATGATTTTATATCCAAATGATGCGGCATATTGGGGGACTACATGGCAAAAAGATGGGGGGATGAAGTGACCATTGAACTCCTTGGTAATCAAGGTAAATTCCTTCTTTTCTACTCAACATTGTCTTTTGAAATCAACAATTGATTCTCAAATGCTTAACTATTAATTAGGGTAAGTAATTATTATTACAGTTTCAGGATGCTTTGACTTCATGTCTTGACCTCGGAACCAACGAGTTAAGTCTTGAACCATGTTTGACAAAGATACTTGCCGAAAGATACTCCGACGCTCAAATAAGTATGGTTTCAATGTAAGAGCTCCAATGAAAGGATTCATAGCCTCATTTATGAATAGTGATGCCTTTATATAGGCCTTGAAGTAAAAGTCCTCTACAATAAACGAGGTGGTGGATCTTCATAGCTTAGTAGTCATTGGATCAAAAGGACAACTATCCCTTGTTGGATCTACTTTGTGTTTATCCTTTTATGAGTGTAAGTTGCCAGGCTTGAAAGCTCAATATGAATTATGAGGCTCAATTCTTTTGAGTATGAGTATTATCGAGGTTCATGTGAATTGGGGTTGAGAGTTATACATCTCTTGTTTTTTATGGACATGTAGTTTGTACTTTGTAAACTATGGCCAGAGTCATCATGGATGTCATTCAATTGAATGCCAATCTCTGACCATCAGTTTTGATGGAAGATAGAGGGATGAAAATGCAAATTATATGGTAATCTAAGGACAACCATGCAATATTTTGTAGTTTGAGGATAAAAATGAAATTATAGTGCTTAATTTAAGGATAATCTATAGGGTTAATTATAGTTTGTCCCCTGAAGTTTTGGTGAAATACACTTTGCCCTTTCTGTTTAAAAAATATACATTTTACTCATTGCATTTTTAATACAGTTCAACAGCAACTTCTGAAATATTAATTTAGACTGTAGATTTTTCATTTTCAAGTAATTTCAATATGTATAGTATTTTTTTAATAATTAATTGAAATTTAAAAAATATTTTTTAAAAAACTAAAAGAAATATAAAAAGAAAAAATTGATAATTTAAAATGTTCATTAATTGTAAAAAAATGTCATACTGATTGAAATTACTGGAAGATAATTACTATAATGTCTAAATTAAGATTTTAGAAGTTATTGTTAGATTGTATTAAAAAATGTAGAGGTAAAGTGTAAATTTCTTAAATATGAGTGAAAATGTGTAATTTCACTTAAACCTCAGGAAACAAATTGTAATATCCCTAATATATAAAATGTATCCATAAAGAAAAAGGAAGAAATAGAAATATTTTCCTTGTTTTGGCTTTTATCAAAACTAGTTTATATACTCAGCGTTGCCACGGGATTTGAAGTTATATAATAGTACCACAAAATAATACATATTTAAAAGCTAGTTAATTACAACTTGTCCCAAAGTTTAGGTAATATTACACTTTGCCCCATTCTGTTTTATAAATATACACTTTGCCTTTGTCTTCTTTGCACTGTCTGATAGTAATTTTTTAAATCTTTATTTAAATTGTATGTTTCTCATCTCTCAATAATTTCAGTTCGGATAAGACTATTTTTATAGTTAATGAATATTTTAAATTATTATTTTTTTACTTATGTAAATGTAAAACAGTTTTTAAGGGTGTAAAATGTAAGGCATGGGCAAAATGTATATTTCTAAAATAGGAGGGGCAAAGTCTAATATTATCTAAACCTTGATGGATAAATTGTAATTAACCCTAAAAAGCTATACAAATATTATTAAGAAAATCATTATAAAAAAAATCTAAAGTGTATCAATTTATCATACTCACTCAATCCCATTTTTTATAATGTATTTCTTTGGGTACATGAATTAAAATATATATAATTTATGTTATTCTTTTCATTTTTACCCCTGAAATTAAAAAAAAAATGAGTTTTTGGGTTATGTATAATGAGAATTTAAATGATGATTAGAAAAAGTAAAGACTTTTTTTGAACTTTTTTTGCAGTTTTTTAGTTTTGTGGGAGAGTGTTTAACTGATGATTCTAAGGTAAATTAGACAATAAAAATTTTTCAAAAAAAGAAACAATTTATCATTTTTTGGACAACCAAAAAAGAATATTTATCATCCTTTTTAAGATAGAATAAGTAATGTGTTATTCTCCAAAAAAATTAAAATAGAAAATACTCAGCATTGTCATAGGTCTGAGAAGTTTAAAATAGAAAATAATGTAAATATCAATTTAAAAAGTCAATCAGAATGTTATTCACCACAATTAAGGCTTTACAAGTAAAAATAGATCTGTCAAATATACCTAATGAACATAATAAATAGTAGGCATACCCAGCTACATATATATTTTCAACATTATGCGATGGAAGCTTAAATCAATATATCATTTTTTGAAATACATGACTATACCACAGTTATAAAGATGGGAATAATGTAATAATCGGTTCAAGAAAATCTATAAGAATGAATGATTTTGAACACTTTATAACTAAAATAAACTTAATATAGATATAGGTTTTGAGATAATAAGTGAAGTTTGAAAAAAAAAAAAGGAGTATGCATGCGTAAGCATTGCCACAGGGCTGCGGGACTATAACATAAGATATGATTACATGCCAAATTGCATTTACATAAACAACTGCATTAGCATTTTTGTTTTGTTATGTTACAAACAAAGTAGGTGACTATAATAGAAGGATAAACAATATTATCTAGAGCTATTAAGGGCTAAAATTAAGATGATTACAGAAAGACTATGCTCAATGCAAGACCACAATAGTTACCTACCAAAAGCAATAGAAAATGCAGTGCGGGGGATAATAGAGATAAGAAAAACGTTAGGAATTACAATGAAGAACTAAAAAAAAAAAACAGAGAAGGAAAGATGAATTAATGTAGAATAAAAAAATGAACATAAAAATTTGAACATACCTGGTTTAATTTGCCACATACAGAATTCCAAATTGCATTGAGTGTGATAGAATAACATATATTTCATTGCTAAGTAAATACTATTGAGAAATCTATTTTCATTAAAACTAAAATTTAAAAAGTGCCAACCTGATCACAATATGGTCTTGAGTGTCATCAACAAATATAACTATTAATGTTGCACATTTATATTGAAATCACAAAAATTCAAGTGAACAAATCGCCATCTTCCGCATACTTTATTTGAGGCTGGTCTAGATTCAGTGTAATACTATATATGTTGTAATATTATAGTAAAATTGAAAATAAAAAAATAATGTAATATCTAGTTTAAATAAAATAATCGATAAAAATGTTAACCGCAATGAAACTTTACAAGCAGAAAATAAACCGAAGCTAATATATGCCTTAAATTAATAATGATTATAGTATTAATTAATAATATTAGAGTTTTAAATTAATAATAATTTTTGTAAGTTAAATTAATAAAAATTTTAATAATATTTTTTTAATATAGCTCATAATAGTAAGAAAACAGATGCAAAAGATCTTGACTGATTATAGAGAGATGCAAAAGAGAGGTGGGCAAAGAGAGTGGTTAAAAATTAAGTGGCTGTTGTGTTTAAAAATGAGGAATTGGAAGCAGGTAATAAGATAATTAGGGATTATATTACTAATCCTTTAATTTTTGAACAAAACAAAATAAATGGAAATTAATAGTACAATCTCTTTGTTATCAATATTATTTCGAAATATATCATTTCTAATACTGTTTTCAATTAATTCTAAATATACCATTTACAAGAAGATGACATTACCCCTAAAAAAGTCCCATTTTATATATTGATATTGATAGTAGATTAAATTATATCGTAACAACTAAACTGGTAAGTTTTATTCTCTTGGTACCAGAAGAATGGTAAATCACTTTTTGTATGAGATAAATTAATATAATATTATTATAATTAAATTTTATGATAAAAAATTATTTAGGAAATTGATTTAATTATTTCTGGCCACATTAATTAAAAATTCAAGATTTAGCAAAATCAAGATTAATATGAATTTAATCCTGTATTTATCTATCTAAATTTAAAATTTAAACATAAGTCAACAATTGCAGCTTTGACTGCTACATGTCATCATTGTATTGTATTAGAAGATCAGGGATATATTCAGTAAATCGTATGTAAAAAATTTGTAGTTAACTTACTAAAAAAGGAAAGCATGCCACACGTCAACTCCATAATCGCTTTCATTAAGGAAAAGACATAAACACCCTTGGATGTATCGTACTATATATATATATATATATATAGACCTTCTCTTTTAATAAAAAACTAACGTTTAATTTTGTATGAGAATAGAAATGCTCCCGGGGTGCAGAAACTCAGGGAAATACTTTTTTAAGTACTAAAACCTATCATTTTTTTTTGAATCCTAAAATTTTTAGAATTAGTCCTAAAATTTTGATAAAACTGTTTCTTCTATATTTATTGAAAGATAATTAATGAATAGGAATATACTTTACAGGTAAGTAAAATTGATAATTTACATGGCCGTAAAATTAAGAAAAATAATATTTAATAATTTAAATTTATTGAAATATAGTTATATAATATTTTAAATTATAATTTTTAAAAACAATTGATTTAAAAAATAATTAATTTTAAGACTAACTATTTATCATTGCAAAGTTTAAGGACTCAATCAGAATAATGAAAAATTTTAGAAACTGAAGTAGAAAATTATGTTATGTTTTAGGACTAAAAATGTCCTTTCTCCGGAAACCTCTCAAAGGGTATGGTTATAGTTACAATCAAATACTTGTCGTCCAAAAGTTTTGCTTTTGGGAGTTGTAGCTTGTATTTGGCAAGGAGTGAGTGGCCAGCTCAAATTGCACAATTAATGCTTCCGCGTTCCGCCTGCCTTTTTGTTCTTCCGAAGCAGAACTTCAGGCTCTGCTAGAAGCGACAACAGCAATCGGCAACTTGTGTACTCAAATGCCACCTTCCTCTCAGATTGGTTGCAGGTATTTCATATACTTACACTCTAATTAAATTTTAAATAATTTATTTTTATTTTTATATTTTTTTATCTGTAACTAATTTTAATTAAAAACTGATATTATATAGGTGTAATAATTCATTGAAAATATAATTTTTATAAAATCTTATAAAATTTTTATAAAATTTTCTAATTTTAGGTATTAAAAAAAATTATAAAAAATTTAATAAAATCATAAAAATTTACTTTCAAATAAATTATTAAATTTATATAATATTAATTTTAAAATAAAATTAATTTTACATAAAAAAATATAATAATAATAATAAATCAGTTAACTTAAATTAAAATAAATTGATGCTAGAGCAATCCTTTTATCGCCACAGATTAAGCATATGTTCATCTAATCACATCGACGTTCGAGACTGCATCAAGATGCAGCTCCTCACCATATTGTTGCTTCATTTCTTCCGTAGCTTTGTTTCCTTTTTTACTCTTTTTTATTTCTGATAAAAAAAAACGTTTTATCTTTTCCTTTGGCTTTAGTCTGATGTTGGTCAAAAGCTAATTTTATGTGGAATGTTGAATACGTGGTGAAAAGACATTTCACCCTTAGATAGATAGAGGCAATGTTTACCCTCTTGGGGGGGGGGGGGGGGTGGGGGGGGGGGTGGGGGGGGGGGGGGGGCGGGGGGGGGGGGGGTGGGGGGGGGGGGGGGGGGGGTGGGGGGTGGGGGGGGGGGGGGGGGGGGGGGGGGGGGGGGTGGGGGGGGGGGGGGGGGGGGGGGTGGGGGGGGGGGGGGGGGGGGGGGGGGGGGGCGGGGGGCGGGGGGGGGGGGGGGGGGGGGGGGGGGGGGGGGGGGGGTTGGGGGGGGGGGGGGGGGGTCCGGGTGGCGGGGGGGGGGGTGGGGGGTGGGGGGGGGGGGGGGGGTGGGGGGGGGTTTGTTTGGGGGGCCGGGGTGCGTGTCCAATGTTTACCCTCTTGGAGGCATGTGTTTAGCTCCTGAACTTACTCAATTTGAATGAGTTGGCCCGCAATTTAACCCTCAGCAAGTATTAGCTTTTAAGTTTTAAAAAATTATGTAAGTTAGTTCATTTACTTGGATATATTAATAAAAAAATTACAAAAGTCCTCACGGTCTTCTTAAATGATTTTAAAAGAAGTACTGTTGTGTCAAAATAATTCAAATATCCTATCTCCTATCTTAATATCCAAACCTCCTCATCTAGCTGCTATTATTCTTTTGCCTTTCTTCGCTTCCTTTTTTCGGCTTAACTTCACCCACATACCTAGAAGGAAGATACAACTAGTTCTACTTGTTAAAAAAAGAAAACCAAAACTAGCTCTGATATGGATTATGGACTAAGGTATATAAATATTGTTAATTATACATTTGAAACGAGGTCGAAAGGAAAGGGTGTGAATTTTCATAGATCTTTTTTAGTTGAACATGCGGACCCAAACTTAATCATAATTATTGAACTAATACTTTCTTTTTCATTGCATAAGAACGGTGCCACCGGTGCTTGTAATTTTTAGAAGTTGTCACCTCCTTTTGTCTTCTCAAATTGAGGTTCATTTCTCATGGCGATCCAACTTCTGAATCTGAGGCAAACTCTCCTAGTTCAAGTACAAATTATGCAAGGTTTCATCACTTTTTTTCTGAATTTTTTTCAGACACTTGTCACTGATCGTTTTCGATTTCGAGTCCGGCCTGTCCTAAGTTGCAGGTGTTGTTGTTTTTTTTTTTCTCCCAGCCCTCTCTCTTTTGTCACAGTACTAGAGGACAAATGTGTGACTTGTTCTTAACTTGTTGCTTTTTTTTATTTTTAGTATTTTAATATTTTTCCTCCTGGGAGGTTGAAATTGAGCCAAAACAAAGGGATGGAAGTAAAGATAGGTGAGGAAGAGCTGCAACTTGATACTTTTAAACTAACAGTACTTTTTGTGCCAGACTAAAAAATACCGTAGGGGCTCTTGTAATATTTCCATCAATATGTTTGATCTAATGGAATAACTTTTTTAGTTTTCCAAAGTTCAAGGGCTAATAATTATGGAATATTGAATTGTTGACCAACTTGTGTGAGTTAGCTAGGTTTATGGACCAAATAGAAAGTTTGATCATATTTTGCTTGGCCAATATTTTACCCTCAAGTGCAACTGTGTTCATAAAGTATGAGATGGATAAAGTATTATTTAGTTTAAGATAAAACAATTTTAATTAGTTTAAGAATTTTGGGTTAAGAGGACAAACTTAAGGCATTTTAATATAAAATTTCCTCTTTCTGTTCCACTTTCTTTGCTATATTTGATTTTTTTTAACTAGTTTGACTTGAATTTATTTATATTATTATTTATTAAAAAAATAAATTTAGAATTATAGGTTTTAATTTATTATTCATATATAAAGGTTTTTCATTTATATGCTAAAATGTTGAAAATAAAAAATTATAAATTAATTATTGAAAAGTAAATAATGCAAAAAATTTGAGACGAAGAGAATATATAAGAATAAATTTATTTAAACTACATGAAAAAATATTAAAATTATAATTTGAGTCTTCATGGTTAAAACATGTTAAAATTTATTAATATTTATCTCCACAATCATGTAGCAATTTGAAGCATCCACTCCATATTATATCATGAGCTTCCCCATCTATTAAAAATAGTTAAGATTTAAGAAAATATATATGGTTTAAAGTTATAGTCTAAAAAGGTTAAATATATACTTTATGAAATTTAAGTCGTCTTCGCCTTTCTTTTATCAAGTAGAAATAAGACTAAAAGATAAAAAGGAACTAATGAAAATAAAGGTTGGACGGCTTGGAGATTGGAGAAGTAGAAAATAATTGCAACTTTCAACTTACAAATAGCTGTTGTGAGTGATTTGTAGTTAGGTAGTGACTGTTAATTGTTGGATATGAGGTGCGGATTAGTGATAGAGATTTTAACATGAGAAAGATAAAATGGAGAGAGAAAGAGAGAGAGAGAGAGAGAGAGAGAGTGATGTTTGAAGGTAAACTTTTTAAAATATGTTTTTAAGATCTTTTGATACACATGAGATTATAAACTTTTACATGAAAAAAAGTTAAAAGAAATTTTTTTATACTTTTTTTACTATTTATCCTGCGGTATATATTTTTTATTTTTTAATTTTATAAAATATTTCAGAAAATATATATGGTATGAAAATATTAGGGGCGAGACAGGCCTAGCTCCTCCCTGTCTCCAACCCTGCTAACAGGAAGCTTCTTTTTTTGTCATGATCAATAGCGAAACTTGAGTCTTTGAAAAAAGAAAAGAAGAAGTTGCATACTCTGTTGAAGAATGGGAAGAGAAGGCTGGACGCGATTGAACGATGTTTGAAGAAGCGTAAATGGTGGCCTTGAAAGCTAGAACTGCGGGCTTGAGGCCCAAATTATGAATAAAAAGGGAAAATTACAAAACTTCCATGTGATTTAGTCCAACATACATATTGTCTCCTCTATTTTAAAAAACCTACACTTTATCTCTTATTTCCTTTACAGTGTCCAAATGCGACTTCTGAAATCCTAATTTAAACTATTTGATAATTATATTTCAATAACTTCCAGATTTTTGATATTTTCTCATTGCTAACCGACCTTCAAAAGATACTAATATGGATTTATAAGAAGGAAAATGTATTTATAGAAAGGAAAAATTGAACATTTAAAATATCTATTAATTATAAAAAAATTTAAAAGATTGAAATTATTGGAAGATGATCATTATATAGTTTAAATACAGTTTCAGAAGTTATTATCGGACAGTATAAAAAACGTAGAGGCTAAATTATAGATTTTTAAAAATAAATTAGATAAACTGTAGGTTAGGGCATACTTAGAAGATAATTGTAAGTTTCCCAAATAAAAAAAGTGGTAATGTTTCCCATGAATTAGTAGAGAGCGGTAAAATCATATATATAATCATCTTTCGAATTGGTTGTCAGCAGTTCTTGGTTCTGATCTTTATTAATGTCCATTGTTGGATTTAGATTTAAAAAAACAGCAATATTACTCAAAAGATTCCACCAGTAATCTCGCCACGACCCAGAAACCAAAAGCAGTTGGATGAATATCACTATCAAGGTGTTAAATATTGTTACCATTAGGTATATCGTATCATGAATTTTTAAAGTATATTGCATGATATAATACGCTGCATACTATTACTGTTTTCACAAAAAAAAAATGTTAGAATATTATTTTAAGATGACATAATTTATTTAATAATTTATTTTTACACATTTTATATGTATTCTGATTTTTCTCATCATAATTTGTCAAATATAAATAAAATATATATGATAAAAAATATTTAGTTGGGATAACATGCACCAGAAATTCAATTGGGGGATATTGTTCAACATCACAGGGCCTTTAAGCTGCTACCATCCATTAAAATTTTATATTAATTAAGAAAAGTAACAAAAAAAATAAAAGTAAATGTTTATTTTTATGATATGTGTATTATTTATATTTTAATTTTTTATATATTTATGATTTTTTTTATGTAAAATGGAAAAAAAATAGCTGTAAAAAATAAAATACCGCAGTATGTACCACACGGTATTTGTGATATATTGCGGTTTTTTGATAAAATGCATACAAAAAGTAAGTGGTATGCGGTAAGTGGTATACCGTGAAATACTGCACGGTAAAATGACAAACGCAAAAACATTTGTACCACATACCTATGATAAACGGTATACCACGGTATTTAACATTATATCGGGCACTCACTTCCCAAACAAAATAGTACACCCTTTAAAGTATGAAGACAAATTGAATCAAGAACTTACAGTTGGAATAAAAAAAATAACGACTTGTGCTGGTGATGCAAACAAGGTGGATGTAGGTATGGATGTGATAAAAAATTGTGCCAAGAGGGCCAGTGCGATGGCGTGGGCATTGACATATTGTTAACATGTATAAATTTATGATCAATATTAGAAAGCATCAAACAATATTATATATAAGCTCATAAAATTTGAAAGTCTACAATAATTTAGTTTAATTCAAAAATTTATAACTCAAAATCTAACATGACGTTCATTTAAATCTTTAAATACATATATAGGATCTTAGCTTCACAGATTAGTGCACCTTATTTACAATTTAAGCGAGTAATTGATAGAAAAACTAATAATTAGAGGAAAAGAAAGAAAAATTTAGAAAACACCCAACCTGCCAGGTCATCGTTGCTTTTCCAAAAACTCAACAAGAATGCAAAGATGGACAGATGGTGATCGGTGATAGAGAAAAGAAGCTATGTCGCCATCAGCGGGCTAATATCTCATCGCTAAAGTTTCTGTGGAAATAGATGTGAGGCAAAGAGATAAATTGAGCCTAGTTCACTTGTCGTTCATGTGTTTCTTCCCTACAGAGCTCTACTGAAGTTTTCGATTTGTGTTGCAAAGGAGAAGAAAGTTTTTGTTAAAACATTTAAAAAAGATAAAATCCACTAAAGCTTATCATTAATTTTACAATTTACAAATAAGTACCTAACTTTAAAACCTTTATAATTTTATATTATATTAACTAATAATAATAAAAAAAATTTTGAAAAATCTAGGGGGCGCGGCAGCCTCTCCCCATCCTTACATAGCTCCATCCTTGGATGCAGGATTGACGAAAGGAGTAAAGCTGTAGCGCCTTGAATCAACAATCTTAAGTACTAAAAAACCAAAAACCCTAGAAATATGATGTGTAAATCAAGCAGACTTTTGTTGAGATTTTCAAAAAGAAAAAAAAAAGAAAACAAGAGTAAGTTAGTTGGGATAACTGAGAATGTTTTCAAAAGGAAAAAAAAATTATGCAGTATGAAAAGTAATGGTAATGTGATGCAGAAAAAACCTTGGCATGATTAATTGCACAGATGGAAGAAATAGTAAATACAAGGACGAAGACCAAGATGACGGCCAGAATGAATAAAACCACAGATTGTTGGGCCTGATGAGTAATGATGAGCAAGGATGAGTAGACATTGACTAATGCAGACTATTAAATGGAAAAATTACATATACAATATCACAATGGCCCCATTTGGTATTGGCGTCAATGATTAATATTAAAATTTTAGAAAAACTACATAAGTGTAACTTTTAACTTTTATTCTCAACAGTTTCATCTCTATCATTGATAAATTTTTTAAAACTTTGCCACTAATCATAAAGTTGTGCTAAAAAGGAACCAATATTGAATCAAAAGCTTAACGAGATTTGATAGATTTGAGATTACGAACAAAAGGCACTTACCATGTACTCCAATACCTCCTAAAGGAATTTTAAACAAGAATAATGTTGATCTTAGATATTTTTGAATAATAGCTGATAGTTGACAAGGTTATTTGGTCCAAGCCTAGTAGCTTGTGGTGAATGGAGATCCTACGGACAAAGACAATATCAGAGCCCCAAGATATTTTCTTGGGGAAACCCTCAGCGGTCAAGTTAGTCCCTGGTGAGAAGAGAAGTGAAGAATATCCGGTAGAAATCTTATATCTTAGGATTGGCAAATAAGATGGGCTTATATAGTTGAAGGAAGATCTGAGAGGATCGTTTCTAGGTGAAAGTCTCTTGGTTAATCCCATAATTTTGGGATTTTTTTCCTTCTTGGGTGGATTGCTTGTTTGGCCCATTAGGCCATTTAACTGACCTGTTTATTGTGGATTTGTCCGTTGTGGGTCTGACATTGGGCATGTGCTCTACTAATAACTCTCCTCTTTTAAGAAAATATGGGCTGGGACTCAGAATTTTCTAAATTAAACTGAAATGCTGTCGTATCCTTCAAACCATTTTTTTTATGATTAATCCTTCTTATGAGGAGGGTACAAGCCCTGCCTTGTGCGGTGCCATTTCAAAGGATTGGTACGATGGCCCCCACCAGCAACTTCTTGAGGAAGGTGTTTTAACATAGTTGTTCCCAGGGAAGTGCCCACTACTCCGTAATCCTTGCTGCATGTGGTGAGTTCAATGGTTGGGTAAGGAGATGAAATGATGTCAATTAAATGTACTTCTCAAAGATGTGACTTGGGGTGGTTTTTTGGCGGCTATTTTTTTGCCACATGTTTTCTTTTTAGTGGCTTGAGGGTTTACCACCATGTTGACAGTTTCTGAGCAGGTCGCCTAAAAGTTACTTTTTCCCCTATATAAAAGGTAGGGTTTTGTTAGCCTTGGTTTTCACCGTTTAACCATTATTTGTTTATTGTTTATTCTCCTGACTTTGCTTTTCTTTTGGTTCGAAGTTTACTTCCGTTTAAAGTTTTGCCATCGTTGGGTTTTTATACTTATAGTTGTTTAACGAATTTCAATTTTTCCTATCTATTTCTATAGTATAATTTCATTTTTTTATTTTCCATATCTTCAATATGGGTCTTATTTACTTGTGTTTTTGTTTTTCCATCGACCATTATCTACTGACAACAACCCTTACATCTTTTCAGTTGGTCTTTTTAGATGGCATCTTTAAGATCATCCTTAAAGGTTGTCATTGACTAGGTCTTTTTATCTCCAGCAGACGTCAAAACTTCAAAGAGGTTGTTCGTCACCCCTAATTTTTCTATCATGTAGAGAGCAAAGAAACAGCTTACTTCAGAGACCCTTTTGACCAATTTTAAGTGGCCTTTTTGGCCAAATAAGGTTATGGCTACCCTTAGCAGAAGCCAGGCACTAGAGGAAAAAGACCTTGCTGGGGGATAAAAGATATTACATTCTTACCATCTTTGTCAATCAGCTACAAGCAGGGTTTTGGTTCTTTTTTCAATTGCTGGTGCAACAGATCTATGACCACTATTAGGTTTCGTCTTCACAGTTAACCCTAAATTTCATGCAAATAAATGTCTTTCATCCTCTATTGCAAGATGGCAATGATGGTCCCCTTGCTGGAGGATTTCCTCCAATTATATATGCTAGACCTGAAGAAAGGTTACTTGTTCTTCCATATTGCCTTCATCAACCGAGGGGAGAACAAATCCTTCATATTTACCACCTACAAGGGTTTGTGGGTGGCATGGAAGAAGTGTTTCTTATATATGCTAAGGGAGTCATTGTGGACCTTCCTTTGTTAGTTTGCCAAGACCCCCTAACAAGCCTTGGTCGGGGGACCGTCATTATACAAAGACTCCGATGGCTAACAAGCATAAACTGGGCTCTTTACTTGGCTGGAGTTAGGGGTATGGAATGAAAACTTCATGAACTTATTCCCCCTCCACTACAAAAAAATTAGAGATACATCACTTAGGTGGGCAGGAATTAGCAGAACCCATATGACCTTCCTAGCTATGCTGCACCCTATTAACTGGGCCTCAAAGAAAAAAGGGCAGCTGATAGATTTGTTTGAAATAGCCTTCTGTGGCCAACAAGGGCCATTAAATCCTAAGATTCATATTTTGCATGTAGTCATTTGTCTTGCCTTTCATTTATTAAGATGGTTCTAACTTTATTCTCCATCTTTCTTCTTTTGTAGAAATGGGTAACTAGGCTAGGGAGTTCCTAAAATGATGGAAGAGCATTGTTGGCAGCCTAGCTAATGCCCATAAGCTCTCGATCATATCAGTCAGAACAATTCTCCTACCTGAGGTTGAGAATTCCTCGACTCCCAAGGATGTGTTCTAGGTGATGTAAGTGGACAATTCTCCTCTGGAGGCTAAGTTGGTTTTGAAGAGGTCACGCTTTTTGATTCCATAAGAGATTGAAACCACTCAAGGCGAGAGTGACTACATGACCTTTTTTATGATTTTACTTTTCATGGCATTAGTTATGTCGATTTGACATTATTCTATACTAATTGTAGGTCTTTTCATCCAGCTTCCCATGTGAAACAATCTAAGAGGAGTGAGCCCTCATTCTTTGTAGACCTTAGGCCACTAGTGGTATCCTAGAAGTAGACAACTAGGGAGGTGGCAGCTTAGAAGTAGAAAGCACCTAGCTTTTTTCCTCATCCTTGATAGTCAAAGTGCTATTGCCTTTTAAACCTGTGAGCTTCGGTCAGATACCACACTCGGGAAATCGAGCATCACCCGCAATGAGTATTAGTACCAACCTCGGAAAGAGGGAGTCGGATGCCTTGGACATATGACCTCGGTGGTCCATCAGCACCCTTGGGGGTGAAAGTACTGACCTCAAGAAAATAGCGCGTTGCCTCCCTCGGAAAAGTGGCCGAACCAATTTTGGGGGAGAAGGACCAGCCACCTTCGGCAGGAGAAAATCCCCCCGAACGAGGAGCTTCAGTGCTAAGGAAACCCCTGAACTACTGAGGCGACTTCAGGAGAAGGGTCTTTATTCCGAAGAGTAACCTCAACCGAAGGGACCTCGGGAGTACAGCAAAAGCAATTAAGGACATGTCGCCCTCACATGCTACACGTCGCCCTCATATGCGCTCTGACACGCCGCCGCCGCCTACGTCTTGTCATGTAGGGCTATTCCGGCCCTAGCCCATGACCTGAAGAGCCTGCAGGCGGCTAGAGGCCCCTACGCCCAAAAGTACAAATTACATCCGACTAAACACATGTCGCAATCTAAACGGACCACACCCTCCTTTATATACTAAGGAAATGGCCTTAGCGAGGGATTTCTCCTAAAAAAAAAAAACGTAAAGCAGGCAAGAATCTTTGGGGCTTCAATATTTTCTCTCCACCTCCAAAACACTTACTTAGGCGTTGGAGGCTCCTCCCCGGAAAAATACTTCGGGGACCTCTTAACCTTTATTCTTTGAGTGTTTCAGGCGGATTCTCCTGGGAAATCTTCACTTTAGATGTTCTCCCTCAACAGAAGCCTCTCTTAGTCTCACTATGTCACATGACGAAGATGCTGTAGGGCATCATTTGGCGTCGTCTGTGGGAACCCACCCCCAGGTCGTTGTCGTTGAAACTCGTCGTTCTAAGGACAGGGGACTTCCAAAGTCCCCGTCCGCGCTAGAGGTTCAACCGACGACCGAACAAACTGCAGTAGGGACTTCTTTGCTTGAGGATGAACGTCCTCTAACTATTACAATGAGTTTCCTGCATCATTTTTAGCGCTCCATTATGACTGAAATGACATAGCAACTTGACCGAAGATGGCCACAGCCGCCTCCAAGCCGAAGGCCCTCTTCCCCAGCACCCTGTCGGGAGAAAATTCCAAAGTCAACTCACCGGAGTTCGGGAAGCGGGGACCTACATGATGAGTCCTGGACAAAAAATATACCTACTAGGGTACAGCCTACTAGAGAAACGGGGCTCAAGTGGCTCGGGACTCCTTGCCGAAGGAGTTTTTCGCCCGAAGAGAAATCGTTATCTCCTAGGTGCCAAAGTTACTCTAAAAAAAGAAGGCAATGCTTTCCATTGCCAGAGGCCTCGAAGCAGTAGGAAGAAGGGCCTAGTGCTGCACACCTTACGGAAAAAATCCTAAAGAGGCTAGAAAGAGTGGAGAGACAGGTAACTTAAAAGCCCGTCTGGTCTAGGTTGTCAAAAACCTTCAATGGAGATGAATCACCATTCACCCAAGCGGTGGTCGAGGCACCCATGCCGAGTGACTTTCGGGTACCTCGGTTAGAGGCCTACGATAGCCGGAGTGACCCCTAGGCTCATATGATCAAATACAAGTGCAGCATGGTATTGCACGGTGCTGATGATGCCACCCTATGCAAATGCTTTAAGGTCACCCTTGTTGGACCAGCAACGGCATGGTACAACTCACTAGCCCTTGGAACCAACATGGAATTCCAAGAATTGTCTACTGCCTTTACGCAGCAATTCATCGGAAGCTGGCCAACGGTGAAGATGCCAGTCTAAATGTTTGACATAGCGCAGAAAAATGGAGAAACCATTTGTGACTATGTCAAAAGGTTCAACTGGGAAGCCTTAAGTGTTCCAGACTTCAGGCCAGAAATATGTATCCTGGCCATGACACGGGGACTTCGGAGAGACTCCCAGTTGTTTTATGAATTCTCCAAGGATCCTTCAGACACACTCGGTGAATTTTACCGAAGGGATGAACAGTACATGATTGCTGAAGAGCTGAGGATGGGAAGCCTAAAACCTGATGACATTCGCACCGAGGGTCCGAGCCAGCAAACTCGCTACCTAACCGAATCAGGGGGACGACCTCGGAAGCTTAAGGGAAAAAAGCCATTGGCTTTCACTCCACCGAGCACCACAAGAACGAACATCCTCATGGCAATGAAAAGGCAAAGAACTCAGATCCAACGATCGAAGGCCATGACCTCGAACAACAAAAAAACATGAAGAAGTTCTACCAATTCCATCGGGACCATAGGCACGATACCGAGGATTGCTTCCAACTAAGGAAATACATAGAATCCCTAATAAAGCAAGGTTAACTCCGACGTTACCTGCGGATGCCTTCCCCAAAGGGAAGAAAAGAAGAGGAGGGGAAAGGAGATGATGAGGAGTATGACTCCGAAAGACGCCGGAACCGAAGTCCAAGAAGATGTCTGCCACCCTCGGCAAGAGTAATACAAATGATCACTACAGGACTGCCGTCGGCAGAAAGGAAAAGAAAAGCTAGGGAGATTTTGGTGATGGAATATGGGAACCCATAAAAAAAGCTTGTTCGGAAAGATGGGTCCACCATCATATTCCCTCATGATGATCCACTGCTGGTTATGGCAAAGATAGGAAGTTGGGACGTCAAGAGAGTACTGCTTGATGATGGTTCAAATGCGGACATCTTATTCTCACACCTGCTATCGAGTTTGGGTATATCAAGGAGCAACCTCAAATCCGTCATTTCTCCTACTTTCGGAGTGGGGCCGTCTGAACTCCCCGTCCTTGGCTAGATTGATCTTCCCCTGATGCTAAGAGGAACTTCAATAAACAACAAAGACGAGCTGTTTGCCTCCATAATGACAAGGTTCATCGTCATAGATGTCCCTTCATCATATAACGCCATTCTTTGGAGGCAAACGCAAGGGAACCTTCACATCCGCCCGGATGTAAAGTACTTAACTATTACCTTTACCACAAAGGATGGAGATGCTGAGATCTTCATCGACCAGGGGGAGGTGAGGAAGGTGTTTGTCAAGGCGAGGAAGGCCCCGGTGATAAACGATGTGCAGACAACGGGAACGAAGGTCATACTCACAGAAGAGTCAAAGGGAGAAGGAACAGAAGATTCTGAGAAAATAGAAACGGAAGATATAGAGCTTGTCCCAGGCCAAAATACCTAAATAGGGAAAAAATTGGCCGAAGGTGACAAGGAAAAACTTGTATCTTTCCTGCTAATGAATAAAGATCTGTTTGCCTACTCGCCGAAAGACATGCTTGGGGTAAACCCTCGTATAATACAGCATAGCCTTAAAGTAAGCCAAAGGCAAAGCCCTTCTGTTAAAAAAAGCGAAGCCTCTTAGCACATAAGAACAACTTCATCAAAACCGAAGTCCAACACTTGATAGATGTGGGCGTAATCAGGGAGGTCAAATACCCTGAATGGCTAAGTAATGTGGAAAAGAAGGAAGTGACAAGCTCCGAATGTACATCGACTTCCAAAACGTGAATGATGCTTGCCCTAAGGATTCGTATCCTTTCCTGCCAATAGATCAGTTGGTAGACTCGACGCCTGAATATGGACTCCTGAGCTTCCTCGACATCTTCAGTGGGTATCATCAAATCAGGATGGACCTCGAAGATGAGGAAAAAACTGCCTTCATCACTGAAGTCGGTACATATTGCTACGTCAAAATGCCCTTCGGGCTTAAAAATGCAAGAGCCGCCTACTAGAGGCTAATGAACAAGGTCTTCAACGACCAAATAGGGAGGAACATGGAAGTCTATGTTGATGACATGATAGTTAAGAGCAAATTGCCTGGCAGTCACATTGCAGATTTGGAGGAAACTTTCCCCCAACTGAGAGCCTTTGAAATTTGCCTTAATCCCAAAAAATGCGTCTTTAGCGTAAGCTCAGGCAAGTTCCTTGGATTTATGATATCGGAAAGAGGTATCGATGCCAACCCGAAAAAAGTCAAAACGCTATTTGAATTCCGAACTCCTGTTATAATCAAGGATGTGCAAAGGTTCACCGGGAGAATAACGTCCCTTAGCAGATTCATTTTCAGGTATGGGGATCACTGCAGACCATTCTTTAAGGTCCTCACCAAGGCAGCAAAAAATGGTAGTGACCTCAAAAGTAGTGTGCATCCTTGGAACGAGGATTGCCAAAAGACTTGGGAAGAGCTTAAAGTCTATCTAGCTTGTCTACCCATTTTTCGGCAACCACAAGAGGGAGAACCCCTTTTACTGTACCTTGCCGTTATGGAAAAAGCACTGAGTTTGGTTCTCGTAAAGGAAGAGGGGGCAGAACAATGGCCAGTATACTACGTGGGCAAGTCCCTGCATGGCGCCGAGGTCAAGTATCCCCTACTACAAAAAGCTATCTATGCCTTGGTGCTTGCAAGCAGAAGACTGCGTCTGTATTTTCAGGCTCACCCCATTATTGTCCGAAGTAGCCTACCTCTTCGGGATGTCATGAAGAGAGTAGACTATTCAGGAAGGCTTTTCAAGTGGTGCATAGAGCTCGGCGAGTATGATATCACGTATGAGCTGAAGAAAGTAATAAAAGCTCAAGCTTTAGTGGACTTTATTGCTGAAGTACCCATGGCTGAAGATGATCAATCGGACCTCGATAAAAGTGAGCCAGAATAGACTCTGTTTGTAGATGGGGCCTCCGGCTCCGAACACCAGGGAGCTGGGGTAATTATTCGTGGTCCTGAAGGTATGGAAGTCATGAAAGCCATCAAATTCGGATTTAATGTCACCAACAATGTGGCAGAATACGAAGCTCTTATAGCAGGTTTACGCCTTGCTAGAAAGATTGGTGTGAGAAACCTAAAGGCCCACAGCGATTCTCAGCTAGTGGTCCGACAGATGGCAGGGGGCTATAGTGCGAAGGATCCAACTCTGGCAAAATACCATGAGCTCGTATCAAAGCTCATTTAGGAGTTCGACGCAGTGCATATTGAAAATGTGCATCGCCGAGACAATGCCAAAGCGGACAGCTTGGCCAAATCAAAAAGGTTTAGCGAAATGTTGAACTACTCGAGCATAGCGACGTTGAGCATAGCAACCTCGGAAAAAGGGTGGAAAAATCCTATAAAAAGGTATCTTACAACCTCAGAGCTTCCCGATGATCCTCACGAAGCGGTAAAAGTGCGAAGACGTTTCGGACGATATTTCCTAATTGGGGAAGAATTATACCGACAGAGGTATGTAAGTCCGCTACAAAAGGTGTGTCAGCGAAGAGGACGCTACGACAGTTCTCGAAAAAGTCCATGAGGGGGTTGTGGTTCCCATATCAGAACTGACGCCTTGGCAGGAGTAATACTCCGCCAAAGGTACTTTTGGCCTACCCTAAGAAAGGATGCAAGACAGTTTGTCCAAAAATGTGACAATTGCCAAAGACATGCCAACGTTCAAAGGTTACCCTCGGAATTAATAAACTCAGCTAACTACCCCTATCCTTTTGCAGTTTGGGGCATAGACCTCATTGAGCCACTCCCGACAGCACCTGGAGGAGTGAAGTTCTGCGTAGTTGCAGTGGATTACTTCACTAAATGGGTCGAGGCAGAGCCCCTAGCAACCATTTCGGCAAAGGATATACAAAAATTCATCTGGAAGAACATTATATGCAAATTCGGCATTCCGAGGGTGATAGTGGCAGACAATGATTCCTAATTTATTGACAAGGGATTCCAAGAATTCATCACCAACCTCGGAATAAAAATGCACTTCGTCCTGGTAGCTCACCCTCAGAGCAACGGAAAAGTAGAGGTATCCAATAGAACCATAAAAGATGGTCTGAAAAAGAGATTGGGCGAACAAAGGGAAAGTAGCTAGGAGAGCTTGCTAGTGTGCTATGGAGTTATCGGACAACACCCTGAAGGGCCACGAGTAAGACACCTTTTTCGCTCGCCTTTGACACAGAGGCCATTATCCCTATCGAGGTAGTACAGCCATCAGTCAGAATACAAGTATTCTACGAGGGGGGGAACAACCTCGGATTAAGAACTAAGCTCGACCTGATTGACGAACACAGAGAGGTGGCTGAGCTCAGAAGGAAGGCCTTTCAGCAAAAAATGGCCACAGTCGTGAACTTGCGTGTTAGGCCAAAAAGAATAAAGAAAATAGACCTTGTTCTCCGAAAAGCTGAATTTGAACCCCGAAGGCCGTCCTACGGGGTGCTTCAGGCGAACTAGGAAGGGCCTTACTTGGTCCTTGACGAAGTTCGAAATGGAGTCTATAAGCTTGGCGATGCTGAAGGTGGAGAATTGAAAAATACATGGCACTCGGATGCCTTGAAGAAATTCTATACTTAGAATTTTGGTAATAAATTGTACAAGTTAGAAAAAGTTTCTAAGTACATAAATTTTCTTCTACCAAAGAGTTCTCGCCGAACAAAGCTTAAGCAAGAGCTTGCGAAAGTCACGTATTCTTTCTGAAGTTGATTGGGTCATTCTCTCAAAGAGTAAGTCTATCAAATACAGCCACCAAAAGTAGGCCCAAAAGTAGGCCAAATTTTGCTTAAGGGAGTTCGTCGAAAGTGAACGTTTTTCCGAGGACAGCTAACAAAGCGAGCGAAACATATTTTCCGAAGTCCCTTGACCGAAAGTGGTCAGGATAACTGGGAAATAAAAATTATTGCTCAAAGACTTAACCAAATTCTAAAGTAAGGAAAAATTTCATTGAAGAAGGCCTTATTACAAGGAGAAGGTTACAAGAAGAAAAATTACAAGGAAAAAGAAGAAGGCAAAGGCCCTAGAACATTTAAGGGACCCCGGCGTCATGAGAGGCTCCGGCTCCTGTGTCTTTAGCCGCCGCCTTTAGTGCCGGAGGAGGGGCAAATGGCAGGTTGAGGAGCTCGATTGATGAAGTCCACCAAGGCCCATTGGGAATGTCCAGGGCAGCTAGGAAGGAAAGGTCGAGATCTGGGTATTTCTTCAGAACTTGATGACGAGCCATATAGAAGCCGTCCTGGAAGGCAACCTTGGTCACCTGGACAGCCTTGTCTTTCTCAAGGGACAAGTTTTCTACTTCGTTCTGCAGATCAGCAACCTCCTTCTCCAACGTCTTCACCTTCTTCTTCTTCTTTGTATCCTTCTTCAGGGTCTCGACCTTGGCCTGAAGCTCTGCATTTTTAGCAAGGGCCTTCGCCAAGAGAGAATAGTCTTCTTCTTTCTCCTTGTGATAGGCCTTGTTAGCCGAGGTCTAGCTCACGACCTTCGCGCTGAAGTTAGGCATCTTCTTGGAGAAATCTTTCAAGAGCTCTTCTTGGCCCTTCAAAAATTCCTCCCGAAGATTGGCAACTTCCTCCTTGGCTATTCGGCTCAACTCGGCGTTCTTCACAACCGAGTTGGCATAGAAGACCTTGGCCTTCTCCAAACGATCTTCGGCCCAAGCTCGGATCGAAGATTGCATTGCTGCCCAAGCCCGAAGGTATCCACTATACCCCAGGATCTGTAAAAAATGAGAAGATACTTAGTCAAATCTACATAAGGAAAGCCAAACACTTAGAAAAATAGGGAGAAAAAAATAAAAGGGCTTGAAGAAGTACCTGGGCAGCATGCTCGGAAATCTTTGCGGCAAGAGTATCCTCGTTTGCGCACTCTTCGGCAACCGCCTTTAAGGAAGCTTGAGTGAGTACACCCTTTGCCATTTGGGGAGCCATTTGCTGACAGTCCTCGGAGAACAAGTTTATGTCCTCCGTGAAAGACCAGAAAGGTTTCTTCGGGACCTTGTCCTTCGGGATGTGGGAGTCCCGAAGAGCCCGCTTTTGGGCATGGTCCACCATCCAGGATGAGGGCGCCAGTTCTTCTGCAAAGTCAAAGCACAAGTCTCATTAAGACAAAATTTCTTAGTCGAACATCTACAAAACTAAGAATAATAGTGTCTAAGGGACAAACCTGGCGCGACCTCAGCGACGTCGTCATCGGAGTCCTTAACCTCCTCCACCTCAGCAGGGACATGCTTGCCTTTGCTTCGTCGACACTCTTTGAGTTCTTCAGCAGAAGGATTTGCTCCTAAAGAGCCCAAAAGATCTACCGATGTGGCAGGACTCCGAGAAACCATGCTGATGGCTGTCTCGGTTGGCAGGATAGTGGGGACTTCGGGCTCGTCGCCAACCTCCTCGGCGTCCTCCAACGGTGGAAGAAGGGCATCCTTCTTCGCCTTCTTGGCTGAAGACGGCCCACTCCCAAATGTTTTACTCCTCTTAGAGGCCCTATTTTTCGTTTGTTCCCCCTTCTCGGCTTGGCCGAGGAAAAGGGATTTATAGTAAGTGGTTGACTCGTCGCCCTTCTCTGAAAAAGGAGGAAAAGATTAGTGTAAGTCCAAATGGGTAGTTATACTAAAAATTTTTTGAAGAAAACTTACTTTCGAAGAAAGCTTAATAGGTGAGCTCCCCACGAAGGAGCATCACTAGCCAGGACTCCTTCCCGTCGATTGCAAGAGCTGGCATAGCGAGGTCCGTCTTGTGCACCTTAACTACCCCCAGCTCCTGAAGGACCTCATCGATCATAAGTCTCCACATGATGGGGAAGGGGTAGAGGGAGCGTGGAAGGACCTCGACATCCCAGTCGGCGACAGCCCGGATGTGTCTATCAAATTCCACAAACCTCACTACCAACTCGGGAGTTAGCAGCTTTTTGGGGTCCACGACATCCGTCTCCAGCTTTTCCCGAGCCCACTTAGTTGGAACATGCGACCAAGCCTCCGCCACTTTCAGGAAGAAGAACTTCATTTGCCACCCTCACTAACTATCTTTAGTGGTGAAGGTGAACATGTATTTCTTGCTCCCAGATCCCCGAGGTAGCATGAAATAGAAGCCACCCTTCGGGACTGGATAGAGCTTGTAATACTGCATGAATAGGATGAAGTGGGGTTATATTCCGAAGACCCCACACATGCAGAGGAAGGCGTTGAAATAACAGTATGAATTGGGTGGAAGCTGATTCACGGCTGTGCCATGGAATTGGCAAAAGTTGCAAATCTACCTCGGTGGAGGAAACCGAAGTTCGGCCTTCAGTTGGGCTCGGAAAACGGTAACCTCGTCACTTTGGTTCATAAATCTAAAATGGCCGAGACGAGGTAATCTTGTGATGGCATAGGAGGGAAGAAAAAACTTGGTCGTCCACTTCGCCAATTTTTCTGAAGTGGAGCAGCAAGGGTGTGACATGAGAGGTTGCCAGCTCTCGGGAATAGCTTGGATGGACATAAGGGGGACAGGAGAAGACATGATTGGAGAAAAAGCGACTTCGGAAAAAAGAATCGAGGGACTTCGAGAAGAAGAAAAAGGGCTTCGGGAAGCTAGAAAAAGTAAAAAATAAAGAAGTCGAAGGACCTCTAGAATCAAAACCCACCAAAAGTCTTGTCAAAATCAGGATTTGAAGATGTCGTCGTGAATGGTGGTCGGGAATCGCTCCGCCGCTAGCACCGTCGTGAAAAGAGAGGGAAAAGCACGAAAATAGATGAGAGCAAAGCAAAGGGAAAAAAGAGCAAATGAGGATTATGACGGAAGGAAGGTTTATATAGACTGAGGAAGGGTAACCGAATTGACGTCATAACTGCTCCGTGAAGGCGAATCGTCGCCATAAATTGCCTTTCGAAGGCAAGAAGACGAGGCTGGTGTAACCGATGCAGCCACCCCTAATCACTGTGTGTCACGTGTCAGTTAATGCGTGAAATGAAGGACACGCTTTCTGACACCCTAAAAACTTGGGTATGTCGCTCCAGATTGACACGCCTGGTTATGAGATGCGACGGTCCACTGACCTGTAGCAGAAAAAGTAAAGAGATTGGGCACCTCGAGAACACCAAAGGACAAATAGTGACACTTGGCCGAATAGGGCATGCCTTCGGGCAACGAAGTGTTTTTTTTTTTGCAAACGTCATACTCCAAGTCCTGAAAGGTGCCTCAAGAAGGTCTACAAGCTGAAGTCTCCACTTCGGCTTCTCGAGGGGGGGGCATGTGATAGCCGAAGTGTTATCGCCCTTTAAACCTGTGAGCTTCGGTCAGATACCACACTTAGGAAATCAAGCATCACCTGCAAGGAGTATTAGTACCAACCTTGGAAAGAGGGAGTTAGACGTGTTGGACATGTGACCTCGGTGGTCCATCAGCACCTTTGGGGGTGACAGTACTGACCTCGGGAAAATAGCACGTCGCCTTGTTCGGAAAAGTGGTCGAAACAGCTTCGGGGGAAAAAGACCAGCCACCTTTGGCAGGAGAAAATCCCCCCAAACGAGGAACTTCAGTGCTAAGGAAACTTTTGAACTACTGAGATGACTTTGGGAGAAGGGTCCTTATTCCGAAGAGTGACCTCAACCGAAGGAACCTCGGGAGTACGGCAGAAGCAATTAAGGAGCCTCTGACATGTCACCCTCACATGCTACATGCCGCCTATATATACGCTCTGACATGCCGACGCTGCCTACGTCTTGTCATGTAGGGCTATTCCGGCCCTAGCCCATGACCTGAGGAGCCTGCAGGCGGCTAGAGGCCCCCACGCCCAAAAGTACAGATTATATCCGACCGAACATGTGTTGCAATCTGAACGGACCATACCCTCCTTTATATACTAAGGAAATGGCCTCAACGAGGGATCTCTCCTAAAAAAAAAAATGTAAAACGGGCAAGATTCTTTAGGGCTCCAATATTTTCTCTCCACCTCAAAAACACTGACTTGGGTGTTGGATGCTCCTCCTCAGAAAAATACTCCAGGGACCTCTTAACCTTTATTCTTTGAGTGTTTCAGGTAGATTCTCTAGGGAAATCTTCACTTTAGACGTTCTCCCTCAACAGAAGCCTCTCTCAGTCCCACCATGTCACATGACGAAGATGCTGCAGGGCATCAATCCTCCTGCTAGCATTCTTGCCAAGGTTGTTCCGGAAATGGCACTCACTCACCAAGGCCTTCTTGAGCTCAAGGTGGATGAGCATTTCTAGCCCCGTAACCTGTTTCTTGAATGGAGCCAGGCTCAAAGCAAAGTCTGGTGCTTAAGGGGATCAAGCTAGACCACTTGTTCAATCCCTAGTGGGTGTTGGTCATCGCCGAGTTGATTTTGGAAGATTGTATAAACATTTCCTTCTACATCTTAGAGGGGTTAAATACTTTGAGGGACCAACACCTCATTACCTATCCTACTTAGAGCATGGTCTTAGTTAATCAGCATCACCTCCAGCTTTCTTCAAGTATATTCCTTGTTATTTTATACTGGGCAGGGCGTACGTGTTAAGGTACTAACCGGTCGCATATATAGAAAGCCATAATTACTTTCTCCATTAAGGAGAGGTGTATTGCTTGCAATATGAGCATTTAGCCATTGAGCTCTTAGGTTAAGAGCTTGAAGTCTTTGAATGAGTCCATGAGGAATAAGTTGAAGAGCGAATGTGCCACTAGGGAGGCACTGGCGAGAAAAGTATAGGATCTAAAGGCAGATAAGGGGAAAGTTGAAGCTAGTTTCTAGGATATGAAATTGAAGCTGAAGGAATCAGTAGAGGACCTTGAAAAGGTTTTGGAGAAAAAGACCCTTCATAAGGCTAAGGTCTATTGGTTGAGTTCTTTCTTGTAGGCCGTGAAAGACAAAATATGGGTCATGTAACTAACTCTATCGATAGACCAACTGGTTTCAATAGGTCCTTTAACTGTTTAAGGCGAAGCTAGCTCAAGCTAACCGCCATTACAATGCTCATTGTAGAGCAGATTATGAAGGTTGGATTCATCAGACATCAAGGATATGAAGCATATTAGAGGCTTTAGCCAAAGGCCAACGCTCACGTGAATGAGTTCATCTCACGCATCTGAAAGCCAAGAAGAGGCTAGGTAAGGAGGCCTTCGGTGAATTCAAAGAGGGCTTCCTTACCTATTACTTTTAGGTTGAGTGTGGGTATCCGAACCTAGATGTATCCTTTTTATCGGCTTATGATGAGCTAGTTTCAGACTACGATGTATGGCCAAAGATTGGGAAAGCAGGAGTAACTTCTTTTAATGAAGAATTGTCAGCAACGGACACCCAGGCAGTGCCTTTTGATGATGGATTCTAGGTGACCTTGTCCATGGTTCTTTTCATAAAGGGGGCACCAATGAAGTAGCCAAGATGCTGAACAAAGGTACCCTCCATAACGATTTTTAAGGGAAGGCACCAATAGTAGTGGAAGGACATCAACAAAGTGCATTTTGACCTTGAGGCCTCTATATGATCTGTGCATGTTGTCTAGTATTCCCTTAAAATCCTTCAATCCTTCAATAGCTTAGCATAGTATCTCCTTGAAGTCCTTCAACCCTTTAACCTGTACAATCTTGTAGGACTGCGTGTTGTCTTCAGCATTGTTGTCATAATGTTCCTTTCATGATTTTTTATATGTCAAATTGATTTTGTAAAAGAATTTTAAAGGTTGTATTAATAAAATGGTCATTGTTTATTTCTAATGCATAGATTTCAAACTCGTTTGTCACATTTATCTAAATTTGTTTTTTTGGTAGTCATGCACTTTAAGGATCATAAGCTATAAGTGGTGAGCCGTCTTTATTGCCTTCATTATTTTGGATTTCATTGCCTTTGATAGGTTCAAGTTAGTATCAGACATGTTAGTGGTTTTGTTCCTTCGATGACTAACCCTCAATTTATCAATACTTTTTTTTTATCGATTTAATGACCAAGCTAGGGCCTTATAAGATGATCTGTCAAGAAGATAAGTTCAAAATAATGAAGGCCTTCATTAACTATGTCTAGAAAATAATAACACTTTAAGAGACAAGTTGGCCCATAAAAAAAGGTAGGCCTAAATCCATAATTCACGCCCAAACTTTGCTGACTTAGACACTTAAACCCTTTCAATTATGACTCGGGGCAACTTAGCCCCTAAACTTTGTAAACTGGGACACATAACCCCTTCTATCTAATGGAAATGTTTTTTTTTGTTTCCAAGGGACTGAGATGACAATAACATTGAACAAGGAAAGTGAACTTAGCATTTTAGCATATTATTGTTTGAGAGACTGTTTTCTTTTGTAGCTTCACATATAGGAAGTCGGAGAGTTCTTTGAGAAATTGGGAGCATCCTTGGCATCCCAATTAGAACTGTAAAGGAAGACAACCTTCCAAACAATAGTATGCTAAAACATCAAGTTTGGCCTTCTTGTTCAATGTTATTGTCATTTAAGCCCCTAAAAAAAACATTTCTGTCAATTAAAGGGGGTTATGTGTCCCAATTTACAAATTTTGGGGGTTGACTTACCTCGAGTCATAGTTAAAGGGGTTAAGTGTCTGAGTCAACAAAGTTTGGGGGTGAATTATAGTTTTATGCCAAAAAGGTAAATAAGGCAAGAGCCTTCATTTTACTTCATAAGGGTAAATAACATTATTATCGTGCAATATAATGTAACAAATCATCTATGTGGTAGGTCTTAAGCATCATTCTTCCTTCAGCTTCTATTAGTTTGAAAACTGTGTCTTTAACCTTATTGTTGACTATGTAGGATCCATCCCAATTAGGCATTAATGCCCCATGACCAGGATTTCTACTTGTCAATTCAACTTTAATAAGGGCTATATTCATTGCTTTAATGTTCCTTATCTTGACCCTTTTATCTTGAGTCAAGGTAATTCATTGTTTAAAGGTCATCGTACAGATTCTAGTGCACTCCCTTAGCTCTTTTAGTAAGTCCAATTGGCCTTTTAGTGCTTTGTCATTCTCTTTTAAGTTGAATGCTTGGACTCGTAAGGTTGAGTGTGCAACTTTTATGGGTATAAGTGCACCTATTCCATAGGCTAGGGTAAAGGAGGACTCCCCGGTGGGTCTTCGTGGTGTCGTACTATAATCCCACAGGACACTGGGCAATTTTTCTGTCGACTTCCCCTTGGCTTCTCCCAACATTTTCTTCAAACCTTCATTGATGGTCTGGTTGGTGACTTCTAATTCTCTATTTCATTGAGGATAGGATCCGCAAAATAAAGTCAGATGCCTTTCATTTCTGTAAATTAATGGACTTACTAGTTGTTAAATTGTCTTCCATTATCTGTAACGATGGCCTGAGGGCATCTGAATAAAAAAATTATGTTCTTCTATTAGAACTTGATCATTTGGAAGGTCGTTATTAAAGCCAAAGGTTCTACTGCAACCTACTTGATGAAGTAATCCATGGCTATAATGCAATATTTGACTTGGCTAGGGGCCATAGGAAGCGCTCCAATAAGATCTAATCCCACATAGCAAAGGTCCATAGGTTAGTAGCCAATGAAGCTCTAGAGGGCCGTACACTTGGTAGTTTAGTTGACAAGAGTGGCATCATCATATTGACTTTATTGAATCCGCTAGTGTTGTGGGCCAAAAAAATCTTTGTCACAAAATCATATAGGCAAGGAGTTGGCGCCAATGCGTGCTCCACAGTCCCCTTGGTGAATTTCTCGAAGCACCTCTTGCCATTCTTGAGATGTTAGACATCATTGTAAGGGGGAAGTGAATCCCTACCTATATAGTTTTATTCCAATAACAATGAACTATCTTGACCGAATCCTGGCTTTCTTTTTTTCCTCGGGGGTTTCGCTCAGGATCTCGGCCTCAAGGTAGGGCCTAATTAGCCTTTTGCAATCACTTCAAGAGCCTGGTATTCTAGCAGCTATATCGATGACTCCAAAAGTTTTTCTGTCAAGGCCTCTTCTTGGTTTTTCAAGAGAGCTTCTACTCTTGTTTTCTAGGCCTTTAGTATCTTCTGGACCTGCAAGTAGTCAAATGTCAGCTTTAAATTTTTAGCCATATTCAAATACTTACGAAGGGTAGGGTTTTTAACCCTTGCTGTCCTAGTAACTTGGCTCACAATCAACTAGGGGTCCTTGTATATTCATAGGCTTCATAACCCTGCTCGACCAGCCATTTGTAGCCCTACTAGGAGGGCCTTATATTTTGCAACATTATTCGTGATCGGGAATTGGAACTTTGTTTGGAGCATCACTTCCATACCAAAGGGCCTTCATAGTAGAATGCCAACACCATAGTACTCGGGTTCAAATGCTCCATCCATGTATATTTCCTAAGTTCAAGTCTTTTTTATGTGTTTATGGTTGTTTTCATTACCACCCATACTAGTGTCATTTTCGTAGTGAAATCCACTAAGGCATATGCCTTAATTGCCCTTGTAGGGTTCATAATGGACATCAAACTCTCTTAATTCTGTGCACCACTTTGCTAACCACCCTGACTTATTGGGTTTTTGAATAATACCCCGAAGTTGTAATTCTGTATGGATAATAATTTGGTGCACTTTGAAGTATGGTCTTAGCTTTCGTGAGGCTGTTATGAGAGTTAGGATAGCTTTCAAGAGAATGGGATATCGAGACTCCGTTCATTGAAAGGTTTAGCTATTGTAATAGACAAGTCATTACTCAGATTCTTCTTCACATATAACCATAGTGTTGACGGAGCCTTCTGTTATGGCTAAATATAAGACAAAAGGTTCATTGGGTTTTGACTGTTTTAGCGTTGGGAGGCACTATAGGTAATCCTTGATGCATTTTAAAGCCTTGTAACATTCTTCGATCCACTTGAATGTTGCTTCTTTCTTAAGTATATGGAAAAATGGTCAGCAGTGGTCATCAAAACATGATATGAATTGCTTAAGGGTTGTTAGCCTTCCTGCTACGTTCTAAATGTTCTTATTATTTCGAGGATCAGGCATCGCCATGATTGCCTTGATCTTGTTATGGTTGGCATTGATCCCCCTTTCTAAAATGATGTAGTTGAGAAACTTTCTAGCTCCAACCCCAAAATTACATTTTTTGGGGTTTAGTCTCATATTGAATTGTCTCATCCTTTAAAAGGTCTTATGCTAATCATCAAAGTGGCGATCTATCATGCAACTCTTAGTTATCATATTGTCTACATAGACCTCCATATTTATATCGAGCTATTCGACAAAGATCTTGTTCATGAGCCTTTGGTAAGTAGTTCCAGCATTCTTCAAACCAAAAGGCATGATCTAGTAGCAATATATGGCCTTTCTAATGGTGAAAGCTGTTTTTTCTTTATTCTTATGATCCTTGCGGATCTGATGGTACCCATTAAATGCGTCCATAAAGAACAAGATTTTAAACTTTGAAGTGGCATTAACCAATTGATCTATGGAAGGTAGCAGGTAGGGATTCTTAGGGCAGACATCATTCAGGTAATACACATACACCATTCTTTGTTTTCTTTTGTTACTAGGACCACATTAGAAAGCCATTCATGGTATCATACATCTCAAATAATACCTGCCTTCAATAGTCTCTCAACCTTTTCTCTAACGAACTCCCAACTTTTAGGCGCCATATTCTAGTTTGTTTGTTGGATTAGTCAAGCAGAGGGTTTGACTTGTAGCTTGTGAGTGATGATTTTTGGCTTTACCCCTAGATATCACTAGGAGACCATACGAAAAAATCCATATTAGCATGTAAAAATTAAATAAATGATTGATTTTCCTCTTAGGGGAGCTCTTTACATATCATCATGTTTTTTCTAGGGCCTATCTATTTCACCTCAGCTTTTTTGGACAGGGATACACTGGGCTTATTCCTATTTGGCTATTGTTTTTTTCCTTTTTGGCTCCAAAGAAGTAGGTCTCTCTTCTCTAAGTCCTCTTTTAGGCTAGCTAAGTAACTTCATCGTACAGTTGTCTGGTCTATGTAAATAGTAGCATCTTTGATAGTAGTCACAAAAACCATCATTAGCCATTTAATATTTACTCTAATGTGAAACTGTACCTGGGTTGGCCATCCAAGTATGGTGTTATATGGAGAAGGTACATTTAGGACCAGAAATTTTGAGCTATAAGAGTCGTAGATGGTTCTCCCATTATTGTTTGTGCCCATCAACATAAAGGGCAATTTGATTGTCACCGACAACGGGACCTCGTCTCTACCTATGCTGAACTTAGGCCTTAGAATGATGGCCAATGAATATTTCTTGACTATGATATTTTCTAGCAAACTAGCAAAGAGGATGCTAGAGTTGGCGGCAGTATCCAGGTAAACCCTCTCAACATAAAAAATTGTTGATTCTAGCGGTGACAATGATTAGATCTACATGGGGTACAAGAACACTAGACCTTTCTAGCCTCGTTAGGATATTACTGTGGTTTGTTACCTTCAATTGAGTGATTTTATGGTCCTATCGCTTGCAGACAACAAAAGATTCTCCCTTGGTGACCATGTGTACTATCCTCATGGGTGGTCCTGGATTTTTGTGATCCCTCAAGGGGAATCATTGTCCATCCGACCATTGCCTTCAGTCATGATCGTCTTCCTTATCCTTCCTTCGAGGTCTTTCTTTTTATCTTTTATAAGAGGATTGTGGTCTAGCTAAGTATTCCTTTAGTTTTCCTACGTGAATCATGTCATTTAGAAGTCTCTTTAGCTACCAACAGTCCTTGGTGTCATGGCCTTTATCTTTATGATATTAACAATATTTCTTCAAGTCTTTTTTATTTAAAGGGTGCATTGGTGAGGGCCATCTAGGCACCTGGTTCTTTTTCTCTAGTGCAAACAGGATGTTTGACTTTGTTTCTTTAAGGGTGGTAGTATGATATCTAGATGTGAAGGTTCCATTCCTATGTTTCTCTTCCTAGAGCTTGAACCACTTTTTCTGGCTTTTGGTTGTTCCTTTTGCTCCATAGGTTAATTAAGTTCTTTGGCGTGCATGTAGGGAGTAGCTCGATGAAGGAATTCTTCTACGTCCCTTGTGTGGTTTTCATGGTGGTCCTAGGCTAGCCTAGAGTCACTCGTTAAGCCCTGGGTAATGACTACCAAGTGCAATTCAAGAGAGAAACCCTGTACTTTTACACAAAGTCCCTTAAAGAATCATTTAAACCTTACTGAACTTTTAATAAATGGGCCACCATTTTAGGGGTCAGCTTACTCCTTAAGAAATGGTGGAGAAATGCCTGAGAAAATCTTTGAACGAGCAAAACTGATGCCTTTGTTGGTCCCAAACCAAAAGGTAGCTACCCCTCTTAGGGTTGAGCTGAAAGCTCTATACATTATTTCGTTTGAGGCCCTTTCCAATCTTATAGAGGTAATGTACCACTATAGATGATTGGCAGGATCTCTGAGGCCATTATAAGGATTAATTTTTTGTATGCAAAATTTATTGGGAATGGGGGTATTGATTATTTCATCCGTAAAGGGTTGATCCAAATGTACTCAATATCAATGGTAGAGCCAGCCCCTATTTATAGGGTTTAGGCGCCTTTATATATTGTTCCATATGATTGAGCCTATGCAAAATAGCACTTATATCACTACTAGTAGGGCCCTCAGATTGCCCTAGAGATAGAAGAGGATCGACAGCATGGGCCCCTTAAGGGTAAATCCCAAAGAGGAACCTGTTGGCACCTTTCAGGCACCAAGTAGCTCTCTATGGGTTCTTCAGGCGCTTTGGGCAGTGCTTTACGAATCTCCTATTAAACAATCACTTACAATTATTCGAAGAGGGCATGCTGGAAAGCCTAAAATTGATTGTCGTCTAATGGTGTTGGGCCCTTTCCTTTTTCAAAGGTTTCTCTGGAGTGCTAAGGCTCTTTTCCTTCGGCACTATAGGTGGTATTTTCTCCTGGGGGTGCTATGGACCTTGCAAGGTGATTGGTTTAGTCCTTACGCTGGCTTTTATGCTTGTTCCTTAACGGATCCTGAGTATCTATATAAGATCTTTGGGTGTTCACCACTTTCCCATAGATGATGCCAAATTGATAGTCGACGGGGTTGTTTGGTGCAAGCTCAGTAGCTTATGGTGAATGGAGATCCTGTATACAAGGACAACGTTAGAGCTTTGGGATATTTTCCTGAAAGAAAGCTTCCAACGATCAAGTCAGTTTCTGATGAGTAAAAAAGTGACAGAATGTCTGGTAGAAATCTCATACCTCGGGATTGACAAATAAGGTGAGCTTATATAGCTGAGGGAAGATTCGGGAGGATCACTTTTGGATGAAAATCTCTTGGTTAATCCCGTAATTCTGATATTCTTTTACTTTTTGGGTGGATTGCCTTTTTGGCTTGTTAGGCCATTTAACTATGACCCATCTATTGTGGGTTTGTCCATTGTGGGCCTGTGCCCTACCAATAACTATAACAAGAGCCTGAACAAGGCTTAAAAAATTCAATTCTCTCCCATTCTTTCTCTCTATATATAAAGATGGGTTTTCTAGACTATTTTTTAAAGTTGTTGATTATATATGTTTTCGATCAACTTAATTTAATGTTATGTTGCAGTTGGTCACAGAATAGAATTTCATAGTTTCCTAATGTTGTAACTTCTCAATTTGAATGAATTATATTTATTTGAAGGCTGAAATCTATTTGTCTCTTTAAATTATCAATTTAACGTAATAATTGATTTTGGGACATCAGCTTGTCTAATTTCTGCTTGTTGGAACACCAAGAGTCATATATATTACATATCCTATTTGTTAGACCAAAGGTGGTAGGACACATAAGACCAATGTCATAATGCTTAAACATATTGGTTTTTTCTTGAAAAGAGTATAAATATATGCATTTACATAAAACATTTGGAAGGTATGAAATGTTTAATTTATATAGTTTTAAAATATGGAAAGAACAGCTCATTTTTTAGTCAAAATATTGAAAATTGTTTGAAATGGTAACCCAAAATACAGATGAACTTTTTCAAACATATTATTTTCTTTTAGTTAACTAGCCAGTGTGATTTCTTCTATAAGACAGTACTTCATACAAGATTATATGATAATTGGAAATGGGTGTAATAATTAACGCTAATAATTTTTTGCTTGAACTTCAATTAATTATACCTAGCTAGCTAGCTAACATTAGGTAAAACCCCATTTTATATCCAACTAAGATAAATACTTTAAGATCAATGAGGTGTACGTACCAGTGATGTTCCTAAGTCATTGGTCAATCTTGTAATCAGAAATGGACAATGAGAAATAACAGAATACTAGTGAAAATTGTATAAGGTGTCCTTTGAGAAGGATTTGATAGAAGAACATATGCGTAGCATAAAGTAAGAGGAATTGCAACCGAGATAGTAGCATTGTTTATGCATTCTTGCATTGTTGGCACATACACTGTGTTGTACCACTTAGCTTTCACCAAATAACCTTCACACAAATCTATCCACTGCAATATATTGTATCATATATGCATTTTTAATCAATTGAAACAACCAACTATGAGGACCCTAATTAACAAAGGGACAAGCTAACCATTATGTTCAACGAATTGATAATTTGAAACTTTAAACAGAAAAGATGGTCCTAATCAATTTTGAAAATTTTAATTATTTGAATACTTTCTTTTTTATGTCAATAGTAACATCATTACAGAGTTTGGTTTAAATATTTGTTTCCAATTACACCATATTATGCGTTTTGTTATTCTACACAAAATCACTGGTATTTAGAATTCTTGAGTAAATAACAATTAAAGTTCTCGTCTACTCATTAGAACTTGTGGTGGTTACCATGATGTCTAAAGCTCAATTCCCCACTCCCTTGCTTGGACTTCTCCTAATGTACCAAAAAATTAATAAAATAAATACATGAATTATGTGTGTGTATAATTTAATTTTCATCAAGTTATTTACAATCTTTTGAAATTTATATATAGTAAATAAAATAATTAATAATTCTGATAAAAATTGAAAAATATAGCAAGAAATTATAGTGTGTTAATATACACACATAAAAAAGTGCGCCTGCACATAGACACATATGCATGCACACATAAATTTTATGTATATGTTTGTAATACGTGTGATAATATAGCAACATTTATATATTCTTTTAAATTCAAAGTCGTGTTAACTATTAAATTTATTAAATATCATAATTGGTGCTTATATATCAATGGTACTTGATTCATTTTTTTTTTGTAAATAATATTTGAAAATAATTACCTCTTAAAAAATTTATTTTTGAATTTAACCCTTTAAAAGAGTTCTAATATCAACTCTTATAATAATAATTTGTTGAATATTTTTTGCATAATTAAAAGTGTACACATCTCACTTAAATTTTAAATAGTATAATTTTTAGTCAATAACCTTTATATGGAAATGAAAAGAAATTTGATAGCCTAATAGTATTTTATGTGATGAGTTGATCCACTACATTAACTAATAGCCCAGATTGGTCCATTATAATAATGGACTATTGGATCATCATTTTCAGAATTAAAATGTAAAAGTAATAAAATCATTTATCAACGAAAAAAGCTTGAAAAATAAAATAATTGTTGCATTAAACCAAAACTGATGAAATCAATTATTGAAAATAATTAATATAATTATTTTTTATAATGATTCTAAATGGTTTAAGCATATATAAAGGAAATTCTACAGTTTATATGTTTTATCCACTATGGAACAATTAATTTCATTGTTATTTTGCCTAGTTATAATAATTGTATGATTAATTCACTCATTTATACTAATATACTATCATTTATAAATGGGAAAAATGGCCTCACAATCCACCATAGTGATCGAAGTTAAAGCCAACATTATCCATTATAGAATAACTAAGCATAGCTAGGGAGCTTATATTTAAAAATATTATTACTAGAAAGACATTATAATAAAAAAGTAAGTTATACCGCTTTCTTGATGAAAGCAAGCACATTAACTTCTTGATCCTTAAAATGTTTTGCAGCCATTTCACTCGCTGAATTATGTAATGCAAAGAGACTCATCTTTATGTAGTTGTCTGACAGTCGGTCTACTTCATTGATGTCCAACCTAATATAAGTTACAACATATTAGTCTTTGTTTTCGTTTTCTATGTTATTACACAATATTACAACCCAGACTTTAAAAACTAAAAAATTTTCTACCTAATTATTGCAAATTTACACAAAACAACTATTCAAATTCTATAAATATCAAAATTAGATGGTTTTCAAATGCTTCATTTTGAAATTATTTTAACTTAAGATAACTATGGTAATTAGTTAACTGGATTTTATGTTAAAAAAAAAAATTTAGAAGAACTCAGCTTAAAGAAATCATTAGGTCTAAAAAAGATCCAATTAAGGTTGAAATGATAAAAAAAAAAAAGCTTTATATTATAAGAAATTAATGATCAATAAAAAAACAAAATATTTGATATAATATTTATTTTTCTATAATTTGAAATAAATACTTTGAATCACACTAAATGATAACCACTCATCTTACTACTGCATTAGTGAATAGTTGAAGTTGATACAGGGTTCCATATGTATCATGGATGTCATTTATAATGGTGATTAGGGCAACAAGTTGTGCCACCACTCTTCTAAAATACCCATGTTGCGGTTCATGCATCAAATCAATTGTCCATAAGAAATGTTCAATCATTTTGCCCCTAATGAAGTTGAGATTTTCGCCCAATCCAGTGTGCATCCACCATCTTTCAAGTAACTTACAAAGAAAAAAATAGTAGAAATTATTTGGCATAATATTTTATATTGATAAATAAATAAATAAATAAATAACTCAATTCATATAACAGACCAGCAAGGAAATACTTTAGTTTTGTCAACTGATAGCCGAGGTGCCCATCAACGGCCGAGCTCCCAAACTTGGCGGAGTACTGACTTCGGCGAGGGAAACTACCAGCCGAGGTCAGAAGGATACACGATCCCTCTGGCCTAGTATAGGGAATTCGCTCCGTCAGGCAATGGCAGGACCAACCTCGGTAGAAAGGTCGAAGCCTCTTCGGAAACAGAAGTACCCCTCGGGGGAACCATCCTCGGGAAACATATGCCCCGAGACGTTAGAGTAACCTCGGAAGGTACGAACGAAGCATTTAAGGAGCCTCTGACACCTCCTCATAAAGTCGTCTCCCAAATACATTTTGACACGCTATCACTGGGACACGCCATCAGAGGGATGCCTCGATATGACGCCCTCGGAATGACTAGGCTGTCAGACCAGCGACTTTCGCTGAGATACACGTCCCTTCGCTCCCGAAAAAGCAGGGATCGCATCCCGCCGTACACGTGTCATAATCTGGGACGGCGTCTAGAGGGAAATGGCTTCTGCACGCCTCCTGTATAAAATATCCAAAAAGCGTTCTAAAAAGGGTAAGATGAAAAGTTCCCTTTGGATACAAAAAAGAGCACATAATCCAATTACTTGAAAATACTGACTTGGGCGTCGGAGGTTCCTCCCCGGGAATTCACACCGGGGACCTCCTAACCTGTGTTTTTCTAAAAAGCGTTTCAGGTATCCTCTACTGGGGAATTTCCTCTCAAAGTATTCTCCTCCATCAGAAGCACTCTCTGCTCTTACAATGACACAAGATGAAGCCGCCATAGGCCATCATTTGGCGCCGTCTGTGGGAACCCTGTCGCATGTCGCCGTCGTGGAGACTCGACGCTCGAAGGATAAAGGGATTCCAAAATCCCCCCTCGCACCTGAGACTCAACAGGCGACCCCTTTGCCTGTGGCAGAAACTTCCATGATGGAGGACGACCGTCCAGTAACGGTAACGATGAGCTTCCTACGGGATTTCCAGCATTCTATCGTTGCCGAAATCACTCAGCAACTTGATCAAAGGTTGCCCCAACCTTCACCCACTCAGAGAGCCTCACCCTCGACCATCCGTCGGGAAAGGAGCTCGCGATCCACTCACCGGAGTTCAGGGAGTGGAGACTCCCTTGACGCATATTCGACAGATGGTGAACCCGTTGAGACGCGCCCCGCCAGAGGGGGAGCCACAAAAGAGACCAGGTCCTCCTGTCGACGGAGCGCATCCCCTTACCAGAGGTCCCCTTCTCCTCCTCGCCGGAGTCGTTCCCCAAGGCGAAGAAGAAATTCGCCACTACCAGCAAACACACGACGACAGGAAGGAAACAGCACTGCCGCCCTCATGGAAAGGATCCTGGGAAGGCTGGAAAAGGTGGAGAAACAGATCTCCCAAAAACCAGTCTGGTCCCGGTTGTCCGACTCCTACACCGGAGAGGAGTCGCCTTTCGTACGAGAGGTAGTAGAGGCGCCTATGCCCAGTGATTTCAGGGTTCCTCGTCTGGAAATGTATGATGGGCGAAGTGACCCCCAGGCGCACCTGACAAAATACAAGAGAAGCATGGTGCTCCATGGCGCGGACGACGCCACGCTCTGTAAATGCTTTGAGGTGACACTCTCAGGACCAGCAACAGCATGGTATGGGTCTTTGCCCCAGGGAAGTTTGTTGAGCTTCCAAGAACTATCTACTGCTTTCACCAAACAGTTTATTGGCAGTAGGCCAACTGCCAAAATGCCAGTGCAAATGTTTGACATAGCGCAAAAAGGAGGGGAGACCATCCGCGATTATGTTGAAAGGTTCAACCGAGAAGCACTGAGCGTACCAGAATTTCGACCAGAAATTTGCATCCTGGCAATGGTCAGAGGACTATGAAGGGACTCCCAGTTGTTCTATGAATTCTCCAAAGATCCCCCAGAAACTCTTGGGGAATTTTACAGAAGAGCCGAACAACACATGACGGCTGAAGAACTCAGGATGGGGGGACCTAAGGCAGAACACCTTCACACCGAAGGGCCTGGCCACCAGCCGCGCCATCAGAGCGAGGGCGAACGGTCCCGCAGGCAAAGAGGGAAAAGGCCTGCAGCGTTCATGCCCCTGAACACCACAAGAGCTAGCATTCTGATGACCCTGGAAAGGCAAGGGACAGCAATCCCAAGGCCAAAGGCCATGGCCCCGGAAAATAAAAGGAATATGAAGAAATTCTGCCAATTTCATCGAGAACACGGCCACGACACTGGAGCCTGTTACCAGTTGAAGAAGTACATCGAGTCCCTGATCAAACAGGGGCAACTTCGGCGATATTTGCGGATGCCCTCTCCAAAAGGGAGAAAAGAAGAGCAAAGGAGAGCAGATGATGAAGAGTATGACTCAGACAGACGACGGGACCGAAGTCCCCACAAAAGTCTGCCACCCTCGGCGGGGATCATCCAAACCATCACTACGGGGATGCCCTCGGCCGAGAGAAAAAGGAAGATGAGAGAAGTCTCCATCATGGAGTACGGGAGCACCTCCCAAAGGCTCACCCGCAGGGACGGGTCTGTGATAAAATTCCCTCATGACGACCCCCTCCTTGTCATGGCAAGAATAGGGAGCTGGGACGTCAAAAGAGTACTCCTCGATGACGGCTCGAACGCCGACGTCATTTTTTCTCATCTGCTGGAAAAGTTAGATATTTCAAAAAGCGACCTCAGCCCAGTCAGTTCCCCCACCTACGGTGTCGGACCATCTGAACTCCCAGTCCTTGGGTACATTGACTTGCCCGTGATGCTGAAAGGGGTCTCCTCCAAAAGCAAAGAAGACTTAATCGCCTCTGGCAGAACAAGATTTATAGTCATTGATGTACCATCAGCATACAACGCCATTCTGGGAAGGCAGACTCAGGGTAATTTTCACATTCGGCCAGATGTAAGATACTTAACGGTCACCTTCGCCACCGAAGACGGAGACGCTGAAATCTTCATTAATCAAGCCGAGGTTAGAAAAGTCTTCACGAGGGCCAGGCAAAGCCCGACCAAGATCCAGGTGCACACTTCGACAGAAGGAAAAAAGGTCCTGATGGACGAAAGGGCAACAGCAGAAGAAACGGAAAGCCTCGAAAAAATAGAAACAGAAGATGTAGAATTAGTCCCCGGCCGAAATACCCGAGTTGGAAAGAAACTGGCCGAAGGGGACAAAAAGAGGCTTGTATCCTTTTTATGCATGAACAAAGATCTATTTGCTTATTCGCCGAAGGATATGCCTGGGGTTGACCCCAGCATAATCCATCACAATCTCAAAGTGCAACCACACGTCAGACCAGTTCGGCAGAAAAAACGGAATCTATCAGCTCACAAAAGGTCATTCGTCAAAGCCGAAGTTAATCGCCTCATCGAGGCCGGGGTAATAAGGGAAGTGAAATACCCCGAATGGCTCAGCAATGTGGTTATAGCCACAAAGGAGGGCAGTGAAAAGCTCCGAATGTGCATCGACTTCCGAAACTTAAATGATGCGTGTCCGTAAGACACCTATCCATTACCGGCCAAAGATCAGCTGGTAGACGCAACTGCCGAGTACGGACTACTTAGCTTCCTCGACGCTTTTAGCGGGTATCATCAGATCCGAATGAATCCCGAGGATGAGGAAAAAACAGCATTCATCACAGAGATAGGTACTTACCGCTATGTCAGAATGCCTTTCGGGCTCAAAAACGCTGGAGCTACCTGCCAAAGGCTGATGAATAAAGTATTTGACACACAGATCGGTAGGAACATGGAACTGTACGTCGACGATATGATAGTCAAGAGCAGAGTGCCCGATAATCATATCACCGACTTAACTGAAACCTTCCAGCGACTTCGAGAGTTCGGTATTCGCCTTAATCCCGAAAAATGTGTGTTCAGAGTAAGCGCGGGAAAGTTTCTCAGGTTTATGGTGTCGGAAAGGGGAATAGACGCTAACCCTGAGAAAGTAAAAGGCCTGCTGAATTTCCGGATACCTACGTCTATCAAGGACATACAGAGGCTTACCGGGAGGATCACCTCCCTAAGCACATTCATCTCCAGGTATGGCGACCGATGTCGCCCGTTCTTCAAAGTACTCACCAAAGTCTCCAAGGAAGGTGGTACCTCCGGAAACCAGGAACACCCATGGAATGAAGAATGCCAGAAAGCCTGGGGAAAGCTCAAGAATTATCTAACTCGCCTCCCAACGCTTCGACAACCTCGGGAGGGGGAACCTCTCATCCTTTACCTTGCAGTCACTGAAAAAACGGTAAGTTCCGTCTTAGTAAAAGAAGAAGCAGGGAAACAATGGCCGGTGTATTATGTAAGCAAGTCCCTGCACGGGGCCGAGACAAGGTATCCGTTGCTCCAAAAAGCCATCTACGCGTTAGTACTGGCAGGTAGGAGATTACGACCCTACTTCCAAGGGCACGCCATCACCGTGTGAAGTAATTTGCCCGTGCGAGATGTGATGAAAAAAGTGGAGCATTCGGGAAGACTTTCAAAATGGTGCATCGAGCTCAGTGAGTATGACACTACTTACGAGCCTAGAAAGGCAATAAAGGCTCAGGCACTTGCAGACTTTATTGCCGAGATTCCCGAGATTGAAAAGATCGAACCACTCACGGGAGGTGAAACAGAACCTGATCCAGAATGGAAGCTCTTCGTCGATGGAGCATCAGGCGCAGAACATCAAAGAGCTGGAATAATCCTTCAGGGTCCCGAAGGAATGGAAGCTTCTAAAGCAGTCAAATTCAGTTTTAATGTTACCAATAACATTGCCGAATATGAAGCCCTCATAGCCGGATTGAAAATGGCCAGAAAAGTAGGCGCGAAGAACCTTGTGGCCCACAGTGATTCACAAATAGTGGTCCGACAGACAAAGGGAGAATATGCGGCAAAGGACCCAATTTTGGCTAAGTATCACGATCTCGTTCGAAAACTCATTGAGGATTTCGACTCGGTGCACATAAAGAACGTGCCCCGGAAGGATAATACCCAAGCGGATGCCTTGGCCAAAGCAAAAGAACCCACCGAAGTGCTAGAACACCCCAGCACGGACTTAATGTGCATAAAAACCTCGAGGGAGGGATGGCAAAGCTCCCTCAAGAAATATTTGGCAACTTCAGAGCTTCCCGAGGATCCTAAAGAAACCACAAAGGTTCGAAAGCATGCAGGGAGGTATTTCCTCATTGGAGAAGAACTGTACAGAGGGTACGCAACTCATCTGCAAAAATGTATAGGCGAGGATGACGCCAAAAATGTACTTGAAGAAGTACATGAAAGAGTGTGTGGCTCCCATATAGGGACAGACGCCCTCGCAAGAGTAATACTTTGCCAAGGTTACTTCTGGCCTACCCTAAGGAAGGACGCAAGGCAATTTGTCCGAAGATGCGCCAACTGCCAAAGGCATGCCAATATCCAAAAGCTACCCTCGGAAAGAATAAATGCGGCAGACTACCCCTGCCCCTTTGCCGTGTGGGGCATTGATCTCATCGGACCTCTCCCAACCGCCCCTGGCGGAGTAAAATTTTGCATCGTTGCAGTGGATTATTTCACCAAGTGGATAGAGGCAGAACCACTAGCATCGATCTCGGTGAAGGACGCCCAAAGATTTGTATGGAAGAACATCATATGCCGATTTGGCATTCCGAGGGTTATAGTGGCCGATAACGGGACCCAGTTCACTGACAAGGGGTTCCAGGAATTCATGGAGGACCTTGACGTCAAGATACATTTTGCCCCAGTAGCTCACCCTCAGAGCAATGGGCAGGTAGAGGTATCTAACAGAACAATAAAAGATGGTCTAAAGAAACGGCTAAAGGAGGCAAAAGGAAAATGGCCAGGAGAGCTTCCAAGTGTGCTATGGAGCTACCAAACGACTCCCCGAAGAGCCACGGGAGAGACTCCCTTCTCGCTCGTATACGGGACTGAGGCCATTATCCCCATTGAAGTCACGCAGCCCTCGGTAAGAGTACAGGTGTTCGATGAAGGAGGAAATGAGCTTGGACTAAGAGCAAAATTGGACCTCCTCGAAGAGCATCGCGAAATGGCCGAGTTAAGGAGGAAGGCATTCCAGCAGCGGGTAGCACGCACCGCCAATTTACATGTAAGGAAAAAGGAGATCAAAAAAGGAGACCTTGTTCTCCGGAAGACCGAATTCGAACAAAGAAGGCCATCGCAAGGCGTACTTCAGGCAAATTGGAGTGGACCATATTTGGTCCTTGATGAAGTTCGCACAGGGGTCTTTAAGTTGGGTAACGTTGAGGGAGTAGAGTTGAAGAATACCTGGCATTCAAGTTCTCTGAAAAAATTCTATACTTAGACATTTTTTTTTTCTTTCAAAGAAAGCCTGAAAGACACTCCTCTCCGAAGTCGTCAAAAAAATTAAATGATGAATATGCCCTCGTTATCAAAAAAGCATGCCTGACGATTCTTCCTTATGAAATTCCTCACTTGGCTTAAAAACTCGTCCGAGCAAGAAAGCAGTCCAGTAAGATTCCTACTGAAAAAATAAAG